>JAHYIQ010000007.1:2285000-2887500 GCA_030673865.1 Melipona bicolor | reverse complement strand
AGATAGATAGATAGATAGATAGACAGTGAAAGAGAGAGAGAGAGAGAGAGAGAGGGAGATACGAAGGAAAACAAAAAAAGACAAAGACGAGTCCAACTTCCGAGCGACGAAAAAGAAAGAAAAAAGAAAAAAGAAAAAGAAAAAGAAGATAGAAAAGCGGCGGGTGGCGCGCGAAGGGTGAGCGTGCGGGCGCTGGAAAGGGCGCGAGAAAAGGGCACGTGTAACAACACGACGAAAGGGCGGGTTCGCTCGCGGTCCTTTGCTCGCCGGTGTGAAAAGTGAAATGACAACACGCACTTCGCGCGTCGTTGATGACGTACTCTGACAACAGGGTTCCCGTACAGCCTGGATACGATACTGTGAACTCGGCACGGTTCGTAGCAGCGCTTTTCTCAAGAGGGCGGGAGGCAGAAGAGAGTGAGACAGAGACAGATATATATATATATATATATATACAAAGAGAGAGAGAGACCCGAAAGAGGAAAGGAGAAAGAGGGAGGAGGACGGTGAGAAAGAGAGCGCACGCGAGGAAGAACGCGAGAGGTCGGTCGGTGGTAGGAGATGCGGGAGGGGCCGGAATTCTCTCTGTTATAGATTAAAATTTTTTACGGGGAAGATATTGATTGTTGCTTTTTATTAATGTAACATTAAAGTGGCGCCGCGAGGGTGGGGGAAACTCCCGCCGGCGAGTCGGTGGCTGCCGATATAGTGGGGAGAGGTTGTTTGGGGTAGGGATCGGGACTGAAGGTAGTAGGGTAGAGTAAACGACATAGAAAGAAACGGGGAAGGGGAAGGGGAAGACGCGTGGTGGGGCTGCTCCGCGAAGAGAGAGGAGAAGAGAAAAGCAAGAAAAGTAAGAACGGCCGCCGCCGCCGCCGCCGCCGCCGTTGCCGCCGCCGCTGCCGCCGCCGCCGCTGCCGCGCCGCGCCACGCCGCGCCGCGCACTCTGGAAAACGACGGCAGGAGGAAGTAAAAAAGAAACGGCGAGGGGGGGGAGAAAGAGATGATTTCGCGAGGAGGCCAGACAAGGCGAGGCACGAGGGGGGCCGGGCGGAGGTGGGGAGCGGGGGGGTTGGGTGATCCAGGCCGGAGGTTGGGGGTTCGAAGCGGCGGAAATAGTGCCATAAATACGAACATTTTTCGTAGCGTCTTGCAGCCCTGTTTTGACAATCATCCCCTCCATCGACCCTGTCCCTCCGTCGTGCAATTCCCTCTTTCTCCTCCTGCGCTCGCCTTCTTCCCTGCGAGACTATCCCCACTCCCCTGATCTCCTCGACAGCCGCGCTTTTGGATCTTGAGCACGCGGATACACGTATATACGAATGGAACGGCGAACGGGCGGACAACGGACGCACCGTAGATGTGACGGTGGTGGCAACGGCGGCGGCGGCGGCGGCGGTGGCACAGCGACGACGACGACGTCGACGACGACGACGTCGACGACGACGACGACGACGACGCTTCGTTTTACGCCCCTTTACCTCACCTAGCAGTCACCCTTTTCACTCTCTTCCTATCTTACCCTCTTCCCTCTCTCCCTTGCCACCCCTGCCAGCCACCTATTCTTCTACTCACTTTGACATTTTTCGCGAGTTAAGGCCCGCTCGAAGTTCGCGGAAATCCATCTTGCGCTGGCTCGAAGGAGTACCACGTACCACTTTCTCGCTCGCTCGCTCTGTTCCATACCATTCCCTCCAACGATCTCGTTTTCTCTCTTATACTCGGGTCCCGAGCCCCCGAACTCCACGGCCGACACCCCGTCCCTCCAACGACTACGGCGGGCTCTTCCTCCTACTCCTCCGTCTGCCTCTCTCACTCACTCACTCACTCACTCTCTCTCTCTCTCTCTCTTTCATTTTTCTTTTTTTCTTTTCTTTTTTTCTTCGATTCTTCTGCCTCTCCTTTTTTCAGGGGGAGCGAACCGAGAGACGCGAACGGCGGATCGATTCTTCGTTTCGAGAGGTCTGCAACGAGAGGGAGGGTGCACGGGGGAGACAAGGGAGGAGAAGGGGGGAGGGCGGGGGTGTACGTGTGGAATTCCACGAGGCTCGTAATTACCGAATCACCGATGCGACGCAACGCGACGCGACGCAACGGCGTACGACGATCCCGCGTCGATAAGACGCGTGCGACGAGACAACTAATTTTTCGGGTCGCGAGGAAGTGGTACGATCGAGTAATTGTCCGCTCGTTAATCATCGATAGATTGATGGCGTTGTGTGCGCGACGGCGATTAATCGTCACGAGCTCGCGGAGAAACTACTCGCGATTCGAGTTTCGTATTACACGAACGACGCGATCTGTGTAGGTTGCGTGGCCTGTGTAACTCTGCACGTTGGTCTGTAACGTTATACCTTGCGCTCTACCACCACACGCACCTACGACTCTGTCCGTATTTTCTTCTTTCTTTTTTTCTTTTTTTTTTTTCCACTTGCGGATGGATTAATGCGGCCGTCTTTTACGCCGAAAACCAAGGATTATTTAGGTTTCTTTCTTTTTTTCAATTATCGCTTTGCAAACGAGCAGCGCGTGCTGTTCGAGAAAACCTACGTCCAGATAGAAGAAGCGAGCGTAAAACTCGTCTTGATTCCGGGTATAAAGGCAAATAAGATGCCACAGCTAGTACAGCTTCGAATATGCTACGGGGGATCGGTGATATCTTGTTGCGGGTGTGACTTCCGGGTGGAAGTACAGGAAAGAAGCTCCACCACTCTCTTTGGGATTGTATTTCGTCGCGGTGAAGCGTCGGGTCCCGTTCACGGCCCTCCCCCCAGCGCGCCAGTGAAGCCCTACGGGAGATCGTTTCGAAGGGACACGAAACTCCCTGTATATACCCCCCCCCCCCCGTCCAAATAACCACCATCGGCGTTGTTCGATCGGTTTAAAGCTCGTTTTGTTATCAACGCGAAATCCGGCGAGCCAC
The DNA here is from genome assembly GCA_030673865.1 of Melipona bicolor. NCBI lineage: Eukaryota > Metazoa > Arthropoda > Insecta > Hymenoptera > Apidae > Melipona > Melipona bicolor. The sequence goes on along the minus strand of JAHYIQ010000007.1, from coordinate 2,884,577 downwards.
GGATCTTGCCAATTTTCACTCGTACACGCAGCGATGGTTGCGTTAAGACCGTTCTGTTCGATTAAGCAGGCAGATCGCTTGCCCTCTCCTCTTCGGGCTTTATTTAGCCTGCCCTTTCACCGGGAATAAATCCGCTAGTGACGCTTTTGCTCCATTGTCATAATAATTAGCGGATCATCTCGTATATATATATATATATATATATATATGTATATATATATACGTACGCGCAAAAGAAGAAAAAAAAAAGAGAGAGAGAGAATTACTGGATGAACACGACAAAGCGTCAAGCGCACGCTGCACGCGAGGCTTTTGCAAAAGAGAAAAGGAAAAAGAAGAAAGAAAGAAAGAAAAAAAAAAGAAAGAAAGAAAGAAGGAAAGTTACAAGCGGAAAACTCTTTTCGATGCCTCCGACAAAGCGAAACGGGCGAAACCGGTGGCGTTCCACTTCCGAGGACGGGAGGACGCGTTCGCCAAACGGCGCGACGTATCTTATCGCGTCGCGGAAAGGAATTTTGATTAGGAGGCACAGCTCCTTTCTTACCGGCGGCTCTGCAACGCGAGTAGTACGATTTCGCGTTTTGTTCCCGGTGCACACCGTCGTCGAGGTGCGCGCACCGTGTAGTCGATCCGCTCTCGAGAGCCATGGGAATGGGAATCGCAGAAGTAAAAAAGTGCACGGGGGCCGCGGAGGGAAGGAGGGATTTATTAAAGCGAAAAAACGATATCAGGGCGGCCTTCTGCTTTCTCGTTCATCACAGTCCTCGCCAGCGATATATTTTCCTCTTTCTTTTTTGAATAACGAGCATCATCGTTATGGCTTTCCCCCACTTGCCCCCTTCGGCGTCATACCGCCTTCTCCCTCGCCGCCCCCTCGCGGCCTTCTTCCCTCGTCTTTCCGCCTTTCCACCCCCCCCCCCTCTCCCCCCTCCACTCCCTTTTGTTCGTTCGCAGCGAGTGAACCGAGTCCAGGTTTAATTCTCAAAGCGATAGCAATTTCCAGGCGCAGGAAAAAAGGAATAGAGAGGACGGGTGGAGGGGTGGGAGGGGGGAGGGGGAGGCAGAGAAAGGGGGCGGCGACGGTGGTGGCGATGGCGGTGGTGGCGGCGGTGGAGAAAAGAGTACCACCCCTCTGTCATATTCGATCGATCCCCGAGCTAAGCAATTAATCTATTTAACCTTTCTACTCTGCCGCGCCGGAAATAAAGGAACGGCCAAGGATTAAATTATTGCATACTTGAAATTCCGAAGGGATCGTGGAAACTGAGCGGCGGCGGCGACAGCGGCGGCGGCGGCGGCGGCGGCGGCAGCGCGGGCGGACGTTCGCGGAATTGCGAAACGGAGGGCTTTTAACGACGGGCAGAGAGACACGGGAGAGACACACACACACACACACACACACGACGTGCGCGACGATTATGAGATACCTTGCCACCGAGAACACGGGAACACGAGAACACGGCGAGTTTCGTGTAACGTTTAGAGACTCGAATCTTGTAATCGTTGCGCCATTTCTCCACATCGTCGCTGCGAGAGAAGGAAAAAAAAAAAAGAAAAGAAAAAGCATCGACCATTGTATTGTACTTGCCGGAGGATTTGTGGGTTAATCAGTTAGTCTCGAGTATATTAAATTTCCTATCATTTGGCGGCAGTTTCGTAATGCAGATAGATTGCAAAAATGTACGAAAATGTACGTATGTGAATCTGCACAAATGAGTGTGAGAATATAAATATGTAAACGTATATATATATATATATTTGTATCTATATTTATATATATATATAGATATATATTTATATGTATATTTATATCTTATATATATATATATATATATATATATAAGGAAAACAAAATGTGCGTGATTTTTATAGTGTTATATTCAACAATTGACCAAAAGTCAAACTGATCCACAAATTTGGGAGAGATATCGAAAAGCGGCGATGTTGCAAGAGTTGTTTTTTAAAATTTATCTCAGAATTTATCATTGCTCGTCTCGCAACAAACGACGTTTGCGAGAATAAGCCACTTGTTTCCTCAGAGTTTCGATCAGTTTGGGAGGTGTGTCCGAGAGAGACCCAATGCAAGTTCCAAAATCGTAGAACAAAATAGAATAAAAACGACGCCGTTTTATTTTCATGGGTTGAATATAATCGACACCGTTTTCTAAAGATACGCCGATTGTCACGGTCTCTCACGGCGATCAATTGATTCGGAGATTGTCGGAACGCGTTAACAGCAACGTGACTCTCGTGCATCGTTCAGCCTCTTTCCCTCCGATCGTTCGGTTTTAAAACGGCCTCTAGTCAACACGACGATTTTTAAATAATTAAACGTTCGAACGTCGCGAGCCGCGCTCGAAAACGAGTGCGTTCAATTTCGTTTTAGCTCGCGTAGCGATCATCGTACGTGCGGTGCGCTCGATGACACTCGTCGCAGCGTCATTTTGTCAAGTCTTTTTCCGGTTCTTTATGGCTCTCGACTGGTCGATCTCTCTCTCCTTCTCTCTCTCTCTCTCTCGCGCGCGCGCGCGTTTCCCAGCGCGTCAACTTTCTGAATTTATTTACACGCGCGATGAAAATGTTTTTCAACCCCCGCGATCGAAATGCGCAGCTAAGTGCCACCCGACTTCTGCTAAATTGATTTTTGAACGAGCGCTCCATGCGTGCGTGTAAACTGGCCAAAGTTTCGTTCGAATGTAAAGCGGAGGGGCTTCGATTACGATTGCCGCAAAGACACGTATCCCATTTAACGCTGCTTTCCTTATTGTTCGGTCGAAACAATACTTTTTCGCGTATGCACGTAGCTGCATACCATCCATTTCGAAACGTCGAACTTTTGACAAATTAATTTTCGAACGAGTACTTTGTGCAAACACTGCAGGCAAATTTTTGTTTAAACACGGCGGCGGACAAAAGGAGGTACGAGCATCGATAATCTACTAAATATTACATTCTACGTCGTACTGGTAACAGTGACCTATTCTAAAGTACATATTACATGTGTTATTATATATTATTCATTATTACCCGTTGATAACATAATTACGTTATGTCCATTACCGCTTAAATTTATATAGATATATTTATTAATTTATATATATATTTATATTAATGAATATTATTATTATTATGAATAATTATAAAATTAAATATTTAAATATAATTTAATTTAAATTTTAATTTTAAAATATTAAAATTATTATAAAAATATAATATATATGTATATATTTCCTTGCCACTTTCTTTTTGCAAAAGACAATGACACGCTGCTTTTCTCATTTAAATCGCCCCATCCGTCATTCCGAAATTGAAAAATTTGCTTGACAAATTCTCAACTAACGAGAACGGCGACGATCTCGCGACTTACGTTTCCAAATAATCCGTACCGCCCTCCTACAACCTCGGACTCGATGGAACGTGCTTTCACGCTGCCCGCCCGGTTCTTTCGCTCGTCGTCAGCCGAACTCGAAGTGATGCATCGCTCCATTTCGCCGCGCACCGTATAAATTTTAATTTTGACGCGACACGAGGAGATAATGGCGCCTCCGACGAGCCTTTTCGACCCGGAGGCAGGACGTGCAACGAGTCTGATCCAGCGAACGCACCGAAGGCCGATCGAAGGTCACGAAAATGTCCCCCGGAAAGGCGGGAAACTCCAGGGAGACGAGTCAAGTTCAAGTTAATCTCGCGATTAAATCTTCACGGACTCACTATGGCAACTTCAAAGTGCGAAGCATCGAAAAATACCCAAAGCACAGCGCTTTCTCTTCTCTTACGTTTCGAATTGCATTCTCGAATCGTTATACGTGCACACGTGAATTCGTATGGAAATCCGCAACGCGTTCTACTTGCTCCGTGGCTGGTCGAGTGTCCGACGCGAATTTGGTAAATCAGCGGAGGTTTTCCTTCGAGATCGAATAAATAAATAAATCGCACGATACTACGCCCGGCTGATCCTCTCCCGATAAATAAATATTGTCAGGCTGATACTCGAGGGGGGTCGTCTAGATTGCGAGCAATACACACGAGCGTAAAAGTCGATTGCATTTGTTACGGGCAAGAAACACTGGAATTGCAAAATGCAACGCTGTACGCAGGACGAATGCAACAATGAAGCTGATTGTCGAGAAGTAGATAAAAAAAAGAGAGAGGAGAATTATCGACGTGCGTTATATTTGCAAATTCGGTACACGGAACTTTGTTAACTTTACCGGGCCGCCTACACCCTTTTCTTGCAACGTGACACGTCCATTGCGCTCGTGGCGCAAATTGCAACAAATTTCCAGCAAAATTGCAACGAGACTTGAATTGAACGCCAATTACAGTACAAAAAAAAAAAGATTTAGGTTAGGTTTAGGTTTAGGTTAGGTTTAAGTTAGGTTAGGTTAGGTTAGGTTTAGGTTAGGTTAGGTTAACGCCAATTACAGTACAAAAAAAAGATTTAGGTTAGGTTGGGTTGGGTTAGGTTAGGTTAGGTTAGGTTTACAGTTTCTGTTCGGCGTGAGAGTTGGTAGCTAGAAATCGCGCATTATTATTCAATGTCTCTTACGTACTTGAAATCGACTCGGCAACAATCTCGAGACTACACGCGTCTACACAACTTCCAAATAATGGCTAATTTCATTTCCGGTGTCGACCGGAATACTCCCTTGAATCCGATTGAAAATTCTCGCGTCGGTTTATTAGAGAGGTAAAGCGAAGAAAGAAAGAAAGAAAAGAGAGAGAGAGAGAGAGAACGGATTTCGTTAGTCCCGGTACACGACAGACGAGTAGCAGTACTGAGAGAGAGAGAGAAAGAGAGAGAGAGAGAGACACTTTTCTCCAGGTGGCTGAAACAAAGGCTGTCTTTCAGCGCGACAGAGGCATCGGTGCTCGGCATCTAGGCGCGTAGACGGCGACGACAATCGCAAAATCAATTTGCATTATTCGTTTAAAAGTGTGCTGGTCCGTGACGTCAGTCGGCAGCGGGGCAGGGCGGGGCGGATAGGCGCGTAAGAGGGTGTCGAACGGAGGCAAGTGGCCCCGTCTGGTCGTCGATGCTCTCAAACAATCCCTTTTCTCCACTTCCACCACCTAGCGCGCCGTCACCGGGCTACCACTCCCTCCCCCCCACAGCCCCACAGCCCCCAACCCCCTCCGCTTCTCTCGCCCCGCGTCGCATCGGCCGCGCCATCCCCACCGTTTTCTCCGACGAGTCACCGAGAACACCCCTTCCGCGATCCACCCCTCCAGCCAACCCCTTTATCATACTTTTGTACACGTCCCTTAGCCATCGAAGCCTATGCAACCCTCTGTCTTCCCTCGCAACCTCGCTATTCTCGCGACAGCCACCCCCTCCGCGGCTTTTTACCCCCGCGCACGCACAAACACTGCCTCGTCCTCCCGTGTGTATCCTACGTGCTGCTCACCTCTCTCTCTCTCTCTCTTTCTGTCTCTGTCTCACCACCGCGGTCCTACGTTTGTATTTTTCTCCTTCTCGCACGAAACGCGACCCTTAACCCTCTGTTTACTTAGGATTATCAAGTTCCTCCATACTTGATTCAGTAATGAAAGTTATTTCGCGGACGACGCTTAATAGCCCGCTGAGGTGGTCGCCGGATTTTTTGGAAGGAAATCCATTTGATTCGTGGATTTGTTTAATTAGAAACGAGGGCGAAGAGATACGATAAGCCGCGTTTCTCGTATCGTCCCAGTCCTTGGTCGTCATCACTAAACCATGGATCGATAACGATTTGAATTACCCGATTTTGGGAGTTTTGGTTTGATTCGACGACACTGCTTGAAAATGAAAACTCAACACGTTGTTGACCTTCTCCCACTGAACACATTTCGACTTGCTTCACCGTATCATTTCGTCGACTAGCCACTTATCAAAATACCAAAATACCAAACGACCAGGATAGAACAGATTTAGGAGCAAGTCGAAACTACCTTCGAATTACGTTAAATTACTCGAAATATTTAAAATTTGAAAAGTCCCGCCACATACTTTACATTCATTTACGTTCTATTAAAATTCCTCTGTCTGACGAGGAACTGCTCGTCGTGAACCACCCCTACCCCCCTCCCACCCTCCTTCGATCTCCTATCGTAAGAGGGATCGCCGTAAAAAGAGAATCTTCTCCCTCGCTGATTTCCTTTGGACTTGGGAGAGGAGTTCGTCCCGTTCGTTCAAACGCCGCGAGATTTTGCATTTGACCAGCTCCGATGGATGTCGGATTGAATTTCGTGTTTCAGACGGGGACGAGTCTCTCGAGAAAGAAGTAGCCAAGTAGTGGAAACTTTGGGAAAAGCCGGGGAACGAAGAGTCGAAGAATCGAGGGAGAAGAAAGACGGCGCGGAGGAGGACAGCCGCGACGGCTCTATTCGCTTCTCGGCTTCGAGATAGAACAACGTTAAAATTTTTGCAAGTCCGATTTTCGTCGGCTCGCCGCCGCCCGCGGGAAAAGTAAGAAAAACGTCCGCGCCGGGCTGGCGATCGGCAAACAGCGGCGGAAGAGGGAGAAGTTATTATCTCGAAAAATCAGCCTCGGCACGCTTTTCTATAAATCTTACGGCATTACGCCCCTCTCGCGAGCCGGTGAGAGGTGGTACCAGTTAAATGGGAAAAGTTTTGCTTTTAGCCAGCCAGCTCGCGGCTGCCTCGAATAGGAAAAAAGAGAAAATCGTTCCGCCCGGCTGCCGATGTCGTTTAAGGACGAAAATCCGCGACGTACGAGTAGCTGTTTTCCAAAAATATCCTCCTTTTCGCAGCATCGAGCTTTCGATCGGATGAAAGTCGAAATTTCGACAGAATTCTTACTCGAAAAGAAAAACAAAATCGATCGACGATATATCATGGAATAAAAATCGAAATTTCGAGGAGGCCAAGTGATGACAAAAAGAAACATATAATTGGTAGGTAGTACGACTCGAACGGAAAAATGTAAAGTCTGTATAATTTGAAAGCAGTGACGATGAATTTATAAGTTTCGAAAGTTTCGTTCCGAGATGAAATTCAACGCGAGAAAAAAAATTACACGATGTTACCATCGTAGAGCTAGAAATTCTCCAAGAGACAACTGATGCTATAACAATAATATAAATACTATAATAATGATAGTATATACTATATACTAAATATATATATATAAATATATAATAAATACTATATATAAAACTATAAATATATAGTGATACTATAGCAATACTATAATACAACACTATAAAACTATAAATATATAGTAATACTGTAATATAATACCATAAAAATATAAATATATAATAAATACTATAATAACAATAGAAAAAAAAAAAGTCAAAATTTCTTGTAAGATACAGGCGATCGTTTTCCAGTCGGCGCATAAAAATCGTTTCGTCAATTCGCGTTCCACGCTGTCGACTTTTTCCCCTCCCCTGTAAGCCCCGCGGCTCTTTCTCACTCGTTTAAATAAACAAATAAATAAAATGGAGCGCGAAATCACGGCGATCGACGTGTTTATCGCTCGCCGTGAAATTCATTTGCGAGCGAATGCGAGCACCTGTCGATTCCGCGCGTCTGTTTTCGAAAAATCCCGGGGATCGCGGGATTCAATTTACCGCGTATAATCGCGCGCGGTGTCGTTTCAATTTCGACTCGCGATAAAAGTCGCGATACACGCGTTTACAACGACACGATACTGCGAAACACCGTGTCCATCGAGCGGTTTAATTAAGGCGGAACGCTCGTCGATGGACGTTTCCATTGACTGCGACTCGAGCAGCTCGCTGAAATATGTACGAGCCACCGCGCTTTTTGGAGCTCGTTTCCTTTCTCGGAAATTGATTCGATTTTTTTTTTCTCTCTCCCCCCTGCGTTTTTCGCGTTTGTTCCCATCGCGGTTCGTTCGGGGAAATTTGTGGCGAGAGTCGGGCAGGATTTAATTACAATTAGACTCTGCGTCGGACCTCGGCTCTGTAACTTTCGTCGGTCTTCTCTTAAGAAATCTCCTCTCCCCCCTAGATTGTTTCGCGTCTTTCGAGTAAAATTTGACGAACGAAAGAACGAAGGGAAACTACGTTGAACGAGGATTTGATATTTCTTGGATCGACGACGAGGTTCGATATTCTTTGGATATTTCTAAATATTTCTTTCTCGTATCGACTCCGTATTCGTAACAAAAGCTTTTCCATCGGCTCGCCAATCGTCGAACGAATAATAATGTTCGTGAATGACAATCAAACGTCATCTGGACCTTCTTTTCGAGTGTAATGTCAAGTGTAAGAGTAGATAGATATTTCGAAAAATACTCGAAATACTCAAAGAGTTTATTGTTCGTGCGTCGAGGATGGCCGATGGATCAGTTTCTCGGTAGAACAAACCGCGTCTCTCCCGATATCAGCCGCCATATCCATCCAACCGTACAATAACCCCTTCAAGATCTGTCCCATTATCAACGGTACTTTACGCAGAAAAACCGATCCTCCATGCTCAAGAAGGATCTTCTGCTTCTGTTTAATAACGCGACACAAGCTGCTCGGTTAATGTGCCGTGGCATCTCGCTGCAAAAGCGAACCGACTCGCTACAGGAAGCTGGCTCGCGTTTCTTATTATCGATCCCTTGTAATTATGTCGTCAAACGTTCTAACGAGCCACACGCTCGCCGGCGAGTCGAGTCAATTCCCAGGCCTACGGCCACGAGTCACAACCGAGTCAAAAATGGCTTCTTACGATCGATAATCCCGCCGCCTTTTCGACCAACGCCTCCGCCTTTCGCCTCGCCTCGAATCTCCAAATTTCACCCACGACTCTCAACCAATAACGTCGTTGAATCACGCGTTTAGCGCGACATAACAGTGACAAAATTTGATCGCCATTCCATTGCAAGTTACAGCCGCAATCTCGCCGAGATTAATTAAAAATTCCAAGTGCGAGTGACTGCAACAGTTACTTTTCAAACGTGTAAGTAAATTGCTGCGTTCCCCAATGTCCAATGACACCTGGGTTAGGAGTCAACTTTACCGAAGAAGTTCTTTTCCTTTTCCTCTTTTTTTTTCTTGGAACGAAGCTTTCCTTCGACCGAGCGGAGTTGCTCGCAAGGACACGTAGTAACTCTCATCCGCGGTTTTCTTTCCGGTTTTACGATCTGCCAGACCGACTGTGGAGTGGTTACTTTCAGGGAGAACACCTTTGTGCTCGAGGGTCGCTCCTTTTTACTCCTTTCTACGGGATTGTGCGAATCGCGAGTCGACCGTTCCCCGCTTCTCTCTGTCCCAGGGAAAGATACAAGGAGCGAGGATCCTTCGACTCGTTAATAAGCACTCCTCCAACGTGCGCGATAAAAAGAAGAAGACTTTGTCCGTCTTCCCCCCGAGAACTTATCTCGATCAAGCTCGAATTTTCGGCACGTTTGAAACGTGTAGTCCTTTCTCGACTTTGTTCCTTTATCGATCCTCAAATGGCGCCTTATTGGACAAGACTTGGGAAGGATTTTACGCCACCTTGTAACAGAACGTTTCTTTTAATTTTTATTCGGTACCTCGCAAGAGGAACAGCTTTGGAAGACGGCGATTACCATAATCACGCTTACTGTGTAAGATAAAAATAAAATCCTAAAATGAAAGATACCTCGCGGCTCCAGTCTGAGAAAGTTCGATCTACGAATTTTCTATAATTTTCCATCGTCCTTGAGCCCGGATTCGAGGGAATCGTACACAGATATATAGTTTCTCTTTCGTTTACAATTATTTTCCACCCTGCAGCCATGGCGGTCCCATTAATTCAATTTCTCCGAAAACCTTTTCACCTTTTCACGGCAACTTACTCGCCGCTGAAATTACGAAACTTTTAAGTGGAAGATTCTTTGGCCCGTGTTCTCAACGAACGCAACAATGCTGTGGAATAACCAACGACATTTTCCTTTTCTCTCTCTCTCTCTCTCTCCGAATCTCCCTTACACTTTGCACTCTCCTAACGAAAAAGTACCCTTTTTTCCTCCCCCCCTAAGGTCGAGGAGAATTCTCTGGTCGAGCGAGAAGTGCGTTGTAATAAAGTTGCAAACGAGAGCAATGGTGCTCTCCATGGTCCGCGTCATTGGGAGCGATTGTTGGAAACGAGCTTTACGCTTCAACGTGGCCGGCGTTTTGACGCCCCGACCTTAGAATCTCGCAGGTATCTATTTCAGTCTGTTGATGAAACTGTGCAACGCAAAATAATCGACGAATAATTTCAGCGAGCGAACGAACGATCCAGTAACTGTACGTAATAACGAACGTCGTTCCGAAACGTCTATTTCTTATAGAAACGTATAGAATCGATTTTCGAATCTTGGGGAAAAAGCCAAAAAAAGCTACCTCAAACAGCGTATTTCGGAATTTAGTGAATTGTTCTTCGACTTACCGATGATGCAGTCACGCAGCTCCCCGCGTCTCAGGAAGAGTTTTACGCGGCGTTCTCATTTTTCGAAATATTCGAAACTCCGCGTGCATATTAAGCAGAGTTGTATCGCGCAGCCTGTCACGGGATAACGACTGTGCACTCTAAATTGAACCGGGGGGGAAACAAAGATGGCGGAAAAAATAATAAAACTTCAGTTTCAGACGTTTCGACCAAAGAGGGCGTTACGCTACCGCGCGACGGCGTCTAATTTCATTCGGAGCAGCCGAACGGTTTCCTGCTCGATAATTCGTATTTTACGATTCGCGAGTCACTCTTATCGGCAGATTTTTGCAAATTAAAGGAAACCGAAGAAGAAGAAGAAGAAGAAGAAGAAGAAAAAAGAGAATAAACGAGTCAGAGAACGGAGGCGAATGAAGCGAGTGGAAAAATATAAGCGGAAGAAGATTGAACGGAATCGGGAAAAAGATTGAGAAAAAAAAGAGAGAGAAAATCAATTCGGTTTGCAGCCGCGTCGTGCGAACGTCGTACGAATACTGTTTTGGACGCAACGTGTGAAAATCAAAGAGAGATTTCTCCGCGTCTCCTCGGAGAGGTTCTCCTCCTTTCCTTTACGAGATTTGCCACGTTCCTCGGACAGACACTCGGTTCGACACCTTGTTCCCTGCTCGCGCATCGCGTCGCTATCTTATTGACGTTTAATTGTCTCCCCCCGGCTCTTCCACTCGTTCAACACCCGCCCGAGTATCATTTCGACGAATTACACCGTGCGAAAGCGAAATTCCACGGGAACACGTGGGAAAGCTTCTCGACAATTTTATGGAAAATCTAGAAATCACAGAATCAAAGGGATTAATTACACTCCGGCTTATTTTCCCCTCCGTTCTCACATCCGTTTCTCTTTTTGCGCGCGCGGAGAGACTTCTTTCCAGCCGCCATCTTGCGACAACTAGAGACCTCGCGAGAGCAACCGTTATCGATATTTTAAATCGTTCGATCGTCATCGACGTCATTTACCACGGGGAAACGAAAGAAAGCGTTTTGCATCGATGTTTCTCGAACGAGTGTAGGAGAGAAATCCACGAAACAAATTGAAAAGCACTGGCGGAAGTTTCGCTATGGCGAAAAAAGCATTAGCGGCGCGAGCGCCAGCCACTGGCTAACTTTCACGCGTACATAAATTGACGAACGACTCGTGATTCGGCTCAATTTCTCTTGATTCCACACTCCGTGGCGCCATTATTTTTTTTTCCTTTTTTTTTTTTTTTTTTTTGTTGGTTATCGACTTTTCCATAGGTGGCCACGCCGACGTTAGTTTTGCCCTCCTCGTCCGGTATTAATCATACTGACAATTTCGCCCGTGGCGTTATCTCGCTACGGAATTTGAAGTTTTTTGCCCGGACGCTCGGCGATGGAGAGAAAACCAAACCGACGACAGTGGCCGTGTGTTTTGAAATTCGATCTACTTTCCGCCCCCGGTTTCATCATCTCTCGCGCTTTACCGCCGTTCGTTCAAAAGTGACAATTCACTCGTGGACACTCGAGTACTCTATCGCCTACGACCAATTTCCTAACGTAATGATTCTTCCTTATTTTACTTGCGTGTAACGTAGCTGGTTCGATCGCTCGCTGGCGACATTAGACGAATAAAACGACACGTGCAAATGACTAAGTTTGCTTGCTATATTTATACATATATACCATGTTTACATACTAATTGCTATATTTATCTAGAAAAATAACAACGAATAAGAAAATCTCGATCGCGACACATTGTCGACGTTGCCGAGAAAAATTCGATTCGCAGCGAACCGAAGACGCGAGAAAAAAAATTCCACTGCTGCGAACAAAATTAATTCTTAATAAAAAAGATAATGAATTAAACATAGTATATACGTAAGAGAAACTTTTTCAACAAGTTTATATCCTTCCTATCCACTTCGAAACGTTTCGGTGACGCACGACACACACACACGTATATATACAATTTCATTTCGACGAAACAGAAATTTCCTGGTAAATAGAATTCGTAGTTGGAAAGAAGAAGAAGAAAAAAAAAAACAGGGATCTAAGCTTGTTATGGCCTTAGAAACAAAACGGCCGGCCAACGTTCGTCACGGCTTATTAGTATTTACCAGGAAAAAGATGCTGATGACGACGAAAGTATAAATCACTCGGCACAAGTTCGGATTAGAGGCTCGAAGAAAAAAAGAGGCGGAAGGAAAAAAAAATGGCGACAACACACTTGAAACGTGTCGAGGACGGTTCGAGGAGTCGGGAGAAGTTCAGTCCAAGCAAACCACCTGCGATATTAGAACTTGAAACGAGTTGGAGAATCCGATTTAAGATACGAAAGAGGAAAAAGAGAAAGAGAGAGAGAGAGAAAGAGAGAGAAATGGGAACGAACGATGACAAATATTTGCAGCATCGTTTTCGGGAACGCGTCGACGGAAATTAAGAACCGAAAATCCCCTACGTGTACGCGGACCGTAACGGAGCGCCGACGCGCACCGAATGTATCGCGTTTCGTTTAATATTTACACGCGAGCAATAATGCGAAACGGTGTGTGTACGCGCTCGCACGAGACGAATAAAAACGATAACGGAGAAACGATATAGCTAATTATCTGTCGGTGGACGCGATGTTTTCAACAATGAGACGAAAGGCGACGCGCGAACGATATCAAGCGTTCCCGAACGTTTGCGCGGGTCACTATCGTCCCGCCCGTTACAGAAATACGTGTATACGTGTGCTCGAGCGAAGAGGGAAGAGATCGGTACAGCTGGCCGCGCGCAATCGAGAGAAAACACATTTTTCAACGCGGAGCCGAGACGTTCGCACGCTTATCTTCTCGATATTGACTCCTATCTCTCTGCCACATTCGCAAAGACAACACTGCATCCGCGATCGCTCGGGAAAGTATCCGAACAATTTCTTGAAACTAATCTGAAAACGTCTCTACGAACGTTTACTAGATTTGGTCAAAAGTTGATACAGTACGTACAGTACGAACAGTTACAGCTACATTTTCAAACTCGTTCCAAATCTGATCAAATGCAATCGCGACAATCAAATCGCACGTTGTTTGAAATTTTAAATCTTTTTCTCGTGACACAGACGCAACGTATTCGTGAGAGGTTTCGACAAATTGTTTGGTGTTTTGGTGTTCGCGTTGGTCGTTTCGCTGATATTCAAAATCGGTGTAAATATTCGCGGTAAAGACCAGGACAATTTCGTTGTCTCGTTGTAATTTTGCAGTAAAATTTGAAACATCCTCTTACGAGATCCTCGAATCACGCCTGATCTATTTTGGGCGTCAAGGTCATTTATATGTACTAACCTAACACAATAAACCCATAACATATAGACGTAACAAAGTCGTATATTTAACATTTCGACATCGTTCGATAATATATTTTTATCGATCGATATAAAATTCTATGAAACGCGCTCTCTTCTTTGCGATCGATCTCCGATTTTTTGCGACAGTTACAATTATTATCGCTATCGCTGTAACGTTACACCACTGTCGCGATTACCGACATACGTAATGTATCTATCTCTCTCCTTCCAAGATGTATTTCTCTCGCTCGGCAAGCATCTTTTTTCCACCGACTTTTGACGTAGCTAGTCGTTTAATATTCAAAAATAATTGCTAGAAAAATAAATGCGACAATTACGCAAAACTAAGAAAACAAGAAAATTCACGCTGAGCAATTTTGGTTGAGGTTAGAACGATGAAAAAAAAAGAAAGGACGTTTGTAATAAACATCGGGAGCAAAAAATAAAAATATTCCAAGTTGCGAGTTGGTTTCTTTTTCTAATCTCGATCGTGGACAAATACGGTCGACGACTATATCGACGAAATGGGAGTTTACCAAACTCACGAACCACGGAAATTTCTCGAATATAGCAAAATTACGCGCTCGCGGAGCGATCTCTCACGTGCAAAAACAAACGACGACGGTTTATATTCTCGTCTAGAAAATTTCCTTGTTTGATTCCCATCTTGCGAGTTTTCGCAAAAAATAAAAAAAAAAGGAGTCAAACGATCGCGATAACATTTAATGAGAACGCCAAGAGTGTTTCTAGGCACGTTTTTTTTTCCACGGTGCAACGCAGAGATCAACGCTTGCGTTATTTTCCCGTTTTTCCTCTAGCAAGAAAAAGAGATACATAAAAATTCATGAACACGTGGAAATTCCTGATTTTTCGCAGTTAACTTTGAAAATACTTCGAAAAAGAAACAAAAAAAAAAAAAAAAAAAAAAAAAAAAATGGAAGAATCGCGGATTCGATGATGTCAATCGGTAATTTTCCAACGTGCAGCCGAACGACGATCGGTTCGTTCGTATTTTATTTTTGGAAAAACCCATTTCCGCGCCGGCGATGACATAAATTACTACGACTAACGCGCTCTCCTCCACGAGTCCGCAATGACGTCAAGTAATTGCTCTTTTTCGATGTGTTTAATAATTCGCCATGACGCGCCGTCAATGGAACCACTGATGTGAGGTACGAACGAGATAACGTAATTCCTACGGGGAAAAAGAAGAGCGTGCCTCCTCCCTCATCTTCACCCAGAACCCCCACCCCCACCCCCCCCGTCACGCATAATAGGATTTTATAATTTTCTTTCGTGGTTCGATAACTTCGATTTGGACGCGATACCGTTTGCGAAAAAAAGAAAAAAAAAAGAAAGAAAAAAGAAGAAAAAACGACGCGCATAACGCAGACTTCTGTTTTAACGAACGAGCCAAGGGAATAGTCGCGATTCAATTTTCCCTCTGATAAAAATTTCCTTTTTTTGCCGCTCGTCGATTGTACGCGACAACGCGTATTTCAGATAAGTACAGCGTGCGCGATCGTTGGCGCAAAAAACATTTAACGTTCTATCAAATTTCATGAAAGCGTAAGGTGCGATTGTAATGGACGGTGACGATCTACGTCATACGGAGAGGAAAAAAGAGAAATACGAAAAAAAACGAAAGGAAAAGAGAAAAAAATGGGAGGAGAAAGACGGGAAACATACGCGTAACGCGATATCGGGCTGTTATAAATGTTATAACGGCGGTTTGGTTTGCAAAAACGACGAAACTGATTAGAGAAGTTTTCCTAGAACGAAAAATTTCCGAGCGAAGATAAGCATTAGAATTAACTGTCGTCCTCGGTTACTGCGCGGTGGTGTTCATGGAAAATAATCTGATTCGTAATGATGAGTCACATTCTGACTCAAAAATTTCGCAATTTCTAGAGACGCAATTTTTTTTTTTTTTTTTTTTTTTTTTTTTTTTTTTTTTTTTTTTTTTTTTGTTGAAAGTGTAAAGTACGTACTTCTCGAGCACGTGTCCCCCGCAAGCACAACACGCCGCGATTATAAAAATGTTGCGTTCCGATTACGAAAATGCCTCCCGCGCTTTTACGCCAGCACGCGAAATAAACAAAACGGTTACTTTGATTGGTTACACTCGCAATACTTATCTTGGGGCATCGAACGGCGCGTGTGCTTACACGTGCTGGATCACGTCGGTAACGTCCAAGTGTCAAGAACCGCGCCTATGCTTCAAAGGTATGCGCGCAAACCGGTCAAGTATGTGTGTATTCATTCTCCGATCGTTTAAGGTTATGTTTGTTTCGAAAAATACACACGGCTTCCGCGAATAGTATCGGCTCGCGAAACGCAAAACTGTAAAAGAAATCGCCAATGTACGTATGTACATTCGCGTAGAATTACGTGGGTACGACGACTCTTTTTCGTTTCGACTCGTCTGTTGTCCTACGAATGCGTGCGTGTTCGTTTCGTCTCTTTCTCCATCCTGTTTGTCCGTCCGTCCGTCTTTCTCTCTCTCGTTCTCTCTCGCTCGCCCCACCACCCTGTTTATTCGCCGTCTCTGTCCTCACGGTTCAATCGTACGGGGGACGCTCGTAACACACGCGTATATACGCGCAGCGAATTATACAAACAACGAAAATACAGGAGCGGTCGCGTCAATGAAAGCGAGAGGTTGGTTGACAGGCGGCGTCGTTGTCGTTCCTTACGTACACCGTGACTGTCATCGGCATCCGTGATCGCGATCGTCATCGCGTATTAGCATTAAAACTCACAATCGGAAAACTCATGTCGACGCTCCTGTCAAGATACGGGAGCGGAGGGTGGGAGAGAGCGCGTTTACACACAGCACGAGGAAGGGGGACGGCGCGAGAAGGGAGAGAGTGAAAAGAGAGGGACAGAGAGAAAAAGGAGGGAGAAAGAGAAAGAGACGCCGGTCTAACATGGCAGACGATGCCATGCAGGCAGGAAAAAACAAGATCTAACGTTCGAGCTGTGCGTGATGAGACGGGAAGACAGTCGATGTAAGCGCGAATCTAATAAAGTATTTGGTGCGTACTCACGTTCTCACGTATCGGATATGATGCGTTGTTGTCGAAGTCCTTAACGTAGTGGTGACCGACGAGAAGGAGTAACGTGGAGAGAGCAGAGAGAGAGAACACCACGCGGGGTCACGCACTCCGTTCCGTGCGGGTTCTCGTTCGTCAACGGAAAAACAACACCCGGCGTTCCTTTCCGTTCCCGAGTTGTCCAGTTGTCGATTCACGAATTAGAGAAATGTAAACCAGCACCGGCACCACACAACAACCGCGCGCGTGTGTTACAAAGTGCGTCGCTGTTCGTTTGTTGTTTTTGATAACGCAGGTGTTGCACGGGGCGTGGAAGGGTGCGCGGCACATACAAACCGTTGTACGCACGAGGTACCTCTCTCTAACGAGGAGACGTGACGATCAGACGTGACGAACAAAATGGCGTTTACCGGACCGCCCGCGCGCGATCAGGTAGAAAATGCCGGAATGCTGCTGCTAGGAAAGATCGACTGACTGCCGAGGTCCGCGGCCCTAAGTGGTTTGACGTTAAGAACGAGCTGAACGAGCAAGAAGGAGAAACAGAGACGGACAAAGATGGAAGGAAAGAGAGAGGGAGAACACAGCCAGTCAGAGCGAGACAGAGAGGGAGGAGGAAACGACTGAGAGAACCGTCCACGGGAACGAGAGAAACAGAGAGACGTCGAGCCTAAAGGAAGGGATGCGCGCTATGGTAGGGGATGAGGGATGGTCACAAGCGAAAGAGGGGAAACATCCCACTATTTTCCACTGTCCTCGGACGACTTCGACTACCTTCGATTGCGTTCGACTGTAAGCAGGGCCGTCTCGCATTATGTCTAATATGGGTGGGAATTTTCCCGCTGTTAGAAACAAATGCCGCAAACATCCTTACGAATCTTATAAATACCTATGAACACGCACGCATCGACCCCCTCCCCATAACCTCCCTACCTACCTCCCTCCCTCCCCCCTACCGTTAATTCACGTTTCATCCGATGGAAACCTTTATTTAACGGTTCATTTCAACTTTTCTAACTCGCGTGCAATGTTCTTGCCTTCCGTTTTTACGCACCATTGCTGTACATATTATATAAAATAAATTATCGAACGAACGAGCGTTGTTTTCCCTATGTGCTCCCCCACCCCACTTTTCTCTCTCCTTATTGTTTCGCCAGTTTTTCGATTTACCGTTGAAATTTCTCAATTTAAATTTAAATCTCGCATTATTTGTATTCAAATTTCTCAAATTTTTTTTGATCGCGGTACATACCGTTTTTGTTTTTTTTTTTTTTTTACGAATATGTTCTCGCCAACGTTTCACGACAGATGTCGAAACGAAATCTTTTCAACGACTGACGAATACGCATAGGAGGAGAAACTCGCGAGAAACGAAGAAGCATAATTAATAACGAATTGGCTGTTTGTCAGCCAAAGTGTCGCGAAAAAAGGAAAAAAGAAAAAAAAATCAAGTTTGAATCGAGTCAAAATCGAGCGGCAAAGAGCATTCTCCAAACAAATTATTAGCGTTAAGACGTTTCGCGAAGACGCAAAACACGCGACGTTCCTCGGCTTGATAAGTCCCAAGTTAATTACGCTCTCGGTTTCTATCGGACATTGCCCGTTGAAAGGTTTCGTAAAACAGCGCTGCACCGCCCTAGAACGCGCGATGGCTCGAGGGCCGCGTTTCTTTTCCGGCTGCTTCGTTTCTTTCCTTCTTTTCTTGTTTCCTTCGTCGGTTCGTTTCGCTCGCTCGCTCGCTCGCTCGCTCACTCTTTTCTACGCTCGCGTTCGACCGTCTCGCGAGGAATTTCTAAAAATCAATATAGGCGCAAAGCGAGGAGGGGCCGCAAAAAAAATTCGATATCCCCTTCGCCTCCGTTCCTTTTTACCTTTTTTAGCGTCTCTATGTTTTTTTTCTGCAACGAGAATTGCGCAGTCGAGAGCCTCGTCCCCTTATGGTCCCCAGAGGGAAGGTTGGCTATTCGAATCAACTCGATCTTCGAGGAAGAGAATTCGCGAAGGAAGTGGCAACGCGAACCTACGGGCACTGAAGAAGCGCGGGAGAATTTATTTTCTCAGAAGTGTAGCGCGGCCTCGGTACAGTCTCTGCCGTTACCGGCTTGAATAATTTCATCCTCCTGTACACGTCCCGAGATAAGCCTACGCTCAAGCACGAATGCGATCAAACGTATCGTTTTGACACGTCGTGTTCCATCCATCTTTTTTCGTCTATATACTCTCCTTTTCTTTTTTCCATCTTTCGTCCAACGAAATATTTCCGATCTCTCGAAAATTTAAAAAAAAAAAAAAAAAAGACAAAGAAACTCGATATCCTTCTTTCGTTTTTCGCTCTATCTCGGTTGTCGACGTTCCGAGATAGGTTAAGGACCTGTTACCTCGGAACGGTCGATCATATTGCACGATACGACGTTATTAGCAAACGCACGGAACACGTCTTGCTCTCTAGCACATTTGAGACACTGAGACTCTACACACCGTCGAAAACTCGCGTTGCAAATTTAGTAAAATGGAAAAACGAGACGTTGATATAAGAGTATACGAGAGTATTACGAATTTGAGAAAGGAGGGCTGCAATCAACCGAGATTGAAGGAAGATCATTAATTTCATCCGCCAACATCCTCGAAACGTTTACTTTGCAAAGTGCCAGACGAAACTATTGATTGTCTTTCGCGAAAGTTTCCGCGAGCTGCTGAATTAAATAGGGTTACATATTCGATCGCGAGATTATTATTGTTCCCGGAACTTTCAAAAAGATAAGTTCTTGATTCACGGTGGTGGAAAAGAGGTGGGGTCGATCGAACAAAAGCAGAACCAAAACGGTCGTATTGAAATGCAATGCGATACACAGAGAGCTTTGTATAGGAGTTATTTTGCAAATGGCATCACTTGCAAAATTCGTGCAGTAGGGAGCCATTTATTTTAAGCACAAGTACTCGCCCTGAATTTTGTGAGTAATTGTCAAAGGATCTTATCGAGCACGTTGACAAGAGTATAAAAAAGCTTGGAGGGCTATAGAATATAGTGTGTATTTATATGTAATGTAAATATGTGAACTAGAAATGAGAGTGAAAGATCGGCTGGTCCAATGTAACGTATCGCAGCCAGATGTAACACGAGCACCACACCAAAGGCTGATACCAAATGCTCTCGACAGTTCGACTGTGTGTCACAGGGACTAACGTTTCAAAGTAATCGTCAGAGTATGTCCTCTCTCTCTCTTGCGTCGTATTCTTCTAATTGATCGCTGTGTTCTGCCAATGAGAGATAGGTTCCCTGTGCTACACAGCCATAACAAATCCGATCATGCTGTTTCGTCGCATAGTCGGACAATGCGTAATCAGAGCCAAGTAAATTGTTTTTCGAATCCCATGTCGAATGAACCTTTTTTGCACGCGTGTTGTTTTCACAGAGAGGAAGGGAGAGATTAAGCAAAAATCAGTTCATTGGCTCGTTATCGCGCATTGGTAATTACAACTTTTTTTGCGCTGTTAGGCCGGCAGTTAGAAGTGCATTGGAAGAACAGTGCGTTGAGGAAAATGAAAAGAACCAAAAAGAGAAGAAGAGAAAAATATCGACGTTACCTGTTCTATCGACTTACCGAGAGTGTTATTTTGCTTTTTGGAAAATCTGTCTTTCTAACCGGAAGCACTTGGAAATAGTACAGTGGTACCGTGGAGAACATTTAACCAATCCCGTGCCCTCTGTTAGAAAATAAAGGCTTGGGATTGGCTGGTACAAACTTCAAGGTCGAGGATACCTCTTACCCTTCCTACAGACAGTCGTATCGCATAGTCGCCCTGGGACCAGTACAATGGTCTTTCCGTATAAGGATGATGGTTCCATAATTTTTCCACATTGCAAAAACGCACAACTGTACTCGACTTATTTTGCATTGATACGTCTTAAACCTCGGCAGACGACTAAATTGATAAAAAAATGGTATGACGTTGCAGCAAAATTATCGAACCAATATATAACTATGAATGTTAAATTGTATCGTTAATAAAATAAGAAATTACTATCAACAATAGCTTCACAGCATTAACATCGACACGCAAAAACAACGAATCGATATTCTGCAATATAGAGGTTGATATTTTTTAATCTGTTTGTGGTAAATAAATGAAATGATAGTTTTCTTTTTTTTCTTTTTTGAAAAGTCTCAATCTGTTCCAATTGAAGGACAATTTATCAGCGGCACGCATTCATATGCACAGCAAGATTACAAAATTGGACCTCTGATCGACGCACTTTATACGCGACATTAAATGCATACGCTTCTAATATGCCGTACTGATTGAGTCTGATTGCCATCCGTAATAAAGTTCAACTTTATGCGAAAGAATAATTCCCTCGTTGCGCACGTGAACTCAAAATTCCAAGATCGCGTTTTAAATATTCTAATAACAGAAAAGATCAAACAGGTCTAATTACGAAATGAGCATAAATAAGGCATAAGATAATCAGTGACATACGTAATGGATTCGTGTAACACAGAAAAAAGAACGGAGTGTATGCGTGTGTGTATGTGTGTGCACAACCTGGGGAAGGTAGGCCTTTTCTCAACCAGACGATGCGTTTTGTTATGTTCGCAAAGAAAAGGGCAAAATACAGCTGTTGCAGTTCTGTTCAGCCAGCTCTCCTTATTTTCGTTGAGATTAAGGCTATTTCGAGGCAGAATTCCAACTTCCAACTGTTGCGCAAATCGTCACGCGCAAACGCAGTTTCGGAGGCGTGGCGATCAACAAAGGGCCCGGAAACGGCCGATAACATGCTGTTTTCCATTTTCTCTCCCTTTTCCTCTTCAATTTACAATTCTCTCCCTTTTGCTAGGCAGTTCGTCGGAATCCAGGCAAGTGGACTGTATTACAACGAAATCAAGTCGTCGTAACGGGGTGAAACGGCGTTTTCCAAAATGATCTTTCCTTTATAGTATTCGTCTGGAATCCGAGATATACCATTTGTTTTATCACAATTGTTATAGAGAAAGAAAGAAAACAAAAAAACGGAAAAAAGAAAGAAACGGAACGATCGTTTTAAAGTTTTTTTCTTTTTTTTTTTTCGTTTCGTTATCGTGAAATTTCAATACCGTCACGTACGTATGAAATACTATCGCATACCGCGAAGTTGTCATTTCCCGAGATTTTCATATTTTCACATCGAGTTCAACTGAATCTATTAACCTAGAACTGCGTACCGTTACAGAAGTAGTATGTATAAATGTTGCACATTTGCACAATCGATCCGCTCGACGATCGTACCACCTTACAAACACTATATATATATATATATATATGTATTTCGAGGGTGCACGAAAGTGCTTTGATAATACGAATATAAGAAAACGAAGGAAATACGACAGAACGATCGTTAATTTGTTGCAATCCGGTACGACAGTAACATCCTTCTGGATTTGCTTCGCGTCACGAAACAACACGCGAAGTGCAACGGCAAAGTGACCGTGTACCGAAGCACTTCTGCGCTATACGGCATCTATGAAAAAGTAATAAAATATAGAGAAAATAAATTTCGTTTCTCAAAACGCCGTTGCTCGTATCGTGTATTTTACATTTTTTTCATTTTAGATAAAAAAAAAAGAAAAAAAGTTATCCGAGAACTCTTGTAACGATTTGCACATTTACCATGGTAAGCAACGAAATATTTATTAAAAATCGTGAGAATGAAATATCCATTCGAAAGTTCAGTACATTTCCTCGGATGCTTAGAATAAACCGTATTTCGCGAAAAGAAACGTGGAAAATTCTCAAAATAGAGATCAAATCTTTCCTAACCTTAAACTGATTTCAGGACGTATCTGCGTTTTCCGAAGATACTTTCGATGTGAAAGACTGGATTAATAAAACGTTCAAATCTGTCGAGGCACAAGAAAATAAAGATGTAAGTCATACAGTTATGGTGATCTCGATCGCGCGGGTTGTGTTTCTTTCCTCGACACAGTTTTTGACTTTCAGTTGCACCAGTACAGTCAGTCACTAAACTGACTGCTTCCATTACATCGCGGTCAATGACACCATATGTCTTTTTTAAGATTGACTTTTTTTCACGATATTGTGCATGAAAATATCACTTTGCTAAATAAAAAAATGTTTCAGAAATAAAAAAAAAAAATTGTTATTTTATACAAATAAATACTCAGCCACGAGATCGTTATAATGTTCGAATTAAAAAAGGATGTTCCTTCGTATTAATAGTTTAATAATTTCATTTATTACGTTCTTAGGCATTCGTTTCATCATTAGTAATGAAATTACAATTGTATGTGCAACAAGTTAATGGTGCTTTAGAAGAGACTAGCCAATCTGTTCTTTCAAGCTTGCCAAGGGTATTGAGAGATACCCAATTGTTGCAACAAGAAGCCTTGGCTTTGAGAGAAAAAATGGTTGCAGTTAAACAAGAAATAGAAAAGGTTTTAATTTTGATAACATTTGTCTAAAGCAATTAAATACCTTTGTTACATTAATTTATTAAACAGGTTGAAAAAGATACTGCTTCATCCATGGCAACGTTAGAGAAAATAGATAAAATAAAGACAGATTTGCAAACTGCCAAACAAGGATTACACGAAGCTGATAATTGGAGTATACTTGCCAATGACGTTGAAGAGGTACGACATGCATTAAAAGTAAGCGAATCCTCGTCAATTTTGACTTCATTTTGTTATTTTCAATGTTTCAGGTATTTGAGTCGGGAGATGTAGAAGCTATAGCAAATAAACTGTTCAGTATGCAAAAATCACTGGCAATGCTTATAAATGTTATTGACTATGAAGATAAAAAATTACAATTAGAAGGTTTGAAAAATCGATTAGAAGCTATGGCTAGTCCAAAATTAGTCCAAGCGTTCACTGCTGCGAACTTAGGTATATCATACTAGTCAATCGTAGTTGCATTTTTAATGTAACAACATTAACTAATACTTCTGTTTTAAAATATTTAGAAGAATCCAAGATTTATGTGAATATTTTTAATAAAATGGAACGTTTACCACAACTTCTTAAATACTATCATAATTGTCTGAAAGTATCGTTAGGACAAGAATGGCGCAGAACTATTGAATTAGCACAAGATGAAAATGTTTCTTATTGGTTACACACTTATTATGATAAATTATTGTCTAATTGGAATGATCAGGTAGTTTTTATTTCAAAAATGTTATATTAATGCGTACCGTAAGTTTCCTTTTTAAAATAGTTTGATTTTGAATCAAGGTGAAATGGTCTCAACAAGTATTTTCAAATGACTCGGTTGATGTAATAATTGAGATATATGCAGATCTTCTGAGGAGTTTGGACCCAGGCATTCCAGAATGCATAGAAGCTCTATTAAAACAACATTCAATTGCTATACAATTATCAGTATTACTTGAACTTAAACAAATTACGAGGCACTTTGCACTAAACTTGCAAGGTGCTATTGAGACATCATCCCATGGAAAATTACAGAATCTAAAATTGTTGTCATTAGCACAAGCAATATATGCACCTTATGTTCCATATGTTACAAAATATAATATTTATGAAACAGCTCAACTTGAACATCAACTGCAATCCATGGGCTCTCCACAAGATGATTTAAGTGATACAATCAATATTCTTTCCCTTAGCATTTCGAGAGTGATAGAATATGCAAATGAAGCCAATAAAAGGTGCAAAGTTTTTACAGATGGTTGCGGTTATCCTGGTTTATTAAAATCTTTGACTGTATGTTATTTCATCTAAAATTTTAAAATAAAAATGCTTCTCATTATACATATTGATTAAAATGTTTATTTTTTTTTTTCAGAGTTATTTCAATAAATATCTCGACAAGTATCAAACGGCTATACGGCAATTAGAACGCAAAAAAGTAAAGCATGAGGATTGGAATTTGTTTCAAATGTGCCTTACTTTGATGCAAACTATAGGTAGTATTTAATTTTTTTTTTTTTCTAAATAAATTTAAAGTAAAATTGTTAATTATATATACAGGTGATCTTTTGGGGCAAATTCAACAATTTGAGAAATCTTTGATAATTGATATTACTGAAACTAACAATAAGTTACAAAATACAAGTGGCAGCGTTTTTAATCAGTATAAAAAATTACTTTTAAATATATCAACCCAAAATGAATTGGAGAATTTAATCGCATCTTTTCAGAAAGGTATTTAATAAAAGAAAAAAACCCTTTCAGTAATGACATCAATTATTACTTAATAAATATTATATATAATTTAAATAAATGTCTTCGTTTACAGAAGAAGAAACAATTCTCAGTCCAATAATAAAATCTATTCAGAAACTATGTTCTGATTTACATCGTGCAACATATGAAGTAATCTTCGCTCCTATCTTTACACAGCTACTATCAGTGCAAAAAGCACCAGCATGGTCAACAGAAACTAACAAAATGACACATTTGAGTGCAGATTTACCTGATTATAGTTTTGCACCTCAGGAATATATAACACAAGTTGGACAATATTTAATGACATTACCACAGCATTTAGAACCCTTTTTACTTAGAGAAAATCCAAGTCTTACTCAGGCATTAAAAGCAGCAGATCCACAATATGCACAAAGTTCCACTGAATCTGGATTTACTGGTATTTTGTTAGAAATTATTGCTAAAGAAACATGCCAAATGTTTCTAGACCAAACATTAGGAATTTGCCAGTTAAGCTCCGCCGCATGTAAACAACTAGCAACTGACATAGGTATATATTTTTGCATTAAAAATATTTTATTCAGTTTCTGAATGCATGTAATAATATATGTTATAGATTACCTTGGTAATGTGTTAGAAGAACTTGGTCTATCTTTATCAGAAAATCTGCAACATATGTCTCTTTTATTAAGACTATCACCGGAAGATTATCAGAACAGCAGCTCTGGATGCAACGCCAGAGTTGTAGCTGCAGTCAGACAAATAAGAAATATAACATCCTCTGGCTAAATAACGTGCAATGGTTAAAGACTAAGTTATAAATTATAATATATAGCTATTTTAATAATTATAATTTCGTATAATTTATTTAAGTTTTTTGTATATATAAATAAATGAAATATTCTTGTACAAAAAGTGATTACATTTAAATAAACTATACGTATTTATTTGATTTCATATCGTATATTTTTTAGAATTCATTATTTTATTAATATTATAATCAATAAACTAAGATGTAAATTTCTTAGTTCCTCTTCTTGTAAAAAAATATTTTTTAAGTCATACAAAAATACTCTATATTTTCATTAATATATAAAAAACTAAATGGAAATATATTGTATATTGAACATTATTAGTTATTTATACACAAATGTTGTATTATTTTTTTAATATCGCATCTGTAACTACATTTATTGCATCATTTACAGACCTGGAAAGATAAGATTAACACTTTCAATCATACGATTATTATTACGGTTAATTGTTACTTTTAAAAAAATATAAAAAATTAATAATACCTGTTAAAGGGTGTATCACAGGATTGTTTTTGGTAATCTACTTTGGATGCTAATGTAACATTCTTAAGTAAATTAGTAACTTTTTTGTCATTTAATTTAAGCACTTTATATATTATTATCAAAGCAGATAACATATCAATCTGAAATATGAAATGAACTAGTGTAAGTAATAATATATTTTAAACAGTACAAATATACTTACTTTTGTACAATTTGTTATTGTCTTTGTTAATACTTGTATGCTAAATTTTTGATATTTTTTTTGATTGAATATAATTTTCAATATCTCCTTCGCTAAATAAGGAAATTGAGTACTTAAAATGTGTTCCTCCGTTATGCGTGAGCATTGTAACTCACATGTTATTTCCGTACTTACACTACTGATTGCAGCATTAAACATAATAGTTATGTATGAAAGATACGAATTTTCGTTATGAAAGGTATCTTTGATAACAGAAAAATATTTTTGCGTTAATTCGTGCAGTACTTTCAAGTCCTGCAATTAATAATTTACTTATTATTATTATAAAAAATATTTATCACGTCTTTTTACATAATTCTCTAAATACTTACATTTGTATATTTAAATAATATATCTTTGTTATATCTAGTTAAAGTAACCACCGTAGTACATATAAAGTTTGGTACAATAGTCTTTAATAAATTTGGGTCTTTTTTGTCATAAGCCATTTTACTAAAATCTAATAACAACATTATTGCATCAAATGCATCGTTTAAAAAAATGAAACCATTTGATGATGATAAACAACTGCAGTATAAAAGTACGATATCACAACATAGTTTTGGAGTAGCGTTGTACTCTTTCATTAATAAATTTGACACATCAAATGTACTTTTTATTATTTTTATACAAATATGATGATTTTCTATTATGTTCACATCTACATGCGACATGTGCGGCACTATCGTCCTACGTTAAAAAGAAAAGATACATTAATAACAATACATTAATAACAATACTTTGAAGAAACCAATAACAATTAATTAATTAATTTTCATACCTTCTGATCCACAATAAAATCTCTGAAAAATGTTCTGATGCGTCAAATACATCCTTTTTATGTAATATCATAATCATTGATATGTATTCTTTAAAAAAATTTATGATTATATCTTTGGATATTAGACTTCTTATATTGCACTCATTATTTAATTCTTTTTCTATTAAACTTCTAAATTTATATAAAGTTTCCCAAAATTTAAGCATGTCTTTATGATATTTATTCATTAAAACTGATTGATATTCAACATGTAGTAAATGTTTTAAAATTCGTAAACTTAATTCTAAACCTTTCTCGTTAATTTGAAAATCATTTGTACAGTTAATAGTATTCTAAAACAGACATTTCGTGGTATTATTTTATTCTCATCAATATGTTTATTATGTAATATTTATACCTGATTATGTTTCGCACTTGTATTTAACGATTCTGTAAAAAGGTGCGTCAATGTGAACAAAATTGTATCTTCTTTATTCCATTTCATCAGAAGATATACAATTGAAAGAAGGGTTTCGTCAGAGGTATTGGGATCACACAATTGTTGTACCAACATTTCGATAACTTCAATTTTATTCAGGAAAAATTTCGGAGGTATTAGAGAAAATAAAAATATTATTGAATCCTTTACTGGGGTTTCCTAAAAAACGAAAGAATTATATATTACGAGAACTTAGGAAATAAATTACAGAAACTTACCCTGAAATATTTAAAAAGTTCTGGTAGTGCATACGCTATTACTTGTAAAATATTCATTTCTTCATTATAGAATTTTTCTTCGTCTATATCTTTAATATTTGCCTTCACTAACATAGCAATAACATCAATGTATATATTTATATTTCTATAATTATCAAAATCTTTATTACAGCTAACCGAAGACTCTGTTAAAATAAACGGAATTATTAACATTTAAACTTAAACTTGATGTCGCATATAATTATGCATTATTACCATTTTCGTGTCTACTTTCTTTGTTGACAATTTTAGCTCTTTTATTACAATTTTTGCTTAATACTTTTGCTGGAGGTAAACATTCTATTTCCTCTTTTGTCATAGATAATAATGTTTCAATAAGTTTTGTAGATGTACTCCAGCTTATTATAAATTTCGAATGCAAACAAAATCTTCTAATAGCGTTTATATTGCTTGTGGCTATATATGCTAATTCATCCTTTATTTTATCGTGATGTGTACCATTTGATGATATACGTAACCAGACAAGTTTTATCAATTCTTGTAAAACAAATGCATTTTGGGTGGTCTAAAAATAACAATAAGACACTGTAAATATAGTATTATCTTTATCTCTAAACAGTGAATGTTATTTTGTATTGCGTGTACCTCTAAACGATCAAGAACATAGGTCAATGGTACTATATTCCAAAATGGTATTCCGAGTTGTTTTTGTGCATGATAAAGAAGTTTAATTAATGCTTCTAATACCATTTGATCTTCATCGTAAATACTATATGCAAAATTTGGTAGAAAATCCTTAACTATTCTATGAGATCTTTCTTTGACTAATATCTTTTTAAGACTAATAAAAATGCATGCTCTTATTTCAGAATTATTAGCGTTCTTGGTATGATCTAATAATATATTTAACCAGTTTTGAATAATATTAATTGGAACATGAGACCAATATTTTTCTAACATTTCAAACAGACCCTAAAAAGAAATAAATTTTAGATATTAAAAGTTCTCTTAATAATTATGTTCTCTTGATAATTATTCTACAATTAGGCAAAAGATTAAAGCAATAATTACACAAAATTGGCTTACATTTATAGTAACAATGCATACTTCAGGATTCGAATTTTTTAAGAGATCTGTTATTGTTCCATAATATTTTTGAATATAGATTTTATTTTTGTCTTTTGAAACACACGTATATTGAACAGAACTTGTTACAAAGAGAATCTCTATAGCATTACATTTGATGAAAGAACCAGGTACCTGTGACAAGAATTTAAATTATAGTATTTATAACAACTAGTATGCCTATGGATGTATATTTCATTTCGATAATACCTTTAAATATTTCCAAACAAAAGATTTACATTCATTGTGAATCATTAATCTTGCTGCACGTTTTTTGTTATCATGCATAGCAGCAAGAAATAAAAGCAGATTTTGACCAAGCTTTCCTCTTCCTGCGCTATCTCTACGTGCTTGAAAACAATGAAAAATAATATTTTGTAAACAATTCTCAGCGATAAATTTTTTAAATTTTTCAGTTGCATTTAACCATGCTGTTACATACAAATCTGCATATGCAACAATATAATTGCGTTCAATATTTTGTAATATTACTTTTACATTATTATGAATTCCCTGAAACATCATTCGTGTAAATATTAAGTTTGATAAAAAATTGATATTTAAATACAAGTTTATAACTTGTACCAGTATATATTGCTCTCCAAGTGTAAACAAATGCAATATCAACATTCGACCTTCTTCAAGTGACATCACAGTTTTTTCTCGAACAAGTTTGAGTAATTCTCTTACATCCTCTGTGCATTTTAGTAACATAATAGCTGACCTTATCTCATATAAACGTTTTATATGTTCCTAAAGATACAATTAATCAATCAGTTATTACTTGCACAAGTTACAATACACACACGCACATATTTATCTCTCTGACATATAATTACCAATGAAGATTTGCAACTCTGGATGAGGTATTTCAATGTATTTATTATCACTTTTTCTTTCCATAACATGTCTAATATCCACCATTTCTCCAACAAGTTGGATATTTCATTTTTAGCCTTGGAAAAATAATTATTTGAAATTAAATAGCACAGATATTACAAGAATAAATCGTAATATTTAAATATCAACCTGTTCGTCTTTTATGTTCGGTAATATAGCAGAATGTAGTAACATTATGTTCTGCAATAGAATATTGGGTTTAAATATTCGCTGTACAATTGTTTCAAGAGCCATGAGGGTTATTGTACGTATCAATTTGACCATAAGATTAAACTCCTGAAATTTATAATATAAATATATTTTATTAATGATAGTAATAATAATAATTATTATTATATCAATGATAAGGAAATAAAACTTTAAAAAGAAAATCACATAGAACACCTATATGAATGATCTTACCTTCGTATATTTGCACTTATCATTTGCTGCTTGTTTATATAATTTTTGTGCCTTTAGTAATATAGTTTTTACATGTTGCCACAGTTCACAAAGTTCATCTTCTGATAACAGGACGACATTTTTCACATTGTTATCCTAAAATAACAATTCGTCGCGAATAAAAATTTATCGCCGTAATAAATCTTAACACGCGAAGATACAAGAATTATTGTAATGATAATCGAACAACACATGTTGCGACTCGCAGTTTAATAGCTTAATACTACGATATAATGCCAACAAAGTATGACGTCGTTATTCATTGATAAATACCAGTTTTTCGCATATGCTGCTAACGGCCGAGCTTTTAGTTTTCAAAATTCGAAAAAGTACTCTATCCCTTGACAGCCCACGTTGTTGTGACATGTTTTATTTCTCTTTCTTTTAAATATCTGTATGCAGCCTCGATCCTTAAAATTAAACGTGCGTATGTACATTATTTGCTTTATTTGTTAAGAGAAAAAAAAAAAAAAAATAGCGATAACTCCCGTGCAATAAAACAAAATCGTAAGATAGAGCAAGATGGAAATTGAATATCTGGCGAGTTATTTGGGAATTTAATTTGATTTCGTGTACTCGGTACAAATCGTGTTTACGGCTGCTATAATGTGTGATGTTAATTGCAACGAGTGTCGCAGGAACATCTAAATTATACATAAAAAAACAAAAAAGGAAAGAAATATTATGAAACGATCGTCAAAATAATCTTTCCGAAATTAACAAGATAAGCAAACGAATGACAACGAAATATTACTGCCACGAGTTACTTTGAAAATATATACATTTCATCTCGGAACTCCATCGCGAATTTAAATTCGCAACGTGTTGCGAAATGCGCGTTTACACACGTTAACGAAACACACGAGTACCGAGAGAAAAACGTACAGAAATAATGGAGAGTCCACTTCATGCAACGTGAACGTCGTTTGTCGCCATCCTGTAGTAATGGGTATTGTAAATAAAAACAGTAAACAGCTGCACTTTTTCTATGAAGTTTATTGAGAAAATCAACAAAAACCGGTCACTTTTATTTACTATTTTGTAGAAGCTGCCATGTTGATTGTACGAGGATGGCATGCTTCTATAATAATGCACGCAATTGCAATTACGTACTATGCGCATATTTCAAGGTTCGATTAATACGAAGGGAGAAAGTTGGGGTTTCGATTAGAAGGATGGAAAATATAAACAATTAAAGATCAATCCTGTTAATCGGCTTTTCTTGCAAATGAAAGTTTCGTTAGTTTATGGAGACTGAGATATTAGCGCCGCGTAGCGGTGAAAGCGTGAAACTAATATTTTCACAACAAATACAAAAGATCAAATTTCTCGGCAAGTGAATGGAATTTTTGAGCTGTTGACGAATCAAATTAACGTCCCAATTCTCAGAAGCTTCGTTTCTATAATGTCGTTCCCATTTTCTGCACAATTAATTATGTGCTATCAGTGAAAAATAAAAATAGTGGCACCATCTACGGCCAAAGCACTGGTATCAAAGAAGCTCTATACATTTACTCATTGACTTGAATAAGATAATAAATTTCTTGGAGATAAATTGGATTTAACTGCGTCACTGATAATATTAATGAAAACCCAACTTCAAAAGTTCACAAATTATTCCTCTTCGCACAGACGAGATTCTGTGATACAGCTGAAAAGTATGTATTTTTTGTTAGTTATAACTTTGTTAAATTTTGTTATAAATTACATTATATATATATGTTATAAATTATATTATATATATATGTATATATATATATATATATATATATATAAAATTAAATATTGAAATATTACAATGAAAATTTGACTTGCAGTAGTTCCCCAATTCACCGCTGTTTCATTGCAGAGTGCGCTAAAAGACGACGCGGCAAAATTAGTTCCATCATTTTACCGCTACGCGGCTCTTTTCAAAATCTATGAATTCATTATTTTAAAATAATAAATCAACACTGATATAATGAATTAAAATTTTTGTCACTCTGCACAACTATTGGAAAATTCAAAAGATACCGAGAAAAACCTAAAAATTACATGCGACACGAAGGAATCTCGACTTAATTTCATTCTGGTAAAAATGTAAGTACTTTGATTTATTTTCCACAATAATATACAGATACGGAAATCTGCGAAAAGAAACATTCTGCATTAACGTTATACATAATTTTCCAATACTTACATTTCATCGAATTTCCAATACAATTAATACATCGTAAACAAATTTACATATTAATGTAATACTTGAATCTGATTTTATTCACTACAGACATACTTATTCAACCGAAATACCGATTTCAACTGATTCTATTCACAATTTTCACAACGTCTCAGGTGTTTTCTTCCTCCCTCCCTTTTTTTAAATATTCAGAACACGTTTTCCTTATATATATATATATATATTTATTTATTTATATATACGCTGCCAATATATATATATATATATAATTATAAAACAACTTAAAAAGTTCGCAGCACCATAGAATTTTGCGATGCACTATCGAGTGCACCGAAAAAGGCTTATTTAACCCTTGACTGGGTACGTGGGGTTTAACAGACTTCAGCCAACTGAATTTTATAATGAGAAAAATTTTTTTCTCAACTTAATTTTTTTCTAATTTAATTAACTTCAGTTACTTTAATTATTATTACTTTAATTATTACGTTACTTATTTTAATTATTATTACGTTCGCTTGTAAAATAGTTTGATAGCCGTTCTGGCTTTGAGAATAAAAATCACACGTTATGTTTTATTTCTAAATACAAAAAACACAATCTTTGTATTTATTTATAACGTATGTGAGGAATATTAATAATAAGACGCTCTTCGTATGAGAAAACCCACGTAACCGACCGTGTGAACCTAAGGCACGTGACCAGTCAAAGGTTAATCAGAAAGAACAAAGTTCGAACGATATCGAGGTACCGTAACAGTTTCTTTCTTTATTTTTTTTCTTTTTCATTTTCTTTATTCTTTTTTTTTTCTTTTTAGAGGGCGTCCTCTAGAAAAAAACGAGAGCACGGGCAAAGATTCTTGGGATTGAGCATGTTGTCCTCTAGTCTCGCACACGTACAGTCGCGGACAAGTATCGAGACAATCAAGTTATAAATAAATCAGCTTCTCTTAACAAGCTTCGAATTTTCTGCATTGTCACGTTACATTTGACAAAATGCAGCGAATGCGCACGTTGACGTTCTTGAGAAATACTTACAAAACAATTTCACGCGTTTAATCCATGTTTTAATTGAATTTTCTGCGAATGGCAGAGAACGATTTACGTTTTATGGAACTGAGATGACAAATTAAACAAAAATACAGATTTCCACGAAAAGATTGCAAATTAATATCAAATCCTGATATAAGACGAGACGTTTCGTCGCATTAGCTGCATTTTTTTCTTAACGATCTAGCAAAATGAACAACTACGTTCGTACTTACAACAAATTCTTAACCGATCGACAACGACGTTCTCGATCTCGGAGTTCACTTGCTCCTGCGTTTACAATAATCATCAGCGTGCAGTGTGATAGACTATACGCATAGAACTCGAGACGTTAATGATCGTCGTTAATCACACGTTCTCCATCGAAATAGTTACAGCGTTTGTGCGTAAATTTTCTGCTCGCTATACCGTGCGCGCAAATAAGTCACAAGGTAGATGCGATTTGAAATTAAAAGAAGAATCGTCGCGTCACAGCGCTAAACTCTCGCACAGAATAGTTACAGTTACAATCACTCGCGCGCCTCTTTCGATATATCGAAATGAACTAAAATAAATTGATAAGAGTGAAATTCAATTCCAGGTCTCGAGGATTTAGTAAAGCTCAGACTTGAAGCAGTACTGCATTTTGAGAGGGTCGTTGCGCATCTTTGTCTTTGTTTCAAATTGAAACGATTCGAGTGAGAGTATACTGCCGCTCAGAAGTTTCGAGTATTCTTTTCTTTCACGCAAATTGAGCTTCTCGCGCATTTTTCTGAGAAACATGACATAATCGAGCATTTCAATATTGAATATTGAATATTTGACAAAAGTCGCATTGTTGCAATTACATTATCAGGTTTCCCTCTTAAGATTTTTGATAAATTTAGGATACGAAACGCGCAAACATAGATAAAATATCCAAAATACAATATCTGTCGTAATACTTAACAGGTAAAACAAATCTCTCTAATTAATAACGCACAAACATACATAAAATATTCAAAATACAATATCTGTCGTAATATTTAATAGATAAAACAAATCTCTCTAATTAATAACTCTGCTTAATAACTATCTTCCCAATATATGAATTTGCACGAAAGTGCACCGCAGTTTATTAATTACAAACGGTAAAAATCTTCCGTTATCCAGTTTCAAATTTAAATTAATTTAAATCTAAAGAAATCGACATTCTGTCCCAAATGGGTTAAGGAAATTCTAACATGCTCTAAAACTCATGAGCGGAATTGCACATAGAAGCGAAGCGCCGTCACGTTGTAAGAACGCCCCCTTATCCGAGTGTCCTTAAATCCAAACGTTATATTGTCAGAACAGAGTGTCTACCGGTAATTGAAAGATCATTTGTTACTAGCAAACACTCCGTTCCGGCAATATAACTATCCATACGTTAATGTACACGAAAAACAAAAGTTAGAATAAGGGAGGTTCTGTCATAATTTCAGAGTTATGGAAATGTTGCTGGTTGTTGACGGGATCTTACGTAGAATTAGTTATTCATTGCGGCTAGAAACATTATTTAGCAGTTTTCGAGCTCTAAGTTTTCGTGAAAAAGTGCGATGATCGTACGTGCGCATACAGTCGTTTATTGATCAATCAACGCACGCCTCATGCGACCCTGCCAGTTGCACAGACGAATTATGTATATGCAAGTAGAAAGTTAAGTGGCACTATTCAAAAGTTGCCTGAGTAAGTTCTGTTTGTTGACTAGATTCCACAGAATTCATCTCTTTTTGTCGCAAATGTACTATACGATTGCTCCTCTTAATTTTACGCGTGTCTCTTCTCCCTTTTTGTTTTTTTACAATGATAGAGCGACGTTTTACGAAGCATCGGAACTACAATCGAAGATTAACGAGAAAGAAGGAGAAATGTCGCTCGAAACAGTTTGATGCTTTAGTGTTATTTTAGTCTACTGAAATAAAAAGACACGAAGCTTATATCTTCAATTAGATACTCCAAGAAGAATTATTGATAAAATGAACATTCCTTGTTTTTTTCCTTTTACCCTTCAGTCTAGAAAAAACTTAGAAACAGAATTCCAATGCGAAATTTTTTCGAGGGAATTATCGATAAAATCTACGCTTGATAGTAAGCGACATGGATCGAGTGCAATAAACACCAAAAGTTTCTTCTTCTTTCTCCTTAATCGTTAAACATGTACGTATATATATATATATATATTATAAAACTTGATTGGGAACCGTAATCTATTCATACAAATGATATTACGCACGAGTCTTGGGACACACGCAATAAAAAGCATGATGCAAGTATGTAAGGGCCCCTATACACGTTGGAACACGTTCAAGTCACAATACACGCATCGACACTTTGGTTTCACGATATATGTCACGACGCATGTATTAGATGTAGAAATTAATTCTTGAATGTTAAAACGTAGATTATTTAAAGAAGTATATTCTTTTCGATTCTAAAGTAAAGATTCTATCAGAGTGATTTATCTGTGTCCAGGAACATTTTAAAATTTTAAATCAAAATTTGAAAATTGAAAATTCGAAAAACTTGTTCTTGTTCTAAGACATTGAACGACCCAAAAGACAAATGAGTTTGTTGTAATTTACACAATTTTATTTCTTTTATACTTCAATGTAACTATAGACACATATTTCAATCATTTCAGTATCTCAATTTAAGACATCTCTCAACAATTAATCTTCAATAATCTTCAGTTTTATATACATTACTTGTAAAAATTAAAAAGATCGTTTGAATTGTATTTTACATATTTGCAATAATTCAGAATCTTCCAATTCGTGCACAATGGCGTTACCTCCTATTATTGATAATAGTATTAGTTGGAGAATAATCCTATATTTTTACGTGTTTCAACATACATGTCGCACGGTAATGCGGAGATAAATTGAAACTGACGTAGATTTCGTGAAGCCTGAGCGTCGATTTATGTGTCTCAACGTGTACAGGGGCCTCGATGATCTCTTGGATGACTGTGAGCAACGGTGTTACAGGCCCGACCCATTCTTTCTCTCTTCTCCTCTTACTTTTTCTTAATGATAACACCGGCGTTTACCGGAGATATTCTCCTATATGTCTACTTAACTAGATGCTCGATTACAATCGATGAGAATCACGTTCTTGCGAAACTGAAATTGAAATTATGAGAAAACTATGTACAAACGACTCGAGTAACGTTGGTGCTAGGGCACAATGTCGCCACGCATTATGCATTTTCCATATATATATTTATAGGTTGATTCGGGTTGTTCTGCTGCTGATCGTCTCGTCGGCCGCACTTTCGCCGTGCGTTTCTCACTTGTCGACTTTCAAAGCAAATCGAAAGAAACTGACGTTTATTCCTTGATGCGATCAGCAGCAGTGTCCAAGTTTCATGCCACCTTCTTTTTACTCGTCTTCTTGCTGCGGGGGAGGGTAGCGAAGCTTGTTATCTGGAAAACAGAAACGAATCGTCGTGTTATCGTCCGTTCCACGCAAGAGCATCGTTCGATTGTAAAGTAAAATCACCTCGACGTTTCATCATTTCGATTTTTATGTATCTAAGCGTTCAAAGTCACCAAGTTTAGAGATTTGATTATAGTAATATGTAACTCGCACACCACACTGGTTTCAGGGAAAAGGAAATTGCTACGACGAGTGAGGGAAGAACACAGTACTAGAACTTTTGTGCAGGATTTCCCTCTTTCCTCTCGGATTTCAGATAATTTCTTTTAATCTATTCTATTTTGCAAAAACTATTTCATAAGCAAATGGAAAGTGTGATACACGAATCAAATACTTCTTTGAGGGATGGATTTTATAGGATGAACAACTGGTACAAAAGTTTGTGTTTCACGTGGTAGCACGCTTCCTTTCTCGAAGCAACAGTTAATAAGTCGTCCAGCTAGAACCGTGTTAATCATCGAGTAACATGCATGTCGAACAATCCAGGAGGAATTAACACTTGCTAAGCGATTAGTGGCCCAACGAATCACTAGAAAACACTCTAGAAACCATATTCATACGATCTGAACGAACGAATTAATCCGTTTCTTCTCTCCGTCGGTTTCCAGTACGACAAAGTGGATGAAAAGGACGGAGGAAGGAGGATCGACGACAATGGGTTTTAGTGAATCACGACGACGAGAGACCAGTCAAAGAGACCCGTGTAACAATTTAACCTATATATAATATATATATCGATCTTTCAGACGAAAGCTTTCTAAAAAATATCCGACTCCAATCTTTTGCCAATTCTCGGCGACTGCGACATCTCTCTTATCTGCGACGCTACGCTCGTTGTCTCGGCATCTTTCTTCGCCTCCAACTTCTGTTTATCGTCGCCCAGCGCGAGCACGTAACTGCCAGAGCTGTTAGTGCTGTCGTTCTCGCTCTTATCGTCATTCTGAGCGTTTATCTCCTGATCGGAGCTCGATAACTTTGGCGCAAGTTCAACGATCGCCTCTTGCGACTCGACGCTGTTCGAGCTGGAGTCAGGCGCGCTCACGTCCGAACAAGAGTCCTCCCCTCTCCTCGGCTCCTTGGAGAACGCGCCGTGAAAGATGTTCTTCGGGATCGTCAACAGTTTGGAGAAACCTTCCTTGGTCCGCTGCCTCTTCGACTTCTTGCCAGCCTTTGACTTGGCGTCGCCCGCGTGAGCGATGAACACGTCCTTCGTGACGCTGGTGTTCGAGAAGGTCTTCAGGGTTCCGGTTTTAATTACCAAAGTGGCTTTCAACGCGCTCTGAGCGTCGGTCTCGGAGTTCAAGTCCTCCTCGCTCTTCGTCAGAGGCGCTTTCGGAGCTGGCTTCTTGTTGTACTTGCCAGCCCGGCCGTGACTGTCGGAGTTGCTTCGCGACACGCTCGGAGTCGTCCAAACGTCCATGCAGCTGCCGCTTTCTGGCGAGATTTCCACGGTCCCGTCAGTGGCGACAATTTTTCGAATAACCTCGCCGCCGATAGCGTCCACGTTCTGCGACGATGTTCCTTTTCGAGACGACGTCTCGGCGATGGACGCGTCGCTACGTCTCAAATTCTCCTGCGTGTGAACGATGTTATTGACAGCTTTATGAGCGTCGTTCAGAAGTTGCTTCAGTTCCTCGAATTTATCCTGACAGAGTTCGTCCGTCGCGGTACGAGCCGATTTTTCCAAGGAAGCTTCGTCGCTTTCCGCGCCTGCGACAGTTTTCATTCCCTCTTCGGTCTCTGCGCTCTGTGCTTCCATGCTCGTACGATTCTCTACCGTTTCCTCCGTCTGTCCAACGTCGTTCGTCGACTTTGGATCGGTTCTAGTCTCTACGCACTGAATCATTCGAATCTCCGCGGCTAGCACGGGCTCTGAGCTCGAATTGTCGACCGTCTCTGTCGATTCTTTTTTCTCTAGTTCCGGGCCTGATTGACTGGTACTTTTAAGTAAATCATCGTTACCTGCCACAAGGGAGCCACGATCGAATTTGATATGATCAGCAACATTACTGTTTTGCGAGAGTAGAAGCAAGATCTCGAGAGCTTGCTCGGGAGTGACGAGATTCAAAGGTGTCGGAAATGAGACATTTTTGGAGGAAGGAGGGTCGACGCTGTCGGAATCCTCTCCTGAGTCCTTCAAATATCATAAAAATCGATGTATTATCAAATAAAGCACGTAAGAAGGTAACAAGTAATTCTTAAAATGCTAGACAGAATGAATTCCTCCATTAATTCATTAAGGACCAACGCTATAGTCGAGCCTCTGAGAAGCTGAAATTCTTGAAGAGATTAACTCGTAGAGGATCGATAAAATTTCTTTTCTGATTCCGTACATATACACAAATTTTTGGGGACGAGACCATTACTTTTATGGAAAAAATATCGGAAATTTCTCTAAAAGTTAATGTTTGCTTTTCAAGAAAGAAATGATTTACTTTCATGGATTTATTTATCATAAGAAGACAAGAGATAAACGACAGAAAATTTCAAGATAAGTTTTAAAAACGCTGTGTATGTCACACACACACACACACACATTGGGAACCATTGAGTCATGACAATTAAGAGTTATTGAAATTATTTAGTTTTAGAATTCTCATTGTCAATCTTGTTACTAATTGAAGATTATTGGCAATCTAATCTGTCAAATATTCTTCTATTTTAATTTCTCTACTAAATTATATATTCTATTTCAATTTCTCTACTAAATTAGTCTACTAAATTATATATTCTATTTCCATTTCTCTACTAGTCTACTAAATTATATATTCTATTTCAATTTCTCTACTAAATTAGTCTCCTAAATTATATAACAAAATTGCTTCATCTACGCGGGTGTAGCAAATTCGGATCAAAGAGGATCCTTGGTACTTCCTCAGAGTCTGAAAAATCCTCTTTTACAGACAAAAGGACGCGACCCGAGAAAAATGTGAGATTGGAAAAAACGTTGGTCCTTGATGAATTAATCAGGGTCGAAAGGTCTTCCGGCGCAGTCGGTCAAATTTAAAGCTTCATCTGCTGCTTGCTTCGAGACGCTTCATTCCGGCCTGTTTATCAACGTCGTTCGGAACAAGTTTCAGCAAAGTTTCAGTCGCAGAATGAAATTGGGACTCGAGTGCGCGGAATTAAACCTTGATTTATGTTCTTATACGGATTCGAGCGGTTGAATTTAGTACCTCTGGGGTCTTCTTCGTGGCGGAGCGAGGTTTTGCGCGTGTTCTTGCACCGACGCTCGATGTTCGAACCAACGAATCGCCCTGAGATGTACGGCTGGATTGTAGCGCCTCACCGCTGCTGTATCCGCTTGATATGTCGTCCGAAGACCTTATATTACTGCAACCAACGATTCACTTGATGCGTAAATATAGCAAAGAAAAGACGCTGCGAATATCTAAATGCCAAATTTCAACCCTCTACTGCACCGACGTGAGGTCTCGGAGACCTTCGATGGATTGATTTTCCATATCTTTGCCGAGTGAAGGAATCTGCTCAACTTGAATTATTTTCGTCAAAATAATAATTTAAAACGTCATTTAAAAAAAAAGAAGTTGTACTTCACGTCGAATATCTGAACTCCTGATTCTGTACAACTAACAGTTGTGACTTGTACCCTCCCTTGTTCCTTTAATAGCAAGATCATAAACACCATTAATGCAAGTTAAAATGAGAGTCTATTTAAAATCTATTTTGTCACGTTTCGCAGTATGTTTATGCACTTTTGGAAATTTGAAGAAACAACGATTAAGAATATTTATAAGTGTTTATAATGTCTGGCAAGTGGAACGAATTTCTGCTCTGGGTCCAACATTGTGGTTACGTTCATGAAAATACAAAAGGGCAAAAATAGACATCTAAATAATAAAGAAAGGCAATTCGATAGAAAGTGTATGAGTTAATTGGAGGCTACTTCGAGCTTTGTTAGCAGAGGGTTAAAATATAAATAACTGACACTTGGGGAGATGAGGTACGAACGTTAAGCTAGCTGTTGGCTCCCTGGACCTCGGTTGTCTAACGTCAACGTCCACTTCAGAGAAATACAGCTCCACTCGGTTGCTACTGGACTGGGTCCGGCGAGGACTGTACCCTCTTCTTCCCACATGCTCTCTTCGGCGAGGTTCCACTGTAAAACGTGCCAAAATTCGAATCTTTCCATTTGCAAAATTTATAACGTAACATTTGGGTCTGTACATCTGTTTTTGTTTGTGTGATTTTAATTTATAATTTGTAGAGACGAATGAGGCATTACGTTACAAAGTGTTATTTCTAATTAAAAGTGAAATTAATATTTCGATAGCAACGAACGCGTTAATCAGATCTCTGCCAATTGAACGTACTTATCTGAGCTGCGCGAACGAAATATAATACCCGCCTTAATTAAAACGTCCTGTCTATCATTTCGAAACCGAAAGAAATCGTACCTTCTTTGTTTCTCTCTCTCTCTGGTATGTTCAATTCATACCGAGAGATCAGTAAAAATAAAACACACGAGTAACATTCAAACATATCGACACTTTTTATTTTAAAAAATAAAAAAAACTCCGTATAGGACATTTCAATTCGAGCAGAAATTGGCAAATTCTCGACGCGTAACAGGCTAATTTGCTCGTCTTCCGAGGCAGTCTTCCCGTAGAACGAAGAGCGATTTACGTCGTTCGCGGTAGAATTCGCAAAAATGATTAGTGCCGTGATCGGCCAATAACCTTCCATGTCCGTCTCGTCGTGCATGTGCGGTGTGTTTCTATTCTCGTCCTCTTTCTCGCCGGTCAGGTCGCTCAGGCTGTAGCTCTTCTTCAAATGCTGCACCAGACCGCCGCCACCCTGAAAAACCAATCCTTTATTCTTTTTCACCCTGCACCGAGAATCTGCGATTCTGCGTTGCGTCGTTTGTTAAAGGGTCAGTGCGTAGAAAAAAAAATAGATCGAGATTCATCGATCAGAGCGAAAAGGAGATATTAAGTAACTTGAAGAAAGAAAAAAAAAATATTCGGAACGAACGTACGCGTATGTTACACAGAATATTGAGAGGGAAGACGTCTGAGAGCTTGTATTCATCCAGAGAAGTAAAATGATTTTATCATTGTACAATGATTAATGCATTGTTATTGGTAATCATTTTTATTGATCAGCGAATCAACGCAACATTAATTCTTATTGCAATAACAGAGGTTTTCTATCTATTCAAGTTCTAGGTCTTCAAATTGCCTTCATAAAAGAAATTCTTATTGCGATACCCCTTGC
This sequence comes from Melipona bicolor, assembly GCA_030673865.1. Taxonomy (NCBI): domain Eukaryota; kingdom Metazoa; phylum Arthropoda; class Insecta; order Hymenoptera; family Apidae; genus Melipona; species Melipona bicolor. The sequence goes on along the minus strand of JAHYIQ010000007.1, from coordinate 2,842,279 downwards.
AATATTTATAATCCAGTGAACAATTTTCTACCTAGTAGTGAAATCTTTATTATCAAAAATATACATGTAATACAAAATTTAACGAATGAACGTAGAAAATAGTCAAAGAACATAGGAGGCAATTTTTTAAGAAAGAGAAATGACGTTTCTCAACAAGAAGTAATGTAAAATAATTGCTTCCTCGACAAACAATTTTCTCTCAAAGAGAAAAGAACAAAGACTCCATTTTCTGAATTCTTGACAACAACCTTTAATCGCTGTAAGCCCTTAAACTCGTGGATCCTTCCTTTTTCAACTGCCTGTATAAACACACGCGTAAGATAGAGAGAAAGAAAAAAAACTGAAATAAATTCTTACCAACCCCGGGAAAAGGTGTTAATGTGTTATCTGCCGACACCGGAGCGTGTGTTCGATCTGTCGTGCGTGTTTAGCGATCGATCTAGGCCGGGTTCAGCAACGCGAACGGGTTGCGGTCTCTCGCCTATCCGGCCACGCTTTTTTTTTTCTCTCTTTGCCCCGACTTTCGTTCTGGCACGGGTTAACGGCTAGCGTTCCGCGTGCCCAACGACAGAGCCCGGTTCTCTTGATTAACTGGACCAACTCGTTAGACGGGACTCGCTGGCGTACGAACGACAGGAGTCGATCGATTCGGACGACCGCGATCGCGCGAGCGTCCACTTTACCGCGGAAAAGAAAACGGAGCAAGAGTGAAGGGCGAACACATTGCATCCTTAATCGTAGAATGTATTTATTCGAGGGGAACAAATGACAAAAAAAGTAAAAAAAAACAGAAAAAAGAAATTAATAACATGTCCTATCGTCGAGTGAAGTGGGATATAAAAAGTTATAGTTTCTCTAAAGCGCTTCGATGGGGAATTGGATTCGCATAATCGTAGGCACTCAGTCGATGTGCGAGTAACGCAAGCAAACTGTGTCACGTCAGTTTGACATATATGTGGCTCGCAAAAATATTTGTACGATCGTCGATACAATTTGTAAATATCTTTGAAATTTGATTGGCACTGTGACGACACCCAGTTATCACAACTGCAATGTCATGTGCAATTTTTAAAATGTATATGGAAGTATAATGGCGATTGCATCTCTCAGAGACCATAAAAGTATCCACGTTACCATTCGTGCATCTCAACTTGTATGCTCGCATTGAGTGTCTTTTGACTTTTTTCTATATTTTCAGATCGAGTTCAAATTATAGTGCTAATGAAATTTCAAAACACTTCGCATAACAGGCGCAATATACGCAAATACTTTCGCGAACAGCGATTCTAACTAGACTGCAGATCTCATCTCGAAGACGTAAAACTAAAGTGTCCAAAATGCTCCTTGTGTAAGTTCAACTCTTTAAATTGTAAAGTGCAGTTCTCTGTGCAAGTTCGATTTTCTTAAACTGTTTGAATTTACACAGGGATTCGCAGTCTAGCGATAACTACGGCTCCGCGATCGGTATCTCCTCAAGCACTGTCTGACGTTGGTCGTTGATTACATCGAGAGCAAACAGTACAGCATCGATTAATTCGTAAGCAAATTGTGCGATCGAGATAAAAAAGTGTAACACGTCCCGTAAACCTAGCGTTAAAAAGTGATTTATGCGCTAATCGCGCAAACTACGTAGAACTCTCCCTGTCATCGCAATACAGTCTTCGACTCTGTCTTTTTCATATGAATCTTCATTTCCTTAAAATGAAGTAGCAAGTAATCCGACTGGTACTCTCGTTACTCGACTCTTCGTTCGTGAGAAAGGATTCAAACTGATTGGTCGATAGGTTTTATTACTTTTTAAAAAGTAGCGCATCACTTTGGGATAACAGGCAAAGATTTCGCAAGATTGTCAGAAACGATCTGTCGGAAGGCACCGGATCAGAACTCAACTCACAAAAACTATCACGCGACAGATCACCCTTAATTCTAACTGGCATGATAAACAGTAGGTAAAAATCTTGGACTTCGCAGAGAAACACACAATGCTAATATTATAATATTCACTTAAATGCTAATCACACAGTCGAGGTTACATTGTGCTAAAGACTTATCAAATAAAAAAGAAAAAACTTCTCAATCACCTTATGTGTAACAAAGTAGCGCTGTAACAGACAATTTCGCGCGAGTAAAATCTCAAATAAAATCATCAAAACCTTCTTTGCCTCTCGTTCTCCGCACCCATTGTATCTTTCTCAACTCGATTAAATGTAAAACGGAGAAAGAGAGGGGAGAAAAAAAAGAAAAAAAACCAGAAAAGTCACTCTATGATTTTCAACAAACGCCAATACATAATTTATCCGGAAACCTTTCCCTTTAAAAATCCTATAAATATATACGCAACGTACGTAACTCTAATCTTATTTGTAACGGGTTAACTCTAATTCGGTAACTTGCACTTGCTCGCGAAAGCTCAATCGTCGCATCGCGAGTGGGTGGCCTCAGCCGCCTCGAGTTGCTGCCCGCCTCTCTTCCTCCTCGTTTTCCGCGGCTTGCACGTTCTCTTCGGCTTCGATATCTCGAGTTCTTCCTGCACCACGCGGTTTACTTCCATCAGCTCGACCAGCTCGATCAGCTTGTCGCTCGTCGGATCGCTGTCGACGTTGGGTATCGATTCGGCGGGGATCAAGCTGAAGGACGATCTAGTTTCTGGGGGGCTGCTGCTCGTCGGTGTCTGAGCACCGTTGTCCACCTGGTCCGCGTTTTCCTTCGTTGTCGAGGTTGTTGTTGGTGGCCTGGCCGAGCTAGAAACCGGCGAGGCCCATTGGGTCGCTGATGGCTCAATCATCATGATTCTGTCTGACTTGGGCAGAATGTGCTGACCACACGCGCGTTCCGATGTGTTTTTTTTTTTATTTTACACATATTTTACACGGCGAGCGTCGTGAAATGTTTGACGTTACAGGTCGAACACAGTAGGCACACGTGTAACATATAACGTGATGGTTGTTTTTATTTTGGTAGTACGCAACGACGACGAGAGTTGTTAAAGAAACGACGATAATTTGGCAGTGGTTAGACGATCAGTGCGGTGACGATGATCGGCGTTGATGTTTTGTTTGATTAGAGGCGGCGTGCAGGATAGGCGTGCAGGACAACGTAAACATAAAATATAAAAAAAAACAAAGAGAATCGTACGATTAGCAAGTTGGCTACCAGCCAACGTTGACTACCAGCGAATTAATGTTTTTCAAGCGAAGTTAACCGATCGTCTTGTCGATGAAATTTCTGCAAGATGAGCGAATGTATTATTACTGGTTGTAACTGGTACGTGGATGTTTGTGCAAACAACAGAGACTTCTAAAAGGAGGATCCTGTTGAATTTTCGTTTTCGTAAAAAATACAAATGAAGCTTTATATTTGTCATAAATTTTTTCCTATTTCTTGCAAATGTACCAAAATATTCACACTCTGATTCGAAGATCTCACACGCGGAACACGTATCCAAATGTTGTTTAACTTTAACCAATAGAGCAGTTTATATTATCACGTTGCTGCTACGTTTATATTTTATACGTCGTTGCTATATTTTTACGTTTCTCGCAAATACATCTACGGACCGATTGGAATTTCTCTATCGGACAAGACGGCCGGACTCATCGTTACGGTATTCGTAAGCGAGCGATGTACTCGCAAGTCCGGAACTCACCTTGATCGCGGTTTGCATGAGAACCGTGGTTGCATAATTCACACCTTTCGATCCAAGGTGCAACACTGCGGAATAACTCTGCTCTGTGGCACGTGCTAAAGCCTCGTCGATCTCGGCCTCGCGCCGGATTAAAGCTGGATGGACGAAACGTCTGTAGAGGATGCTCGAGCCCTTGGTTGCCGGGCTCAGCAACCAGATCACCAGGATAGTCTTGATCTCATAGTAAAACGGAAACCTATGCGAGAGGGATTAAAAGACAAACGTCACGCGCACGAGAAACAGACAGGCGCGATTGTTCGTTGGTAGAACACCTCGACGAGATGGAGAAGATTTTTCGAAAAACTATATCACAGCAAATTGCTCTCAGGGTCTTGGTACTAACCACTTGCCTTTGAAATTTGGAAAGACGGAAAAGAAATTAATTACAGCGTCACGCGAAAATTAGAATCAGAATTTTTTACAAATTCTCCAATTTGAAAATTAGAAAGTACAAATTACTTTCGCTGAAATGTTTCAATACTTGATATGACGTTACGATTATATATATAATAATGTGGCAAGGGGTTAATCTGACTTAATCGTTTTGCGCCGTCGAATTTTGTTTTTGAACGCTGTAGCTGTGAAAGTTGCTTCTTCCATCTGCAATTTTGCAATTTTATGAGAATTTCAATTTTCTACTACTTCATACTCCTTACAAAAGGGTGTGCACGTATTTAAAGTATCAAAGTATGAACTCGTCAAAATTCAAAATTCAAAAGAAATGATTTTCTCGATATTATTTTTCTGTACTATTGAAATTCTGTACTTTGATTAATCATACTTAAAAGAGCTTATCTAAGAGCTTAAAGAGAAAAAAAAGATTTCCATTGTCCAAAATGTAAAGTATGCTGCAGACTTTTGTAGAAAAGCAAATTTCCAGTAAAAACTGACCCTTCCGTAAGTGACAATCCGTAGTAATCCGAATAACACGCTTGAATCGTCGTTAGGCGTGACAGAGCCGCATCCGTCGAGGAACGAGGGCAAAGAAAGGAAAAAGGACGACGGGGAAAAGTGGTTGGTCAGGGGAGACTGGCGAGCGACGGGGGAACGAAAGAGAGTGGAAAGCGCGAGAGTGTATTCCCGGGCCAGAAATACACCGGGAGCTCTCCTTTTTGGTTGTAATCCGAGTATGAAGGGAAGAGGAGCGAGTGGATCTGGCGCAGCCACGGGGAGGGGAGGAAAACACCAGAAACAGAGACGGGAAGACGGTTTGGACCCCGGTTAGAATCCTCAGAAGTGCATGTGTAAGCCAATATCCATCTCGGCCGAAATTAGACTTTCGGAATTCCCGGTGGCGAGCCTCGGACCACGCGGTTCACCTCGGTTTATTGGCCCCGGTTTCGCCCGAATTTTGCTCGCTTCCGGCGAGAACGGGGCCATGACCGACCGACCAAGACCAAACACGCGGCCGCTCATCCCGGAGCTCCGTGTTTCAGCCACTTTCGTCGCGAGCGTGCACTTTGGATTAACAAGTTGGGTGAAAGGGGAAGACGGCGACGATCTCGGTCGACCTCTTCTATTTGACCTTTCCCGGTACTTGGCCACGCCACGCTATACGTAGGCACGTATCGAAGTTAGACTAGTATCGAAGAGAAGAGAGCCTGCGACGCGTTGCTCACCAGAAGCTGAAGAACACGTCGGTGAAGGTTTCCGCGCACGTGAACAGCGCGAACACGATCCAGTACATCATCCATTTCACCTGAAAACGAAAGGATTGTTACGCGATGGATCTCTGCTTTTCGCGATGGCGCGACCTTTCGCGAACTCTCGGGAGGGACTTTTACTACGTCCTGGTTCTTTGATAGATATACGTACGTATGTATGTACACGTCTGTCGCGCGAGTTGGAGGTAAACTTTTAAATTTAACTGTCTCGAATTTGTACAACACGCGAGAGCATTTATGCGAGAAGCCAAGCACTAGTAAGGATGAAATAAATTTTTATTTGCGTTTCATTTACGGATTCTCGTAAATAATAAATAAATATTATTATATTATATTATATTTATATTATTAATTATTGTATTTATTATATTTATTATATTTATTTATTATAAAATAATAATTGTTTATATGGCTTGCCATATGTTCGCGGTCAAATAATGACAAATGTAACGAGATGGATATTCACAAAGTTCAAACGCGAAGGGGGCGTCATTTAGATTGAAAAAGTACTCAAAAACTGGACGACTTTGCTTCAATTGATTTTCCAATACTGTAAAAATTTTGAAAGGATCTAAAGATCGAACTTTACTGTTTCAATGACAAGTATAGGTACACGCGTGGAACTCGTATTCTGACAGAGTTTCCACGAGCAGCCTAATATTATCCTTCGAGGTTGCGCGGAAACAAAAGGACCGTCAAAGGGGGACGGCAGACGCAAGTTTCGAATCTAAACGGGAACCCCCTCCCGAGGGAACGCGTCGGACACGCAAAAGCAACAGGGGCGAAGGCAAAGTTCGTCGAAGATAAGAGCGGTGGATTTTTAACCCCACTCGCGGATAAACATTTGCGGAGCGAAGTTTACGCTTTCGTAGAAACAATGTTTGCGCCGTAGCAGTTATCGAGGCAAGTTTATCTGGAACTTGGCTCCTGGTACTTGTTGCCGCGCGCTGCCGGTCTATTACCATTAATTGAGATGATCAAATATAATCGCGGTCGATAGAAGGCGAGGCAAGAATTACCTCTCGGAACCTTTCCCCGTGGAACCTAATTTTTCCATTATCGAAACTCTCGAGAAGCTTTGATTTTGTTTTGTAAAACAAATCTTGCGCCAGAAAGCTGACATTTGACGCAGTTCGGAATCAAATGTAAAGAAGAATCTGTGCTTTTCAAGTACAAGAGAAGTACGTAATCTAAATTTCTCGTTCAATTACGTCAATTGCAATTTAGTGCACAAAAATACCCAGATTCTTGTTTAATTTTTCTTTTTTTTTTAAATTAAATACAAGTGCCGGCTGACAAAGTCTTCGTTCAGCCAACAATTTTTATTCTTGTTTACTCCGAGTTTCGAGTTGCGAAATTATCGAGTTGACGTTAGATACTCACGTATTCCTTCACGTTCTTCGTCCTCACCGCCTTGTACGACGCGTAGGCCGGGTACAAATTGCCGAACACTAATCTGAAAATCGGATAGAGCAGAAGGTAAGTGAGGGAGCGCGGCATCACGAAGATTAGGAACACGGCGAGCATCCGAAGGGAGTCCAGGCTCATTTTCTTCGGCAATCGGTCGGCGCAGTATCGAGCGACAGCCGCCAGACCAGTGACCAACGCTCGAGGTGCACCCGTTCTAGAGATCGCCCAGAGAAACGGATCTTCCCCGTGGTGGTCGTCCGTTCGAAGCTCGTCCCCTCTGGCTTCCATTCCACGACGCGCCTGGATTCTCCGCCGTTCGCCGACTCTTTCTTTCCTACTCTCGTCGAGCGCTTTTCGATTCTCGTCGGCTCGACCCGACGCATCGAACTGCAAATAAATTCAACCACCGGTGATACCTCGAGAATTAACGTACCCCGCTCTTACCCTTCCCGAAAGAAAAATAATCTGACAGATCTGGACAGAGGAGTGAGGGAGATCTGACAACTTATCGTTGGAGAAAACTTACAGACTCGACGACGGAAAGACTCAAAGGATCAGACCCTCGTCTTGTCTCGTTTTTGGGTAGTCATCGACTGACTGACGAATCGATCGACGAAACAACTTTTGGTCAAGCGACCAAATTGTCGAAGATTTACGGAATAGAGCGCTAGCCTAGTTTGACTTTCTGCAAACGAGCGTGAAACGAAGCGAAGAGTGGCGGCTGATCGTCCGATACTTAGGACAATTAGCAGAGGTGGAGCAGAGATTCGCAGACAGGTAGCCTCTACGTGACGTCCCGTTCTCGTCGGCTCTGTCTCTCCTCGCTGGCGCGACGCACTTGTTGCATCCTCTTATTGTCAGCCTCGGCAGCACACCGTCGTCGTTTCACATCGTCGTTTCGTCACCGGCTACACGGAGTCGACATTCGTTGACTCGACGAATGGATCTTTCGCGCGTTCGTCGGTGGCCACTCCGAGCCGCGAGTCGCTCCGCACGCGGATGCTTCCAGTTAAAGACTAAATGCGTAGCCGCGTTCTGGCACCGATCCTCTCCGGGCTCTATTTTAACGCGTTAAGCCACTGTCGCGCGGCTCGCAACGCCAGAGTCGCCGAATGCGCCTGGATAACGATCGACGTTCCGTATTCACGATCCAAAGCCATTTTTCGTGCGATCGCGTATTAATCGCTGTAAACTACACTTTTGTTCCGCGGAGTTAGGTACAGTTAGTTGATTAGACGGCAATACAACGTCTGTCGATTGATTTGACGGACTCGAGGAGAAGATTTCGTCCACCTTTACCGCTTTTGTCTCATACTTGCACTTCTAATCAGTTTTCGTTGAATATTTCGTATAACTCTTGAAATTGTTTGTTTCAGAGAAGCTCTTCGAGTTGTCGCAATATACGGAATGAATAGAAAATTACGAAAAAAAATTCGTAATTTCTAGGGTAGGTAATACTCGTTGAAACGTGAAAGGTCGAAGAATTAATAGTTTCAAACAAAAGTTACGAACAAAATTCTCCCTTTCGGTTTATACAATGATTTTAATATTTTTTCTAATATCCTCGTGTTCTAGCTTTCTCAGCACGTTAGTTGTTTAGCAACTGAATAACCTGTCGAAACGCGGGAATGGCGCAATTTTCGCGAGCGAATTTAAAGGTTCGAGATATCAGATTACGGCGCGAGAGAGGATGGCGTCGACGGAACGAGAACGTGTGGCAGTTCGAAACGAGGATCGCGAGGAAACTACGGGGACACGATCGCGCTTCGCAGGTAATTCGATGATTGTCACCAATGTCGCCGTTCGATTGCGTAACAGGGCGTCCTTTGTGCGCGCTTCGTGCTCGCTATTTGCGCGTCAAACGAGCGGAACTTTCCGATTTCTCGAGAGACTCTCGAAAGGAGGGATATTCCCGGAGAACTTTGGTATTTTATTTAGAAATTAGATAGAATGTACAGTGTGGATCGAACTCTGCGGTGTGTTTATAAATACCATGGGAAGACTATGGGAATTCAGAGCGAAGAACTTGACGGAAGATGGATCACCTCAGCTGTGAAGTTTCGATCACGCGAGAGCGAAGATTGGAGAACTTGCTCGAGACTAAAAGAATTTTCCCTTCGCGCGATGGGAGAAAGGTCGGAAAGGAGTGGGGATGGACAAATTCAGGTTGATGATTCGGGGATCACAGGGTACAGATAACGCTGGTTGAAGCAGTTTCAAGCAAAACAAATTGGGAGAGAAAATAGAAACGTGTAAGTTAAAAATTACAGTCGTTCAAAAAGGGAAGTTGGCTCCCTTTTATATGAAATATTCGCGAGAAGAAAGTTTAAGAGTACCAAGGAACCGGTACTGTTTGCTAGAAAATACAGGAGAACTTCCGGGCTAACCTTTCGCTATTTTCGTTGCTCCTTCGCGTTCGTATTTTCCACCAGATATTTCTCCTCTTCGGGAGAACACTCTTGCGGAGAGAAAACAGAGACGCACAAAAATCATGACTATTCGATTTTTTTTTGGTTGAAAAATAAAGAAAGATCTCCATACTTTTTACGTTTCTAGTTCCTCAAATATTTTCTTCTTAAATTTCGCGGGGCACAGAATACACGCACGGAATTTAAAAACTACCCACGTGGTATTTTTACAAAGTACAATTTTCATTTTGAGCTAGCGGTTTGTAATTACCTCGGTTATTCGTTCATTCAGATTTTTGCTCCTTAGCTCGAAAACCATCCCAAAAATGCGAGATGCAGTCAACGTTCGAAACGCTCGATTTTTTTCTCCTCTGTTTGTAAGCAAAACGCGTGAAGAATTCGCGGCGACACGCGACGGAGCTGAAACTGCGCGCGAACGAACGACAATGATCTTGACCTCGTACGAACAAACTCGCCTCTGCGTTTCCGCGTGTGTTGCCGGTGCACGCGCACGTACGTTCACGCATTAATAAACATGAATCGCGTCTCATGTAGATACGGTAATCGATCGAAACTTCCAAAGATTCTCCTCTTTCGATCAGCTTGCGCCTGACACGTTTCATTCCGCGCTCTGCAAATTTTTATTTAAAAAGGAAAATATCTTAAATAAAGCAGCTTTACGTTCGTTTTTTAACAAAGCAACTGGACATTTTCTACGAGGAGGAAAATACAACGATAGATCGTGATATTTTACACTCGTTGTTTGAATTACAACTATACGATTAGAACGTGTCTCTATTGCAATTAAAAATTAAAATATATTTTATAAAATCTATTATAAAAATCAAAATATATTTTATAAAATAATATATTATGAAAATTAATATGTTATATGGCAATTTTTGAATGAATCCTTAATCTTTTAATTGATCTCTATTGCAATCAAAAATTAAAATATATTTTACAAAATAATATATTATAATAATATATTATATGGCAATTTTTGAACAAACCCTTAATCTTTTAATTGATCTCTATTGCAATCAAAAATTGAAATATATTTTATAAAATAATATATTATAAAAGTTAAAATATATTTTACAAAATAATATATTATAAAAATTGATATATTATATGGCAATTTTTGAACAAACCCTTAATGTTTTAATTGATCTCTATTGCAATTAAAAATTGAAATATATTTTATAAAATAATATATTATAAAAGTTAAAATATATTTTACAAAATAATATATTATAAAAATTGATATATTATATGGCAATTTTTGAACAAACCCTTAATGTTTTAATTGATCTCTAGTGCAATTAAAAATTAAACTATATTTTATAAAATATATTATACAAATTAACATATTATATGGCAATTTTTGGAGAAACCCTTAATCTTTTAATTGATCTCTATTGCAATCAAAAATTAAAATATATTTTATAGAATATATTACAAAAATTGAAATATATTTTATAAAATAATATATTATAAAAATTGATATATTATATGGCAATTTTTGAACAAACCCTTAATCTTTTAATTGATCTCTATTGCAATGAAAAATTAAAATATATTATACAAATTAATATATTATATGGCAATTTTTGGAGAAACTTATTGAAATATATTTTATAAAATAATATATTATAAAAATTGATATATTATGTGGCAATTTTTGAACAAACCCTGAATCTTTTAATTTTAATAAGACAAAATTTTGCGAACCGTGGGATATTTTGTACACTTTTTGGTATAATCTAAATTTGTGAAAATAAATTGTTCGAAAAGAGCAAACGCGCGATTAGGTCTTCCTCGCGCGGGAAGATCCGAAGCTGCACGCATAAAGCAATTTGCTCGACAGACAGACACTCGCGGTTTCCGCGATTTTCAAGAATCAAATTTTTAACAAACAATCGCGCGAGTAACGTCGCCAATGAATCGTAACGACGCTTGGACCTACAAAGGACCAAAGAGAATAGTGATTGTTTTACATTGTCGGAAGAAAATTTACTTGCCCATTGTGTTCTCGTAACAGGTTCCGTTGTGCCCGGTGAATTCGAAAAGGGAGAGCTCTCCGTCGATGGCGATTTGCCACGCTCCAAACGCGAAAATTTCCCGACAAATTCGCGTCGAACGTCACGAATATTTCATTTCCTGAAATTCCTTTCATCCAACTTCTAGGGAATTTTCTGAAATTTCGAACGTCGATCACTCGTCGTACGACGCGAAAGATATGATCAATCGGGCGCAACGTTTGGGATAATCCAGGATAATTGTACCTATTTTAATTTCTCGGAATTCGCACGATCGATCGACGTGTTCAAATTTTTGGAGCGTGTAAATTTTTTGCTTTTTCGACAAACTGCAATTTTTTTTTTATACATAGACATTTCTGAGACATAAGAATATTTTGACTTTGAACATAAAGACCAAACAACCAACAGTGACTAAAATGAAAATTAGTGTAAAATCAGTAAGTATAAGTAGAAATATGAAGAACAGAAAGTAGGAAATTAATACCATTCTATTTAATTTAGATAATCGTAGCTAGAATATTAATTAATTGACAGATTTTCTTTTTTTAATTCAACCAAATAAATAAATAAATAAATAAAACTATCCGCAATATATCTGATCGTAACTGCTGCTCTTAAGAAAACAGAGTCACAGAGTCAAATAAAATACTCGTCTACGTATAAAAGCCTCAAAGATCCTCAAACTTCCAAACAGAAGATTCAAATCGACTTCGAGGTTCGATCATTTCAATCGAGCAAACAATCGATTACACCTTTCGATTTTCCAAATTGCTCGCAACACAATACCAGCCGTAAATAAAATATCCACTCGCTCCTGAAACGTCCTCTGGTTCCGCTCGAAACCGGCGTCAATTTTCAGCGGAGAAGAGAAGATGCAGTTCGACGTTGGACGCAACGGGGCGAGCATTTCCTAATTAAAGGCCTGCCCGAAGAGAAAAAAAATGTCGGCTTCATCCGAAATATGGTTCGGCGAGAGATAACGGGGGAACACGTAGCGTCGATACACTCGCGCCGTGGTAACTTTTCATCGGTGCTTCAGGGTCGACCCAGTTTTCTATTTTAATCGTAGCCCTTCTCGAGCCACGACTCCTCCGCCTCTCCCCCCCCCCTCCTCCTCCCGAGTCCCTCTTTATTATCTCTTCTCCATTAATTAAAACTCCGTCGGACACGAAAATCATCGTCGTTATCTCTCTCTTCCTCCTCGCGTCGAAGCTACTGATTGGTCCGCCCGCGATCTTCGAATGCCTGGCTCTTCTCCGCGCCGTGGAAACGCATCGGGGGGGGGTGAGAGGTTGATTTCCACCGAACGAGTGTCGTTGTTAAGCGGGCTGTTAACTTTCCAGCGCATCGAGCGGTGCCTAGGTAACGGAACGGCGTGGATTCATTGAAAGATTTAATGAGCGAGGGACGAAAACGTGGTAACGAGGGCGTGTCCGGTTATTTCGAGACGGGGACAAGGAGCATCAACCCGATCCATAGCTGCGTGTCGCGACGATGACGATGCACGCGTTGACGAGCAAGCTAGGTAACCAGTCGCTCTAAATAGGGCGACCAGGTGGGTTTAAATTGCCGAAAAGCTTTTCAACCCTTCCGACTGTTTTCAACCAGAAAAATTAATTCTATCTGGTAGTCACAGACAATAGAAAGAAACTTTTTTAGGCTGTGAATCTAAATTACGAGATAAGTCTGCAACTGCTTTCAGTCTATTTCTATCGGAAAGAGATTTTCTTTATTCGACATGAATATACATTTCGAGTTTGTGAAGAGGATACACAGTGGACTAAAAAAGCTCGATTCGTCTCACTGAAAGGCCCAGAAGCAACTGTTCTGACTGAGGAAATAAAGACGACTTTTTTGCCATAAAATTTTATTGATACGCAAACATTTGAATCGATAGAAAACAAATTACAGACAACGCCACTCCTACTCGAGGTCTACGCCACGCCTCCTCGCGAATCACGTGACCCAAATCGACCAATCGCTAATTTTCGTTGCATTAGCGTTGCATTTTCTGGGTCACCCTCGTTAAAATCACTTTCAGTGATAATAATTCGATTTAATCTAACTTTTTGTAAGTTTTATATCTTGAATTTGCTCTACAAGAGGGCAGTTATCGTCAAACTTGAATTACAATTTACTGAACTCAATAACTTCTGAATATCATTCGTTAAATAATTTACAAAATAACAACATAGAACTTCGTTTGTCTCATGCAATCTCAGACTTTTCTACAATCTCCGATTCTTCTAATCTCAAGATTTGAGAAATCGCTCGGCTAACAAACAGCACAGAGAAAGATAAGCGAGATATGCAATAGGGAAGCGAAAATATCGCTCGACAGCTTCGACAAGCAGAGTCCAAAAATCACGACGTAGTCTCGTGTCTAAAAAAATCTTTCTTTCTCTTCCTTCGATGGAGTCTCGTTGTTTCGCGCGACGAAACTTTAGTTCGTCCGAGCTCGAGCGTCTCTGGAACTTTTCCAAAATCGCCGAGGAATTTCGAAATTGCATGAGAATACGTGGAACAAGGATGCGGCCAGGCTGCCAGCTCATCGTCCTTGGAGGCGATGACAAAGCAAAAGAAGAAAACGAAATACTCGCCGAGGGTTCGTCTCTTTGTTTCCGACGGATGATTCCTTTCGTTGACTGTTTCTGCTAGCTTTTAGAGCGTTCGTTGCTTTTCGACGATACAGTGACTTGAAGCAAGAAGGAGGATCATATCAATTATTGTATACGGAACAAACGGTCCAGTTGAAGTTTGATCAAAGTTTCAACCGCAAGTTAATTGATTTGGCAATAATCGGCAGGTAAAAATAGACTCACTTGGAAAACATTGACTGTAATTTACAGTAAGACGCGAAAGCGTTTGAACACTGAGGAAACATTTACGACGTATATTTATCACGTCTATCACGTTTAAACATATGTATGTACTTTACGAATACATTATCAGTGTACCGATTCAATTAGCACGGTATACACGTTTCGCAGAAAGTATTTGAACTGCTTCAATATCTGCTTAACCATACGTTCAAAGTTCAACGAAATGACGAATAAAGATCGTGCAGCAAGTTTTAAGAGGTCGTTGTAGAGAGGAAACTTAAATCTTCAAGACCACGATGGATTCAGTCGTAAACAAAATTTCTCAGCCTTTTCACATACGCTCGAATTTTTACAATTTTTTTTTTCAAGCTACGTGATATAAAAATATCTTTCTCGAGAAACGAATTCAGAAGGATGAAAATAGAAGCCTCACGCTTTAAAAAGCGAGTTTAAATAGATTGATCTTTGCAACAGTTTCAGGCGACGATAATTTTTCACTTGAATCAATTGCAATGCAAAATTAACACCTGGAAAGAAGTTTACATCTACACGGTGACAAAACATTCTACAAAACGCTACTCCACGTGCAAATACTTAGTTAAAATTCCACGCGTGTGTTCTCCAAATACGTGGAAGTTTTTCTATGGTGTTTGAATATGGTCTCTTCGCGAGTCATAATTTTAAAAACTTCATTTTCTGCGAACGAGATTTTAATTCACGCTCCTTTTTCTAAGGAAGATACAGCTGATTGGGTCCGTGATTCATCTAGTATCGTTTGACGGAGGACTGTCACGGCACCACCCTCTTGTCAAGAACGTTTAATAAGTTTCACCTCCGTGACAACGAGATACCTTACACGTGAGATACCGCCGCCGCGTCGCGTGTAAACGGTCGCTTAATTACGAAGATTAATGGGCGTGACAAAGAATCATGCGGGTAATCCATAACCGAGCGACGCGATCAAGCCGAAGGACTCGCAAACTTGGATGACCAAGTACTTTGTTATTACGAAATAGAAAGAGGGGAGAGGAGATGCAAAAGCACAGAGAAGAAAGGGAAGAAAATTCGCTTCAATTTCGTTTGCTTGATTGATTTATTGCTCTTTCTCTTCTTCTCATTCCCACACCTCTCAGAACCGTGTCCCCCCCGTCATTAACGATTATCGCGAACGTCATTTGTGAAATGAATGGGAAGTTAATCGCGGCGCCACGGCGTCGTACGTCGTCGCCTCGCGTTAATAAGTACAGTTAACCCTTTCACTGCGTAGCACGAGAGAGAAGAAACCGAGAAATATGTGACAATATTACAAAGCAACTGCAAATATGTTCGAAAGTTGCAAGGAATTAAGAGCCAGTGAAATCAGAAATGCGAAGACGATCTCAGTCCTGAGACGACTGGGAAGTTTTGCGAAAAGAAAATATGAATGACCTGCGAAATTTCGATTTATCTCGCAAATATCAAAAGTTCTTGGAAAATTCGTTCAGACGTAGCCAAGAGCTAAACAACAATTTGTCAGAGTCTTATAAATATCTCGGTCTCTTTAAATTTTCTAGGATCACAGATCCGTGGCTCGATTTGAGAATGAGTCTTTGCATTTCTTTAAACGAAAATTTAACTTTTGCGATGCATCACGAGGGTGGGGCATTAGGATTCTAAAGATGCTTAAATGCAATATGATTAGAAAAAGGTTGGGAACCACTGATCTAAATAAAAGACATAGTAAAAAAAGAAAAAAAAAATGCCAATTCGTGGAATTTCTTTCCATAGCTCCAATATTGAAAAAAAAAACAGAGCTTGCAAATATAATATATGTATTATTATATATAAATATATTGACTGGAAAACAATATTAAAACAATCAAATATTGCATCAACGCAACGCTTATTATTATTATTTATCTTCAGCACTTTGAAACAGATTGAAATAAAAATTTCCAACGCGACATGTAGCTCCTGAAATATCCCCAATTGTTATTCAAATCCCCGCCTCCCTCGTCGTTTAATTGCACCGCGAAAAGATCAACGCAATCGAACTGGCCTGAGAATCTCGCTTGGCAATAGATACAGCGTTATACAATACTGCCGAGGAAATTTCGGATCGGCGCGTGCGGCAATATCAATATACACGCGAGTTTCAACGGATCGAGAGTCGCTCGAAATCTCCCCATCCGCGCTGGAAATATCTACAACGTTGTACAATCTCGTTTGCGGATCGGCGTTCGGATCAATGCCACGCATTCGGATGTATCGCGGGTGTGCGCGTTACGTAAATCGACTCTCTGCGCGATCGTTCGAAACTCGATCAGTGCGCGATTTGAAAATGCAAGAACTCGAGAGCCGCGAAGAGTCTCGAGCCGAGGATCGTTCTCATACACGAAGAAAAAAAGAAGAAAATTCGCCGATTTTACCCGGCTCGTTTTCTTCTTCTCTTCCTTTTTTACAAAGTTTCGGAGAACTCATTAGCGGGAGGCGGCGCATTATTTTTTTCGATTCGCCGTGCTCCGTAATTTTATAAACCGTCGGACCGACGTATCGATTTCCCCCCAGTTGCGTAATTAAATTTCCCGTGAAATTGCACGCCGACCCGCGAGCAAGTGCCCCGGGGCGATCGCGTCCGCCGTGACACCACGAGCTCTATAAAATTTATACGATCTTGCCTCGAATCGACACCATCTTTCCTCTCTCGTCCAAAAAAAAAAAATACAATTTCCAAGTGAAAAGAAAAAGGAAGAAAAAAAAAATATAATAAATACGATTCACACTCTCGCATTCTGTTCACGTCTTCGATACGATTTTCAAGGGGGAGGGTAGAAAGGTAACCGACACCGTGTTCACCACGGTGACTCGTTGGAAAACGGGCAGATGGATGTTCCGCGAGTAATGGCGGGCCTCTGCGGGCACGGCCACCGACGCTGCACTTTTCAGAGGCAAAGGACAAGTCATAATGAGTCACAAAACCTTGACCGTTCGTGGAAACGAAGGCCTCGACTGGTCGCGCAAAGTCCGATGGAAACCTTCGGCTCGCTCGATACGCCTCGATGTTAACTTAATGGGATTTAGCTCGCGGGCAACGAAAGCTCGGACGGGTTCCCTCCTCTAAGAGAACGATCGAGAGCCGGTCGCGATCTCCGAGCAGCCTCTTGCGCGAGCTTCTTCGCTGTGACTCAACATTGGCCTCGATCGCTCGCGCCGTTCACCCGATTCAGCTGATCGTTCATTAACTCGGCGATCGGAGGATTAGAAAGTGCGCGCCTCGCACCTCCCTCAACGTGGCGAATGGTCTCTCTCTCTCTCTTGGACTCGACGAATCCTTTGACAAGGATCTCCTCCTCTTCGGGCGAGACTTTGCCGAGCGAACGTCTTCTTGATATTTCGAGCAAGTTTCGCGGACTTGCGGAGTTGGAACGAAGTTTACAGGATCTTGGAGGACGAAGAGCTTCGGAGAGAGACGCGGCAAGCTCGGGAGAAGGAGGCAACAACTTTCTCTGTAGAGGAAACTGGCGTTTTAAATCCTGAGACGTGGACTCTCGCAGATTTTCGATCGTCTGGTGGTTTCTTTCTTCTTTCGTTCTTCCCGCGATTGCGCGTGTTCTTTGTCGTCTCTTTATCGTCTCGCCGAAGTGCGGAGTTACAGGTTTTCCAAGCCTCGTTTCGACAAAGAACGGCACCGAATGCTCCTCCCGAGAGAACGAATTTCGGCCACTTCCGGGGGAACAGGGTCAATTAGCGGAGTTTGAACCTCCGATCGGAGCACGCAACGTGCCTCACGGCGAAACACGCAGCGTCGAATCAAGCGAGGTAGTATAAAACTCGAATCACGACTTTTCCAGTCTGCTGGAAAAAGTGCAAAGACAAAGGCAGGCTCTTGATTTAAAAGGCACTGCGGCTGCGGAGCGCGGTCGAAACCCCGATGCCAGAATTCTTTTTCGACATTCCTCGCTTTGGGCGTCGAAGACAATCGACCCTTTGCTCCCGCGGTGCAGGCTCGAGGATCGCGCGATTTCAGCGCGGCTGCTACCCCTCGAGGGGGGGAAC
This sequence comes from Melipona bicolor, assembly GCA_030673865.1. Lineage (NCBI taxonomy): Eukaryota > Metazoa > Arthropoda > Insecta > Hymenoptera > Apidae > Melipona > Melipona bicolor. Next base: position 2,824,210 of record JAHYIQ010000007.1, on the reverse strand, counting down.
TTGCGAGCCTTTCGAGAAGTTTGCAACAACGGCAACTCCGCAAGCCGATTGAAAATTTCGTTCAGCGCTCCCTCGATAGCCAGCGCTCTCCGGCCGCCGAGAGGAGCCGTGTTCCACCAGCGTTAAAAAACTCTCCGAAAACTCTCTCGATTAAACTCGGCGATCTCCCCTTCGATTCGTCTTCGACGCCAGCCCGTGGATGGCTCGAACTCTGGTCGACGAACTCTTGGACTTTTCCCCGGCGTGTCGCGATTTTTCCTCCTTACGCGAGTCGAAGCAACGTGGATCGGGACGAGGAGGATCGAACTCGAAGATAATAAACGCGCGACGAGGAGGCCTCGAATTTGCGCCGGATGTACGTTCCACGAGCGTCGCGACGCCCGAACTGGAAGCTGGCCACCTCTGCGCTTCGGTTTATATTTAAACAGCGGCGAGTGGCCGACGACTACAACGTCGACGCGTCGTCTTTCTCGGGAGCGAGGAGGAAGGGTATCGCGGAGAGGGAGAGAAACGCCAGACGACGAAGAGAAAAAAAAGAAAGAAAGAAAGAAAACAGGAGGATTGGATTTTCCAGCGAAAACATTCCGAGAGAAGCAAGCACGTCTGATTTATTCGGCGGTATTTAAAGAAGAAACGTCGTTCGCGATTTTCGAGAGTGCGCGAACGTTCCCATTTCGATTTCGAAGGAAAATTTCTGACAATTCCGACGATTTACTCGCATCGAAGAAAGCTTCGGTTTACGAATAAAGGGCATTGACTGACGACGCGCGGCAATATTGGGAAATCCGCGCTATAAAAGATCCACAAACGATCCAAAACGAGAATGAACCCTCGACCTCCCACGCGGGACGCGCTCAAACCATCTCAAACGCGCGCGAAAGATTTAAGAAAGGGCTTGAAATTAATGGGACTTCGCGTTCGAAGATTTATCGGGAACAGGAGCGCGTGGCTCGCGCGTCTTCTGACTGCGATCCAAAAATTATTTTTTCCTGTAAGAGTCCGCAACGTGTCTACGACCCGCCCCCAATCCCATCTGTGTAAATATATTTTTCTTGCGAGAGAAATTAGCTCGTATTTGTCAATATAAAGGGTATGCCACGTGTAACCACGTTTGACCAATAATTTAGAGCATGCTAAGGTTGCAAAAGAAACAATCATTTCTTCGAGTGAATGATAGTTTAATTAATTATATTTAAAGATCGAGAGGGTCCTCTAAAAGATTGAGATTTTTGATAATAGACTTTGAACGCGTTTAGTCGAAGAATTAGCTCAGTTCACAATCGTTCATTTATTTTCACAACAAATTCTATTAATTATTAGTGATTAATAACCTCCTACTAACTATTCACTCTCTCAGAATTGCTCAAACGCAAACGTTCTCGCGTTTCGATTTATTTCTTTCGCGTGCGATCGTCTCTTGTATTTTCCTTGCGGAAAAGAATTTCCAACGTCCTCGAGTCTCGACCCAAATCAACCGGCACGTGACAAAACGCAGGAAAATACGGGGGGAAAAGAGGAAAGAGAGGAACGGTCCGAGTTGGAAATTATCTCACGTGTCCCTCCGACATCGAGGTCGGAAACAAAACCAGAGGGGGAAAACGTCCAAGTTCAGCCTGGAATTCCAGCCCGCCGTTCCAATTCCGCTCCGCTACGGTCATCTAGCCTGCTCGAGTGTGGCCACCAGCTACCCAGAAAAACGGATAAAAAGAACACGAATAGGGGAGGGAGTGTGGGGGGGAAAAAGAAGGAAAAAAAGAAACAGACAGAAGAAGATGGAGGTAGAGAGTGGATGAAGAAGGATATTCGCGGCGATACCAGGAGCGCAAGGTCTCGGAGTACGCCCAAAGGGTCATCACCCCCGAGCACGACGCTTTCGTTTCTGGCCGCCGCCACCCTTCTCGAGCTCTGCGAGTCTCGTGCTCTCTTTACCACACCCTCGTGACGTGCACTTTTGCTCCTTGGCGCGTCTCCAGGGACGAAGAAATATGGGCTGGTCTGCGAGAAAATGGCGTAATTATATACGAGGGCGAAAAAGGAGGGTGTAAATCAAAACGACACCCTCTCTCTCTCTTTCTCTCCGCAGCTGTTCTCGAGCTGTTCTCCTTTTTTCCGAGGAGAGAGCACGAACTTGTTATCTAGCGGCGTGTAGTCGTTCGACGTTCGCTTCGACCCGCGAGGACGCTATCATCTCTCTCACCGATCCTCCGGGGAATCATCCACGATAACGTCTCTCTACCGATCGAGCCGACGACGCGTGCGCAGAGCACGAAGGTCGTTTTCAGGTTTGGAGTTTAATGATATTCAATCTAAAAATTAAAGGGCCAGCGTTGCAATATGTTTTATCACTGAGAATAATTTTAGCCGAGGTAACCCAGAAAATTGGGCCTCTTCAGGTGCAACGCTGATGCAACGAAAATTAGCAATTGGTCGATTTGGGTCACGTGATTCGCGAGGGGGCGTGGGCTAGACCTCGAGTAGAAGTGGCGTTGCCTGTAATTCGTTTTGTATCGATTCAAATGTTTGCGTATCGATAAAATTTTATGGCAAAAAAGTGTTCTTTTTTTAGTCGGAACAGTTGCTTCTGGGCTTTTTAGTGAGACGAATCGTACTGGGGTACAAGTCAATGTATACACATGTGATTTTTAATATTATTGCGGTGAGAGAGAGTTGCAAGGATTTTTCCAACGAGCAAAGATTTGTCATTTTCAAACGTGCTGATTCACGCACAACCTCGACATTTTTCTCGAGTGTAATCGATGATGACGTATCGTCGTTCAGTGATTTGTAGACGTATGTACACTTATCTCGATTTGTGTACGTACGTTTATCTTGACAAGTAAGAATTTGAAAGTTACTATATTCTTAATATCGTCTCGTGCAATTCTCGTCACTTGTGCTCGCGGAGTTACGAATTTCTACAAACATCGGCGTTATTCACGTGGTTGTTTAATTCGATCAGTTTGAATCAAACACTGTGACAGCGGTGAAACAAAACCGCGGAAGTAACGGGTTATCCCGGTCAGGTAGTTTAATTTCGCGATGACAACACGATATACAGTATAGTTGGGAGGGATGTGCCAATTGCTAAAACTAACAAATATACGACAAATATTCGTCGTATTAACAACGCCGAAAGAGGCTCTATGGAGATTTGGCTGGTCAGTTGGAAATTCTCGCAGTCCGTACGAATCAGAGATCTCGCAGCAGCTGGGTGGAAAAGTGTGGCGAACGAGCCGCATCGTAATTAGCGAACGGCATTCTTAATTATTCTAATGAGTGCAATGACGTCACGAGGTCGAGGATCCCAAGTACTCGAGCATATTACCGCAACACCGACGTGTAACTTCTTTCCCCGTCTATGCGAACTTCCCCCCCGGTTTTTTCCTTTTTTTTTCCCAACCCTTCCAGTCGCTGGCTGCCTTTTGAAACACTCGAGGCCTCTTTGCGCGAATTTCTCCCGGTCGAGCCACGAGCGTCGAACGCGATACAACAACGTCCAGAATTACGCGACGTCTACGTCCGGTAATTGAAAGAATCATCGTCTATTCGTTTATTTATTCTTTTATATAAAACGAAGGAGCAACGACTCGTCGGTAAATGGTTCCTTTTTAAGAATTCCAGACGGTTCGGGTAATGATAATTAGGAGCAATTTCTCACGAAATTGGAAAGCAGAGAAAGAAGATAATCGGGGTGAAAACTTTCACGAAGATGATTATTAAAGAAGTGGATGTCCAACGGAGATTTGTTTCGATTAACGAGTACTTTAAATATTCCGCTTTTTAGCACATTTTTTGTACCCTCGAACCTAACTCTAAATCGGTGTCGTTGGACCGATTTGGAATTTTTAAATTGGACCAATCAAAATCAAAATTTCAATGATCATCTAACACAATTTCAATCGACTCGACGCGCAATTTTTCGGTCAAAAGGCCAAGTTAACTTACAATCAGTCTTCGATGAGTCATCAATCGATCCAGAAACCTCTGGCACAACGAAACGACAGTGTTTAGCGGAGAACCTCCCACTCCTATTTCGGTATTTCAGTTTTCTTGATTCACGGAGGCGGGCCGCGAACGGGCAGGCAACACCTTCAAACGCGATTCTATGCAAATAGAATCGACGGCGGCAGTGTTTCGCGTTGGGATCGGTGGCCGACAACGCCGCACAGCAGCCGGAGCAACGTCTGCGTCCATAGAAAATGAGATACCTTTCAGCAACATGGGAGATATAGGTCACGAAACGAAACAGAGAGAGGAAGCTAGGTAAATAGAATGAGTGTGCGCGCCGGTGTCGCGTCGAGAGACACGGTGAAAGAAAGGCGAGAGAGAGAGAAAAGAGAGTTGATAGGTTTTATCTCGACCTGGTTGCTATAGCATTTGCAAAATTAATCGTTGCGCGTGTGCCCGTTTCACTTTTCACCGAAAGAGACACCCTGTTCCCTGTTCTTTTCGCGTCGCGCTGCGCCACATTTCGGCGAAGCCATTGTGCCGATTCGAATAATTCCGCGCGCGCCGGGCGACGGAATACTTTTTTAAAGCCTCGTCAAAGAACACCGGTTTTTCCAGCGGTATTTGGCGAAGCGATGGGCAAACAAACAAACAAACAAACAAGCAACCACGCTCCGGTTGGGTGGCAGAGATTCGCGGTGAAAGGTTGATACGAGATCCTCCGCTGCAACGAAATATCGATTGACGGAACCGCGCCAGAGAATCGTGCCATCTCTGCACAGCTGTAACTCGCGAGAAAAGAGAGACGAGATCGAAAGAGAAGAGAAGAGAAGAGAAGAGAAGAGAGAAAGAGAGAAAGAGAGAAAGAGAGAGAAAGGGCGGAGAAAGAGGAAACGAGGGTGCTGCACGAACGTCCTTGCTCGTACACCACCGGCAGAACCACCCTCCTGTTGCCAACCGGGCATCGATCCAACGACCGACCACGTTCCTCCGGTCTGCCAAGAAAGCATCCCTCGGTGTACCCGTTTCCTTCCGCCCGCGGGCTTCCCTTCCGCCGCGATCTATCGAGAGCCGTATTACTTTTAGACACGTCACCGATCGTCGGAAGACGAATTATCCCGGCTGAAAATTTCATTGGGATATCGACGTGTCGCTGCGAATAAACGACCTTAATGTCGTCGGGCCTGTACGAAACTTTTTTTAAAAGGCTCGTGACGCAGAGCGTGTCGCGAAACGCGCGGAATCTATCTTTTGCCCCGTGGGTTTATTTCGACGGGAAGTTCGATCGATCGGGGATGCTGTTATAAATAAAAAGGGACGAGGTGGCAACATGGCGGGCTCGCGAAGGTATTCGAACGACGATCGCGAACGTTTGTTACAACTGCACGCGTATTTTACGGTATTATATTTTTTATTGTGCGATTATCTGCAATTATCATAATCGCAGCGGTAAGGTTTAAAATAAATCCAAATATTTGGTTATTTCGAAAATTACTCGGAGGATCAATTGTTCGTTAATGATCAATTATTCTTTAATATCAATTTTATTTGTTAGCACGATAGTGATCCTGTGTTCTTGAATAATGTACACGGTACGCAGAATATGGAAAAATATTTGGTGAAATTTCAGTGGAACAAAATATGCATTTCGTTTCCTCAGTTACGTTCGTAAAACATAAAAATGCACAGAAATCCAGTGTTTACACATTAATAAAATTTCAGAATGTTTTATAGAATTCAACGTACCCGTGGAATGTTTGTAGTCTCGTTTGTAGTTCCCATGTATATTAATAAAAATTTTCTGTCACCAACTGCTCGAACACCTTCGTAAGCCGGTAGATACGTCTGTGCGTCTCTAAGTCGTAAGATAACGGGCGTCGATGAGGTGAAAGGGAACTGTACTCGAGTGTCTTCAACGCGGACAATGCCCGATGCGCGCAACAGACTACGAAACGCACGTGAGTCACAGTTCTTCGACGATGTAATAAGAGTGGGATAACGTTTCGCGACATTATCGAGAAACGAAACCACGTCCGTCGAGGAACGTCACGACGCGGGAATGAATTGTTGTCATAATTCAAAACGAACGGGAGGAGTATCGTTTATATTAAAGCCACGTTTAAACTTTTTACGATTATGCAGAGATCCTACTCTCACCCCGTGGACATGTTACCGGCTCCTCGTCCTAAGTGAAGCTATTATTCCAAGATATATAGGATATATTCCTCGCGGAAGATGTACCAAAGATACACTGAGAATTTAGAAAAGTTTCAACGTATATTCGGTTGTGAAAACTTTGCTCCTTACATTCTTGCTTTCCTATTCTCTCTTCTTTATGACTGCCTTTACGGTCACTATGGTTCTCTCTGTTCTTTGTTACTCTTTTCCTCCTTCATTCTTTTACCGTTCAATTTTCGTTCAACTTTTAGTATTCTGCGTTTGCAGCAATTTCTACCACTTCCATTGTTAAATTTAGCAAAAAGACTTTTGAATCTTATTTCTCTTCTCTTTTCTATTCTTTCGCTACCGCGAGAATCTGTGTGTCCTAGAAATCTAGTTACGTCCTTGCCAAAATAACGCAATGTTGCGTGCGTGGAAATGCAATTTTACGTTCAGTTCCAGTTTGAAATTTTTGAAATTTCAATCGAATATCCAATAAACCTTTGATGATTAATTTCTACTACTGATGGATCGTTATTACGTCGCAAGAGGAATTTGGTCTCGGAAGAATTTTTAGTCAAACGATTGTAGAAAGAGGCCTGCATTAACCACTCTCGATGGAAGGAAGTAAGAAGTTTTAATTCCTAACACAGTAACGAATTCAGTGACAAAACAGTTAACGAGATAGGTGCTAACCTCGGTATCGAACGATATTCCAAAGAGTAATCGTCGGATCGACGATTATTCCAAGAGGCTCACCTTTGTGCTCGCTTCTACTTATTATCAAACACGAGCGTGAGTCGCGCCTCGATAAGACTATCATCGTGCACGCGTATTATAGCCGGTATAAGTTTACTAAACGCCGTCAACAGATCGCAACTTCCATCATCGTGACGTAGCTTCTCAATCAGCTGATGCTCGGTCAGACGTTCGTCTTTGATGACTGGCTTTCAGACACACGTACGACGCTCTCTACGACGTCGACGACGCAGGCACCTCTCGTCGAACGAGTCTCATCCCAACTAACGTCACATTTTATTCTCACTCTCTCGTTCAATTTCCTGGATCTGCTCCAATTTTAGTTTCGATTCGAAACGTTTCCTTCGACGTAATTTTGAGTTTCCTGATTTATAAAGATTCTTTTCGCAAGTTTCCGTAGTTGATAAAGCCCGCGAAGTAAATAATTTTCTGCCTTTTTCGATTAGATGTTTTAAAGATTCCTAGATTCAATTCGTTTCTCTCTGAAATGCTTCATCTTCGGATTTTCTAATTTACGACAGATCACGATCAAAATGAATGGCGTAATTTTTGGGAGAAACCACAGATACGTCACTTTGATCTGAAATATTTCGTTTGGATGTTTAATTGATTTCGATTGAAAGTCTTGAAAAAAAAAAAAAAAATGAGAAACGACTAACAAACAGGATAAGATAAATGTGTCAATATTTTTACATCACTGTGAAACCTAATGCGCATATGATCAGCTGATGGAAACAATGACGGTGCACCACAAAAGGTTTCGCGCTGCGATTCTTTCTCAATCGACCAACGATAAGGGACTTTTGTCCTTCTTCGAACGCGTGCGGCTATTTTTAAATTCGGCATGCAGAAATGGGTACGGGCAATAAAGACTAAGGCGATGTAAGAGCATCGATTTGGACCGTGGAACATGTCCAAACGCGTTCTTCAAACGGGTTCTATCGTGATTTTAAACCAGCACGCAAACACGAAGAGTCGAAACGACCGTGATCGTTTCGATTCTCTGTGAAAAATAAGAAAAAAAAACTCCGCCAATTTGAACGATCCTCGGTTACAGATCGTATATTTTTATAAATTCTCTGTCGAATAAAATAATTACGAATAAAATTTTATGCGCAAGGTATCGTAACACGAATGTACGTCCGCAATGGTGGGCAAGCGCCTGCCATTGGGATTCAAAAACCAATGGTGAGGTTAGGGTTCCGTTACGTATGTATATAGATGTGTATATATATATAGGTACGATAAGATTATGTACGCTTTTGCTAGCTGTGTGAACATTTCTATTGTATCAATCTCGTTTTACGCAATGGGTCGTCGACTGTAACGATTTCTTAGAATTTCGCGTTTTCTAGAACATCTACGCGTGAGTCGGTGGCTCGACTTTGTTGAGCGTCGAAATTCTTTGTTTATGGTTCGTTCCCCTAGTATGGAAGTACGAAGGAAATGTCCTCTTACCTTTTTCTCGAGCGAAGCTTTCGAAACGCCTCGACGCCAGAGGACTCGGTCACCGCCGTGAATTAATTCCCTTCGATAAATCGATACCTCGGTACAACTAGGACGAATTTCAAATACGATCGTTTCGACGTTGTGTGTCGTGGAACTTGTAACCAAACATGGAAATCTTTCTTCGGGCTCTGTGCGCTGCGACGACGCGATGACGTAATTTCTCCACGTCGGGAGACAGATTCGTGAATGGTCGTGTAACTTTTCACTGGGAACACTGCACCTCCGATCCGGTCTGCGTTACATGACCAACACCAACGAGACACCCTTTGCGATCTCTTCGCGAGGAAGGGATTGAAAAAAGAGAAAAGAAGGGTGACGACTGTTGGACGTTCAGGCTGTTGGGCTGCTTCGTTTCGGAACGCCGTGTGAGTAGGGCAAACTGGTACGTTTGGAGAAAGAGGAAGCAGAAAGAAACTGAAACCGTGTACAGTGACGAATAGCAATCGGAGCAACTCTGAGTCGAACGATGGCGAGAATCCAGGCGCAGCTGACATTTTGTTTCGCACTATTACCCCCGTGTCTCGGTCAATTACTCGGGCTTGGATACTCACATGATGAGTCGCGAGATGATCGAAGATATCATATTAACGGTTTCGAGCGATATACGATGCACGCGAGATCGGAAGAAACGAGCAATTAATGCGGACGGCCGTTTGTAGCACCACTGCTCACAGGTCAACCATGTTGGACTGGCAGCTGGCTGCTGCTGCGCATGTCATCACGTCGTGTTTTCGTCACGTGACCGCAGGGCCGTACGAACAGCTGGTGTTCCTAGACCTTCCGATATATTTATTTTCAAACGACGTCGAGAGAATTTTCATTTGTCTCGCTCAAAATTGCAACGAGGCATATCGTCGGTACAAAAGTCAGATTCTGTCGCTTGGCAAGGCTTGTTTAATTTAATAAATGAACGATAGATTACGATCCTCGACCAAAGCGTCTTGGAACGTAACAAAAAGAACAAGGTGTATGTGTCACGCGACACGCTTGCGATTAATCATCGTCAGGAAATAAAAAAATTACCGTGTTTGTAAACATAGAGAGCTCTAGTACAGAGGAACGTTTTCCAGACCACCAATCCCGCACAAACGTATAAATCGAGCGGCAAAAGATCGACGAGATAGCAATTTGTTCGCGTCAAGGATAGCGACGCGCGTCGTGATTTATAACACACTGCACGTGTTTCCGTCCGTTTTTCTTTTTTTTTTTGCGGGAGACGAATTTCACAAAAGCAACAAGAGAGATTCGATATTAAATCGACGGATCTTTGCGCGAAAATGTCCTGAAAGTTGTCCTGAAATTATATTTAGGAAGCAACAGGGAAAGATGCTTGCGCCTCTCGAGTTAACACTTCACTCCACTCTGCCAAGAATTGCGGCCCCGCGTGTTACGGCCCTAGAGTTTCTCACCCCACGCTACTGCCATGAGTTGCAGCGATGCAAGAGAACGGTTGCGAAGACGTCTCCGAAGCGAAGAGAAAAGAGGTGAGAAGAGAAGCGAAGAGAAGAGAAGAGAAGAGAAGAGACGAGAGAAGGAAAGGAGAAAAGGTAGAACGAAGAGATGGAAGAAGAAGAGAGGAAAGGGGAAAGAGAAGAGAAGAGAAGAGAAGAGACGAGAAGAGATGAGAGAGAAGAGAAGAAAGCAGAAGAGATGAGTGGATGGAATTGGTGAGGGAGGGAAGAGTGAGACGTGTGGCTAAAAGGGGAAGAATAGTCGATGGTGGGGAGAAAGTATCGGTGGCGACGCGGCGCGGTGCGGCGTAGCACGGCTGTTTGATTCGAGAGAGGGGAAGTGAGGTGGAGGAGGAGGCGTCGGCGCGAACGTCGGTGCAGGCGGGGGCCTGGGGGTGTTCGAGGGTAGAGAACGATGGAGGGAGGTCGAGCCGCGAAGCGGGGTAGGGGGCAGGAGCCGCGGGAAGGAGCCGTGCCTCCCTGCCGTCCGCCCGCAGTGCGCGCTACGCGATATCACTGGCCGGTCATGTGTGTGTCACTCTCACGTTCACACTGGTACCGTTCGGAGTGCTTGGTTACCGCGCTGCCGCCGTTACCGTCAACCGAGCAGTGTGTGTCCAGTATACACGGTGTGCGGCCGGAAGTTTAAAGTGCCTCTCGTTCCGTGTCCTAGACGTGGCGAGAGCAGGCGAAATCCTGTCGACGCGGGGAACATCATCGGGGAGACGACGACGACGAGGATTACGGGCGCGCAGGTGGAGCGGACTGTAAAAGGGAAAGATCGGCTGCGTGGTGCGCAACGGAGAAAAAGGAAAAAAGAAGGAGAGGAGAACGACGACGACGACGACGACGACGACGACGACGACGACGACGACAACGACGACGACGACGACGACGACGACGACAACAACCACGACGACGACGACGACGACGACGACGACGACTACGACAAGGACGAGAACGTGGACGTGGACGTGGACGTGGACGACGAGGACAACGACGACGACGAGGTGTCGAGAAGAGCAAAGTGATATATCGGAGCGGTTGCCGAGACGTTTTCGGTGGTACGGTGTCCAGTGTCCAGACGCACGTATGTAGGAGCAAGGAGTGGCTGCTGCTGGTGGTGGCCGATCGTCCAAGGAAGAGAGAAGAAAAGAGGAGAAAGGAGAAGAGGATCGTGCGCGCCTCATGGCCCTGTTGTTTGCTGGCCCGTCGTGATCACGAGGAGAAAAGCGGATCCGAGTGACTGTGCTCTTGGTGTTTTGGTGAAAAATAACGAAGTGGTGATCGGTGCTCGGTTGTTCTTCTCTACGGTTCAGTGCTACGTGGGGTTTTCTTTTTTGGGGGAGAGGCACGCTCGCTGGAGGATCGGAATAGAGGAAAAGAGAACGGCACAGTTCGTGGGGGAGAGAGAAAGCAAGAGAGAGAGAGAGAGAGTGAGAGAGAAAGAGCGAGAGAGTAAGACAGCGAGGGAAAAGGATCGCTAGACACAGGGATAGAGATAGTGATAGAAGAAGAAGAAGAGATAGCCAGAGAAGTGAGAAAGAGAGGTAGACGTATAGAAAAGTGTAGAGAAGGAGAAAGGGTGATTCGAAGACCCGGCTGGCGATCCGAATTCGCGGATTCGACACGCCGCGGTTGCCGATCCATAATATGGCGTACAAGTTTCGCGAAGAGATCGTGGGAAAGAGGTTTCTCTCGGTGAGTGGTTTCACCAAGCTAAAGGTGAATAAGATCAGTGAGTGGGGGTGGCGTGCAGGGGTGATTCGTGCTGCCAGTCACAGGGATAACGGCTGTCATGATCTTCAGGTGAGTCCGTCGTTCGTTAATAAACATTTTTCGTCTGTTCAATTCGTTATCGTCGTCGAGTTTACGTAGAGTGACTTTGGTTCGATGCATGCGGCCTATCTGCGGCGTCGTGCGCGTGACACGCTGTTTCTGTTTACATTAGCGACCGACCTTTCGAACATTCGAACTTTGCATTCTGCCATCTACTTCACCTCCATTCGGCAAGCCCGCGTTTCTTTAACATCGAAAGAATCTTGTGCGATGGGAGTTTTTTTCCCGGTCGATACTACATTCCGATCAGAAAACTTTCTGAATATTGCACAAGTTTTCTTTTTTTTTCCTCCAATGGTTTTTTCCTTTCCATTGATTCCTCACGACATCTGACAAAAGATTCTTACAACAATAGCGAACAGCCTAACCTATAAAAATTTTCGCCCGACGAGGTATTCGAAGACACTCCGAAAACGGGCAACACGATTACGTAAACACGTGCTTTTTCATATTTTCGTGAGTTCTAAGTTTGAATATGCAAAGTAGCCGTCGTCAGAGACGTTAATATTAATGTCTGCTCGCACTCTGATATATCATTTGCTAGTCAAACTTAGGAAATATTTCGGAGCTCGCCGTTTCAATGACGCTTTTTAACATTTCACAAATGGTTTCACGTTGCGCGTCGAAAGTTGGAAACAGTTGATAGAAACGATATAATTAGTCAGTCAAAAAGAAAAAAACAACTTGTGACGCGGTGATTGAAAAGTAGAAGCGAATATTTCTAATATGATTAAAGAAATTTTTTTAAATTCTTCGATAACTGTTGTTGAATCTCGATGAATCTCTTACACATTTTTGGATAATATATTTATGAGATTCAAGACAAAATTAATGAGTAGTAGTTCAATTTCTAATAATATGATACTGGTTATAACACAGTTATTCATAGCTAAAATAGTGAATCCTGATTAAACATAATATTCAATTGGACTATCCAATAGACTGCGAATATTCGCGTTAATTCGCATTTGTATCAGTACAATTAAATATATAACTGGAACAATGCACGATTATTTTACATTGAACATTTCGCGTGCATTTCGTATATTTTTAAATTCAATCCGAATTCAAATAAAATTTACTTTTATCTATATAAATGTATATTCGCAGTCTATTTACAAGTTAATTTCACCATTTTATTACGGAGAATCCTTAATATTTCATTTTGGAGCACGTCAATTGACTCTCGTCCAAAATTAAAACGAGTATCATTCATTTCGTCTAAATAATATCGTGCAAATACCATCGAACTCGTTACATCCACGTGACACTGTGCCTTTTAAATTCCTAACTTTTACGAAACACCCAGTCGAAAACATATAAATATTCGTTTATCAGCACTTGTTGATTCTCACCATCCTCAAGATTGTGTACTCTCTCGGTAAACCGAAATTCTTTAAATTGGCAATTTTAATCCGTTGTTTGGAACTCTTTCAAATTTCAAATTGGCCGAGTCTCGTTCGTTACACTATGCGAGAAAGAAAGAAAGAAAGAAAGAAAAAAAAAATAATCGAAGCCAAAGGCGATGGTTACCAGAACCGGGGAATTCTTACGTCATGCGTACGTCGCGGGGCAGCCACGTATAAATCGATCGATGTTATCACGCGGTCCATTAAGAAGCTGTTGATCGAGCTCGATCGGCGATAAACGAGCTCGAACGATCGCGAAATCGCTGCCAAAACGCGAGCCGTGGTGAAATAGCGAAGCGAGAGGCGCGTTGCTTCTGTCGGATTACATAAGCCGCGCTTTCGTGCGATTCGCGCTTACCTGGGAGCTTCCTTTTTTCGTTATCGCGATGTCAAGTCATAACTATTTCAGTTTTCGAGGACACGTCGCCGGTGACACGTACCGCGCACGTTAGGTACACACGAAACGCAGCCAGCCTCGCGATCAGGTTTTGTCGATTACACCGGCCAAAGGCTGCGCGATCACGCCAACGAGATCCTTTAACTTTCCTCGAGCAATTTTTCTCTCTTTTTAATTTTTCGTCACTGTTCAAAGAATTTGTTAAAGAGTCATTCATTCCCAACGTCAGGCCGCTGCATCCTAGATTTCTACGTAGCGTCCAGATTGAAAACAGAGATCTGAGGTCTTCACTAATAATAATTTTCAGTTATGCAACCGAGATGTAACTGAAATTATCGCGCGATCACGCGTTCGCCGGTTTAATAAGGGAATTTTCATAACGGAAATATCGCGGCACGAAATTCAACAATTTGAGAATTCCGACTTTGTCACGCAGAGTGATTTCCTTTTTTCTTTCTTTCTTTCTTTTTTTTTTGTTTTTTGTTTGGGTGGAATTTGATATTTGTGAATAATTCATTCGATGGCATTTACAAGTAAAAAGTAATCCTCGATTCGAGACGGTCACGTTGTTCGGCACGATTTTCGTTTCATCATTTTTTTTGTTCCCTGTTTCGCGACGAGCTTCTCCAAAGTTTAATAGCGAGTGTTTAATAAAACGCGAACGTTAGGCCCGTTCCGAGCGAGTATTTTTCAAAGGGGATACAGTTCCTCGCGGCCGGCCTCTCGACCGAACGAACGCCCGCTACATTCGAAATGAAATTTTAATATTAATATTAATATTTATGGTATTATAACGAGAACGTTAATATTCCCTTTTGACCGGAAAACCGTACACCTAACGATGGATATTATATACGACCGATGAAATTGTTTTGTTTGCGGAAAAGCGACATTAATTCTCTTCGCCATTCAGTTCGAATTATTTAAATATACCATTCTCAGCACGTTCTCAGTTTCGTTCCAAGGGAAATATTTCGGATGTTTCTTTACGTACGTAATACTTTATTCGATTATCGAGGTTTGCAAAACAAGCAACAATTGAAAGGGGTTCGTTCAGTCAGCGGATTATTGTTTGAAATTCATTATCAAGGGACATGTTACAGTAGCAATGTATTATTTAATTGTCGTCTCAAACTTCAAAGTTAGAATTATTGATCTGAGCCATATATTAAAAATCGTGGCGGCAATGCTGCTTAAATGTGACAATGTTCAATTATAAAAATCGGTTCGATAACTTTCGAGCACTTTAAATTTCGCGGGCTATATTTTATTCGCAATTTTGCAAATTGGCACGTATTTTGTCGAAAGTCGACGACTATTTTATCACAGTATGGAATATTTTATTACAGCGTAAGAGCGAAATTATCGCCTTTATTCGCAACATTTTGTAATCGAGAGACGTACTTTATCGAAAGTCGACGGCGGTGTGTGTATCAATTCCGCTGAATTATTCTAGTTATTCTATTGTGCGCGCCGCGGCGTGTGTATGCACCTAATATTTATTTTAAATCGACCAGCATGAGCTTTCGATTAGCATTTCAAGAACTCAGCCCCGGCTACTCTAGATATTCTAAATGTTTTAAGCATCGAGCCAATTGCAGGCTATTCCAGATATTCTAACTACTATAAGTGTTCCACTATTCATACTGCGTACTACTCCAGATTGACAAGATGCTCTAGAAGTTCCACGCGTCTTATGCTTATTAGAACTTGAATATTCAGGCGTTATGAGGAATTTCGAATTGTAGATTACTACGTGGCTCTACGAGTTGGCATTATTCTGCGGATAACAGTCGTTCACGACGGCGTTCGCACGTGGCTGCAAACTTTTTCATTAAACTGCGACGAGGCACGACTTGTTGCGATTACGTTCGGAAAATTTGGAAATGCACGGACTATTTTATGCCGTAATAATGCACATGGAATTGCACAAATTATATTTTGTAAAATTCTTTTATAATTTTATGCCATAATAATGCACGTAGAATTGTATATAACGTACATAGATTGTACGTATAATGCCATGGAACATTTTGAAACGTGTGTGGAGGTCACATATTTACCGCAAGCGTATATTTGGTAAATTAATACAGAAAATGTTAAAGTTGCTCTCTAAATATCTCTAAAGATTATTAATTCTCAAACGACAAACAAAAATAATTTGTG
This sequence comes from Melipona bicolor, assembly GCA_030673865.1. Classification (NCBI taxonomy): domain Eukaryota; kingdom Metazoa; phylum Arthropoda; class Insecta; order Hymenoptera; family Apidae; genus Melipona; species Melipona bicolor. The sequence continues at coordinate 2,808,572 of JAHYIQ010000007.1, read as the reverse complement.
CAATTCTAAAACAAACATGTAGTATTAATTGAACGGCTATTCAATAAATGGGAATCTAATATAAGAATTTGCTCATCATTATTTGAAATTGTGAAATAAATACGCGACGGTGTAAACGGTAAAGAACAATATTTGTAAATACGTTTCTCTTTAATCATCACACACATTGATATCCAGTGAAAGAAATAAATAGACGGAGAAAGAAATTAAATCCGATCCAATATTACTTTCGTTTAAAATTATCGCAAATTAATGTACCATTGTACACAACCGACTATTTTTGTGAAATACTCGCACCAAACTCGGACTTATTTCAGAACCAAATGATCAATGAAGTCATGCCTCGTCAACAGTGCTAACGAAGTTTGGAAATCTTTTGCATAAATGTTTCTACAAGTAGTGAAGCGCACGTGTTCGCGATTTTTATGAATGTAACCAGATGACTATGGCCTAGGTGTATAAAAAAAAAATCTGTTTCATCTTGTGAACAATGGTAGCGCACTTTGGATACTTGACATGCGACTTTCCCTGTAAATTCTTGTAAAAGTAGGGAAATCGTCAGTTGGATGACGGACTTGAACCAGTGTCGAATTCGTCTGTAAATTTACGGTGGCGCCAGCGAGTATCTGGTCTCTGGAATGAATTTAGTTGACATCTGTTTACTATTTGCCAGTCGGAGGTCATTCGCTGCGCTGGCATCGAGCCGTGGTCCGAGGTCATTGAATGCGAAGCGTTTGTGGCGGCCGTTCGCTTTCTCCTTCCTCGAAAATGATACGATTCTGCTTGATCGCACGGATAAAGAATAGACTTTACGTCGTGTGCTCGCATGCATGTACGCGTACATATGTGTGTATATATATATATATATATATATATATTCTCGTGCGTGGCTCGTAGGTGTCGATACGTCGATTCCGGCGAAAGCCAGTCAACTAACGGATGCAGCATTTTCCAGATAGAATCAGAAATGCTGGAACAAATTAATTGGCCCTAGATGCTCGTTCGTTTCCACGCTCGAGCATTGAAATCCATCTGTATCACAATTAACGCGTATCGATAATAAATATCGCATGTAGTGGCTCACGAAAAGTACTCGAACGTACGCTGCTTCATGCGTTTTCGAGCGTTTTGGAATTTCATTAATTTCGTTGCAACGAGCAGGCTCCGCGTTCGCGCGAAATTTAAAGCTGCAAAAATACACGGAATACGCGATAAGAGAACGTGATATTTATTACGATGTTTAATGATCCATTACGGTATTCTTGTACGTAGTTGTACGATAATAGTTTTAGACTGCAGTGTTAATGAAATTTCAGAATGTTTCGCGCGATACACACGCACAGTGTGTTTTTAAAACGTTTCTATAAGCGTTTGTACCCTTTCTGTTCTAACGAGATAGTTTTCTTCGTAGTCACGCGAAAATAAGTAGCTAAATGGTGTAGGAAATTTAATGTACTTGTGTTTGGTATAAAACACTGCACGATTGTTTTGCCATAAAATTTTATTGATACGCAAACGTTTGAATCGATAGAAAACAAATTACAGGCGCGATCGCTCGGTAATTTACCAGACAACGCCACTCCTAGTCGAGGTCTATCCCACGCCCCCTCGCGAATCACGTGACCCAAATCAACCAATCGCTAATTTTCGTTGCATTAGCGATTGGTTGCACCTGAAGAGGCCCGATTTTCTGGGTTAAACACCCCGCTAAAATCACTTTCAGTGATAAAATCGTACATTTTCATGGAGATAATTGCAAAAATGGTAATTACTTTACTTTGAACGTTGTGTGTCAAATTCACATTCAAAAAAGATGATGATTTTTTAGAGCAGTCACATTATCACGTAATATTATATATTCATGATGTACTAGTTGCAATATGCACAACGTACAGATTCATCGTAGACCTGGCAATTTCGTCAACAGATACTAAGACCCAGCCTGTCTGTATCAAAATTTTCTCACCGAATCATCTCACTTATCTCGTTGGTTCTTTTCTCAAAAATTCCGACAAACGTCTCTGACATCGATACGAATGAAAATTTCCCACGAACTTGGTCAATTTCGTACGAGAAACAAGAACAGCTGACCCTCGCCGATTCTCGTTGGCAATCTCGAAGAGAGGACCGGCCCGACTGTAGAAAATTGCACGAAAGTGTTAGGTTCAGGGCCCTCGTACGTAACTCGTCGACCGCAAATTTCGGGGTCCGGAGTTGCCAATAATTTCGGGGTTATCGGTGCCACCCTCCCCTCCTTCTTTCTTCCACTGGGATACGTATTCCACGGAGATTCATGCGCTTCGTACGTGCTGCATAACGGTGCTTCGCCGTGGACGTGGCAGGTGCACGAAAAAGGCGGTCTGTTTCCCAGCGGTTTGGTCGAGACGAAGCCGAGAGACGGGAGTTGTCTCGACCCATTTACGATTGATGGAACATTGATATTCCTCTCGGATCGGCCCTTGATATCCTCAGATCCGTGAAATAAGTCGACGGATCCGAATTTCGTTCCTCGGCCAATCTCTCTTGCCAAATGCTGCAGTTTCTTAATCTTTCAAGCGTTTAGCTGGTACTAAACTATCTTGCAGTTTACGACGATCTTGCTTGAAACAATAAATAAATAGCGTATTATAATGCATAGATATTGAATACCAATGTCAATGTATCGAGAGATGAATATATTGTCCGTTCGATATTAAATATTTAGATTTTTGATAATTTTAGCGAACGATCAAAAGGTTTAACAGATCTTTGGAATTCAATACCGTTGATGAACTGACAGCAAAAGTCAGACTTCAGTTCTTCGTTTCTAGAGTAATATTTCCGCGAGTAGTGCACTACATTATTTTTTAATATTTGTAGTCACATTTCATTGTACCATTTATTTTTATTTATTCCAGATATGTAACTATATTAATACATTTTTATTCGCGTGTTATTTGTAAACGTCGTTCAGCAAGAAATAAAAAAAAAAAGAAATTTCTGTCATCTACTCACGGTCAAAAACAAATTACATTCAGCACTTACAGTTTTCATTTCAGATATATATATATATATGTACATCCGTGATTTCTCTGTGATTTTTGTACAAATTCACGACTCGATTGAAACATGCAATGGTTGAGAAAGTGACTCTGAAATTTTCTCCAACCTTTTTCCTACCACAACCGAGGGGACCAAATTGGAAACACGCTTTTCGTTCGTTTCGCGCGGACTTTCGCAAAACATTAATTGCAGAGCTTCGTTACCAAAATCAGTTAGTCGGACAATGATTGCGCTAATTCTTCCAGACTGAGAACAAATGCTAAACAAAGAAAGGAAAATCTTCGGGGAACGCGAAATTTGGGTTCCTTGCGTCGTCCACGATATTTCAGATCTTGGTAATCGCTCCAGTTCGCGTTTCGCGGCACGTTTCGCGAGTTCTTGCTAATTTGCACGGCTGCGTGCGGCCGGCTGAGTCTACTCAGCGAAATTTATAGCTTTGTCATAGCGCGTTTTCCACTCGTGCCAGGTGACGAGCGGCTTTCGAGCGTCGCTCGTGTCTTCGAAGAACGAAAAGAAGAATCGGGACACCTGGTGGACGTTTCGTGCAAATTGAAATTTTTTTCGGCGTTGAAGCAATTAAAAGTTACTCCGTCGCATCGATTTTTGGAATCGATTCTGAGCGAACAAGTCTCCGACGTGGTTCTTGCGATGCAGTGAAACTCTGTGGTAGCAACCCTAATTTTATTAATTTGCTCAATGTTGCATTTTTAGTGCATTTTGTCTTCTTTGCAAAATTACTCGATAAATTCGATTGCTCTATCTTAGATACAGGCTATTATCGTTTGGTTATGTATGGACTACTATAGTCCTTGGTATGGATGAAATATCTAACCATGCGCTGTCGTTTATGGCTATGAGTGTTATATATATCACAATTAATTTTACTATTATATTTCATTATTATTATTTTACTATTACATTTATTACTATTATTTTACTATTATTATTTTATATTTTACTATATATTTTAATCAATTAAAAGGAACGAAAGGAATCCCCACTCATCTAAAATAATAACAGTCAAAAATTTAATCAAACATTAAAATTTAGTAGAATCTTCCAATAAATGTACCAACAAACGTGTCCTTGAAGAGAAATTGCGAGTAGCACTCGGATGCAAAAGTACAGGAAACAAACGATATAATCGTTTTGCCACGAATGATTGCGTGCGTTTAAAAAGAAAAAAAGAGAATAAAGGAAAACAGGACGGCGAGGTCTTTCGCAATTTACGCTCCATTTGTTAAGAGGAATTCGAAGGAAAGCCAGGATTCTCCTGGCTGTGAAAAGAGCGAGATTTCTTTCGTCCTCCTTCGACACTTCTCTCTTCTCCCCCGTCCCTGGCCGTTCTCCTCCGCGGCCTCTTTTCCGTGCAGAAGAATTCCATTCACCTTAAGGTGCAATAAAACGGGGAATAGCGCCTACCATTGCAGGCTCTGCCGCGCGTTTATTTAATTTCGCGGCTAGAGATGGAAAAAAAAAACAAAAGAAGGAAATACCTATCGATGGCGTTTCTCAAATCGAGTGACCAACTGGGGGACGAATACAAGCTCCAAATTCTTCGAATTTTCTTGCCAAGTTCTCGTTTCGTGTAATACAGTGAAATTGGTGTTACAACAGCGATTTGTGTATTCGTGTCTCGAATGAAAATCAATTCTTAGCGTGGAGATGTTCCGCGCAGAAGAAAAATGTTAATTACAACTCGCGATTCAATTTGATACAGTTACTCTATTATTATTATTATTATTATTATTATATTATATTATATTATATTATACAGTTACTCTATTATTATTATTATTATTATATTATATTATATTATACAGTATACTCTATTATTACTATCATTATTATTATATTACATTATATTATATAGTATACTCTATTATTATTATTATTATATTATATTATATTATATTATATTATACAGTATACTCTATTATTATAATATTATATTATATTATACAGTATACTCTATTATTATAATATTATATTATATTATACAGTATACTCTATTATTATAATATTATATTATATTATACAGTATACTCTATTATTATTACATTATATTATATTATACAGTTACTCTATTATTATTATTATTATATTATATTATATTATACAGTTACTCTATTATTATTATTATTACACTATATATTGTATTATACAGTATACTCTATTATTATATTATATTATATTATATTATACAGTATACTCTATTATTATAATATTATATTATATTATACAGTATACTCTATTATTATTATATTATATTATATGATATTATACAGTTACTCTATTATTATTATTATTACACTATATATTGTATTATACAGTATACTCTATTATTATTATTAAATTATGTCGCTCACGAAAGTCTACATATATTTGCCAAGGATTTTAAACATTTCACATGTACTAATTTCACCTGTTAAAATTTTGAAAAGATGCTTGCAATTTATATTATATGATCTAGGATTAATTTAAATAAATTATTGTTTAAATTTACTCATTTCAACTAATTAATCGAAATAAGTAAATTATAAAAATAACATTTATCGAAATAAGTAAATTATTTAAATTAATTATTGAAACAAGTAAATTAATTAATTGAAGTAAATCTGTAGAAGAAAATCCATCAACATGATTCTTTATAAATCAAAGAGTACGTATAAAATGCATTCTTATCACTACAGTCAAATATAAATTTTGTTTAGTACATAATTTTTATAAAATTGTCAAATTAATTAAGATTTCTTTCTCTTTTAAATACTTCAAATTTGATAGATACATGTAGACTTCTGTCTTTTATTCAAGACTTTGTCTTTAAGTATATTTAATCAAAAAATATCAACATATATATATATACATAAAATACAAAAATTAAAGATGCTGAAATATTCTTCCCCTTTCTCCGACAAAGACAAACACAAAACACTCTCGTTTTCGCCCCATCCCCATCCCCCCCAGTTATAGATATCACTTCACACTCGTGGGAGATTAATTAGCTGCAAGTTTAAAAGCGAGACAAAGGTGGTAGAACTTTGCGGTCCAGCTTTGCGCTCTCTTCTCACCAGGAAATTCGCTTTGCCTTCACCCTCCGGGTTCAAAAGAGTCGGTATCATTAGCCATGGGAGACGGCGACGGTGGGCTCGAGAAGATATTGTCCACGTAGGAGTCGCGCGGGCCAGGCCTCTTTGCAAAATCACTTCCTTGGTGCGGTGCTCCGAGTCGTCCCTTACACTCTGTTGCTCAGAGAGGGAGATTGACTCGACCGGATGCTTCCAAAACTCCGTCGCACATAGGAAAGAAACTCGTAGACTGTGCAGACAGTGGCGATGCGGTTCAGCTCGGCTCGTTAAGATCACCTGACCATTCGACCGAGTCCAGTTAACGAGCTTTATTTGGCAAGCAGGAAGAAACTTCGCCTGCGAACGGGCTGTATATCTCCCGCTTTTATCTCCGTTTTTGTTTCTCCTTTTCCTTTCCTCTCCTCTCGTTCTTCTGCTCTCGCTTTCGTGGTTTCGAAATTTTGTCGGGATTGAGGGACACGGTCCTGTTGCATTTGGAGTATTCCAGAGACAGCGAATTTTTGATGTTTAATCCTCGGACAGTTTCGTTGGATTTAATTTGTTCTTATCGTTTTTATTAAATGTAACTGTTGATTTATTTCTGGACATTTAATTGTAATTTTATTAAGAAATTTTATAACAAATTGAATTCATATTTTACCATTAACTACAATTATTCAAAATACATTAATTATTAATTCTAGAAATTTCTATATCAATTGTTCAAGCATATGTATTTTCAATTCTGTTAACATTATATTTTAACGAATCTAATTAACTCATTTAATATTTTTATATAATGAAAAAAAATTTTCCATTTCTTTTAGTGAAAAATAGACCATGACCAATTATTATATCATTTAGTTTAATAAATTTTATGAATATATATAAAAAAATTTATTTTATTAATTCTAATAATATTTAATTTTATAATCAATTGAATTCATATTTTACCATTAACTACAATTATTCAAAATACATTATCAATTCTAGAAATTTCTATATCAAGCATATGTATTTTCAATTCTGTTAACATTATATTTTAACGAATCTAATTAACTCATATAATGAAAAAAAATTTTCCATTTTTTTAAGTGGAAAATAGACCATGACCAATTATTGTATCATTTAATTTAATAAATTTTATGAATATATATAAAAAAATTTATTTTATTAATTCTAATATCATTATAATTAAAATCTTATGACTTCAAGATATTATTCGAGAAAGAACATTTCTAGGAAATCATACATTTTATACTAAATTAATATTAAAATTCAGAATAATTATAATTATTATTTCAGAATTATTTTTTTCTATTTCATTTTTTTTAACATTCTTTCATAGATCAAATTATCTTGTATATTTGGACTTTCATAGAACAATTTCCTAATTTAGTTACCTGATTCTCAAATTTGTGGTTCATAATTAATATTTGGAGTTCAGTCGGTCGTTCCAAGTGTGAGTAATCCAACAGAAATTGTATATAAATTACACATTGGACGGAGATTGCGTTCAACGTTGCAGTTGCCTCCAAGGAGTTTGACAGAACTTCAGTGTCACGTTTTTCGAGAAATTAATAGGAACCAAAACTGTGGTTGCAGCGGGTTCGGCTGCTTAAGAAGGGTAACGGATTTTACCACTTAACCGAATGAAGCGGCCAACCAACTAAAACGGTATCCCGCCTAAAACGGTTAATTGACCAAAATAGTTGGGCAACGTAACTAATGCCGGTTGAATGGGTTAGATATCGGTCCCGGTTATTTCATTCGAGTTCCTAAGGGTAAGAGTTCCGTTACTATCTTCCGCGTATCCATAATTGATCGTCGACACTTTGTTATCTAACCGGTAAACAGGATTCTAAATCTCACGATGTATTTGGAAGCTCGAGTTCACGAAACTGTATTGGAAATTTCATAGAAAATCTTTGGTGTGATACACGTATTATCATTTTCACGTTGGTTTGAAACGCGGAAAATTATTTAAACGATTCTACAGAGTTGCGCGTAACAAACAGACTGCCGATATTTATACATTTTTTTTTTTAATTTAATTGAATTTTATTCTCGATCAAAGATAAGACGAAAAGATGGTGGAACTCAAATTTGCAAAAATATATGATATACTTGTTACAATATTTGAAACAGTAAGTGGAACAATGTAGATTCCGTTTATAAAAATATCCATTGACCTTTGTGTATGTACTTTAAACTTTACTATCTGAAAATGATTACATATGTAGTATAATTTTTTTCGTCTCGTTGATGGAAAATTATAAAATTATAAAACAGAGCCGTAAAAATCAGGCAGAGTCTGTTTGTTTGTTTCTGAGTGAATCAGCAGACGTGGCTCGCGACTTAAGTCGGACCATTTGCTCGATGGTCGGAAGGTCGCTGTTTCGAGCGATATCGCACAGGGTCAAGTGACTGTTTCCACGAGCGATTTACGGTCGATATTTCGAACTTTCTCCCGCAACTTCATTATCGGCGATATCATCCGCATATTCGGGGTATCGGGATCGATTAAGCAACGACGTCAGCTCAATCTAACGCGTTATCTGAACGCGTCGAGCGGCCCGAAAGTCGCCCAACGTCACCGCAGTTACATCACGCCGATCGTTTAATACTTGGAATACTTACGATAATCGGTCGTGTTCCAGAAATTCGCGGAGATAAGACGATATTTCGCGCAGAATCCGGCGAAGATCGCAGCCGGAAGAATCGGAGGTTCGAACCGATTAGACAAAGTTCATGACGTGAAACGCGTGGTACGATTCAGTAATAAATTATCGTGTTTTGCTTTTCCAGATGATATAATTGATGAACAAAAAAAAAATATATATATATATAATATATTTTTTATAATATATATTTAAAAATATATATATTGTATTATTTTATATTTTATAAAAAATATATATATATTTATTATAAATATATATATATATTTGTTATAAATATATATATATATTTGTTATAAATATATATATATATTTGTTATAAATATATATATATATTTGTTATAAATACACACACACACACACACACACACACACACGCACACACACATATATATATAAGGACATGAAAAAATACATAGTCACATTTTTGGAGAACAGAATAATATTTGATATACAAATATTTTAGGAATGAGTATAAATATTCAATGTAAACTATACTATAACTGTACAACACTGTACTATAGTAGCTTACATACTGTGTAAAATATATTTCAGGATAGACTATTGTATCTAATATTGCAGATTATTCACATTCATAGTCGTATCGTAAACTTTTTTCCCTTTTTTTGTTTAAGAAACTCAAGATTTCATTTGAATCTTTTTAAACATCTGTATGAGCTCTTCTTTCCTTGATTACTTTCAATTTTCGATAGAAGTTTCCATACCTGCAGGGGCTGAATTTTATCTGTGTAACTTTCTTTCTAGTTGAGCATTACTGTACAAAGATCCTCTTATAAGCGGAGGTATTTTCATCTACCAAACTCTTCAAGTTTCACCAGCGTGTAAAAATTACGCGCTTTATTAAACTAACAGCTAAACGAAATTATATAATTATATAAAATTATACAGTAGTTATAATATATAATTATTAATATTGTAATTAAATATATATACAATTATATATATTAAATATATTATATTTAGATTTTATATATTATTTATGTATTATATAGAATATAAATATAATAAAATATTTATATATATTTATATATTATATAACATATTAAATATTATAATATAATATTTAATGTATTATATTATTATATATTAAATATCATATATATATTAATTAAATTATTACAATTATTTTTAGTATTATATTATATAATTATAGAATACTAGAAATAAAATATACAGTACGAAGAAATCTTTTTCAAAACTAGTCTAGAAATTTCATCATCGCGTCATATATATATATATATATGAAGTCACTTGTCTTTTAATAGCCGTTCAGAGAGGCAGATAACTTTCATACGAAACACTGTTAGTTAAAAATTCGTAAATTTTACCTTGTAATTCAGTATTGAATGGATTTATAAAATAAAAGTCATTTTCCTCGAGAATCGAGTATCAATCCGGCGCTTGCGCAGTGAAATCGATTTCTAAGAAGTTCGTGCGACCAAAAATTCGCGCACGTCCAGCAAAAAAGGAGCAATTTCCCTCCGTCGCATCGTTCGTCCGCGAACGATCGGACGAGATCCCTTCTTCGCGCAAACAGCCGTGAATTTGCATGAGAAGTTCCAGCGAACTTTCAACTTCCAGCGTGACGCATTAGCACCGCGCAGGTCTCGTTGTTCGTCTCGGTTGTTTCGTTTCGAGAATTTGCCTGTCCGTCCATAAATCTCGGGACGGTGCCTCGAAAACGTAGCCAATACGTTTCAACGTTGTCGACGAGTCTGCGTTTGCCTGCTTTTGATTTTTCAAAAATCCGCACGCGCGCGCGCGCGCGCGTTCGATCGGGGAATGTTGCACGTCAGCAACGACGCAACCGGACGCAATCGACGAATTGGAAACGCGTTGGATCCGCTCGTTACCCGCGGTTCAACGACCCCGGAGGAGATCGAACCGCGTGAAATCCCGCGTCACGTTTCGACCCCGGCGAGAGTATCAATTTTCGTTGTGCAAATATCCAGTCGTAATAATTGACGTCGAAACCGATCGGCCACCGTTATTTTCGAGGGCCCTATCATTATCGCGGGCATTCTAATATTAAAATCCGGGTGCAACGGCCCCCGGTACCGGCTCGAGGATGCACGCGGCCTCGGACACACGTATCTACAGGTAGCGACGGGATTCGAGACGATCCGAATGTCTGCCTCCAGTCTGATAAATTTAACGCTATCGATCGACGAAGGTAGCCTCGAAAGTCTCGATCTTGCAAGTGTTGGAGTTGTCGAGAGTTGGCAACAGATGGCAACGAGATATGAAACACCTGCGATTATTCTACGTATCAGACGACACGCGTCCAAAAAGGTGATTCCAAGCTTGAGATTTCGAGTTTCGAGTCTCGAAGGTCTTAATTTTAAAATCTTGAAAGCTTCGAAAGTATCGAGACTTCAAATTTATGGTATGTTGTACGTCAGGTGGTACATTGTGATCACATCAAACGTGAGTCGAAGCTCAAGACTGTCGATGGTTTTGACAAGTCTTGAAAGTATTGAAAGTTTTGAAAGTCCTAATCTTCAAATCTTGAAAGTCTAGAAAGTCCCGAGAGTTACGAAAATTTCTAAATATTTTATTAACGCAGTCACTTTATTAATAAACTAAAATAATAATAAAATCTGAAACATTTCGAATCGTTTCAAACCTGCTTGTACATTAGACGACAAACTGGAACCACGTCAAACGCGACTGGAACTTCAAACACTCTCGATGATTTTGACAAGTCTGAGAATTTCGTAAGTTTGCGTCGCTTTGGAAGTCTTGGAATTTTTGGCTCTCGAGAGTTCTAGTTTGATGAGTAGTGACGCTGGTTTGAGACACTGAGCTCCAAATTCGTGAAAGTCTTGGATCAAGCCTTTCGTCTTTAAAGTCTCGGAAGTTTCGATTGTCTTGGAAATCTCGAGGCTCTTGAAAGTCTTGATTGTCCTGATTATCTCGGGAACCTCGAGAGTTACGTGTGTTATTATTATACATTGGACGACAAATTGGAAGTACATCGAAGTTTAACTCTTGATAAGTCTTGAAGAGTTCTTTTGATCGTCTTGGAAACTTCGTGAATCTTTAGGAATGCTCAAAGCTTCGAAAGTCTAGATCTTGGTTGTTCCTGGTTTGACTGGAGCCGATTCCTCCATTTGTACGACGATACAGAGGTATTTTGAGGTCTGTGTTTTCAAGATTGCATTTGATATCGCTGCGTTATGCAAGCTCCGGCACCCACGCGACGCAGATACACTCGCGCGCCACTTTCTACTGCGCGAAAACCGCCAGTCGTGAAGTTTCTCGCAGTGACTCATGCTCGCAGGGATTCCAGAAAGACGTGTAAGATCCGTAAATATGAGAGCCTTTCTTTTCCATTTTCTTGCGTGGAAAACTGACAGGCTTTCGGTGACAGGGAAAACGCAGTGATCAGATTTGGACGATTTAAAGTTCTACTATACTGCGCGTATTTACGAGTAGATTGCGGATTTTCGTGCAAAATCATATCTTTGGAACTAAATATTGTACACTGAAAGTGATTTTAGGGGTAACCCAGAAAATCGGGCCTCTTCAGGTGCAACGCTGATGCAACGAAAATTAGCGATTGGTTGATTTGGGTCACGTGATTCGCGAAGGGGTGTGGAGTAGACTTCGAATAGGAGTGGCGTTGTCTGGTAGAGCGATCGCGCCTGTAATTTGTTTTCTATCGATTTAAATGCTTGCCTATCAATAAAATTTTATGGCAAAAAAGTCGTCTTCATTTCCTAGTCGGAACAGTTGCTTCTTTCAGTGAGACGAATCGTACTGGTCGTATTCTTTTCTTATTGTATGCATTAAAGTAAAAAAATGGAGAAGCTTTATAACGCAATAAGCTTACACCAGCTTTATTCTACATATTTTTCAAAAAATCATTTAAATTCTTAAAAATACTTCATTTTATGTCTAACAAAAATTATAAATTGGTCATAAAAGCATAGTCTATTTGCAAGTATTGTACTGTATATTGCTACAGTAATTAACTAATATTAATTATAATCAAATTAGAAGTAATATTAACATAGGGTGGGTCAAAAATCAGTTCCTATCAAAATAAAATTTTGTAATTTAGAATTTAATTTAATTTAAAATTAATAAAATTAGTATTTTCTTACATTTTAACATTCTATTTAAAAAAAAATTTAATTAACAATATTTTAATAGACTTGTAGCAACAGGATTTTGTCAGAATTAATAGTTTTATAGTTGCACACCTGATGGTGAACGAGTCATACGTGTTTTTTTTTTTCTTATTATAGCAGATTCTTCTTTCAGTTTCTTAGCGTATAATAATTAGACTGCGGATAAATTTATATATATATAGGAAATTCAGAGATACAAAATTACACGGAATACACGCGACACGCGAGAATACATGAAACATCGAAAATATGACCAAACTGCGAGTGTTTATCCGCATCGAGGGAAAATTTAAGATTTTCCAGACACCTACCATCGAATGCACGTAACGCATAAAAAGTTCAAACGAATATCCCCAGTCAGATTCCACTTCTTTAATTACAATCGTAAAAATAATATAAAATCGCGTGAGCAATCGCAAGTCTGGCGAAACTGATCTCAGCGAACGTAGGTTTAGGTTAGGTTAGGTTAGGTTAGGTTTCGAACTCTAGTTTCAAATGCAGGAGTCATATTTAATCGAGAGGGGAAAATAGTATTTCGTACAAACGAAATTTATTTTGTGCTTAACTCTAAAACTACCGGCGAGTGAAACATAAAATTTCCATTAAAGTGCAAAAAATAGAAGAGCCTTGCGACAACGAAATCACAAAGTTTCGCAAAATTTCCAACCAAAATTATAAATTGGCCATTTTGACCACTTTAAATATAAAAGAAAACTATAATTTCATTAATTTTGAATCGAATACAAGTTCAAAAGTGGTCTTTTCACTGTGTTTTAAAAATTATTAAAAATACGCAACGATTACATCGTTTCAGTAGGATCTGATTTCTGGCCCGTTTTGTACTGTCAAATAATCCCGTTATCCAAGGATTAAATTACTTCATTTTGGCGGGGTGGGTGGAGAAAAAGAAAGAACGCGACGAAATCGTCGGCCGAAGTCAGATTTCGACGGACGCGGGAACAGCGCCGCCCGGATTTCCCGTTGCTACCGAAATTCCACGATGAAAAATAGCCGAGGCTCTTTCGCCGGGTGAACTGCAACGCGCCCGGACAATGGTCCCGTTACATTTTGCTCGTTTTCGTTCCGCGAAACAATCCTGTTCGGCTCCTGCAGTTCGTTCGAGGGTGTCCTTCTCGTTCCCGCGGACACGAAGACAATTCCCCGCGATCCGTCACGCCGCGGCCGCGTTTTAATCAACTTTTAAACAATCGCGAGGCGATCTCTAAGAATGGGGGTAGACAGACACGCACTGACCGATGGATTTGTCGATCCTGGGCACTAGGGAGACTAAATCGTACTGCTACTGTGTATTTATAACTCGAAGAGAGTTTTAAGCACGTTTAAGTTTATATCACTTTTTTGTGGAGTATCGCTAGTCACATTGAACGATCGATCGTGTCTGTTTAAAAAAATCGGCAACAAAATCAGTTTTTTCAGAATTAAAACATATTTGCAACTGCGACACATTTATGAACAGAGAACAGAGACTCTAGAGTACAGCCTGGTTTGCACATCTAGCGAGAAAGATTTGAAAATAATGCAAAAATCGAGATTCTATTTTGCCTGTAATTCGTGTTTGAGTCATATATTGTTTTCACAAACAATATTCGAGGAAATTTATCAACATTTACTTGGAAAAATTAATAAAATGTACGGTTCTTTTTTTAAATACATCGTTTAAACAAATGGTTTCTTTCGCGAAATGGGATCACCGTTAAATTTATCGTTAAAAAACACTAATTTCATCAATTTACACGAAAATTGTATCTTCAATAATTTTCGAGATATTTGACAAGATAAAAAATAAAAATTGGGGTGTTCCGTTCTTCAATCTTGTTACCGATTGTCGATAAAAAAGAATACAGGTCAAATATTTTTTCAAAAACCATACATATACATATACATACACGCCAAATTTCATCAAAATTGTGTATAAAAGTTTCGATATTCAATATCATTTTCTCATCTTTTGTCGTTTCACCGGTGTCGGATGTGCTTCGACAAAATTTTTCTCTCCTCGTTTCCGCTTCCTCCCGAGATGGCTCGGCCGATCGCCGAAACGTCGAAGAGTCTCGAGTGCAGTTTCGTTTCGGTCGGAATTGCGCGTTAGCGAGATTCTTCTAGCAAAAATATTCAAGAGTGAGATATAGCATCGCCTCAGCTTAAATCGAGCGACGTTCTCCTCGGCGATATTTAGAATATTGTATTTTGCATGATGCGGCACATGTGTGACAGGTTCCAAAACGAATGTAGCAAAATTATATTTTGGCAGGGAAGTTCGGGCAGTCGCCAAGACGACACGCAGCCTCGTAACGGGGCAGACAAGTATCAACTCGTGGTTAATCTCGTTGTTAGGTTAGGTGTCAATTTTATTATTATCGATGTTGAATTTATTATTTATTAAAATAATTTCTATTCATTCCATTATCAGTGTTTTTGATATCCACATACTTCAAGCACTATTACATTCGCGGATTCTCCGAGCGAATAAAATGCGAGCGAATTTTATCATTCGAGAACGAGAAGCGTTCATTTTCAAATCCTTTCCTGCGGTGTTCCGCGTGTTGTATATTTACGTTAATATCCTCCGCGAACAATGACTTTTGACGTAATTTCCACCTACGTTGCAACGAACGAATATTTCGAACATCGCGCGATGAGAATTTTCAACGAAAACCAACCTAATTCCCGCCTCGCTTTTAATCATCGCTCGTAAATTTTTCCTCCGGGGGAATAATGCCCCCGAGAACAATACGGACGTTCGAAACCTTATTAAACGTCAACGAAATATCTCGCTCGGAGAACAGAAATCAAACTTTTAATTAATGAATAGTTCGCACTTGCGATCGTCGTGAGCGATAACCGTTTCCTAAGGTTGAGAACAAGAAAGTTGATCAGGTGAAAAGAACATTTAAGATATTCAGTTTCAGTTTCAGTTTCATACAGTTAATGGATAGAAAAGAACGACTGGTATTATAATAATTGGATGGCTGAAGATTCTGCAAGTACGTCTACTTTATAATTTGTAGTCGATATCTTCGAAGGATTAAAACACGCGTTTCTAACCGCGGATTGGAAACATTCGGCGGAAGCGTCGGCTCGACATTAAAAATGCCGGAACGCAACGAAAATAGCGGAAGCTTTTAGCGGAATTGCACTAAGGTGTCCAATCATTTGCGCGCGACACTGCTTGCACGTATGTGCCCAAATGTTTAAGAAATATTAAATATACTAAGTATTAAATATTATAAAAATATTAGCTATTAAATATTACACGTATATTAAACATTAAATATTAAATGTTACAAAAATATTAAATACTGAATGTTATAAAAATATTAAATATTAAATATTAAATGTTACAAAAATATTAAATATTAAATATTACACATATATTAAATATTAAATGTTACAAAAATATTAAAAATTAAATATTACAAAAAATATTAAATATTAAATATTAAATATTATTACAAAACTAAATATTAAATATTAAATATTATTACAAAACTAAATATCAAATATTTAATATATTAATATCAAATATACTGTAATATACTGTAATATATTAATTACAATTACAAAACTATTAAATATTACAAAATCAAATATTACAAAAATATTAGGTATTAAATATCACACATATATTAAATATTAAATATTACAAAAATATTAAATACTAAATGTTATAAAAATATTAAATACTAAATGTTACAAAAATATTAAAAATTAAATATTACAAAAAATATTAAATATTAAATATTATTACAAAACTAAATATCAAATATTTAATATATTAATATCAAATATAAATTACAATTACAAAACTATTAAATATTACAAAATCAAATATTACAAAAATATTAGGTATTAAATATTACACATATATTAAATACTAAATGTTATAAAAATATTAAATACTAAATGTTACAAAAATATTAAAAATTAAATATTAAATATTATTACAAAACTAAATATCAAATATTTAATACATTAATATCAAATATAAATTACAATTACAAAACTATTAAATATCAAATATTACAAAAATATTAGGTATTAAATATTACACATATATCAAATATTAAATGTTACAAAAATATTAAATATTAAGTATTACAAAAATATTAAATATTAAATGTTACAAAACTACTAAATGTTAAATATTAAATATTACAAAACTATTAAATATTAAATGATACAAAAATATTAAATATTAAAATGTTACACTAACGACAGCAAAAGTGGAGGAAAAGAAAATTTTGCAGCAAAGGGAAATCGGCGGAGATCGGCTCCGTGAACGCGAATTAATCGAAGAGACAAACAGAGACAAACAGAGTGAGAGAGAGAGAGGGGGGAGGAGAGTGGGTGGTCTCTCTCGGAGGGACACACGCGTCGAGGAAGGAATATCGCGAGGCTATTCCTGTTGTCGCGGAGTCTCTCCAGTAGACTCCGGTACGCTCTGTCACATAGCATCAACCCACCTATTCAACGCCGACTCGTTGTAAACAATGACTTTGTGTCCGACCCAGATTCTAAGCCCA
This sequence comes from Melipona bicolor, assembly GCA_030673865.1. Lineage (NCBI taxonomy): Eukaryota > Metazoa > Arthropoda > Insecta > Hymenoptera > Apidae > Melipona > Melipona bicolor. The sequence goes on along the minus strand of JAHYIQ010000007.1, from coordinate 2,791,080 downwards.
CGTAGAAAGCGGACTTGCTTGCATAATCCGAACGCAGTGTATACCGTACGTACGTACATACGTACGTACGTACGTACGTGTGCACGATGCAGACTGCGCTCGTGGTTCGTGTGCCCGACCTCTCACCGACTCCAGACGGGGAGCCCTTACACCTGCACAGAACACCCACAACGCGCGAACGTTCCTCCGCGCGTTCGTGTACGAACGCGACGCGTCGCTCCCGTTCCTCCCGTTTCCTCCCCCTCCCCCTCATCGATCGAAAGCTTTCGGCTTTCCGTTCTTTCTCCTCCTTCGGGTAACGAAGATTTTGAACCGCGTATTCTTTGGACAGCGGGAGAGTCGCGGCGGAGAGAGGGGGAGAGATTACATGTTAATACATACACGTATAAATGTGCGGTGACATAGCGTACATGTGCAAAGTATACAAAGTATACACGAATGTACTTTTAAAAGCATAAAAAGTATATTTATAAGTATGCGAATATATTCACATTTATTTTACGAATATACGTACATGCAGATATATAAGTAATAAGACTTTAAAGACACTTTGATCTGTTTGATCTTACTTCCACTAGGCAACCGTCATGAAATAACGACACGTACAGATACATACGTACGTACATGTAACATGTAAAATATGCGAAAAAGGTGAACGTGGAAAATAAAATTAAAACGAGACTCTTTAATATCGTCTCAGTCGCTGCAATCATGGCAAAATATACGAAAAAATGAACATACGAAATACACTTTAAACGAGACCTCTTTAACCTCGTTTCGTTCTCGGATTTTATCCCAGGAACTAATTACGATACCGTCCGTAAACATTTCGATACGTTTTCCAAAATTGAGACGTTCTAATCTGATTGTTTAAGTCTCTTGTCTCAATTTGGGCAGTGTGAGATCTTAAATGGGAATATTAATTTCGATACTTTGGTCGTTGGTTTCCCGAAGAAATATCTATTCTATCCAAGATATTGATAACGTAATGAAGTATAAGTAAAGAAGAAACAATTTGAAGCGGATGAGTGGATTCTATCTGGCGGAGAAAAGTTTCTATAAATCTTGAGTGACAAGTATTTGTTACAGATAAACGATTATGCATGTATGTTCCTTATTTTAGCATCATTTTATTTTTTTATTGAAACCTCTTCGAAGGATCTTTGAAAATATAGTGCGCTGAATGCGCAATCATGGTATAATATATATTACTATTAAATTGCTCATAGACTTTTACGCGAGATCACACGTTTGGAAATATAATTTAAAAAATCGAACCTGGGTAGAAAATTGTTTCTCGTATTATAAATATTGTAAGAAATACTTGTAAGGATACTTAATATACCTTTTCGTATTATACCTCAAATTTCCCCATAAATGCGTAAAAATTCATAGTTTAATCGTATGTACATATAATATACAATATAATATAATATTTAATAGTACACTAATAACTATTATTAAATAATACAATAAATATAATATAATAAATATATGCTCTGAAAACGAACGTTCGTACAAAAATCCATAGTCTAATTGTATGTACATATAATATACAATATAATATAATATTTAATAGTACACTAATAACTATTATTAAATAATACAATAAATATAATATAATAAATATATGCTCTGAAAAAAGAACGTATGTACGAAAATCCGTAGTCTAATTGTATGTACACATAATATACAATATAATATATTATTTAAATAGTACACTAATAACTATCATTAAATAATAATATAATATAATAAATATATACTCTGAAAACGAACGTTCGTACAAAAATCCATAGTCTAATTGTATGTACATATAATATACAATATAATATAATATTTAATAGTACACTAATAACTATTATTAAATAATAAATATATAATAAATATAAATAAATATATATAAGAAATGTATACTCTGGAAACGAAGGTTACAATGCAACTGCGTCGAAAAATATCGAAAAACACACGTTGCATGGTAGGAAAATAGTATCTTCGCGCCTCGAGTCGAATCGACACGAGGATTGACAACTGTCACACGCTGCAACCGTCGAACGCGACGTAATTTTTCAAGAATCCATCCCTGACGCCGAAAGACTTCCGAAGAACTGCAGTTGCCCAAAAATAGTCGGCTTGGTTGCTACCGGGACGAGAGTGTGTATCGTCTAGCAGGCAAGGAGCCGTTCCCGTTAGCCGAGCACTTTCACCCGGATCATCACGACCCAGATGATCGTGTCCCTCTAACGGGCACGCTCTTTTCTCCTGCATTCGATGCACGAATGCCTGGCATTCGAGTTTTGCCGCGAACATCGCCGTTCCAGACGCGTCTCCTATCCTCGATGCATCTCTTTGGTATTTCGACGGCCGCGATGCGGACAATGCAACGCGAAAAGCTCGGCCAGCGTGTTGTTCCGCTTGCGTGTGTGTGTGTGTGTGTGTGTGTGTGTGCGTGCACGTTGGCCAGAGGCTGCAGAAAACCAGAGGAAGATGGCCTGGCTGGCTAGATGTGAAAAGAGACGGAAAGGGAGAGAGAACTGGAGAAAGAAGCGAGAGGAAACGGTCGGGAGAACAGGTTCCTGGCAGACCAGGCGACTAACCGCCAGGGACCCAGGTCACTCACCCAGATTCTACAAACAGCCAAACACTCGGACCTCGGACTTGCTTCGGTTTCTCTCCGTCTTGGTTATACTTTTCTTCGGCTTCTTCTCTCTCTCTCTCTCTCTTTTTTTCTCGAATGTTCGATAAATCTTTGAACACGTCGAATATCGAGGTCAAGCTTGCTTTTCGATTTTTCATCTCGTCACTGGGGTCTGCAACGTGCGTTTGAACGTTTCTTTCACTTTGATCGGTTCGATTTTTCATTTCTCTTGGTTTTTTTCTTTTTTCTCATCACTAAAAGTGATTTTAGCGAGGGTAACCCAGAAAATCGGGCTCTTTAGGTGCAACGCCAGTGCAACGAAAATTAGCGATTGGTTGATTTGGGTCACGTGATTCGCGAGGGGGCGTGGCGTAGACCTCGAGTAGGAGTAGCGTTGTTTTCTATCATTCATTGATTCAAATGTTTGCACATCGATAAAATTTTATGACAAAAAGGTCATCTTCATTTCCTAGTCGGAACAGTTGCTTCTGGGCCTTTCAGTGAGACGAATCGTACTGGGGCACAAGTCGTGCAGTTTTTTCTTTCTTTCTAATTCTAGTTGCACTCTTTTGTTATAGTGTTTTTTAATATTCTTCCAAATTACTTCAAGCTTGGATCTTGGATCTTCTTCGACTCTTTCTGGATCGAATGTTTCCTCGAGTCTGCGGTTTTTCTATCAGGAAAACCGCGGGTTAAATTAAATCGGTGATTCGAAGAACAGTGCAAGTTTGGAATTAATTATAATAAACGTGTGAAGATACACGTTTCGTCGAAGTGGCGAACAGAAGGAAAGAACATCCACGACTGAGAGTTACGTCACAAACGAGATATCGAGATATTCGAGAAACTTGTCCTTAAAATGCGGTTGTTCAATGCTAAAATGATTTAAAATGATTTCTCTCGAATCATTTTTATTTTAATCGCTTTTGATTTAAACTCACTGATGAGTAATTAATCCGTTGCACTGCGTTAATCTTTTTTTAAATCTCTCTGCACTAAAAGGCGCAAATTCATGTCCTCATGTCCTCTCCTACCGTTTTCTCGTTGAAAATTATTAAAAATTCATTGGACGAAGTTTGACTAACGGGTAGACAGACAGAGACGTTCTGTCTGAAATCGAGAGGTCTCAAATATTTCTTCGACTCGCCGAGTCAATCGTCGATTCACAGTCTCCTAATTGCAAATAACAACACGGTGTGGGTGTCGCGCGTTACGAGATTATTTTGTTCGCGTACACGCGACGAAGCAATCTCCCAAAAAGGGAACAAAGAGAAGGAGAACGATGTTTGCACTGTGCGTCGGCTTCAAGGTTGCCGGGGGATCCGCACGGATTTTCATGCACCTATGTGAAATTTTCGCGTCTTGAGGCGAAACGGCGTCCCCGCCTTAAAGAGGAAAGCCTGATAATACGCGTCGGACAGGAAAATCTTCGTCTCGATGTCCTTGTTAGCGGTGATTGCGTGAATTTTTCTCTCTTTTATTCTTTTTTTTTGGAAAATTACTCGCTTCCTCGTCACGGAAAGGTTTGTCCTCGTCATTTTCTTCGAGGTTCGAACGACACGATCGTCGTCCTCGAAGGATGGACGAGTTTCTAATTACGCTCGGAACTTCGCTTCTCGACGCCACAATTGAGTTCGAAAATTGCACGTACGTCGCGCGATCAATCTCGAATTTGTTCGGTTACGTAAGGAAATGAGTACACGCGCGAGGAATTCGCTGGTGCACGGTGTACGTAGTTCAACGTTGGAACAACTGATCTTTGATCGCGGCGTGTCGGACGATTTTAGTTCATTTTTACGACACGACACGTGCAGGCACGGTTCGTGGATCACTGCGCTGGATCGGGGGAAATTCTAGTGTGATTCACACGTTGTTAAAAATTCGTTCTTCCTTATTACGACTATCGATAATGATATAGTACGTGATGATAATGCACAGATACATTTCCGAGCGTTCATTAACCGTTGATTTATTACACATCTGAGAAAATAAATTGGTTTTTTTCATGCGTTTTTCCTTTCAATGCTATAGGCGACCGTATATAAATTCCAGAGTGAATTTCGAAAAAAAAGAAATAATATTTGCGATATCGTCGTTTCTGTCCTGCTTTCCAGTCGCGAGCTTGATTAATGTGCTGCCCGCCAGCTGCATACATTTTGTCGTACGAGAGCTGTAAATCGTAAATACGAATTTTTTTTCTCTTTCTTCCTTCTCAATTGAAACCGGCCGAAAGGATCGAAGAAATTAAACGAATGATCACGGCTAATTTCTGAAAATGATAACTGGAGGGATTCAGATAATATCTAGCAGTTGAATCAAGATTATTTAATTATCGGGGCTATTGTATATATATATATTGATTAATTAGGTCCAAGTATAGTTCTTTCTTAATCTTTGTTTGAATACGTACAATTTTTTATTATATAATTGCGCAAGGAAAGAATTGTAAAATTTTACAAGAAAATCATTCTCATTCTTAATCTTTGAGAGATTATACGCCTGATGTTGATGATTTAGACCAATTTTGGTTAATTTAAAAAATTTTAATCATATTGACAACAATAATTGCACAGAGCTAATAATTTTTTACAGTTCTGAATGGTCACATGTTCATTTCGTTTATAGATATACATAAAAACTGCACGACTTGTACTCCAGTATCCAATAAAATTTTATTGATATGCAAACATCTGAATCGATAGAAAACAAATTACAGGCGCGATCGCTCAGTAGCAGACAACGCCACTTCTACTCGAGGTCTACGCCACGCCCCCTCGCGAATCACGTGACTCAAATCGACCAATCGCTAATTTTCGTTGCATCAGCGTTGCACCTGAAGAGGGTTACTCTCCGATTTTCTGGCTTTCCCCCGTTAAAATCACCTTCAGTGATAATATAACATGAAATTTAATACGGTTTCTAATTTCTAAAGTGTTAAAAATGCAAATCTATAATCTAAATGACTAAATAAACTCACTGTAACAAATCTGAAACTGAATTAAATAAATAACAAATTTGAAACTGATGTAAAAGTTGACGTTTCTGTAAAAAAATATCTGTCGCGAATCGGTCAGTTTTTGGCCATTCTTCAGTCCCGGCAAATATAATAAACTTGTAACAAACGCACAATGTACGTACCTCGTTCGACGCGCGATTATTCCTCTCGTTTCGATTGGAAATTTCTTCCGCTGTCGGTGAATGACGTTTGATCGATTTCGTCGTGACATTTGGCCGCGGCTCAAGACCTTTCCTATCGTTCGCGAGCTCCGAGCTCCATACTCGCTCGACGAAATACACGGGGGTAAAACACGCGTGCGGCAAACGAAGCGGAGGGATGCTAGTGTAATTGCATCACGTCCATGGCGTCGTGCATGCGCTACCGTTATAGATTTATTGTTCTTCTAATTATACCCTGTTATTCTTGCGAACGTGCCACGCGGATCTGCGCGACTTTAAGGATCTTCGTCAACTTCTTTTTTTCTTTTTTTTTTTTACAACCGGCTCGTCGATAAATCGGCGTTTCGCAATATTTTCTGCGAACAGTCAACAAAATGCGAGAGCCAAATCAATTTCTTCGTTTCGTCATTTGTTAGGCGCGGGATTTATTTTTAAACGTTATCGCACGGACGTCGTATATGACTGTGGACGTGCGTTAAAAAGAATTAAGCAGAGTTAATGCGAAGATTAATTGCAAAATTAAATAATTATAGTAATGATTTAGTGGTAAATGAAATCAAAAAATTCTGGAATTGAATCGTCGAACTTTAAATGCGCTTGTAGCTTTCGGTGCTATAAATAGCTGAGAATCAAAATTGAGCTCTTCGTAGAGTGATTAGAGTATATTTAAGACTTGAATTATTAGCAGTATTATTCTTCAATTTTAAACGAATCTCAGACTTTCTTCTGAGAAAGTAACGATTATTGATAATAACGCGAGTATTCTTGATAAAGAGAGACACGATCTATTTATTTTAATATATTTATTCAGATATATTTATAGATGTATTTATTTTAATTGTTAATTTAATTTAAATTGCAACGACCCGCGCATAGAATATTTTGGTAGATCGATATTGTTTAAAGTATGAAGAACCTACGAGGAATAATTAAAAAAATGATTCAAGATTTACACAGAGGTTATCGCCACTTTTCTGCTCGCCGATCAATGTTATCATTCCAAATGACAATGCTGACACAATTGAATTAAATTATTGTAACGAATAACACACAATCAAAGTAAATTATTTAAAAATTTTGATATTAAAAATGAGGATGTTTGCTCAACGAAAAGTCATCTGGCAGCGAGACGAAGCGCCGCGAGTCCACTCGAACGACACACTTTCTTTATCTACCGGTTTATTGGTTTTGGAACAGCCAGTGGTATGGAACACGCGTTATCACAGCAGCTCTCGATACGGTTTTGGACGCAGCGCGAAGAATCCGAATTTCTCGAGGAACCCGCCCGAGGCTCTCCCCGATTTCGTTCGTCTGAACGCGTGCAAAATACGGCAACCGACCTGTCACGATAACGATAGCTTATCGTCAATTGCTTAACTTATCTCGACGACCTTTTTGCCCTCGCTCTCCAGCCGATCTCCGTTCCGCTTCCCGATTCGGCGATCCGCCGCGGCTTGATTGACACTTTCGTCGTGTTTTCGATGATCTCCTGCCTCGACCGGGAATCGAAGAGAAAAGGGATACTAGTCGATCGTGGCTGTTTAATTAAAAATTGACAATCGAGATTTTTCTTCGATGCTGAAACCGATTAAACGCAATGGCGAAGCGATAATCAGATGAAATGTTAGGGAGGATTAAAGCGAAAGGAAGAACGTATTTGTTCGTTGATCGAACTCGACGTTTGTCAGTGATAAATATCGTGGAGCGTATAATTTTGTTCGTTTCGACGATGAAAAGTTATCGATAATTTAAATTGGTACTTTGTGAAAGAAAGGATTACACAACGGCCCGCTTGGTTACAATCATAAAGTATAAATTATCGACAATTTTTCATTATTGTCACTGGTACCACCACTGCAGCTGATTGAAATTTCTCAAAATTTGTAAAAGTTACGTTAGTAAATTATCGACAATTTTCCTTTTTAAAAATTCGTAATCCACAAAATTTACCATCATGAGCTCAAAGGAAGGTTCGACACTGTTGCCTGCAGTTAATTTCCCGGCCGTTGGCAAAAATCCCGGCGGTCAAATGCTGCTCGGGTGTTTCAGTTTCTTTCGACTCGTTGCGTAAACTTCTCGAGAGAACGATGGCAAGTTTCAGAGCGAACCCCGAAGATTTAACAGGTGTGGTTAATCGCGGATGCCAGTGCGTGGCGGGAGCAGACACAGGAAGGATTCCAGCTGGCAGAGGGACTCGAGGCAAGAAAAGGGGGCCGAGCAATTTCGACCTTGGGTCCCGCGGGATCACCAGGAACGACTGCCAAACGAAGAAGAAGAAGAAGAAGAAGAGAAGCCGGCCGCCGATATATATTCGCGCGACAGTAAAATTGCAGGCCGTGCCGTGGCACGTGACTTGGAATGCACCGAGAACTGCATTCTTCCTCGCCGTACATACGCGCTTCTTCGCCCTCTCTTTCTTCCGCTTCGTCGGTGGTCATCGAGCGCTCGCCACCATCGCGAGCAGGCCAATAAATACGCGTGCGTCGGCGTGACGTTTTTATTCCCTGCCCCCCTCCCTCCTCTTTTTTTTATTTTCCAACGTTATCCAGACAAGGTCGACTAACTGTACGTCCTCGATATCTCGAGGTGCGTTAGGCAGTGCAGCGTGCGCAACCGGGGAACGGTGCACTGGAGATATAAACCTACTTATGCTCACCGTTTGAAAGTGTATCGCGTTGAAGAGAGGTATCATCGCGTCGAGGCTTGCAAGGATTCGAACACTACGGAGAGGCTCGTTAACCCTTTCCGAGACGGATTTTCTTTTCTATATTTCTATTTAGAATAGCCGAGAGAATTAGGTTTGCCGCATTTTATCACTGAAAGCAATTTTAACGGGGGTAACCCAGAAAATTGGGCCTCTTTCTTCAGGTGCAACGCTTCAGATGCAACGAAAATTAGCGATTGGTTGATTTGGGTCACGTGGTTCGCTAGGGGGCGTGGCGTAGACCTCGAGTGGGAGTGGCGTTGTCTGGTACCGAGGGATCGCGCTTGTAATTTGTTTTCTATCGATTCAAATGTTTGCGTATCTTTCACGTTCACGGATCGCGGTTATCAGGAAATTACGTACACTCGTAAGCAAACCGTTTATTTACTGCACGCTGAGAGTGTCGTTCCAGTAGCCTCGAAAATCTTGGTATTTGAGAATTATCTACAGCGACTCTTACGTACCAATGACTTACAGCGAGATATCTTAATATAGAACGAACGTTGTTCGTTGTAGCAATCGTCCTCAATACGAAATATGTAGAACGGAGAATATGTAATACTCTGATTTTAATTTGCCTGCTGTGTTTAAAGTGACGCGTGAATCTATAAATCGCATTTGTAAATGTGAATGTGACGTAACTATTTATATTCGTGAATACGAATATTTGTATTTGTAATGTAACATAATTATAATATTTAAAAATACATGTCTGTGTGTTTCTCCGCGTTCGGCATGTGACGCACTCGTGACGTGAACGTTTCGATTTGGTAAGAAAAACTTCGTTATAGGACATTTCGCTGCGTAATATACACTGAACTACAATCGACACCCACGATAATTTCAATAACACCGTTATGAATCGATATACATATGTAGAGCAGTGAAAGGAGAGTCTGATATAAAAACCCCTACTGTATTATATACTATATTAATACACAACATTATTGTAATATCGCACGTGTAATGTTCATAATATAAAATATAGCGTACGTAACGTAATATCGTTACAGTTATATGTCGTATAAATTACTAAATTATGTAATTGTATAATTATATTAGTATAAATTACTAAATTATAAATTGCTAAATATTACATATAGGACAGTAATTTATATATCGCATAAATTACTGTCCTATGTGTAATATTTTATATATATATATAATATTACATATAGGACAGTAATATGTAATAATATGTTACATATAGGACATCCTACTGTATAATATAATAATCAGTACAACAAATTACATTACAATACGAATGATTAAAGAACATATTGTTATATATATATATATATAATATTACATATAGGACAGTAATATATAATAATATGTTACATATAGGACATCCTACTGTACAACAAATTAATCATTACAATACGAATGATTAAAGAACATATTGTTATATATATATATATATAATATTACATATAGGACAGTAATATATAATAATATGTTACATATAGGACATCCTACTGTATAATATAATAATTGGTACAACAAATTACATTACAATACGAACGATTAAAGAACATATTATTATATATATATAATATTACATATAGCACAGTAATATATAACAATATGTTACACATAAGACGTCCTACTGTATAATATAACAATCGGTACAACAAATTACATCACAATACGGACGATCAAAGAACAGCGAGAGGGAAGATGCAAGTAAAAGAAAGGAAAATTTAAGTAGAATAAAATACAATTAATTAATTATACAAATTATACACCGACGCGGCGAGCTCGTGACTTTACGCGTCACCGGCGTAAAAGTCAAACGAACGGCGAGAGAACTCTATCGCGGAATCTATATGTGCATGGTTGTTTTCCGGGTCTGAAGGAGGGTGCAAAGTGCGTGACTCGGCAAGGCACGACACGTAAGGGGGTTGTTGCGTCGCGTCTCGAGCAGGGTGAACGCGTGCACGCGTCACGAGTGCACACGGTCACGTACGTGCGAGCGTGCGCCCGCGTTTTGCCTGTGTACGGCGGCGGTGCACGTGTGCGGCGCGTTGCATTATGTCACAACGTGGCCGTGCTGGGCGCGTGTGCGCGCCACCGGATCGGGGTCAATGACCCTGGCGCGTACACGAACCGTGCCGACGACCCTCGAATTTCGATACACACGCGCCGCGCGTACGGACTCGACGAAGTTGGAGAAAAAAAATTCGAGCGCTATAAATTGTTAATGTAATTCGCTGTCTTCCGGCTTATCGCCGGAATATATATATATATATGTATGTATGTGTACGTGCGTGCGTACGTATACGTCGATACGCGTTGCTGATAATTGAACACGTGCCTGTTTTCAAGGAGGCGAGCTACGTGCACCGGTGCGAAGCTTTATATAGCCGTCTGTTTCTTTATAGATGTTGTTAATTATATACGACTCGGCACCTGCTTGACGCGGATTTGCTAAATTTACCGCCGGAACGGGAAGGTCGCGCGACAGTTTTTCGCCGAGTGTCGAACACCGACGAGCGAGCGATTCTTCGTATTCTTCGTGGACAGACGCGAAGGAACGAGATTCACATTCGTGGATATTTGAAAGTTACGCGAGATGAAAATCGTGGCAGTCGTGAGTTTTTGTGCGATCACGTCTAGACTGCGGATTTATTTATAAATTTAAATGGGAAATTTGAAGGTACGCGATAAAACGTACGTGATGTACAAAAATATATGAGATATCCAAAGAAGAATGTTAATTATAACATACGAGAGTGTTAATAATTCTTTCAATTGTGAATTTTATAAAAGATCGAGAGGAATGAAATAGGAATTTGTTTTAGATATTTTGCATAGTATTTCATACGTTTAAATATTTTTACCGCGCTGAATAATTAATTTGATATTGCGGGAAATAGTGAATAATTAATCTCCAAGTGTCACGTTGGCTTTGCGCTTTGTAATAATACAAAAGTGGTATTGAATCGTTTGGATATTTAATTTCGTAGGTGAAACGGACGATGCAAACTGGGAGTATAATTTTATTTTGTCGATCAACGACGAATGGTAATAAAATTCGAAATCCTAAAGTGAGATGACGATCCTCAAACTCCAATTAAAAGTTGACCATCATGAATATATATAGTACGTTCGCACCTATATTTTACTTGTTATCGGAAATACACAGTGCACATATTCTCTCAATATTTAATAACGTCTCGAACATGTAATACACCTTGCAGCAACGATGAAATTTCCACGCGTGAATAAAGGAAATCCGGCGTCGCCGCGGTGGGGAATTCCTGAAAGCCCGATAAACGTGGGCATTTTCAAAGAGATAATAATTCGGGAAGAACGCCCCGCGGACCTTTCGCGTGAAACGCAATTTTCCAGTGAAATCCGTTGCCCGTGCTCTAGTGTGGCGTCCCACGTTGCCTTTTTGCTCTATCGCGAGCTTCTTTGTTTTTTTAATCCTTTTCTGCACGAATAAACACGGGAAATACTTTTAACAAGCTTCATATTTTAAGCTCTTCGCGGGTGAGAGTGGGGACGGGGTCTCTCGTGCTCGTCTCGGGGAAAATGGTAACGGGAATTTTATAATAACGAGTAAAATCTACGTAAAATAATGAATGAAAGTTCTGCCTACAGGCTTAAGAAGAAGATAATCCGACGAGAAATTAACGTGGAGTAGCGCAGGACGTGGATGGATAAATAAATGAATATCAAGTAAATATAGAAAACTGACAGACTTGTACCCCAGTACGATTCGGAAATGAAGACGACTTTTTTGCCATAAAATTTTATCGATACGCAAACGTTTGAATCGATAGAAAATAAATTACAGGCACGATCGTTCAGTAACAGACAACGCCACTCCTACTCGAGGTCTACTCCACGCCCCCTCGCGGATCACGTGACCCAATCAACCAATCGCTAATTTTCGTTGCATCGGCGTTGCACCTGAAGAGGCTAAAATCACTTTCAGTGATAATACAAATATACGTAGTGGTTAAATTTATATAATACAGCAGTTTAAAAGTAAATTATAATAAATGCAATGAAAATAAATGTATAAAGTGAATATATGTATAGCAGTTTATTTTTTATCGTCTTTCCTAGCCGATTCTGTTGTCTATTTTATATCATAATACTTTTATCATTTGGTAGAAAACCACTTTCTACTTAAATTCCAATTTCTCGAATTACAAAGAAACAAATCTAATTTAATTGCAAGTGTTGTGAAAGTTTAATTAATGGATTCGTATATCTTTCGACAAGATCCGAAGTATACCACGCGAAGGTTCGTCGTTGCAGAATTACTCCAAGTCAGAACATTTGGTGTAATTTTCCCGTTAGAGTCTCCGGATCTTGAAATATCAGAAAATTTCTTTAGGAAACAGACAAATTTCATGGCGTAATATTCGTTTTCACTCTATGCTTCCGCTCAAAAGTCTTGAGTTGGGTTTCTTTCTAGTATTCTTGGATTATCGTGTATACATATTTTATAATCAGTATGATACAATATATAATATATTACAGATACGTTAATGTATCAATTTGTTTCGTCTCCAATATTTTTTAATACAAGTATCGATCTAAATGATGGTTGCTTCTCGATACACCTTCGTATTAATTTCAATTACAGTCTTGAAGATTGAAATTGTTTTCTTTACAAAGTCTTCTTGAACCTCGCTGCACGATTTTTTTCGAGCTTAGAATATCAGAGTCAGATGACAAAATGTTGCGATTTCTTGAATTTTCGTTCGACTAATACTCAATTCAATCGTTCAATAAAATAGCGCAGAAAAAACTGTGCAAGCTTTAGTCATTGCGAAGGGGAAACTTCAATCTTCAAAACCATGGTGGATCTAGTCACGAGAGGAAATTTTTTATGCACCATGTCTCTTCGTCCATCCATTGCATGATGTTTTCAAAATCATCTCGAAAAGAAACGACCTCGCGACTCGTCGCGAATAATAGAAGCTTCGCTCTTTAAAATGAGACCAAGTGTATCGCTACGCGATCATCTTTTTAAGATACTTTGTATCACGTCAAATCGCTCGCAATTTCTCATTGTCATTGTCACAGTTATGCTCTTCGCTGTACGTTCGAAAGGCTGTCGGCGAAAGAGGAACACGCGCGGTTGGAGGCGCGTGTCGGTGCCACGAGAGAGGCACGCTTCCAAGCCGGCAAAAACCGAACGTCTGCGGCCACCGCGCGTTAAAAGCGCGCGCTCCGGTTTCTTCCGCGCCTTTCCTCCGCTTTTTTCGCCGCTTTCGAACGCAACTCGTGTTCTCGGAGAAGGGGAATACGCCTCGTACGCGCGAGGAATGCGCGCGCCAGCGACACGAAAAACCGCCCGCTTCTGCGAGACGTTCGACTGGAACTCGCGCGGATGTCTTACTCAACGCGATTCGATTCTCGATTTCAATGATTTCATTCTTGAAAGAATTCGAGCTGCGTCAGACGTCGAATAAATAACGTGACTGTAAATAATTAACCCCTTCCCTTGCGATTTTCTTCTCAGTCTATGGTAACAACATCGTAAATTAATAAAAGGGTTACGTACAATTTGCATTTGTTGATCTTCAGTTCGAAGGATTGAAATCGAAAGAAATTCCATACGAACTCGAAGGATTAGTGAAAAATTTTGTCAAGTGTATTTTGTATATCTTACGTAAAATATTCAGAGATCGATGTTCCAATTTAATGATAAGCAATTAATAAGCAATTAATAAGCGTGCGTCGATCGGTTGGTTTCCGTGACCGATTCTGGGATTTCCAAGCCCTCTCGAGCTCCGTCTGCTCGTGCCGCGCACGTGTCGAGTGCCTCGCTAGAAAAATGGGTCGTGTTCGCGTCTCTCCGTCCTCTGTGTTTGCTCCGGTGGGACTGTTTTTGTTCAACCCTTTCGCATCCCAGGATGATGACAAACAACGCGGAAGAGTATATCAAACACTTTGGATCTCCTACTTGTTATACTGTATTTCATTTTCTTAATTCGTTGGCATGCGTTAGGAGGTAGATCTCGATCTTTTTGATTTGATTCTAGATCAAATGTTGATTTGGTAAATTCCCTTTTTTATTAATAATATTTTTCTAAAAGTTTCCTGGAATTTCCCAAGAGATCTCGAGAACACAGCAACAATGTGGATTTTATTTAACAAGTAAGAGGCAATGAATTGGAGACAAATGTGTCAATCTAGCCGTAAACGAAAGTATTTTACCCTAAACAACATCTCGGAGTATCGTCGCGATTTAAAATGTAAAATTTAGTCATTGTTCCTTACCGATCAATCCATCAGCGAGGGTAATGATTCGGAAAATAAACGTGCGAATCCACCGAGTCATCGTGTCCGAAACAAATTACGAAACCCAAGAAATTACGAGTTACGAAAGACAGTCGAACCAACGAGAGACGCAACTAATCAGGAGACGGATCTCTCCATTGGAATCGCCGAATCAGCCGAGCGTGACACTTGGTTAGTTCACTCGTCATACTCTGATTCGTCTCTGCTCGTTGCTTCTACTCCCCTGAGCGTTCTTTTCATCGATAATTTCAAACGAAAAATCAAGAAAGAAAGAAGGCAAAGACAGACAGAGAGAGGAGCCGGTTGGAGGAAGTTGTCGCGAAACGACTGGAAACGCTGGGCCATAAATATTAGAGCAAATTATGAAGGGTCTGCTCGCGAGGCGGTTCCAACTTGGTCGTCGTCGTCTTCAGGTGAATAGGACTCGAACAAGAGGGGCGGGCGTGGGTGGATGGCGGTGGAAAGCGGGCCAGGGAAGAAAGCTCGAAAGAAGGACAGAGAGGAGATCGTTACGGAAGCATAAAAAGCCTCGCGACGAGATAATAGCTCGCGAGAAACGTCGGAGAACGGGCCGCGCTCGCGATGCATGCAAGAATGACGACAGAGAAAAGGGGGCCGAGAGAAGATGTGTGTATGGACAAAAAAAAAAAAAAAAAAGAGTCCGGCGGAGAGAGAATGAAGAGACGAGAAGAGGGAAGGGTTACGGTTTTCGTATGTAGGTCGAAGGGGTTGAAATCTGTGGCCAGTGGAACAGTTTGGCACTGCGCGATCGTTCTCTGACACTTTCGCTGACACTGTGGAATCGCGAATATCCAGTCGTTCGTCCGACTGTCGTCAATTTAGGTACAATTACGAAATACAAGAATCTCGTTTATTCGGAAGATAATTCGGGTGATAAAGTTTATTATCACCGAAAGTGATTTTAGCGGTGTAACCCAGAAAATCGGGCCTCTTGAGGTGCAACGCTGATGCAACGAAAATTAGCGATTGGTCGATTTGGGTCACGTGATTCGCAAGGGGCGTGGAGTAGACTTCGAGTAGGAGTGGCGTTGTCTGGTACTGAACGATCGCGTCTGTAATTTGTCTTGTATCGATTCGAATGTTTGCGTATCAATAAAATTTTATGGCAAAAAGGTCGTCTTCATTTCCTAGTCGAAACAGTTGCTTCTGAGCAATTTTCAGTGAGACGAATCGTACTGGGGTACAAGTCGTGCAGTTTTTTGGATGATGAGCGATAAGAATAACAAGTTGATCGATTACGAGTTTGTATATCTGAGATAAACAATCGATAAACATTGGAAAGTTAAGTTACCTCTCGTTGAAAACGAGATACAATTTTTACACTAAACGGGAGATTTGTCATTTCAGTTGTCAAAACTTCGTGACTGCTTTAGGGTCTGATAGAATGGAAAGTGACTTATACCGGTTTACCATTTAATAGACAAGTATAGGTTATAAACTACACTGTTGTCTTTTCTCGATTTTTATGGTGACTCATTGACTTGCAATTTATAAGATTTATTTCTGAAAATTTATCGTACTCGTGCAAAGTTGTAATCTATAATTACGGATATGTTGCAACGTAGACTTGTACAAATTTGTAACAAACTTAGGCTTTCTTGGATCTTACGTCCGGGAGGAAATTCAAATTCAATGATTTTGTACTAACAAAATACCTCGTTATTTTCCAATGATTTATTTTCGCTGAGCTATCAGTTCGAGATATATTCGTTGATCTTAAATCGTTTTTTCTTTTTCTTATTGCTATTAATCTTTTCAATAAATGCAAATGAATGTATATCTAAGTGCTGCTTAGTCGCCAGATCCTGTAAATTCTTTCGCGTAAATCTTATCTAATCGAGAGGGAAAGACATGTAAAATATTTCTCGAGTGCGAAATGTTAATAAGCAATTGACCTCTGACCTGCGATCGCGTCTCCTCTGACACTTTCTGATATAAATCACTCCCTCGTATCTCGCCACACGCACGAGTCGCACTCTTTTTCTGGTTCATCCGTAATATCTTTATCCATTGATTAGTTTTTCGAGTGAAAAAGAAATTAATTAATTAAAAAGTAATTACTGGTCTCTGTGAATGCGTCCTCTACGATTTCCACCGGAGATTGTTAAATGATTCTCCATTTCTTCGAGTGATAATTAAATCAATCGATAAGATTTTGTAATCATCTTCCATGATTTTCTCTATTCAAATTATTTTTAAACGATTTTTTATAATTTCCTGGCCCGTCTCTTTTGATTGATTTATTTCCTCGAATGAAACAAATGAACTAGCGATTAATATTTGATTTATGAACGTGTCTTCCATGACATTTATCCAACTTTGGTAAAATAATTCTATTTAAAAAATTCTCCGTTGTTTCCAACTTTAGGTATATTAGCTTTTTGATGATAATATTTTGATTTAATATTCTTTTAATATTCTAATTTATTTGTAATATATATATATACTCTTTGATGTACCATTTTATTTCATATACAACCTATCAAAAATTAGAGAAAACAGTCATTGTCAAAAGATTGAAGTCTCCACTGTTTATACAAAATTTCCTAAAAATTATTCAATGAACAAATTCAATGAAAAAACCCAAACGATTGCAGAAAAATCGACAGAAACGATACTTATTTTTCTTCAGCCCTAATATTTAGGTCTTCGATATACAATTTCGTTTCACATATGTACGTAAAAAATACTCTCGACTAACCTACTTTCATGAGAAATCAGAAAGACCACTCAGTTTCCAAAAAATTGAACGAGTCTCTACTAATTATTATACCGTGGTCTGTACCAATTTTCCCCTCGATTATCCAATGTTTAGAACGGAGAAAAATCGGATCGTTGGAGAAAAATCGATGGAAAAAAAGGAGACAAACGAGACGATTTCTGGTTACGTTCGATCGGTCCACCCTTCTCGGTTGTTTCCTTTTCTGCCCCTCTCTCTCTCTCTCTCTCTCTCTGACGCGGCTTTGTGTCGTGCTGGCTCTTTGTCCGGCTTCACTTTCTTCCACGGGCAACTAGGCTAGTCGTAACACACAGCAGAAAAGTTTTCCTCGCCCTCTCCCCCGCCCCCTGCCCCCTGAGAGACGGGAGAGACTGGCCGAAGTTCTTTCGTTTAATTCTCGCTCAGCTGACTGCGACTCGCTTTCACCGTTTCCCCCAACCGATCAACGATCGCGCGCGTGCTTCTCTCCGTGCTCCACTGGACTCGCATGTTTTTTTTTCTTCCTTTCTTTCTTTTTTTTTTCTTTTTTTTTTGCGTCACGTTCTCCACGCAATTCCGCGCTCCTCTTTATCCGCTTGACCCGATATCGCGATGTCGCGTCGCCACCAACGACTCTTGCTTTTCACCGGGGCGCGGCGCATGGGGGGGGGAGGGGGAGGCAATTGTGCCGTGAAAACTGGGCCAAGCGATTTTTCCGACTGCGGCGATGCGCACGTATGTGCATGCACAGTGGTACTAACGCGAGAGTGTTCGAACATTCGTCGAGGAAGAATGCGCGAGATATTTTGGAATTTTTATCGGCGCCCGTGATTGAAAGTTCTAATTGCTGAAGATGGGGTGGAGTTAGGAAAGTGTTTGAGTACTTTGAGTATGTATGTGTCGCAGAACACGAGGCACAACTGTCTCTGATTATATCGGACACTGTATGTTATCACTGAAAGTGATTTTAGCGAAGGTAACTCAGAAAATCGGGGGTAACTCTCTTCAGGTGCAACGCTAATGCAACGAAAATTAGCGATTGGGAGTGGCGTTGTCTGCTACTGAGCGATCGTGCCTGTAATTTGTTTTCTATCGATTCAAATGTTTGCGTATCGATAAAATTTTGTGGCAAAAAGGTCGTCTTCATTTCCTAGTCAGATGTCTCTTCGCTTAAATTCCCACGACATTACTTTCGGTCCCTCCGATTTCGAGGCTGAGAAATTTATTATTTAAATGTCGCCACGCTGCAGTAAGGCTGAGGTATACACGGGTTCAATTTGACAAGTCTGACGTGTCATTGCAATTTGTTTTCGAGATACGAGAATTGTTTATGACTCAACCCAGTAGATATCACAGTTTCGACTGTTCATCGTTGTATAAAGCGTGCAAGCGTGCGTAAACGGGGTGAAGTTGGCGCGACTCGGCAAGAGCGAGCTCGACACGGCAATGTAAGTTGGTCCCGGGAATAGGCAATAGGTACGAAATCGAAGAACAGGGTGGTTATCGCGGTGCCTGGCGCAGGAGTCGCTCGAATTGGCTCTGTAAATTGCGTTCCGTG
Organism: Melipona bicolor; assembly: GCA_030673865.1. Classification (NCBI taxonomy): domain Eukaryota; kingdom Metazoa; phylum Arthropoda; class Insecta; order Hymenoptera; family Apidae; genus Melipona; species Melipona bicolor. Next base: position 2,772,014 of record JAHYIQ010000007.1, on the reverse strand, counting down.
CCGTGGCTAATGAATTTCCCCGAACTCTCGATCGCCGACTCGATTGCTATATCGATTTGTATCGCGGGGGTAATTGAAGATACCGCGAGTCTAACGACGGTAATGAAATCCATTCACGGCTCTTACCTTGTGGGCCACGGTTTTTTTCACGCGGTTTTCTCAAATGAAAAAATTTCAGAGTCGTCCGACGTGACAAAGTGATTAACCCTTTGCCGTTGACAAACCAATGGGTAGAAAATTAGTAAAAGTCTACGAAAAGAGTGAAATTTCCTTTACCAACAGCGAATGGACTAAATTTTTATCCGATACCTACCCTCGAGTATAAATGTTCGATTTTATGTTGCGATCTCACACACGTTTTATCAGAAAAACTGCACGACCTTTACCCCAGTACGATTCGTCTCACTGAAAGGGCTAGGAAATAAAGACGACTTTTTTGCCATAAAATTTTATTAACATGCAAACATTTGAATCGATAGAAAACAAATTACAGGCGCGATCGCTCAGTAGCAGACAACGCCACTCCTACTCGAGGTCTACGCCACGCCTCCTCGTGAATCACGTGACCCAAATCAACCAATCGCTAATTTTCGTTGCATTAGCGTTGCATTTTCTGGGTTACCCCCGCTAAAATCACTTTCAGTGATAAAATTGTATCGTCTACGCACGGATGAGTTATTTAACAGTGTAATGTAATAAAATTTCGGTGTACAAAGCGCAAAGGTAAGATGAAACAATCGTTACGGGGATGGAAAGGATCCCGGGCGCGATTCTATTTTCCGGGAGAGTCATCGGGAGGATAAATCTTTCGGTGTCCTTTCAATTTCAAAAATAGTTTCCGCTCGGCCGGTAGTTGAAAGTGCGACGGTGAAGAAGGGTGGAAAAGGAGGAAGGGCGAAGGAGAGGGGCAGAGCGGGTAGAACCTATTTTCCGGTTGGCGGTGGCTTCTGTGTAACAAAGTCGCCGGTAAAAGGGTGGGCTTCATCCCTTCGTGTCTGATCGGCGCCTTTGATGGTCACCATGGTAACTTGGCCTCCTCTGGCTATTTCTTCCTTCGCGTGCTCTTTGCTTGCTCTTTTCTCACCCTGCCCAACTTCTATCTCCTCTCCATCTACCCACTTACGTACGCACGCCGGTCCTTCTTAGCTGGTCAATCGAATTTTTCCAGTAAATATAGAAACCGATAGGATAAACCGACGCCTCTTCCAAATCTTCTCTCTCGACCTTTTTTTTCTTTTCTTGATGTCTTCAGCGCTCTCTGTATTTTTTGATAAACGCGTGTGTTTATTATATTTTTACGTTTATATATTTATATGTTTATTATATAGTAGCTGGTCAATCGAATTTTCCAATAAATGTAGTTTCATGCCTTCAGTCCTCTTTATATTATTTTTTGATAAACACGTGTGTTTGCTATATATATCTCGTATGTCTTGCTGTGTTACTGTATTATCTCTACATATCTTAGCTGATCAATCGAATTTTCGAATCGATAGGATGACTCGATATTTCTTTCCAAATTGTTTTCTCGATTCCCTCATATTCTCAGTATTCTTTGAACATGAAACAAAATTTAATCCACTAAAATTTGGATCTATCGCATCTGTTTGCATACGTCTTAACTGGTCAGTCGAATTTTCGAGTAAATATAAAATTGGCAATCCAATATATACGTTTCTTCAACATGTTTTCTTGGCTTTTTCGTATTTTTAAAAAGCTCGTTCTATTTTTTGAAAAGTTTCTAATAAATGCGTGTGTTTACTATATGTATGTATGTTGTAGTGAGTAAAAGACTAAATTTAATTCTCCTTTGGACCTATCTGCTCATGTACGTCAGTTGGTCAATCAGATACAGAAATTGATAGGATATCTAAAGCTTCTTTAACTATTCCCTGATATTTTTCGATACACGCAGCTGTTTATCGTGCACTCTCGTTCAAAAACTTGGACTCCAGAAACATAATAATAATAATAATAAATTGTTAGTCTAAATAAATATTTGGCAAATACATGTCTCATTGTCTTACACTACTGAGATTTTAATGAACTATATTTAAAGATCGAAATCATACATTCTGATATTGAATATTATCCTTGTTTCTCAGAGAACGAGCAAACTTTAAGGCGATCATCTTCGCGATAGATCATCATTCTGAACGACCATTTGAAAAAAACGACTCCGACCCAAACGATTATGGTTATTTATGAAAAAAACCAGCAGTCTAATGTAGCAAATACCATCATCTGCATCATTACACGCAGACATTCTTATCTCAAATTCGCTTAAAATTGGCAATCAATGGGGTTTGAAGCTCCGACTCGCGTGACTGAGTCAATTCGAGCACGCTGTTAATAACGGCGGCGTGTCGATGAAAAGACATCTTCTTTTTTTTCTTGCCGAGCGACGCGACACGTGGGAACGTAACTCTCTCTTGCGAAACTCACATTACATTAGATGGATGTAATTGAACTTTGCACAGATCGGGCGAGACCCGTGACGTTTCGAAACACGAAATTTAATTACACAATTAATTAATTAATTATTTTGCTTTTCGCGGTGAAAGAAAATGGGGAACGATGTGTTTTTTTTTCTTTCTTGGACGATCGACGCTGATCAATTTCCACGATGAATCGAGCTTTCTCGATGTTTCGGGAAAATTGTGACGAATTCTTGAAAATCTTAATCTCTACATTCACGTCAGAGAAAGGAAATTTTCAAGAAATTTTACGTACACGTATTTTACTAATTACTCATTAAGTCAATAATAATTCGTGTCAATAAATCAATATAGAAAAACATTAATAAATATCTCAAGAATAATTGTCTTCTTTTCATCTGTGTTTTTATAATTGTTCTTAATAAATCTTCTGTCGTGTCGTTACCAAGCATACTACAACTAAATTGGGTACCACCTTATTTTATTTAATTATTAAGGTTTAGAAAAATTAAACGACACAACAAATCTGTGACACAATCTATGATGCATCAATAATTGCGTATCGTAAAATAACATTTTAGCAATTTAAAAATTTTATCATCGAGAGTGAGAATATTGAATACCGAGAGTGAAAAAGGTATTCAATATAACAGTTCCCTTTGTGTGGCTGCGAATTTAACAATAATAATCGGATCACGGACTTTGAGAGTACAACAAGCAAAAAAAAAAAAAAAAAAAAATAGAGGGAAATGACTTTGCGTAGCGTCGTAAAAAGCGGCGCACCTTGGACATTTCACATGTTCCTTCAACGTTGCAATTTCACCCTTGAAAATTTCCCGTAAATCCGCAATAAAAACCGGCGCTCTAATAATAACGCGCGCAACGTTATATAACCCACGGATCCCGTAAAAAGAGCGAGCGTCCGCGTACGTGCGCCTCGGTACGAGGCGGTGGTTACACGGTGTTCGGTCGCGGGATTCTTTGAAGCGGGAGAAACGCGAAAGGTTATCTTTTTTTTCTTTATCGCCGTGCAGCGATGTTCTTTTTTTTTTGGCGCGAGCAGCGGCGAAACAGCGCAGGGACTCCCACGTAGCTCGCGGAGGGCCATCTCTGCAGAGTTGCACGTAAAAATAGAGCTGGACAGGGAGCACGTGTGTGCCACCCCCTTAGTCCCGGGCGGTCGACTGTCGTCTTCGCCCGACGCACGCTTTCTCGGCTCTATTCTCGTCCAACCCTTCCTCCTCGGACGTCCTTCCTCCGCGCTTTTGAACGAAATCCACGCTCCGGCTTTCCCCGAAACGGACGTGTCTCCATAATCACTTCGCTCTGTCGCTTTGAACTCGATTCCACCTCCGATAGCGCGAATCGATAGTGGGAAATTGTTAACTCGAGCTGATCGAGGGTTCGTCGATGATCGACGAACGGATTCACCGGTCGTGTGATCCTGTATTACGTATACTATCAAATGTGTTATTGAACTGCATGTGCATTATTGAACGCTTTATTAATTATTACATTTTATTGTTGTTAAATCGTTAAACCGCAATTGTTATTAGTAAATTGTTACGCGTTGTTAATCCTCTATGAGTGGTTGTACTTTTCGCATCTCGTCATCAATTTTTTTTTACTTTGAAGAGATCTCTAGTAGATCTCTACACATTTAATACGGTCTTCGAATCAAATATTTGAACGAGCAATTAGTGGAAATAAAAACTCGTGTACACAATGAAATTCAATTGGTGTTTGATAAAATGACCCCACTCCCCCCTCCAAAAAAAAAAAAAAATTAATCGTACGTCAATCTTCAAAATCCGTAACAGATTCAGATCACGTTCGGAGAATCTCACAATCAGTGAGATTAAAGAAATTAAAGTCTGACGCCAAAGGCTGGAGTTTTATCGATCATTCGACGGACACGCGCCGAAATCCCAGCGATCGTCGAACGACGATTCGTCGATTTGCGGCGAGGCCTTCGCTAATGGAACTGGTGGCTCACTTGCATGGTGAGAAAGAAAAAGGGAACGGGGTCGTGGCGTTGTAAAACAGGCCGTTAGTCACGAGCGTCGATCTACAGACAGACAGTGACTCGTTTTGGCTATTGCTAATTCAGCGAGCGTGCTGATTCCGCGGTTTTATTTCTTTTCTCTTTTTTTTTTTTCGTTTCTTGCTTTCGGTAGTGGCCGAAAAGTCAAGACTGTTTCTGCGAAAGGACCGTTTCTCGGAAAATAGTCGGATGAACGGGATTGTGACACCGCGACAGAAGAGAGACTTTAACCTCTTGCGCTAGTAGCTGGTTCGCGGACCATAACGAGTGACCGAACCGTGCACAATAATTCGTCTTCTTTTTGACTTTATCGGTATATCATTGGATAGAAATTACTAATTATTAAGAAGTAATAAATTTATTTAGGTTATATTTCAATATACTTAAAACTGAGGAAATATTACAATTTTGGGCCAAATATTCTCGACGTACGTGGCACGTCGTTCCAGCGCAAGAGGTTAAGAGAGTTCAATTTTTCGGCGACGAAGAGCTCGGTTTCATAAGGCAATACGTATGAACCTAACCGCGTAACGACGATAGTTGGTCGACGTTGGATTCATTTCGCGATTTGCAATGAATTTTGTTTGCTGATTTCTCTTTTTTGGTGGTGGTCTTTCACGAACGTGAAAGATGATTTAACAGTATTGTTCTCAAGTTAAACAAGAAATGCTTTTCTCATTGAATCAAATTCACACGCGAACGTGCGTGTTAATTTCAGGAGGTACCTTTTTCTTTGAATTTAGTTCAATTAAAGTGAATTTAAATTAAACTTAATCGTTTGGTAGTATAATCGGTTCTAGACAGAAAGTGCATTGCAAAACAACATCGAGTTAATAATTAATTAATAATTGAATCTTTTGGAGCCAACAGAGCTCGTACTCTTTCGCGAGTACAAATTTGCGAATATATGTCAAATCCAAGTATTTGGCGGTATTGATGCATTGGTCAACTTTGAAAAAATCACAGATTTTTGAGTCTCACAAGTCTCGCAGCTTTTCAGCTTCCCATTAAAATTTCTCAAACTGTCGAAAGCTCCGAGAAACTGCTCCGATTTCAACCCCCGAATTAATCTGTCCAAACAAACGCACGACAACTCATTCGCGAAGAGGGATGACGAAAATGTGGAAACGTGGAAATGTAAAAATAAATAGTTAGGGTTGCCGTGTAGGCCTCTCGGTGATAGATGGCACACGGCGGGGGTGGAGATTCGATATTTCGAGCCCTATCTGGGCGTTGCCCGATAAAGCTTGTCGTGGAGGTGGTCTCGACGAGAAACTGGCTCGTGGAAGGGGATTCAAGGGTGCTGGGCAACCACGGATGTGCAGGAAAGGGGTGTGCTCTGACCAAAGGTGGCTGCATTCGTTTCCATCAAACTACTCTCTCTCTCTCTCTCTCTTTTTCTCTCTCTGCTTCACACCCGACTAGCTAGTGCCACGATGTGTCGCGATCACGGACGAAAAATTGTGTTCGAATCTTTCTGAATCTTCTTCGATCTCCTCTTTGCATTAATCATTGAAACGAGCAGTTTGTTATAGTCGCATCGCTGATAGCGATATTTCTTGATAAATGATAATACACTCGTGTTTTTTATACACAAGCGTTCAAAAATTGCAGGTAAACGACACGTTGACAAGGTCGAATTTCAATTCATTGAATGATAGATGAGATATTTCAAGAATACACCAATCTCCAAAGTATTTTAAGTAGATTGCAGATTTTACTTTACAATTTTTTCCCGTTAACGCTTCGCCAGTTAGTTTATCGTTGTTGAAGCTAAATCCCAATTTAATTCGTTTACAATTATCTGTTAAAATTTCATATAAATCGTGGATTCTCGTGGATTTTTATACTTTTGTATGTTCGAAGAAATTTAAGGAAATTCATTTCGTGCATCGCGTGCATTCTTTCAAATTTCCCTATAAATGAGAATTCTTGAAACTTTTTGTTAGGAATCTTCCTACAAGTTTCTTCCTTTTCTATCTTTCTTTCTGTCTCTGTTCTCTTTAGTCGTGTTTTCAGAAAATATAAATTTCCACGGCACGAGTTTCCGCGAAATGTATTTTTCCACGAAAATTCGATAGCCTCGAATATTTAAAAAGGTGCAAAGGCGAGGTAAATGAATAATGAAACGGACACGTAAACAGATAATTAAATATGAATATTGCGTGCTGATAGTTAACACTCGCGTGGCGCTAGTATCGCGTCATTGTTTCGTCGCGTCAACGTTATTGTACGAAATTTCATTCTCTTGTTGCACTAAACGAAATATACGACGTGGGTTATAGATTCCTCCAGTCTTTCTCAATTTTGCGTGTTTTTTAAAGTTTTTTTCAGCAACACTATTTAACGATTTAAGGTCATACTTTGAATTAATTCGCGTTCGATTTTATGTAAAATGTTTTTCATCTCATTTTCCCAATTATAGTCCCAATTATTTCACTTCGATTTCTTTCACAAACTAAGAAATAATATTTCCCTGCTATTCTAATCGAACGTACTGCTCTCTTCGATAGCAGTTAAATCGATTGATAATTTACAAAATGGCTGACTTTCTGTCGGATTCTTACAAAGTGGCACCGTGTTATTTTCCCTTTTAAAATTGGAAGCATCTAGAAAATGACAGTTCGAAAACTGACGGGACAAAATGGACGCGTATTTAGGAGATAGCGAACGAGTCAACTTTTAGCAACGTAATAAATTATTATCGTGCCACGTATGAAGCTCTGTTCATTCGTGTATCTGGAGTTATCTAAATTCCATTCATTCGTCTGGAATATCTAAATTCCGTTCCATTTGTTCACGTACGCGAGGCATGTAGACTCCAAATTCTTTAGCCAAACAAGAGAGGCTCGTTCTGCATTGAAAAAAAAAAACCAGAAACAGGTAAACAACAGTGGCAGCGGATTCAGTAGAACGATTCGTGTTTTCGATAGAGGGTTGGGAATACCGTTACATCCCCTTTAAAGACGGGTTCTCCATCCCTCGCAAATACCAGATCGCCCATTCACTGTTGCCGCACCACCATGACGACCTCTGTCACGGGGAACACCATACGAAGGCAATTTACTAAAGATACGTCATCGGGAAACTCATTAGGTGTGTCAACTCTTCGTCGACTACGAGCAACGTCGATGTAAAAGAGAGAGAAAAAGAAAAAAGAATATCGACGGAACACGAGATCTCGTGGGGCAAGACTCCATCTTGGAATTGTCAATCGCGTTTCCTTTCAAAAGAACGATTCAATGGTTTGAAACGGGAATTAAACTCTCGAATAGCAGTTAAATATAGTAGTTGTGGGAATTTATGTTGTTTAGGGTATTTGATTTCGCTCGAACTTCACTTAACTTTCTATGACAAATTAAATTGAAAAATTTCGAGTCAGTGGAATAGTTGGATTATTGAAACTTGGGTTGTTTTACCCGATAGATTGGGTTATTATAAGAAAATTTTGGAGCTAAAGTAGCAAAATTTATCTAACTTTGAATTTCACATTGCCCAATGTGACGGACCGAATTAAAAAATTCAAAATTGGATTAGTAAAATTGTTAAATTATCAAAATTTGATTTTGTTTGGAGTTTCCAAGAAATTCTGAGATTCCAAGGTTCTAGATTAGGAGAGTGAATGAAAAATTCTGAAATACTAATTCTAAATTTTGCCCAATGTTATCAATAAAGAATTGAAGTATCTGATTAGAGAAACTCGTCACGTATCAAGTAATATCTATACGGCGTAATGAAAATCTTCGATAAGATTATAAATGTAGATACTAATAAAGACATAGCAATTAAATTGACGCAAGACTTATCGAACGACGATCATTCGACGCACGGGCTTTGTTCGACGAGGAACTCAAGGTTTCCATCCGTGTTTGCCAGTTTAATTTCAATTTTTTAATTTATTCAAATTGTACGAGATGCGATTTCACCAAAAATCTTTGACAGAAAAATGTGTAACGTGCGAGAAGAAAATCAGAGTCAGAGAAACGCAGAGTCAAAAAATGATTTAAGGTGAATTATTTGAACGGAGAGTAAGAAATTAATGTTAAATTATTCTGGTTACGATAAATAATCAAGCTGTTAATTTTCCTTTTTTGCACAATCAACTATAACTGAGAATGACATCATCGAGCAATGATTTATCATAATATCACGAATACTTTGATTTCTTAAAATTTTATAAAATTATGGAACCCAATTATGGCGAAAGAAATGAACCTATAGAATCTTTCAATTTTTCTGTCCAAAAGATATTTCGAGTTCCAAGAAACGGAATTTTTTAAGACACGTTTGATATTAAAAACGTCATCTTCATTGACAAATAAAAATTGAAATAACTCATTTTTCGCAGTTACCGATCAATCGAAAGCTTTCGTTTCGCGAAAGTTCCTGTTTTTTCGTCTTTCTTTTTCGCGAACGGTACGCTTATCATCACTGAAAGTGATTTTAACGCAACGAAAATTAGCGATTGGTTGATTTGGGTCACGTGATTCGCGAGGGGGCGTGGCGTTGTCTGGTACTGAGCGATCGCGCCTGTAATTTGTTTTCTATCGATTCAAACGTTTACACATCAATAAAATTTTATGGCAGAAAAGTCGTCTTCATATCCTAGTCAGAACAGTTGCTTCTAGGCCTTTCAGTACAAGTCGTGCAATTTTTTCCATCCTCCGCTATTTCGTCGTCTCTCGTTGAAGATTCCTCCAGAGAAACTCGATTAATTCGAGGAAAAATCCGATCACGCGCGAAATTATACGTCTCGCGTGTGCAGTTGATATCTTTTCACGCGTGTTTTTATTTTTACTTCCCTCTTTTGTCCCACTATTTTCAACGCGGCGAAAATGACGATCGAATCGTCCTCGAGCGTTCGGTTTGGCTTCGAAGATCTGTTAGACACGCGATGCCAGTCTCTCGATTACGAAATTCCGCGGCGGTTGCCGATCGTCGCGATCAGGCGAAAGACGCTTGAACTCGATCGCCCGAACGACAAAGAAATATATCGTGCTATCGGCTTGAATGGCCCATATTAGAGTTTCAGCCTGTTAAAGGGGTCCATATCCGATCTTGCGAGGCTGGCTATGTTTTGTCCTCGTTTCGCCTCGCTCGATCGAAGGTATTGGCGGTATCGGGAGAGGAGGAAAATTTCCTTTTCCTCTGCGCGCCGCACATGTGACTTTCGATTCGTGCCGCTGCGGCGAGAAATATCTACGTATTCTGTTCGCGCGTGACGGTGTTGAAAAAAGACCGAGGCTCTTTTTGTGGAAATGTTTAGAATGTATTATAGTTGGAAATGAAACGTGCAATGTCGCGTACAGTGACTGGACACCTAGCAAAGAAAAGCTTTCTCGCGTTTAGGCGATCTGTGAAACATTTGAAAATTTCGTCAACAGAATGTTGCATGTTGCACTGGCAAAATTCGAAACGAACATCTTGCGTAAATATATTTCCAGCAAAGTATATAATAAATGTTAAATGCAGATCCGATATAAATACGATTTATTTATAATAAAATATAATTTACTTATGATATTGTGAATTAATCAATATGATAAAACATAACGTTGTTGTTATTAATGTACAATAATACTTATAATAATGTGATACTCAATATTATGACATAATTGGATGTCTAAATACTTTCGCGATGCGTGCAAAACACAGATATTTTGACAAATGTAACGTAATAATCCCAACAATTGTCTCTCGTATTTCATTCCGTTAACAAAACTTCCAAATGTTTTATACATCACAGAGAGTACATTTGTAGAAAGTTCCCACAAATGTTCAAAATACTTTCGCGATCAACTTCATCGCGATCAACAAATAATTTTCAAAACGAGCAAACTAAAATTAAACCAACGAACGAAGCGTACATCCTTTCTGAACCTCTAACAAGTAAAAACCAACTATTTGAAACATCGTCTGTATCGTGCTCTGGTATGATTAAACATTCAAAGAGTGATAACGAAATGATAACGAAAAACTAGATAGCAGGTGGAAACGTGGTTCGTCGTTCGTTCTAGTGGTCGATGACAGATCGTATTTGTCCGGATTCATAAGACGCCCGGTATATAGTAATCGAGTGTTGAACGGGGCTGCTAGCCAGAGTTGAAACCGAGCGACCGCTGCAAGGTCAGGCGGTGGCCTCCAACTTCCGGTGGTGGTATTCTCACACATAGTCGCATCATACGTACGCAGCATAAAAGGGGGCATTCCCTTTCCCCTCTGTTCCTTCTCTCCGACACCCACGTTTCGTCTTTCTCTCGTCTCGTCTTCTCTCGTCTCCTCCACTTCTTCCACTTCCTTTCTTCTCGCGCGCGCTTCTTCTCCTCTCTCCTCGATCCTCTCGCACGTACTTCCGTTTTCACTTCGGTTCGCCGTCTCTCTTTTCCTGCTGCCGTTTGTCCCAGGTTTGGGTCAGATTCTTGATTTTCACTCTCGCAGCTTTTCATCGGAGGAGGAGAAAAACGATGAACGTTGTCTTCTTCGCACGGTGTACTCGAGTTGTTCGATTCTGTGATTCATGTAGCAGGAAAGCGTTGAAGATTTAACTGGACATTTGTAACAACTCGGTGTTAACTTTTGCATTTCATTTAGATTAACGTGATAATTATTAGATGCATTTGTGAGAAATTTGAAGGCGCACAGAATATACGGAACGTGCAGAAATATATGAAACATCCAAAGTGCCACGTTCTACGTGATAATTAATAGAGAGATCGATTTTCTGTCTAGTTCCCTTTCTTAAATTTCATTTCATAAAAATATTGCACACGAATCCGCGGTATTTCTGTTCTTTAACGTTTCGGAATTTATGAAGCACAGTTTCCAAGTTGACGATTTTCTGTCACATTCAGATCAGATTGTACAAGTTGTATGGTTTCACTTTCTCGACAATTTTAATTCTCCCATTTTCTACCGAAAAAACGAGAATAAACGCTGTCGCGTTTAAAAATTATCACTGAAAGTGATTTTAGCAGGTGTAACCCAGAAAATCGGGCCTCTTCAGGTGCAACGCTGATGCAACGAAAATTAGCGATTGGTCGATTTGGGTCACGTGGTTCGCGAGGGGGCGTGGCGTTGTCTGGTACTGAGCGATTGAAATGTTTGCATATCAATAAAATTTTATGGTAAAAAAGTCGTCAGAACAATTACTTCTGGGCCTTTCACTGAAACGAATCGTACTTGTACCGGGGTACAAGTCGTGCAGTTTGCCAACGAAATTTCAAAAAGTTTCTTGAAATTAGGTTTCAGGAAGAATAGCTTCAAAATGGTAGGAAGACTTGAATTAATTTTCAAATTTGGATCAACTGTACCCAATACCCAATATTTTGCTTCGACTTTTAGTTACAATTGTCAACAGGTAATTTGGAGTTCACAGTTAATTTGCAGCTGTATAAATTTCAGTTTTGTTTATCTTTGGAATCTCTGCACCTCGATACAGCTTTCTCCTCCGTTCAACGTTTCCTCGCTTTTCCATTTTATTTAGCTCGCCGCGCGTGAATTTCTAATTCACGGTTCTCCGATGTTTCTTCCCTCCTAACGCTGAAACTCTGCCGCGGCTCGACGGAATTTCGAAACTCGATTTCGCGCCGTTTCGTAACCAGAAGGGCCAGATCCTAGAGCGAGAGAGAGAGAGAGAGATAATGGGGCAAAGCGTAACGAGCATCGAAATATCGGATGTAAGTACGTTTTACAGCCGTGCGCGCGAGTGTTGGAGCGCGAGCAATAGTTCTCTTCCTCTCTTTCGAAACGTCGACGGTTTCCCTCCTCGAGCTGCCCGTCTTCCTTTCTCTTTGCACGATACTGCAGACGATACGAGAAAAGGAGGAAAAAAAGAAGGAAAAGAGAAAAAGAAGGAAAGAACGCACCTAGTTGCATGCTGATGCAGCACCTGCAGCGCTTAACATTTACGCTGGAATCGCGTTTGGCACAGCCGAGGCGAATTTTTTTACTGTTCGGAGGAAGAGAACATTCGAAGAGAGCTGATCGATAGTCTTTGGACACTTTTCACTTATTTTTGACATTTTTCACTTTCCGCTTGGACACTTTCTTTTGTTCTTGTCTTTTTTTTTCTTTAATTTTTTAATTTTTTTCTCAGGAGAATTGTCAATACACTGTCAAGACATTGTCGATTGGGTCTTTCGTTGATCTTTTCAATTTTGAAACAGACGTAGCGTAGCGTCTTTGCCAACGACTATAAATTATTATGAAATTAATTTCATCCAGATCATAAAGCAGCTTAAACGTCAATGACAGAAATGTCAGTGAATTTTTAATATCAGTCTAGGCGGAAGGGGGAAGACGTAGAACTTCTGAGAGAAAAGAATATTTAATTTCGTCATTAGCGATCGGACGCGAGTCTAAAATCGAAGTAGCCAATATCAGTCAACTTCTGGTACAGCTAGATGGTACTTTTGAAAGAGAGGGATAATTAATTTCATTATCAATAACTCAATTGTAAATTGTAAAGAGATTGCAGTGAAATCTAAAATCAACTCTGATAGAACGTACTTGGGTGGAACTTCTGAAAGAAGAAGAATCCATCTCGTTATTGATCATTTAATTAGAATCTAACGTCGAATGAGTATCAGTACTTTTTCAATCGATAATGATATCTGTTTATAAATTTATTAGGAATTATTGTTAGATCTAAAACCAAAGTACGCGTTGACAATTTTGACTTGATGAAATCAAAATAGATACGTATCAACACGTTCGTGGACTGAGAAATTCACTGCAACGTGTCTTTTCAGTACAATTCATTCGCCAAGTAAATACCCGTGTCGTTGCGATCGAAACATTGCGATATGATTTCACCGCAAACAGTAGTCAGTTTCAGTGGAATTTCTAGACGAAGAGGATGGAGCCGCAGCTACTCCCGGCTCGAGTCACTACTCGGAGCCAAGCTACTCCCAAGTTCCATCGTCGGTTGGCCAACGCGACGACACGCGATCGTCAGCCTCTGATTTCTAAAAACGCTCGGGCCGAAGCTAACCTGAGGCCGGCAACGAGGTCTGGCGGTGGGGGAGGGTTTAAAAATGCAACCCTTTGTGGCACCTGCGAGGCGTCGGCCTCGGTTCGATCGGGGGCGAGCGACCAGCCAGCCAGCCAGCCAGCCAGCCAGCCAGCCAGCCAGCGAGCCAGCCAGCGAGCCAGCCAGCGAGCGGAGCGTGAGCGCGAGCGGCTGCTAGGTGGCCAGAAAGAGGTCACCGCAACCGAGTCGAGCCGAGCCGAGCCGCCACGCTCTTTTTCCCTTCTTCTCGCTCGCTCGCTCCTCCCGTTCCTCGTCCTCATCTCTCGCTCGCGTTCCTCTCCACGCGGCCTATTTTCGCGAAAATACAGCGGAGCGGCGGAGCTGCCGCATGAAAAGCGCGCGCTGCACCGAGAAAACAGGGACAAAGAGGAACGAGAGAGGAACGAGTGAGGCACCGGCTTCAACCACTCCGGCGCGCGCGCGCGCGCGAGAAAGAGAAAGAAAGAGAGAGAGAGAGAGAAAGAGAGAGAGAGAGGGTGGAAAGCAGGAGAACCAGGGGGAGGTTGGACTGTTTGAGAGAGAGAAGCTGATACCTAACGACGCCACGAGGAATGGAAAAAAGATCTTTTGTCGAGAAGTGCGCGCACCTCCCTCGCGTGTAACCATCCCCCACCGTTAGCCACCCTCCGCCCCCCCCCCCCCTACCCCCGGGGCCCACTCGTAATTCCCGGGGAAAATAGGGTTCACGTTTCGACGAGAGAGCTCGTCTGCGCATATATCTCGTTTCTGCCGTGCGTATTACTGCGCACTCCTCTCATTCCCTCCGCGCCCTCCGACCCTCTTCTTTCTCCCCTGTTTTCCTTTTTTTTTTCTTTCTTTTTCTCTTTCTCTCTCTCTGTGTCTCTCTCTGTCTTTTTGAGAGAGTTGCCGTTCGCGTGTGTATTTTTTCCCTTGGATTTTTTTCCTCTGCTGCCTCGCTGCGTCGCGTCGCGTTCCCAATTTCTTTTTTTTTTTTTGCCCCCTCGTTCTTTTCTCTCTTGAAAGAATTTTCGTTTCTCCTCTAGGGGAGGGGGGGGGGGGTTTAGAGCGGGAGGTTATTCGTCGGCGGAATAATTATCAGGGAAACGTAGTTTCTTCTTTCCAACGACGTTCGGCTGTGCGTGAAATTTCGGGACAAGCACCTTTCGGGCTACTTTGAAGTTGGGCAAATGAATCTCGCGCAACGAAACGTTGCACGTTGGACAGCAAAGAATCCGCGCACGTGCAGTTGTCGAATGTCGCGAGATTCTCAGAGGGAAGTCGGATTTTTCTCAGTTTCTCAGTTTTATCGATTTTTGGAACGAACGATTTTCAGAGTCCTCCTGCCCCGGTGCAAGAGATAATTGCTGGTTGCGATCTATGGAAAGCAAAGTCCGATCTGTCTCCGGCGAGTTTCGAGGCGCGGGAAGAAATGTTCTTTTCAAATCGTATCGCGAAAAACGATTGGTCACGCTCGATGATTTCCGCTGGAGTTAAATAACAGCGATGAGGCGAGACACCGAGGTTGTAAATGATTCCAGAGTCGCCCGTTGTGCGAGACACTTTTTCTGCTGCTCTTCGTTTTGTGGAAAAGCTGAATCTCCCGAACCACGAACTTTCGCTCGAATTTTTGAAGGTTGCAAATTTGTGGAAAATTTCACAGGAAAACTGAGGGAAGTTACGAGTCGCGAATCGAGTGCAACAGTGACAAATTAAAGCGGCAATGAAAAATTAAAAATTTGCAAAATTGGAGAAATTGAGCTAGGAACTTTCGTTTGTACGAAAGTCGCTCGGATTTTTGAAGGTTGCAAATGTAGAAAATTTCACAGGAAAACTGAGGGAAGTTACGAGTCGCGAATCGAGTGCAACAATTAAACGAATCAAAGCGGCAATGAAAAGTTGAAAATTTGCAAAATTGGAGAAATTGAGCTAGGAACTTTCGTTTGTACGAAAGTCGCTCGAATTTTTGAAGGTTGCAAATGTAGAAAATTTTATAGGAAAACTGAGGGAAGTTACGAGTCGCGAATCGAGTGCAACAATTAAACGAATCGAGGCGGCAATGAAAAGTTAAAAATTTGCAAAATTGGAGAGATTCAACTACGAACTTTCGTTCGTACGCGCGGGAGTCGCTCGAATTTTTGAAAGGTTGCAAACATTCGGGAAATTTCAGCGAGGGAAGTTGCAACTCGAGGAATTTTCTCCGAGAAGTTTGCGACTTGCGCAACAAATTGCGAGTTTCTACGAAGAATCGGATTGAAAAACTTGCAGGAAAAAAAATGGCGAGTTTCTGCGAGGAATCGCGGGCCACGGAGGTTGCGAGTGACGCGTAGATCGACTCCTCGAAAAATTTCCACCGCCTGTGTAAAAATCGTGGAATTTCTCTCGAAGCGTGGATCGCGGCCGTTCCAATTACATTTACATCACTTACGCCCGGCTTGATCACGCTTGCTTTATTTACGCCGGTTCCACTTACAACCGCCGCGTCAAAGAAAATTAACGAGATTCGCGATTACCGAGTTCTCCTCCGCGGAGTGCTTTTCTGCCTCGCCGATACAACTGAACAGCCTGGCGAACATTTGTTATTTTTTTTTTTTCTCTTCTCCTTCTTCTTCTCTCTTTTTCTTCCCCCTGTTTTTGTGCGTAGGGTTAATTAGGCGCAAAGAAAGGGAATTTGTAATTATCTTGGACGCGAGCACGGGAGCAGCAGCTCGTGCAAGTTATAATCACCAGAAGGGATTATTGGAGGCTGGCGAAAGATAGACGCAAGAAACTTTGCTCCGAGAAGAAATTTCACGGGAAAATCACGTCTCGATCGATCTGTGCATGTGTTACGTAGCGGGGATACCCTTTGTATCGAACACATTTTTCGTTTCTCAGATGTTTTTTTCTAAGCGTTGAAACTACACTGATTTGATAAAATTTATATTTAATACGGTTCATCTGTGGAATTAATCTTCTACGTACTTGGATCTGCGAAGTTTAAAGTACTTAAAAAGGGAGGATCTTGAATATTTTATTTTGGTACTAATTCATTTGTTAGTTAATAACGATGTTTCCCACATTTGTTCAAAGGAACGTCTCTATATTACAACATATATAATTGTAATGATAATAACATGTTTTCATCATTTTGAAATATTCGTGGTAATTCTACGTATACGCTTCACGATTTTCTTGTTTCGATACACTTTTATTTCTTCGTTCTTCTTTCCATTTTTTCGAGATTTGTACAATATTAATCGGTAAATAAATAATGTAAAATACTGCAAAATGTTTAAACATGTGTCCTTACTTCTCGAAGCATTTACATAGATTATCACCGACCGTATATAAATTACGCTGCAAATTATTATAAATGTTTAATCTCAGACTTTGCTATATCGTTTCTTTCAATAAATATATTTGAAATACTACAAAAGATCTACAAAATAATTATCCTCAAAATCAAACTGGCCCATGCAGAACACACGCATTTTTATTGATAAATAACTAGACCACGAATTTTCCTAATCTCTGCGATTGCAAGTAATAGAATGAAACCTAGCTACATATTATAACAAACGTTAAATTTATTCTGAATTTTTTATATATATATATTTGCGTGCATTTTGCAACTTTCAACTTTCAATCATTTTATCACTGAAAGTGATTTTAGTAGGGGTGACCCAGAAAATCGGGCCTCTTCAGGTGCAACGCTGATGCAACGAAAATTAGCGATTGGTTGATTTGCGTCACGTGATTCGCGAGGGGGCGTGGAGTAGACCTCATAGTAGGAGTGGCGTTGTCTGCTACCGAGCGATCGCGCCTGTAATTTGTTTTGTATCGATTCGAATGTTTGCGTATCAATAAAATTTTATGGGAAAAAAGTCGTCTTCGTTTCCTAGTCAGAACAGTTGCTTCTGGGCCTTTCACTGAAAGTAATTTTAGCAGGGGTAACTCAGAAAATCGGGCCTCTTCGAGTGCAACGCTGATGCAACGAAAATTAGCGATTGGTTGATTTGTGTCACGTGATTCGTGATGGGGCGTGGAGTAAACCTCGAGTAGGAGTGGCGTTGTCTGCTACCGAGTGATCGCGCCTGTAATTTGTTTTCTATCGATCAATAAAATTTTATGACAAAAAAGTCTTCATTTTCTAGTCGGAACAGATGCTTCTGGGCCTTTCAGTGAGACGAATCGTACTGGGGTACAAGTCGTGCAGTTTTTATTCTCTCTCTCTCTCTCTCTCTCAAGTATGTTTATCTACACTTTGAATACGAAGACGCGTTGGTTGACGCAACACCATCGCGGTATCAAACATTGCACAGCGAGACGCGAAGAACACGTGCGGTGAACAAAGACAAAACTAATGACACACTGAGGGATTCGGGACAGCGAGACGTAGGAGGGGGTGGTTGGCGCGATATAAAGCCGGGGGAAAATGGACCGTGACTTTTTCCTCTCGCCTGGTTCTTCCGCCACCCTTCTTCTTCTGCTCGCGTTCGTCGGGGGACGTTGTTAACGCGAAGGGTTGAAACAATACGGCCACGTCCTTTTCTTTCTCGCGCGTGTGCACGGGCGAAGTTGAAGTCGCTGCGGATGGCCGTGGATAGCGGCGCAGTTTTTTTCATCAGGGCCAGCCCTTCCTCCTCCTCGTCGTTGGGTTTTGTTCTTCGGGAAGGGTCACGCGACGATACTGAATGCTACCTTTTAAACATAAGGCCTCCTCTTCCTCTTTACCCCTTTTTTTTCGCCGGACTCTGAAAAAAAAAAACATCTCTCCTTGTCGTTAATCTCCTTGCCGATTATTCTCCTCCCGCGCGTATCTCTCCGTTCCATTTTTCATTTTCTTTATCTCTCGAGCTGCAAATTTTCGGCGAAATTGCGAATTTCTATTTTTTGGGTCGAACATGTGTTTTCTGTTGATTTCTACACCTTCTTGGGGGTAACGAGCATTTTTAGTTGTTTTGTTTTTCTTTTTTTGTACTTATTTATTTTTTTTTTCACGTATAGTATAGTTTCGTCTGTTAAAAATTGTAATTTGCAACGAATAATTATATATATATATACAATTCACTTGAGTTATACTATATGCAATCTGTGAATTTTGTTTCACTTGTTGAATCCATCTTAGTTGTTTCACACATTTTTCCATGTTTTGTAAAATCTTTGAATTTTCATATAAATTTTATAAATCCATGAAACTCTACAATATATATCACATTGAAAATTATATTTCGTAACCTATCTTATGTATAGAAAAAAATTACATCTTTTCTTTCTAACATATACACAAGTCAACGGTATTCAAATTTTAATACCAAAAAGTAGCAACAACGATCAAATATCCAGTTGAAAAGCAAAAGAGAAAACAAGACAACGAACGAAAATTAAACGAAAAGGTCAGTTCAAAAATAGAAAATAAATTGCAGATTTCCAATTTACGCGTCTCTGATGAATTCCAATTAAAAACAAAAGAACGGAATTGTGCAAGAAGGTTGCGCGTGCACGGCGTGTCATTTTCTTCGCCTCGTCCGAGCGGACAGAGCTTTCAGCTGTTTCCGCGTTCTCGTTTCCACTGTTTGATGCGAGTTGATCCAATATTCGATCGACAGACGTGTCGCGATGACGTAAGCCGCCCTTTGAAACTGCGTTTCCACGCAAGTGGAATGCCGGCCTGTTTGTCGCAGGAAACCAACTTTCCTCCTGCACCCATTTTCCCATCCAGTGAACGCCGCCGCCCCATTCTTCCCCTCTTTCGCCCTATTTTCCCATTTCGAAAGTTCCGACTCTTCGGGGCAAGAGTTTGTTAGGTCCAGCCGATTGGATTCGACGATCGTACGGTTTCTTTCGTCCTCCAGCGCTCGCCACGCTCGCCATCGATCCTCTCTCCTCCTTGCTTTCGTCTCTTCCGGATCATTTAACGAATATTCATGCGTACGCGCGCGAGATTTCAAATTTCAGATAAGACGATTCTAAAATTTTTAAAAAATTCGAGACGTTATTCAATTTTTTTCTTTTAAGAGCCGGTGCTTTTTTTGCGTAAAAATAATGCTTTTATTTGTTATTATTCGAAGCATTCATTTTTATTTCTGCGATCGCTCGGTCAAATGTTGAAGTTTCATTTCAATTTTAGAGTCAGAATTTCAGCAATTCAGAAGAAGAAAATTTGATAATTGTTTATTTGTTATCAGAGTGCAACGATTAGAGAACAGATTCTCATAGTATGTTGGGATAATACTCGAGTCGTATAAATGTATTTTAATACACATTACGTAAATTTCATGCTTCGATCAAACGATCGTTTCGACATTCTAATTTTTCATGTATCTGCCTCCACTTTCGATTTAACTTTTCATAGACGTTTCGCTCTACAACACGGTGCACTTTTGGCGATTCGAGTGATTTACTTTAAAACGTATAATGGATTTCGTATTGATTTTTACCATACAGCCATGGACAATTCTGTTGTATGAATTTTTCACAGAAACTTAATGAATTCATACTTTCGAGAGTACTAATGACCCCTTCTAAAGTACACGATCGATTTTATGTTACGCACATTTTAATTTCTCGCATTCTTCGTAAAGTAAGAATATACTATACTGTAATATATATTATAAATATATATAATTATATATGTACTATATATAGTTATATAATAAATTAATATATATATATTTAATAATACGGGAAATATCAATCGATATAAATAATTTCACAGAAACTTGACAAATTTGCAACAGCAGGTTCCTGGAATTTTGATCATTTCCTGCAAATTTACGCTCGTTCTCCCCCGCCTCCCCCCCACCCCTCGCGGCTATCATCATTACAATTTCCATTCCATTTTCATCGTTACAAATTCCACGGCTCGCTCATCGATCGTTTCGACACTGATAGCAACAGCTCCTTCGGACCTTCGAGGCAACGTTATTTAGCGGGCGCGAGTTCCCTGTTTAATTATCGGGCACGCGTTGTGCAAAAACCCGAAGGAAGCCCGTGGGTCGCGAAAGGGCATCGTAAAAGTGAACGTGAGCGTGAAATGATCGAGGAGCGCGTACGTAACCGGAGAGCTGTATTTAACGTAATCGTTAATTGGAACTTGCGCAACCAGCCATCGAGGGGCCCCCGTCCGTTCTTTTCGATTCAATTGTACCTCTCTTCCCCCCTCCCCCCCTCCGCCGATCGAAATTCTTTGCGCCTCTTTCGATCCTTTGGAATCGCTGGGTCGTGGATCTTTGTGCACTTTCAGATTTCTGTGATGGAAGCTACTGTGATATATATATATATATATAAGCTTCTATCTTATATATATATATATAGAAGAATATATTTTTTATATATTTCTATATGTAAAAATATTATATATCTATATTTCTATACTTTCTATAAATATATAGACAGATATATATATAGAAGAATATATTTTTTATATATTTCTATATATAAAAATATTGTAATATTATATATCTATATTTCTATACTTTCTATAAATATATATACAGATATATATATATACAGAAATATATAAAAAATATATTCTTCTATATATAAAAATATTGTAATATTATATATCTATATTTCTATACAGATACATATATATATATATATATATATATATAGAAAGTACATTCTTCTCATTTTCCAATTTTAATATCATTTTTCGCGGTACTTCTTTTTCTGGAGATTTTTCTTTTTCATTCATCTCAGTTATTCGTAGTATTCCTAATTTTTCGTGGAAACGTGGCAGATTAATTTACAAATTTATTTTCATTTTATTAAATTTTTGTTGCTCGTATATTTTATAATACAATTATATAGATTCATCGAATCGAAGTATGCACTGTGATCTTTCAAACTGGACCATCGAGTTAAAGTAAAAGAAAAGAAAGAAGAGAAACGAGCGTCACAGAGAGACCTTGAATACTACCACTGAACGGCAGGGGGCATCGATCTTACTTTCGTTGCTGTTAAAATGAACAGCTGCGTAGAGAAATTTTCGCGACAGACGGTTTAAAAATGTTGCCAATGCCCTTGGCATACGCCTGCCTCGCAAACGCCTCCGCTCATCGAAACGGTTCTAGCGTAATACCTCGCGCTATTTTGAACGTTTTCAATTTATATTTGGGTTTCTGTCAATGTTGGGACATTTGGATAACCTTCACCCCGTAGAGGCTTTTTTTTTTATGGTTGCCAGAGATTGAGAGTGAGAGTCATTTGTGTTTCTCACGTTCGTCTCATGATTCACATATTTTTAAGCCTTCTATTTTCGGATCAGAACAGTTTGTTTCCACGCAATATAAGATCAAAATCGAGACTTAAGTTTAAACGTTTCTCAAGTTTGAGAAATTGAAATGAAACGACTTCTTCAAACGCAGAATTTGCTAACCTTCTAAACTGAGATCAGAGCGCAAGATTTCGGCAACAGTTTGCTCGGACGTAGCATTTTCGAACGTTCTGCGTTAAAATTAGAACGCGAGGTTTAAGCAACAATTTTTGTTTAAATATAGCGTTTCCAGATTGAGATTACGCGGTAAGATTTGCTCGAATGTAGCATTCTTAAGCTTTCTAAGTTGAGATTGGGATAAAAGATTTCAGCGACAATTCGTTTAAATAGATTGCTGTTGCAAGTGTAGGCGTTGCACGTATGGAGCATGGGTTGAGTTTGATTCAGATTTGGAGCAGAAATTTCTGGAAAGGAGAGAGAAATAATTGCGTATCAGGAACGTGTCGGTTATCTGTATTCTAGAATCTGAGGACAACGCGACTTTTCTCCACGCCTCTGGTCGCTGTTACACCGCCGTAGGGTGGCAATGATAGTGATTAGAGTCACGAAAGGTACGAAGGAAGTGAGGCAATAGCCCTCATTTTAGGTTTAGAAAGAACAAACACAGGGTGCAAACGTAAGGTGTATCTGATCAGGAAGCGGTTCGAATAAAATGCAAATGTATTCCACCGTATTTTATAGCGACTCTCCTTTTTTCCCTTTTTTTTTCTCTCTTTTTTCTTTCTTACGAAACCGGTGCTCCATTCTCGACGTTGAAAATTCCTCGCGAAAACGTCTCGTTAAAATGTTACGTGATCGCTGCGGAAAAATTTATGAAAGTATTTAACGTTTATCGTTCAACTATGGATATTTACGCAATTTTATACATGTTCCCAACACAAATGTCAATGTACGAATATTTGTATCGTGCACTGAATATTATAGCATATTTTGTGTGTTCATTGATCTTATAATGATTATTGTGATCGTATTGATAAAACTGAAAAAATTATGCGACAGATATTTTATACAGCAAAGAATCTAAATCGTTAAAAATTAACAAGTATTACAAAAATATTACACGTGCGATCAAAAATTTCATTTTTATTAATATTAAACGTTTTATAAATTTATTTATCATATTCCTATGAAAAACAGCTCAGGTGTGAAATTTTTGTCACAGAATTCAAAATGATGACGTGCGTTTAAAGTCATCCATTATCCCCCAAAGTGCATCGCGTTACAAAGTGAAACTTCTTTAAAATATAAAAACACTAGAATTATCAATAACTCGTTATTTTACGCTTTTCTATTTTCATTTCTTGCCTATTGTCCTTTTGCTATTTTCTCCGCGTTTGAAGTGGAGGGTATTAGACACGCAAATCAAGCGCATGCGCATTAGACACAGGCATGCGTGTGCGCATGCGCGAGCAGCGGGCCCGCTCGATGCGCACGCATCTTTTAAAAACTCTGCAAAGAACTACAGAAACATGTTTCTTTCAGTTAAAAATCTCCTCTGCTTGTCTACAATGTTCGAGACTATTTGTAAAGTGCTCGATCTCTTTATCGACCAATATTCGAATCTATCTATTTAAAAGTATCGCTTCCACCCCCGTAAGTACCCATGAACCGTCTGCAACTTTTCCCCTTATATCCGAGTATAGATACAAATGTCATTGAAATGATGTTTTTAATAGGTTCAAATTCGGGGACTAAAGATTTGTACCTACGAGCTGCTCGATCCCATCTCTACGCTGGAGGGCAGAACAGCACGCGTGCACCGTTCCATTTCGGTCCGCGGTTCGGAACGAGGGGAACGCGAAACGGACCGCGACGGCGCGCGATACGAGTAGGTGGGGGCGCGAGGTGAATCGGTGGTCGTAGGTGGAAGGTAGAAGAGGGAAGGTTCGCGTTCGCAGTAGGAGATGGTTGTGGTAGGTCACGGGAACAAAATGGCCGATGGCCGGTTGCCCTGGCAACGAGATCGGGCGGTACCGGAACGTTCCTCGAAGGCGGAGCTTTCAAATCTTGGCGGCCATTGCTGATCCCCACTCCGACAGGTATCGCCGCCTGGCGGGCGAGTTTCAAACCAACGCGCCTCCATTTTCCCCGCGCTTTTAAACCGAACGTCCGTACGATCGTGCACTCGATAAAATCAAGGGCACACGGAGATTTATTTTCACCGGTCCTCGAGGACTCTTGTTTTATGGCGCCTTCGGATAACAACCGGTAATTTATCTTTCTGCATCGCGGTGTTGCGTGTTACACGTTCCTTTTCTACGTCCAACTCGTGCACGAGGATCGTTTGAGGTTATAATGCCTGGAAAGAATGTTGCTGGAGAGAGGTTGTGTGTTGATGATCGAGGATTCGAAGGATTCAGGATTTGAACTTCAGTTTCTAGGAATTTTAATCAGGTATTTTTAGAAACGTCTTGTAATTCATAGCAATAGGTACATACATACATAGCAGTATATAGTAGCACACGTACATCTGTGTGTCCATCTTGTAGAATATATATATGTGTGTATCCACACATATATGTATTCATACACCAGCATGTAGTGAAATTACATTCTTGCACTTGACACGCATTTTAGTCCAAAAGTTCTAACATCAAGAAACTAAAATATTCGCAAACTTTGACGTAGAAAATTTCGCAAGCAAGCACGACGACTAACTTTTGCACTTTTGCAGGTTGCGACGCACCTTTCGATCGAAAAATTGAATATCAAAAACCGAAGGCAGATTTAAACTCTCCTCGACGAATGCCTCTCTCCTGGCAATATTTATACCCGTGGCAAATTAAAGGAAAGAGAAAAAAAAAAGTGAAAGGAGGCAAATGAACGAGCTGTCAGAGGCACGCCGCAATTTTCTCGGTATTATGATGTATTGTCGCGACGCGAACATTTTCCACCGGTGTCGCATCGTGGCGGCAACATTTTACGCGGACGTATCTATCGCGGTTGCGGGGGAAAAAGTGTGAAATTTAGAGTCGGCGTGGCAGAGAGGCAGAGAGGAAGAGAGAAAGAGCGGACGACCTAGCAGCACCGATTAATGTTGATTTATGTATTAATTGGCTGACGCGCCGCCACCGTAACGGGTCACGCGTGTGCCTTTGAGCTCGTTGCGCTGCGTGGCAGGGACGTTGATCATTTCGGGCTCGCGTTCGCTCGTAAAATCAACCGAACCAACGACAAACAGCCGCTCCGATTGATTCTCGCTTCGAAATTTCGACCGAGCGTCGCGTAGTCACGCGTTAGATACGTACCAGACTACGTAGGCACGTATATTTGAAAAATTCAAATTACAGGGGTATTTGTACAATGATATTTAAGTACAAGCAAATTGAAATCACTAGTCTCTCTTTCACGAATTGTTTCTTTGAGCCTCGTCTTGATTATTTTTCATTTCCACGGATTGAAATTCAAATTCAGAAATATTGTGAATCTTTCTTTTTCACTTTATATACTTTTTCATGTTAGTATTAAAAGCAGGTGTGATGTTGAACATTTACCACTGTTGATGTAATAACTCGCGTCACAGTGTATATAATGTTGTGAAAAACCTTTAAATATTTTTGTCAGAATTAATATTGACTTCTGCTCAGACAGATACACGTACAATTGCATAAATCTATTCATTTTAATTATCATGATTGAATACACTAAGGGCCAAATTGTTAATATTATTTTTATGCTATAACCTATATATATATATATATATATTACATATTATGTTATCTAATATAATTTATAATATATTTATATCATGTATTATATTATAAATTATATTGTTAATGATAATATAATATACAATATATGTTTGTAATTTATACAAAATTGTTAATTTTACGATAAAGTGTGGACAAGAAGAATAGTATCGATAAAATTCTAGATTCTGGCTAGAGCTAATTTCCGCAAGTGTGACGCATTCGAGAATGCGGCAGAGAAAGATACGTGGTTACTTTCGACATAGTGATCGCATTTATTAGACGACGCACATGCCGATCTTCAATCAGCGATCGCTCGCTGTTCCCTGGCGTCGAATTTATCTCATTAACGAAGACCCGGAGTAAACGGACCGTGAGAATCCATCATTCCCTCCCTCTTGATCAACCTTTTAATACCCGCTTGTGATTTATGAATAATGGATGTCGTTAATCGGCCAATACCGAAACTGTCGTCCCTTTTTCTTTCGTTTCATCACGAAATGCATCGACACTCTGCCTGTGTCACTGAATAGAATATTTTCTTCCAAATCTCCGAGTAGCATCGATGACTGTATTAAAACTTACAATTGGTATTAATTATTAGTATTTATTTTGTATTTCGTTTCGTTCGCATCTACACGAGGATATTTAATCCTCAAATAATTGTTAATTGTTAAATTAATTGATAATATATGATAATTTGATCAGTAATATTTAGTTTGCATCCCATACGGTGTAATTAGAAAATTCTATACAGAAGTGACTGGTGTAATTAAATCAATCAAAAGTCATTGTTGGAAAGTCAGAAACAGACATCTCAGTTACGTCGAAACAAAATTCGCGGTAGATCGCGACGAATAACAGCTTAAGATCGGTCGTTGCGTCGTCGAAATCTCGGCGAGTAAAGGAAATACAAGTCCAACATGAAGGGATCCGTCTTTCTTGCAGATCCTGGTAGAGTACGACGACGTCGAGTGGCAAAGAAGAGAATGGCTATCGCCGCACAGGGACGCAGTGTTTTCGTTCTTCTTGGTGGAAAAGGGTCTGTGCTGGGCCGAGCGACCTGACCCCAGGCATGCCAGCCTCATCGCCATCGATCACCACAATCACGCGAATAATAACCATCACCATCATCGTATCAACGGGAAACCGCTGAGGGGTGCTACCGCTGTCGCGAATACGGTCGCCTGGCCGGCTCTAGTGAGTGTGATTTTTCTCTCTCTTTTATGGTCCAATTAAAAAAAAAAAAAAAATAGAAACGAATTTGGAAACTTTGAAACCTCTCAACACACACAAAAAAATTGATACGCCGTATTTTGTTTCCCTTAAAATCATACAACTTTTTGTATTAAACAATTTTTCATTAGACGCGTAATTTGAAAGTTACTTCAGGTGTGAATCAACCTGTACATTATATCACATATATATATTATATCATATATTGATATAATAGATTAATTGATGTAAGATTAATTTTTCATTTAAATTTATTTAAATTGAATTTACTAATTATATTAATAATAAGATATGAATATATCATGTATATTATATCATATATTGATATAACAGATATAATAGATTTTGACATAATAGATTAATTGATGTAAGATTAATTTTTCATTTAAATTTATTTAAATTGAATTTATAATTAATTATATTAATAATAAGATATGAATATATCACACACACACACATATATATATATAAATTAAGTACATAATTTCGTACCTACGCCCTTTCGTTTCCCTCCGCTTTATCGGTGGCTGCGCGCCCTTCTTTCCCAGTCGCTTTATCGATTAACGAACCCTTCGCGTTTGTGACATCAGCCGGGAACGTTCCATTGATCCCGCTCGAGTGTCTGCCCTCGAAGAAACGCGGCTCTCAAAATTTCAGATCCCCGGACCCTAAGGAGAATATTCTTGGTCGTTTGCATGCAAAGTGTTGGCGCTCTCGGCGCGGAAGTTCTAGCAACCCTTGGTTTTGTTCGCTCGATAGTGATTAAGGGAAAGTTTCAGTTTTAATAATCACGTCCCCGAGTTTTTTTTTACTTTTTGCGATGCCTAGGATGTTTGCTCCAAAGTCTCGGCCAAATCCTCGAGCACTTTGATTTTAACGCGTCATCTTTCGTCCATCCATTTATCCATCAAGGTTTTAATATCCACATTACAGAGTGATAAATATTTTAATTAATTATTTCTGTAGAATCATAGATTTTATATTTTGTCATTTTCCTTGAACGTCTAGGCCGCAATTTTAACGAAATAACACTTGGCGCGTAAATATCCGAATTCTGTAGCTTTCGTTGACACGAGGCGTAGGGAGGATTGGAATTAATCCCAGTTGAATTGAAACTTATTTGCAGACATTTTACCCCCTGGTGGCGCGAGCAGAGTTACCGGAAGACGCGATGCCTCTCGAGTTCATGCAAGATCGAAGGCTGGATTTCGTCGATTACTCGAAGCTGAAGCCCTTTACCGTGAGTATCATCGTGCTTTACTCCGCTCTATTTTCCTAAATATCCCACGCAGGCATCCCGAAACATCTCGACTTGAGAAAATCTTGCGAGAAAATTTCCAATTTGGCAATTAATTTTGGATTGAAAATCTAGCTTCGGTATATTTTCTCAAGTGTCCCAAAATGCTTCTGACGTTTCCAATTTGAAAAACTAGCGTCACGAGAGGCCCGAAAATTTTCAATTCAGGTTCGCAATATTCGGATCAATGAGACGTTTATGTAAAATCGTTACGGAGCAACTCGGCCGTCCCATCTTCTTTTCTTCGTCGCGATATCTCGTCGATAAAGCACGTTAGGATCCTCGGCCGATTAAGTGGCACGCGAGTTCCCTAAACCGAGCCAGCCGCTTCGCAACTGGAAACTTACTTCGTTAGAGAGCGGCGAGGAAACTTGGAAGCAAGTTCCGAGGCTATTGACCTATCCGACAGCCCTCCGGGAAGCGGTTATCGTGACTACGAGCAATCTTTCGAGGGATGCCGATCTCCGGTGACCGAATATCGCCCTTTAGGTCACTCAGGCTCGCGTTTCTCCAATTAAACACAAATCACCGAGAAAGATAAATGTCAGAGGTACCGCACACTTTTCACATTTGCATTCATATTTTTGCAGTTAAACGTGAATCATTGAAGAAAATAAATATCAAAAATATCGAATCTGAAGAGTGCAACAAAGTATGCATGTAAAGTCTTGGACTGTGGGACTTGGAATTTTAAATTCCACTCGTATTGAAGGCTCACGTTTCTCCAATTAAACACAAATAATCGAGAAAAATAAATATTAAAAATGCTGTACACTTTTCACATTTACGTTTATATTTTTACAGTTAAATCATTGAAGAAAATAAATATTAAAAATATCGAATCTAAGAAGAATTGTAGAAAATGGATGGAGCAACAAAGTACACGTAAAGTCTTGGACTGTGAATCTTAAATTCCACTCGTATCGAAGGCTCGCGTTTCTCCAGTTAAACACAGATAATTGAACATTAAAAATACTGCACACTTTTCACATTTACATTTATATTTTTGCAGTTAAACGTGAATCATTGAAGAAAATAAGTATTAAAAATATCGAATCTAAGAAGAATTGTAGAAAATGGATGGAGCAACAAAGTACATGTAAAATCTTGGACTGTGAATCTTAAATTCCACTCGTGTCGAGTCGTTTCCTGGTACCTTTACTGCGTGCTGAATTTTTAACAACTTTTAGCAACGTATGAATTTCATTGCTTCAAAATTGTCCAAAGGTTTTTGAAGAGGGATGTCTAATCAGGTGAACGTCAATTTTCATCTGTTGTCAACACACGCGTTGGAATCGTGATTCTCATTTGTAATAATTAAATATGAAAAGGAAATCGTCGAAAATTGATTGAAATTAACGAAAGAAAGGAATAGATATAATATGGTACAATGTAATGATATAAAATAGAAGACGCTTCGCAACCGCCGTAATAACTCACCAAAACTGATTGTAAGTTCGAATTTCTATCGTATCGAGAAAATAACTAAATTTCCTCTCAAAATTTACAGAACTTTAAATCCACTATTTTGTAGAGGTCAGACTTTTCGAAAGTTCGACTAGAAAATTTCGTTTGTAAAAGATTCGATGTGCAAAAATTGCTGATGCTGCCCCACCGTAAAATCGTCGGTGCAGCCAGCAGTGTCCATAAGAGACGACAAGTCGATGATCGAGGAGGTGGTCTCTGATTGGGGGCGGCTGAGCTCGGAGAGCGATGCTCGAAAAAGTTTTTACATCCGCGAGCTGGCGGACGCGGATGCGGGGAATTGTTTCCAAGTAATTAAACTAGCGGAACTTTTACCGTTAAAAGTTCGCCCGGCTCTCCGCGAATTGTAAGTCGTTCACGTGCGGCGAGAAGTTTCGCAAAGACCGTGGTCAGGATCAGCTGAAGCGCAGTTTCGCGAGCCGATCCTTCTCCTCCCCCTCACTCCCCCTCCCACGCTGATTACGTATCAAAGGCGATTACCGCGGTGTTAGTTGCGCTCTCGTTCAACGATCTTCTCCTTCTTCTTCTCGAAACGTCACGGACAGGTCGCGAGAGATTTTTAATTTCTTGCTTGTTTTCTGTTACAATTCTAGGAGCGATGTTCCTTTTCGTTTCATTGATTAATTTAAACGCGTCGCTTTGATGTTTGCACCCTGTTTGTAACTTATTTTCTGAAATTATTTTAGTTTATTACGCGATCGTTCGTGAAACGGTTTGCAATCTTTATTCGTTCGTCTGTTTTTCCTTTCGTCGTTCTATCATTCCTGTAATTCCGATCTTCTTGTCACTTTACGTTCGAATTTCTGGCCTGGATATTCCAATTTCGGAGGTTCTCCGTTCTTTGTGCGATTATTATCGGACGAGGCTGAGGATTAATATAGCGAAGCAAATCAGAGCATTGGCGGATCCGTTTGACGGGCCATTTTGACTTGAGACACATCGTCCGTATATAGATCGTCTCACTCGTTCCTTTCATCATTTTATATTTAAATTCCTGCATTCCCCAGTTCTTTTATTCGCGCTGTAGGAAAGCGACTTCTCTCGGAGATGATTTTAATATAAATGCACCTATTGTTCTTTTCATCATCCGTGTTCAAAAGTTCGTTTATTACGTTCACAAAGAGCATTTTAACACGAATCATACCTGGAATTGCATCATTTTCTAGCTGTAGTCTTTTTGTTATATTCAAGAATTCACTCGTTACATTCAAAAATATTTTATAATGTGTTTTATTTTATTTCGTACTCTCATACTCTTTTCTACTCTTTGTTCCCCAATTTCGTAATTGCATTTTGAAATTGCATTCTTCGCCGTCGGAAATTTTTTTAACATTGCATTTTTCACCGTTACAAATTGCTTTATTTTACGTGAACACATTCTGATCTTCGTTCGAGTCAAACTACTCGTTGCGCGAATAACCGCGAGGATAAAAATCATCCAACTCCTATGCAAATGCTATGCAAAAACGGTCAAGGATGAAAGGAAACGATCAGTACCAGAGCGATCGCTCAGTACAACGCCACTCCTACTCGAGGTCTACGCCACGCCCCCTCGCGAATCACGTGACCTGAATCAACCAATCGCTAATTTTCGTTGCATTAGCGTTGCATCTAAAGAGACCCGATTTTCTGGGTCCGCTAAAATCACTTTCAGCGATGAAAAGTCATCGAAACACAGAGGGAAGTAAAATCTGTCTTGAATGGACGATACAGCGGACGAGAATAGCAGAGTGAATCTCTTAACCTTAGCGGACTTCCTCGCCTCTCTTCGCTTCGTCGACGCGCCTAGAACTTGTTCATTGCAGTAATTATTTAGAGCGTCGTGTATAAAAGAATGTTGCCGGCCGCGCTGTCGATAAAATAAACCCCGGTTAGCCTGACAGTTGAACTTCACCGCGTTACGCGCAAAAATAGAAAGAAAGAGAGAGAAGAAATCTCCGGCAGAAATAATTTCATCGGGGTTACGAGGGAAATTGCCTCGTGCTTGGCCATCGTCGGCCTCTCGCGTGTTCGATTATCGATTTCTGATAGTCGTTTCTTGCAGCTGCACTTTTCCTCTGCCCGGGACCAAAATAAAGAGAGGAGAGCCGGAGAAAAGAGCGCAGCAAAGGGGAAAGCGTTTTCTTGGAAAGAAGAAAAGGAAGAAAAAGAAGACGTAAGAATGTTTCAAACGAAACAGAGGGAAAGGAGTGAAAAGAGTGGCGAATCGGTAAAAACTACGCGACTATACAGAATTCAAGGATCCATAAAATTAATAGACGGAGTGAAATTAACCCGTACACGTAAAATACGTAATTTTATTCTAATCATTTATTACAAATTAGAAAATTTTACAACTCGTGGTGTGAATGGACGTTTCACCACGTAGCTTCAGGCGGTAAAAATGTGGGACACTTTTCGCGTCTTCGCTCAAAGATTGAAAGGCCAAAGACAAGTAATACATAACGGAGGAATCATCGATCTTTGAACTTCTGTGAACTTTGCTTAAAAAGGAAAATCGTGCGACTAGTTTGACGCGCTCCACTTTCACATTCTTAGAACTTCAGTTGCTTCAAAGACCTTGTTAGTTGTGAAATGAAGTGAGAAACTAAAGTTGTTCTTTCTTTCTTTTCTTTTTCCTTGTTTGGAAATTGAAGAGCAACAAAGAGGAGAAGATTTATTATCGCAACAAATGACACGAGCTTTTAGTATATTTTACCAAAAATCATTCAAAAATACACTGTGTACACAGAATGTATAAAATATTCATGGAAAATTCTAAATTGGTCATTTTGTGTTAACATATTTAAGTTAAATCGGTCGTTTTGTTAGTCCTGCGTGTTAACGCATTGAAGTTTTTATTTTGTCTGACACGCACATTTAAATATAAATACGTAATAACGATTTTTATTATTAAACACGCACGTATAGTGGTCGTACACGAGGTCATATTGCAGGTCACAATACTTCTCACTGACTCGCGTATATTACGCTGCATAACGTTGCAAAAGGAGCAGAAAGAAACGCGACAATGGGGCAGCAAAGTCCAGCTGGTGAGAAAGAAACGAAAACGAGAAAGCCAAAGGGAAGCTGGAGCGTGTAAAAAGCAGAGGTTCTATCTCACGCGTGTAACAAACGAATTCAGATCTCAATCTCCCTGTGATTTACAAAAGAAGAAAGTTATCGATTAATTACAGCTACACAGTGTGTTACGTGTTTCGTTCGGCATCCCACAAACGTTTGGAAATTTCTTGGAACTAAAAGACATAAATGAGCAACAAGCCATCTGCATACCTATTATTAAAAATTTATCAGACCAAACTTGCTCGTCGCCGAGGGTCGTTAATGTGATTCGATGTTAATAGATGGACACTCGAAGGACAAAAAAGAGGTGCATTAAGAATGTTCAAGAAGGATCCTCTTTCAATATTCCACGTTTGAAACCATCTAAGGCATCTAACGAAAGGAAAGCGCCGAGTGTTCTTTGACGAAACGAAAAAAGAAGAAGAATTCTGGTAGCTCTCGGAATTGGTCGGGCAAAGTTGGGTCAATTCGTCCGCGAAAGGGCGAAGAGTCTGCCGACCCTGAACTATAAATGCAACGGGTTCTTTCTGCCGTTTCGTAGACGAAAAGGAAGAGGGTTCTCGTGTGAACCAACGTCGACACGTTGGAACCAACTGCCCGGAAAGAAGCGCGGATCACGTGGACGTGTATGTACGTCAGCGACTCGCGCGAAGCTTCCAAGAGCTCGACTGGCTTGTTTGCTCTTGTTTCGCTGGCAGCTGCGGCCCGGTTCGGTGACTCGTGTCGACACACCGCGCGCGTGCACCAACATTGGCGAACAGTTGGAGAACGGCCAACGCGAGGCGCCAACATATTCCCGTTTTACCTAACGGGTCCTGTCGCGCGACCCGCAGCCTTCGTTCCTTTTCCTTCTCTTTCTCTGGAACGGTTTAACTCAACGCTGCACGCCACCAGTACTCAGAAAATCGATCTCGACGAGAGGAATGGTTTGGAGTTTGATTCTTTCCTTCGTCGAAAGAGGAGAGAGGCTCTTAGAGAGTTTAACCACTTGCGCTGGCAACTGATTGCGGACCATAACGAGTGACCAAACCGTATGCACTTATTCGTCGCTTTCTTTTTGAACTCGTCGGTTATACGTAAATAGTTTAGTTAAGAGTTATACTTAAATATACTTAAAACTGAGAAAATATTACAATTTTCAAAATTGTAACATGCGTAACAGAAGTTAACTTATAATTCGCGTGCTTGAAATTACCGGAAGTCCGAACGTTCGATTCCCCTCTTATCTCTACACGAGCTTATCTGTTCTGTTGTATGTATGAATTCCAATTAATTAACGTCCCACAACGAGT
This sequence comes from Melipona bicolor, assembly GCA_030673865.1. Lineage (NCBI taxonomy): Eukaryota > Metazoa > Arthropoda > Insecta > Hymenoptera > Apidae > Melipona > Melipona bicolor. Next base: position 2,738,218 of record JAHYIQ010000007.1, on the reverse strand, counting down.
TCGTTTAAACTTCTGAAGCATTTATTTTATTATTGGTTATAAGATCAGCCGTGCAATGCTTCAACACTCGAAGGGTTGAAAGGCTGAATGTTCTTGTTGTAGATAATTCATAATCCAAAGCAGTACCAAAGTAGTCAAATGATCAGTTCCTCTTGATCAATTTTCAATTTTCTTTTTTTCGAAAGAATTTACGAATTGACAACAATTCTTTATTTCAATTTGAACAGTTTTTCCTACTACTCGCGTTCTAATTTCTCTGAAACATGAAGCTGCATTCTAATTTGCGGTGTTCCTTAATTTCCTCCAAACTTTATTCGGTTCAACCGATTTGCTGCTGAATGAAAATTCGGAGGAACAGGCGATTCTTTCACATGATTAATAATTCTTACTAACTCTTTCAATTCTTCTGATCGATAGAGTCGTTTCGACAGTTTCAACTCTTTCCCTTTCCTGTGTGTGGAGTGTCACACACATGCTGAAACGTATGCTCGCCAAGGAGATGTTGCGTCAACGTCTTCTCGTTACGTCACGATCGTTACGTTACGTCAGATCCGTTGTGCAATCACGACATGCGAGGCATGACGGCGATGCACGATAATGGCAGTAATGTAACTGCAATTATAACGCCATTACCGAATTTGCCCGACGTTCCACGTAATGTCACCGTCGAGCTATCAAATCGAGCGTCGTGTCCCTCGCGAATGAATCCTTCGTCTCAACCGCTCTCAGTCAGAATTTAGTCGGGGAATAGAGAAAACAATCGATTCGTTAATTCTTCGTTCTTTTTTTTTTATTTTAAAGCAAAACCATCATTATTTTATTATTTTACGATTATTTTATTGTTTTATTAAAATAACACTGTGGCGTCGTGCGATCGTGCGATCTTTGTGATGTCGACTTTATATTTAACTCTTTGGCTACTGTTGGCGCCTACAGGTGCTCACCTCGGACTAAAAGCGCCAACATTTGTATTTAATGAAGCAAATTTTACAAGAGTACAGCTCAAACAGAACATACGTGTGTAAATCGAAGGATAAAAGATACCGATGTAACGAGATAATACAAGGTCCAAGTGTGTAAAAATCATAACAGAAGAATCACGAATACAAGAAACGTGGTTTAGGTTATCAGATATATTGTGAAACAAAGCTTAAAATTACTGCTAACTTTATATATATATAAGCTACTGTAAGTAACTTTATATATATATATAAATAAATGCTATTGGCATAAATTTCTGTAACACTTTCCGAGAAATGCGCGCCGACGAAAAATGTTGTCGCGATTGATCTCCCGTCGCGTGCTACGCGTGACGCGTGTCAAAATCTTCCGTAGAGGAGGAAGGGTTGATTATACAGTTGCGTAATTCGAAACTGTCACGACGAGAAGAAGCGATAACGAGGCTTCAACCGATTCGTTGTTCTTGCAGCAGGACTGGGAGCTGACGAAGGGCTCGGTGCCCTGGGCGAGCGCTGTCAGACGATGGGCAGAAATGCAGGACGGACAGAGAATTCTGTTAACCACGCCGAGCGTTCTAGTTGGCTTCAGGGTCGAGGTTTATCGGGCCGAGGGCACCACGCAGTGGTACACCGCCGTCATCGTTGGTTACAACGAGTCCACCAAGGTAACGTCCTCTTTTTTCTTTTCTGTTTTCTCCTTCACGTATTCGATAATTGTAATCCTAATTGAATCTCCTATCTACGAACTTTTTGTATATTCGTGAGACATTTTACGAAGCGCAGGACATGTAAAAAATACATAAAATATCCAAAGTATTTTTAGAATATTTAATATGTATACTATATAAATGTAATATATATTTACAAAAATATCCTACTTGCTGCACTATATTCGTAAGAACTATATAAAGTTGCCAACAGTTGCAACAGTTTTAAATTATATCCTCGAAAACATAAATTTTCGTAATAATATACTCGTAAGGTGTCTAAAGTGTCCAACTGTTGCAAAAATATGAATTTTCTCAGTGATCTGTGCATAATGTCTATCTACGAGTGTTCGAACGTTCCCGCGGACTCCTGCGTCTTTCGTGAGAAATGACTCTTGTTATTGAACGCGAACAATATTTAACGAACTAACACGAGCAGAGAAAGTTTCACTCGCGGAAAGAGAAAATTCCCCTCCGAGTTTTACGCAAGGTTCGGCGCGATCGATCGGTTGGACTCGTTGACGGAAACGGTTACATTGATACGACTTTAACGAGACGTTAGCCTGTCGACTGGGACAACCTTTGACACTTAAATTGGCAGACACGCGGCTGCCCGAGGGCACGGATTGCCGGGTTTCTCCCGGTTCCTGCAGACAAACATCCGCGAGAATCGTCAATTGCTCGTGAAAAAGATTGATCGGAACTCGTTCTCGAAACTAGTCTAATGTCGCTCGATCGATAGCTTCGAGTCGAGTCGCGAAAATGAAACATACTTTCCCCGTACTTTTGCTTGATTTTCAAGCTCTCTGTTTGTTGCTGTCGATCAATGTTTGCACAAAAATTGTCGCTCGTGTGCTTTAGCATAATTGACATAACCATGATCTATTCTAAGATCTTTTCACAGTAAATTTCATTAATCTTTCATGTTCTTTTATATAATTGTTTAGAAGATTGTTTGAAATTACGAACCATTTTTGTTGGAATTTCTTGTCAGATTGTCTGCCAATTTTAAACTGGTTGTTGACTGTTTGTTTCAATTTAAAATGTGTGAGTTTGACGATTGTCACGAGCAAGTTATTCGATATTTTTGTAATAAAACGCAATCGCGAAAGAATGTTTTTAAAACAATAAAATTTTTGAAACGTATAATATATATATAGCTCTCGAGCGGCAGAATATTAGAGATGGAATAACACTTCAAAAAATCGCAAAACGTCAAAAAATAGCAAGTTTTCCTATACCAGTACGGAAAAACGTAGCAAGTTTAATAATAAGTTCCTAGAGATCGAATTTCAAATATCGAAACTCGAGACGAAGAACGATCTGAAGTAATTACGACGACGCGATTTTCAGGATTTGACTGTCACCGATGACACAGTTCTCGAGGATCACAACGAGGACCCCAGTTTAGTACAAATGCGGCTGATCGGCGACGGAGGTGAGGCTCACGAAAATTATACTCGCTAGAAATAAATCGTAGAAATGTGGAAATTATACGTAGGAATCGAAACGAAATTTTTCCGTTCCAATATGTTTTTTTTTTCTATATTTTTTTTTTTTTAACGAGTATTAAATTCGCCGTCCCTTCAATAAAACAGAATTTTTCGCAGAATTTTTGTAATTTTATTTTTAATAAAAATTCTTTCCGATGGAAATTTTCAACCCCATTAGTAACCAACGTTGCGCGTAACGGTAACGTTCAATCGTGCAATTTCTCTAAATGAATTTACATTCTGTCTTTTTTCTTTTTTTTTTTTTTTTTTTTGAACATTAATCCTCCTTCTAACGTTAATACCGCGCCAACATTTTTTTTAATATCACGGCCGTGGAATTCTCTTTAATCAATCCGCGCCGTTCTGTTTTTTAATTCCCGTTCTTTAATATCGTAGCTGCGAAAATTTCAAATATTCGCTCGGATACTTCCGTCTCTCTTGCCTATAATTTTACAAAAAACCGGAGACTCGACGGAATTGTTTCTTTCCGGTCCTCGGCGTGAACCCCCCTCCCCCCCCCCGTTTTCTCGCGGAAAAAGAGCGGATATTGATTTTCTTTTTGTCAAAAAGAGAGAGGAAAAGATGAAGAGAGAGAGAGAGAGAGAGACAGAAAGAGACGGTGTCAATTTTAGCTTCGTTCGTTTTTCTGCAGTCGTCGAGAGCATCATGAGAGGCGAGGTCGTCGGCATGACACCGAGGAGGTCGAGGTCATCGACTGCTCTGACGCACGCGCTTGTTGTGGTGAGTGAAATTCAATTCCGTTCTATTATTAAATCGCCGCGTAGTTTACGATAATACAAAACGGCACCGCGGAAAATGTATGCCTGAAAATTTTCCATTTTTCTCCTCGCGAATTTATTTCACTCGCGAAACTCGCCTTTGGACTGTTTCGCGATACAGAGCCGTTCGAAGTATCGAATTCTTAGTGGAGGCGAAGAAGGGCGAATTCATTTTTCTCTTTTTGGGCAGTTTCAGGTTTCGTGTAAAAATTTTAATTTCTAAAATTATTTCTTAACTCTGTTTAGAGTTCTGTCACGGTCGACGACGAACGTGAGAAATATCGTCAACCGTTTCTAATTTTAACGAAGATTCGTAAAACAGAGACTTTTCATCTGCTGCTTGAAGTATTTGAAATGTCACAGAAATTTCTTTTTTTTTTTTTTTTTTTGACTAGAGAAATGCGATTGAAGGTACATTGTAACACTATTGGAAGATTGCTCCAAATTTTCATTCGTCCTGTCGTTACTATCACTGAAAGTGATTTTAAGTAGCGGTAACCCAGAAAATCGGGCAGGTGCAACGCTAATGCAACGAAAATTAGCGATTGGTCGATTTGGGTCACGTGATTCGCGAGGAGGCGTGGCGTAGATCTCGAGTAGGAGTGGCGTTGTCTAGTACTGAGCAACCGCGCCTGTAATTTGTTTTGCATATCAATAAAACTGGCAACTAGTAGCTCTTAATCTAAACGTTCACATCGACAGATCCTTCGCCGTGTAAAGTGTTACATCATTTTTCTAATTCCGAAGTAAATAAGGTAGTATGCTTTCGAGTAGGAACGTGAATTCACTCTCCTCCCCGATAATTCGCCAGGAAAATACGCGCGAGACGAAATTCACAAATGCGGAGGAGGAGGATAAAAATCGTTCGACGAGCAAACAAGTCCGTCGCGTAGAAATTCTTGAAAATTCTTTCGTCCTTGGGTACCACTTTCGCACCAGCCAGATAATGAACAATGTAACTTTCGACCGATCGTACCACCGTGTGTTATCACCTTTATCGCTCGTCGTCGTAAAACGAGCGACATTTTTATTCCTTCCTGTTTTTGTCACCGATATCCTTGAATATGCATCGGTCTCTCTGCGAGAGATAAGATGCAAATCGCAGTGAATCACAGGCTTCCGAAATAAAATGGTCGATGTGCCATTGAAACTCAGTTGTTCGCGAAAGTATTCGAACATTTGTCATAAAACTTTTTACGCGCGTTAAATGAAAGATCTCTCGAAGTATAGTGTCTCTGTTATTTTATTATCCATTTCTGGGAAATGCGCGTAGTACGCTACAATATACGTATAAAATTAAATTTATAAATGATACAAATTAATATTTAACAGAAATTTAACGTCAGTTCACGGAAATTAAATTAACGAATATTTAACAGAAATATGAATCAGAATAATTTAATGTTACAACAGCCGGAATCAAAATCACCAAAATCGTCAATCGTCAATTTTTAATAGTTTTCTACACCTTCCTTTTTAATCTCTCCGATGGAGTTGGCAAGAGATAGAACTGTTACAACGCACTTGGACAATTTAATGGGCAAAACATTATTTTTGCGAGGGCCTGCACGAAATGACAACGATCTGCCAACAGGCCCCCCGTTGTTGAAACAGTCTCCGGTTTGTTCAATTCCCGATTTTATTGCACCCAGTGTCGCAGTGTGCGTGATTCGTCGAAATTTCGCTACGGCGAAAGCATCGGTAAAGATTCGCGGACTCGTGAATGCAACGGAGCCAAATAAATAAATTCGTCGAAGACGAGATTGGTGGTGGTAGTAAACAGTGAGTGGGAGAGAGAGAGAGAGAGAGAAGGGAGGTTCGGAATGGCCGGTGACGGAGATTGTCCTGACGAAGGGACTCCGTCTGGTATGTTCGATTGCCGTCTCGCCAGGAAATCGAGCGAGGCGAATACGGGGAAGGTGGGGCGACCGCGTTCGCGACGAACGGAAGTCGGCCGCCAAGGTAGCAACGGACTCTATTCCCGATTCCTGAAGGCTCGAGGGTGCCGCAAACACGACTTTATTGATTTTCCGCATTAAAGGGAAGCAGCCACGGTTCGCGCGCACCGTCACGTGGCCCCGCCAAATGTTTTCCTCCAAATGTCGTTCCCCTAGTTCTTCCTCTCTTCCCTGATTCTTTCGCAGTTGCGCTCCAAACACTGGTAATTCTTTTAACGCCAAGACGCCTTTAATTACGATCGGATCGGTGAAATCTGAAACTAGTTTTGAATGAGTGTACAAATGTACAGTGTGAATGTTTTAAAAGTGATATTTACTGCGATTAAAGATGTTTGATTAAGGAGTAATTAGTGTTGTTATAGCGATTAATGTATATAGGTTTGTTACAGGATAAATATATTTAAAATATATATGATTATTATATATTATATTATATTATATTATATAATATTTAATATATAGGTTTGTCACAGGATAAATATATTTATAATATATATAATATTATTTAATATATAGGTTTGTTACAGGATAAATATATTTATAATATATATAATTATTATATATGATTATTATATATTATATTATATTATATAATTGTTATATATGATATTATATATAATATATATATAATATTATATCTATAATATAATACCTATATAATATATTATACCTATATATTATATATATAATGTTATTTAATATATAGGTGTGTTACATTAAACAAATGCATTCTACAGAATGTAGAAATTCATAGAATTCCCAGTTGTTTGTACATTTTTATGAATGAAACAGAAACTTCTGGCTGTGTGTATGTATCTATATGTACCTCTTACGTTTATTCATACTGTTCAATTATCTTGTGACTTCCATATATACATTATCAAACTTGATCTATCAATATGATCAACGTGATCATAACAGTTGAGTTACTAAAATATTTTATTAATAGATGCACATAATATATTCATAAAGGGTGTCCATAATTGAATCATAGCTTCTAAAGTTCCATAAAATAAAATCCAAAATTATCAGATCAATCTAATTACACCGGTGATTATGACGAGGAAACTAAAGTCAGTGAAACTTTACGTGTCATTTCTGAATAACTTTTCCAAATTTGACCAATATGAATTGAATCTCTGCTAAAATATTTATAATAAGAGACGCATAATTTATACAATAATAATAGAATAGTATATATAGAATGATAATAATATTAAGGGTGTCGCTGAACATTGTAAAAAGTTGTCGAAAATCGAAAGAAATCACCGGATGGATCCAATCACATCGGTAATCGTTCGCAATCAGATATTGGCGATCGACGAGGAAGGTTCGATTCGAGAAACGTAGGGATTCACAAATGGTAATCAGCAGTCGTTTCTCGAAGTCGCTGCTGTGTGTGTCTGGATCGACAACAAGAGAGACGAGGCGTTAACCCCGGTTACCGGTCGCGACGTTTCGTCGACCCCGGAGGGAGAAGGTGGAGGGGGACTTTCTATCGTTAGCGAGTAATTCTGCGAAAGTTTTCGAATCCGGCGTCGGCCGAGTTGCCGGTCCGTCGTTTCGTACGAAGAGTTATATTCCTTCTTTGAAATTTCTTCGTGCCTCGCGAGAGCGGAACTTCTTACCGAGCAACTCTCCGAATTCTCTCTGTCCGTCGACCTTACAATCTCGTTAATTCGAGACCTCTCTCTCTTTCTCTCTCTCTCTGGCTGCCTCGCTTACTTTTGCCAGTTGGCTGTTCCGTAAATCATTTCCTCCCCGCGAAATCTATTCGAGCTCGCCGGTTATATCAGACCAAGCTCGCCCCAATCCACGTGAAACTGCGTCGAGGGATCGAACTTGGAACGGTTTGCCCTCTTTCGGTGGACGAGCTTGTTTCAAGTGCAGTTCTGTCGTTCGAAGGAAAAAAATAATTTGTTCGCCAACTCTCAGCCGTGTCGTAATCTCATCTTACTTGTTTGAGTGAAGAAAGCAAGTTAAGAGCAAAGCAGGATACACAGAAATGATCAACTGCACGAGAGTCAGAGAATAAAAGCGGGCTGTCGCGTGCAACCTAGATACAGAATTGATCCAACTTTTTGAATTTTTCTGATTTTTCTGTAGAAAGTTACAGATGAAATTTACAGTACTGAGCAAAATTCTTTTTTTATCACTGAAAGTGATTTTAATGGGGATAACCCAGAAAATCGAGCCTCTTCAGGTGCAACGCTAATGCAACGAAAATTAGCGATTGGTTGATTTGGGTCACGTGATTCGCGAGGGGGCGTGGGCTAGACCTCGAGTAGGAGTGGCGTTGTCTGGTACTGAGCGATCGCGCCAAGTCGTGCAGTTTTCTTTACTGTATTTATTTCGTGCTTAGTTAAATATCCAAATAGATTACCAAACAATGATACAGTTATTATTAGTTAATAATAATAAAGTAATGACGTATGATATAATTATTATTATTGTCCAGTATTCTACTGTAGCTATTTTTTAGCCACGCTATACAACAGACATGTTTATTTTCCATTAAAATTGGAGAACGGAATGAAAATAAGTGGAGGAAAAGGAAATATCATCGTCACTTGGCAATATTAATTAGACGTGATCTCGACATCGTTCACGGCTGGAGGATCGTGATCGTGAAATTAAAGATTAACAGCGAAGATAAATCAGTTCCATTCAGTAAATAATAGTCAATAATTTATCCGTGCCGAAAATGAAGCCAGAATCTTTAAACGAAGAAATTATTATTAAATTATTATTCGGCGTGACGTGTTGATTCGTCTTTTCCTGCTGGCATATTAACGAAAAGAATATTGCAAATAAATCGTGGATGTTTATGCATTCATGGGATACAATATTCAGAGATATACAAAATACATCGAAAGTAGAATATATTTAGTAATTTGGAAACAAATTTTTGATCAAGCTTCGTTTCTTTCGTCGCGTTTTATAAAAATGTGAAACGACATAAATATCCGCCGTTCGAAGACAGTTCAATTTTATTCTCGTCGTGTTTTTGAATTTCTATAAAATTCATACACTTACTTGGAAGCTGTTATGACACTGAAAGCAAGTATTTAGTTGTGGTTGTAAAAATGTGAATTTATATATATCTATTCTTCAAATCGTTTCGAATTCGTTTGAAAACGGAAATTGACAGGTTTCCTCTGAAACTGAAAATAGATTATTTACAATAGTGAAAACAAATTTCTCTTCGTTTCATTCCATTCCTTTTATTGTATCTGTGAAAATCTGAAATTTTTCAAATTTTAATCCACAATTCCACGATTTAATTACCAAAAAAATTAACAAAAAAAAAAAAAATGAATCATCCCCCAAAATTCTATAAAATTTAAAAAAAAACCACAATCTAATTACCAAGAAAACCCCTCAAAATTCTATTTTTGTCGTGTTTTTGGGACTTGCGCAATACAAAGTTAAACTATCATACAATTAACTTTGTTTAATAACAAAGACAAATTTCTCGTTCTCCGTCCCTTTGATCACACCCCCCTGGACCACATAAAATTTGGCCAAATATTGAAGTCGAGAATCCAATTATCCGGGAAGAAATTTCCGCCAAACGGAAGGTACCGTTTTCGTCGCGTCCTCTGAATTTCTCGGAAGGGAGTTGCAAGTTGCAGGTTTGCGAGTAGACGGCGTAACAGTTTTCGCGGTCCCGCTGTCAGGCTGGAATCCGTCGAGTCTGGAAGCTGGTTCGAAGGCTGCGTGCGAAGTTCGGCCGGAATTCGTGACTCGGTGGATACTTGGGTCGACAGCCCTAAGTCGGCAAGTTCCGGAGCTGGCTTATACGAGTTCGAAAACTCGCCGAAAGGGATTAAGCCGGCGACTGCTCTTGCTGGTAATGGAACTTGCCCTCCAGTTTCGAGACGCTTCTTGGAAATAGCCATTAGAGCCACTTTAAAGATTGCACTGTGAACGAACTCTGCCTCTTCTCCTTCTTTTCCTTTTGTTTTTTTTCTCTCTTGTCCGGCTTGTACGAACACTTTTGATTCACGCGGGACGTTCATTCATGTTTCGTTGCGTCGAAATGGTGGGTTTTGCTGGTGAAATTGAAAATCGTTCGACCGAATTGTTACGATTAATTCGTTTGGTATTTTTGTGATGGCACATCGATAAAATATAAACATTTTCACGATGTGGATGTTCAGACGTGTAACCTCAATCTGTTACAGCGATGTTACAGAGAATTAAATAACATTTGTTGGAGGTCGGTTTAAAGCTCGAAGCTTGTCGATCATCGTCGTGATGACTCGTCAATTGACTCGTCGCAAACGTCGATGGTCCAATTTCGATGAAGTTTCTTACGAAACTTGAAACTTCGATAAATGTTTTTAACATGCTTCGCCACAGGTGAGCTACATTAAGAGAACAGAAACAGTCTGGCACTCGGGTGAAAAATTTAAATACAAACGGTGATCGACCACAGGTTTCAATCGTAATAGTTATGAAATTTTGCAGGAAAGCTACGTAGGTGGAAATTTATATTCCGAGCTTCGAAATTACTCGGAAAATGTATTTTACAATCGATGTAACGAAATTTTCTACTAGGGGAGAGAAATATTTTTGAAAGGATTACGTATCTTTTATTTATCGCGCGTTTATCTTTGCCAACGAGCAAAAGTCGGAGATAAATGTGTGATTGTGCGATTAGTCACGTCTCAGCAGCCATTTTATTCATTCTATTTTTCCGAAAGTTTCACAAACGGCGACTGATCCTTCAGGCGTTAAACAGTTAACCTTGATTAATTTTCGACGCGATTCGATTGTCTGAAACTTCATTTAAATTTCATTTTCGTCCGTTCTGTTTTCACGCTGCACACAACTAATTGTAAGCGCACATAGTGTATTAAATTCTGATCGATAGTATTTGTGTCCACATTTTGAAAATTGTCACTTCACTGTCGCGTCTTATCGATGCAATTATCACCAGACTCTGGATGTTTGTACGTTTTTGTATTTTTACAAACGTGACTGGAATATCACTTCTATTTGCCGAATATCGCTATTAATGCCTTCATTTACTTTTTACTTCACATATTACTTTTATTATCACTGAAAGTGATTTTAGCCAACCCAGAAAATCGGGCCTGTTCAGGTGCAACGCTCATGCAACGAAAATTAGCGATTGGTCGATTTGGGTCACGTGATTCGTAAGGGGGCGTGGCGTTGTCTGGTACCGAGCGATCGCGCCTGCAATTTGTTTTCTATCGATTCAAATGTGTGCGTATCAATAAAATGGGAATCTCTTTCAGTGAGACGAATCACAATGTTTGCTTACAATGTTTTATATATCTTTGCATATTTTACGTACTGTGTGCCATTACAAACGTCAATCAAGTAAATTATTAACTCTCAAATTTTAGACCGATGTAAATAGTTGGAATTAATTATGTCGTGGTATTATTTACAAGTAGACGAAATCGTGGTGTCGGGAGAATGAGGGGATCTAAGGAAATCAACGAATTACAATTTTGGATCGTTAAAGTTTGCCTGAGAAGTCTGAGAAAGTTGACGTTTCGTCTCGTTCTCTCCTCCATCGGGCTCCTAACGGTGCGATCCCTCGCTCGCGCTTCCGTTTTCCGTTTCTCGATCCGCCGTGGCATGGGATCTGCCAGCGATATCGAGTCTCGCGGAGGAATTCGGTTTACACGAAGCCACGCATTCTCCTACGTGAGAAAAGGGGATGAGAGAGATTGCTGGCCCCCTCCTCCTCTCGTTTCTCGTGTTTCTCATTAAATTCGCCAACAGCTTCTTTAAAGAGCAGCCTCGAGTCGTCAATTAAACGCATTCCTCGCCAATGAAAGGAAATCTCTCGCGCAAACCCTCTCGCGACTCGCCGATCTCGCCTGCCTTTTAAACGGGAAACGCTTTTTTCAAACGACAACATTCCGTTTCAAATTATCGGACGTGGCCCGTGTTTGCTGGAAATGCGATATGAAATTTCAGCTTTACGCTCTGGATGTGGAGGCCCGTAACGAAACTCAGTCGAGCGAAAAAAATTTCGAATCGTTTAAATAATTTGAACGGCGAATTGTTCCAACGTGTAATAATATTCGCACGCTGCCTGGGAACGTGTTTCACGCTGATTGACGCAGAACGAATATTCACGTAAATCGATACTTTTGTCACTCGTATGTGAATTACCTAACTGCGCTAAATTGTTCGTAAACCTTTCGTCGCACATTTTAATTTAATTAACAGTTAACAATTAATTAATCGTCCCTTCAAATATAATCCTTTGTCATCTGAGAAGCTCCTCCCTCGAGATACGAATGATATCGTCTCGAGTCTCTTCGAATGCAAACGCGTAACGTTAAACTTCCCGATTCAAACGAGGTTCTCGACGATTAAACGACTCGAGGAAAAAAGAAGCGAACTTCTCGACCCGTCGCGAGGACGAACGTTACGTAGCACGTTTGGGAAAAACTCAGGATGACGTTCGTAGAAATACCTCGGGAAGAAAGAAAGATGGGAAGAAATTGATAAATGTTCTCCCGACTTGTTGATCATGTTGCGACTGATGCCAGTCCGGAGTGCCTGCTTGTGCAATAAAATGGAGAAAAAAATTTGCAAAACGTCGGATCGATTAGTCGACTAGCTAGCTAGCCAGATAGATGGATAGAGAGAGATTCGGTTAATCGAGATTGTTGCGCAATGCGTTCTCAACGCGTTTTTCGAACCACTATCGCTCTAATTGATACTTGACTAGTCCACCGACAAAGAGGCTCGAGCGAGAACAAGGTCAAATGGAGACAGCGGGAGGATCTTACCCGCCAAAACCCGCTCATTCTCGTTTCGTGTTGCCTCGGTAATTGATGATTCGACGCGAGATATATATACACACATATAGGGGAGAGCAAATATTTTTTTCTCCGTCACATCCGATCCGCCGGCGGGAGACGGGGGTGTACGCGCCGTCCAGCTCAATTAACAATCGAAACGAATGCCAGCGCGGAGCCAGACGTCGCAACGTGGCCGAAAGTGGGAACACCCTGTCGATGGACACAGACCGATTCATCCGAATGTAAATATCGGGCAAACACCCCGGCCAGAGAGCGCGCGTAGGGGCGGATTGGCCGGCTGCCAGTCCCCCTCTTCCTCTTGGAAACTTCGCTCAAGTTCACCTGGTATGTGCTCGACTCGCAAACTTCCTCTTGTTCCTCCGCCTAGCACCTTCGTCCCTCGTTCATCCCCTTTTTCAATCTCTCCACCTTTCCACAGGTACCGGCTCTCCTGACCATTTTCTCGGTCTGGCCTTTGTGTGTCTGTGCCCGGCTGGATGTATCTGGCCGCTTTAAAGAGACGTTCGGCCAGTAGAGGGGTGGTTGGCCGAGTCTGCACCGGTGGCGGTGGCTCAAAGAAAGCGAGCGAGCCTCGTGGCACGTGGGAGGACGCGCCGCGGCGGCCGAAGGGGTAGATGAGGCAAGGTGGAGCGAGACCGACACGTCCCTGGCACGACGACGAAATACGGGATACCGATAGAGTGAAAAGAGAAAGAGAGGGGAACGGTCGAACGCTGGATGAAAATGAAACGGAGGGGGATGGAGGACCGAGGGAGGGGAGAATGCAGGCCTGGGGGTTAGAGTGGCAGAAAGAGAAACGCGCAAACGGAGAGTGTGGCGAGAGGGTTGCCCAGTGCGCCGTGGAGGCAGAGGATCACGGAGGGGGACGGGGGAGGGGGGGGGGGGGGTTTGTAGAGGGAGAATGGAAGTTCGGAGCTCCGAGAGAAACTGCGAACCCAGAATGGGAATCGGCACTCGAGAATGGCGAAAGGGGGTGCGTGTAGCGTGGAAAGTAGGTGGGGCACCGGGGTGGCTCGGCTCGGATGGAGTTTGGGGCGGCGGTCGGTAGCTGTATTGATTCTCAGGCAGGTCAGGCTGGTGGGGGCGACGAAAGGCGCGGTGGGGTGGTTGGCTGGTGGTTGGCGCGAAACGCATCGCTGCCGCCCGGCCAGAGCTAACGGCAAAACATCAGCCTACAAATTGGCGAATTTCGTTCGAGCCCTCTCCCTCCCACCACCCCGATGAACGACCCGTCTGGAATTCCGGGGCAACTTCGCGACCCCCCCCCCTCCCACCCTCTCGCGGGTTTGAACTTCGCGTCGACGCGTGCCTCCCCGCGGAACTCGGCCGCGTTCTCCGTCCGCGCCGAGCGACGAATTCCTTTCCCTCGATCCTCGACCCTCGGCTTTCTACTCTGTTTATACGAGAGACGCGCGGAAACGTACGTACGAGAACACGATCCGGCGCGGATCCGACGCGTGCAGCAGTCCGTCTACCTTCACGGGGGCCTCGTGGAAATCGTTGACGAACTCCAGAGAATCCGGATACGGCGGAAATACTTCCTGCTTGGCCGGTGGATCGGCGTATCGATCCGTTCGATCCGGGAGGGAGGGGGGAGGGCTAGAGAGACCGGGCCGACATTTTTAAGCGAGTCGGCCGATTACCCGTTTCCAAGCGGAATCGAATATATATGCGCATACATCGCGCGCGCGCGCCACCCGGCTGGAATTCCCCGATTCGATCAAACGCTCGACGATGCTTCGGTTTCTTTGTGCGCGACTCAATTTCGCGGTAATTAAATTTGCATCGGAAGTTTCATGAAAGTTTAATCGCCCGGGGACCGACTGGGCGGGAAGTCGACTGACCTCTACAAAAGATCGAATTATTACTGGTTGGCGAAAAAAGAAGAGAGAGAGAGAGAGAGAGAGAGAGAGGGAGGGAGAGAGAAGAAAGGAATTCATTAAATTTCTCGATACAGGAACGAAAAAAGAAGAAAGGAAGAAGCACCAAGCGGAAATGCTCGTTAGAAAATGGCACGTAAATTAATTGCGATACCGCACGTGCCGTTTCACCTCGCCCACGCCAACTTTCTTTCTCTCTCTCTCTCTCTGTCTCTCGTTCCTCTTTTCCACGAGTACACGCGTTCGCCGAATAAATTATTCAGCTCGGGGAATTTTGTTTCCGAACTATCTACCGATTATTATTTACGTTCCCGGACGTTTGTCATTTTTCCTGCCTCTTCAACAAACAGTCTCTCATTAAACGACGCGGATACATACATTACAGAAAATCAGAGAAGCAATCGTACTCTTCCAACTGCCGACTTTGAACGATCCGTGTTTCGAAATTCTTATCAGTTGAACTATTTAAGAAAATATCTGTGTAAATGTGTTCATAGTTTCGAGCACAAATATATTTGAGAAAAGTAGATTGCTGGTTTTATAAAAAAAAAAAAAATTTATAATATTTTAATTTAATATTTAAAGTGCAGAAGATCTTCGTCCCATCGTATTTACAAAAAACACGTCATGCTTTTGAAAGTGATAGCTTTGATCAAAATTTGTCTTGTCGTCCCTTTGCCCACTCGTCAGATAATGTTGAAACTCGTCCCACGATCGTTCAATATTGAAGCACATTGATACAACGAATACTCACCGTAAATCTGTCCTACTCGCGCAAGAAATTACAGCTCGATGCTTGAACAAAATCCCCACACCACAAAATCCCCGGTGGTTCGTGATTCAAAAAACCTGGCCAGAGGAATGTCTTCCGAAGAGTTTCTGTTCGTAGACTTCCATCTTCCACTGGATACCGCGAATTTTATTTCCGTCGACAATGCAGTTTCAAAGTGCCCGAGTCTGTCGTAGAGCATGGCTAATTATTACCTCATTACGTCGTGCACCGTACGAACGATCGGTAGGGGAAACAACGGGTTCCTCCGTATCCGGTGGAGAATTATTCGTGGGATAGAGTGGAGGCCGGTATCGCAGAACCGTGGATCGTTTATTCCGCAGCATCTCGCGATAGATGGGGTTGACCCTGGCAATTTCTCCTTGAATCTCTCGTGGCGGAGGGTTGTTTGTGGCCCCTCCCTCGCGCCGACTCTCTCAATATTGTTAACGCGCAGAGGGTTCAATCGCACGTGTACGTTTCGCGTCGGTGTGTGCCAGTGTGCAGTAGACTCTTTGTGTGAGTGTATCGTGCACGCACGCACACACACGTACACGCACAGAGTGGAGTGGCACGTAGCATTGGCTGGCGCCAGAAGGCCTTCATCGCCCGTTCCACCTGTTTGTGCTTGAGTTTTCCCCGCTTAGAAACTTTCAGTTCCCAACAACAAAGTTCCCGGCTGGCCGAACTACTCCCGAATGACGTGCCGGATCGATACTTCGTAAGCCTCATAAATAAAGCCGCCACGCTCCGTGACTTGTTCGCCCTACCTTCCGCGTTTCATCGTCTATGCATAGCGTTTCTATCCTCGTGCACGGAGGAGGAGCGGATCGTTCAACGATCGGTCGTTTTATTTATACCCCTTGGAACGGGCAAGAAGGCAGCTTTATCAATCGAATCGAGCCGAGTTGCTCTCGATCACGACACGGAGACAGAGAAAAGAAAAGATGCGATACATATATATATATATATATGTACGATGTATTTGAAATTCAGAATTCGAGCCAAAGGAATTCGAGCCAGGGAATGACGGAGGAGTTGGCGAAAAGAGCAGGGCACACGCTCCTGAACCCTATCGATTGCCAATAAATTCCGCGTGGCCGTAACCAGCAAAGCGTAAAGGTAGCCATTTCGTTCACGGTTCGCCGGCTCACAATGGGTTTCCGCGTACGATCTCGGCTTCTGTGTTCACGTACACACGCCACGGTGAAATTAGCAAAGGTACTCTCACACACTGGTCCTCGTACGTACGTACGTACGTATGTACGCTCGTTCGAGCCGGACCGATGCGAACTTGCTCCAGATACCATCGATCCGTGAGATCATGCCGAGCCAAACACGAAAGATTCTTCTTCCTCGATCTCCTGTTTATCACTGAAAGTGATTTTAGCGCGGGTAAAACCCAGAAAATCGGGTCTCTTCAGGTGCAACGCTGATGCAACGAAAATTAGCGATTGGTCGATTTGGGTCACGTGATTCGCGAGGGGGCGTGGGGTAAACCTCGAGTAGGAGTGGCGTTTTCTGCTACTGAGCGATCGCGCCAAATGTTTGCACAACAATAAAATTTTATGGCAAAAAAGTCGTCTTCATTTCCGGGGCCTTTCAGTGAAACGAATCGTACTGGGGTACGAGTCGTACAATTCCCCCCCCCCCCCCCCCTCTTTCTCTCTATTCTTGGACGACTTGATAAATCTTCGCCAGCACGCTCTCGCCGCGGAAAATTATCACGTTCGATTGGCATTCGACCGACGAACAAAGTTCAGAAATTGGTCTCGAAAGAACGACGCTGCTTGGAGGTCGTGGAGGAGGCCACGTGGAAAGAGAAAGCTACTACGACGAAAGGGAGTATGAGAGAGAGAGAGAGACGGCCGAGAGTTTATCAGGGTATGCATCAACGCACGAAGCCACGTTCGCAATATTATCGTCGGTCGCGTGACGCTCCCGGTTTTCGAAGGCGGCTGCTCGTTGCCTAGGGTCTGGAGATATAGGGGTCGTAGCAACGGAACGGAACGGAATGGAACGGATAAGGGTGAGAAGAGAGCGAGTTGGGTTGGCAGCGGGGAGGGCGGTTGTTGGACCGGGTGAGCGAGAAGGAACAGAGGGGAACGCGTAGGTCCGTCAAGGAAAGCAACGCGCGGAGAGGGGTGACGGCGATGGGTAGCGGTGGTGGTGGTGGTGGTGGTGGTGGTGGTGGTGGATCGGGCGATCGGGCGCGTCGGTGTGTCGCGGGTAAGCGGGAGCCGGAGCCGTGGGCAGAGGCGGCTAGAGCGAGAGAGAGTGGGGGAGAGAGAGGATTCCACGAAGCTCGCGGAGCACCAGTAGACGGCAGCACTGCGGGCCGCGCGTATCGCAGTTCGTGTCTGATCGTCTGCGCGCTTTTGTCTCTACACTTGTCGACTTGCCGTCGTCGTCGTCTCGAGGGTGAACGTGCCCCCACCCGCGGCGGCTTATCCCACCCCGCGGCATTTTCTATTATTGCCGTCGTCGTGTCGTATCGGCGCGTCTACGGATAGTGAAGGCACCTCTCGTGCCGGCGTTTGTCGCGTTGCTTGTTCCGTGGGCAATTTTTTTTTTTTCCTCCTCCCCTCCCGGTTTGGCGAGCAACGCTCGAGCAACCAGCCGGACAATCGGAAGTGTTTGTTAACCGAGGCACACGCGAGCAGCGTGCGCAAGGAACCACGTTCGAGAGAGGAAGAGAGAAAGAAAAAGGTGACGATACTGTGAAAAAGCCCGTCGGAGGAGAAGATTCGCGATTCGCTGCGCGTGAAGTTTGCTACGCGTGAAGTTTGCTACGCGTCCTTGGAGAGAGAGAGAGAGAGAGAGTGCGTGTGTCGTGGCCGAGAAATTCTCACGGAAAATTCTCTTCTCTCGCGGCTTTGGTTGGACGATGGGCGGGGGCTCGAGCGCATCGGAGCCGAAGCTCTCGTTCCCGTGAACTCAACCTGACTGCTGCCTCTGTGTTCCTTCTCGTCTCGTCTCCTCTCGTCTCGTCTCGTCTCGTCTCGTCTCGTCTCGTCCGGTCTGACAGAGTCGCGCGTCGCCCGGTGGCCGCAGCCCTCGCGTGTGGGCCAGCCATATTTGACGCCGGATGCTCTCGCGGCTGTTCTCCGTGATTCGATGCTGTTCCGCGGCTCGTGTACGGAAACGGTGGTGGTGCGCGTACGCGTGTGTGCCCTCGAGACGCGATAAATCCGTTGGCGGGCAGGCGCGCGAAAGAAATTGTGATCTACGACGATAGACGCGAGCCGCGAGTGAAATGCGCCTCGACGCGCCTGGCAACGTTCCCAGACGCAGTGCTCCCTGACGATGATGCCGCCGCGAGACCGTTTCTAACCGGCCCGAGAAACCGTTCCAACCAATGGAATATTTACCCACTCGGAGTATCTAACCGTGCTCGAGATCTCAGAGATCTCGCGATCGCCGCGATCGAGTATCGTTTTTTTACCGGAGTACTTCTCGAGGTATATAATCGTGGTGTGAAAAGAGAAGAGAAAAAGAAAAAGAAAAAGAAAAATAGAGAGATCTTGTCTTGATATGTGCGAGGCTCGCATCGATGTCGAACGTCGGGAATGATCGTCACAGTGAAGAAACACGAATGCTCTGTGCCAGGATTTTAACGTTTTAGAATCGTGAAGCATCCAGTGGTGTTTTATATATATATATATGTACGTACGTCGGTCTCCCGTGGCGTGTGACGCGCGATTTTTAATTCTAACGACCCCCTGCCTACCCCCTCCGCCCTCCCGCCCCCCGACACACTCCCCCCCGACCCGGCGAATGATTGTGGTGCTGTGGTGAAGTAAAGTGAAAGTCAAACGCGACGGACGGCCATTTTTCATGGATAAACGTTGCAGCACGTCGACCGGCTCGAACTGGTTTCAATCGCACGGCTCCAGCGCCACGAGACGTAAGTGTTCCATCGCTAAACATCCACTCTGATTGCCACCTCCGCCTTTAATGGCGGATTTAATGCGATTTCCTCGTCTCGCGAGCCGCGGGGGAGGGAGTGGGAGGAAGTGATTCCTACGAGGCACAGCTTGTAGGTTCGCGCCCGGTTGTAACCGTATTAGCTCGGACGCTGTTTTCCGGGCTCTTCGTTTGTTTCGCGAGATTTCGAAAAGTCACCATGTGCCGCTTTCTGAAACGATGGCTTTCTTTCACGTCGAGTTGGCAAGTTTGGAAATTTGTTCGTTTGTCAACGTCGTCAAATGCGTTAACCCTTTGTTCTCGACAGACTTTCTTTTTTCAGCAATTTATTTTTTACGAAGCGTCGCTTCAAATTATTGAAATTTCGTTGGCAGGAAATTTTGTTGATTGTAATATATCCTTTAATGTATGACTTTGTTCGAAAGCAATCGTCAAGTATAGTACATATAATAGAAGTTGATACGTAGTTTCAATCTCTCTTCAAGAATATCCTTCATCATTTTATAAACTTTCGTAAGAAGCTTGGTTAATAATAAGTCGATGATAACGAGTAGTCAACTGCCTCTATCCTCAAGAATTTCTTCTTTTTTCAATTTTACTATTCCTCTTGCGTCGTTGTATTATGTCACATCATACGACACCGCGTCTACGTTATAATTATCAGCAATTTTATAAAATTTTATAATTTTAGCTGTTGACTAAATTTAGGGATGATGTTCCATTTATTTCTTTGCTCTGTAACAATTTCATCGGTTTCGTCCAAAACTATTCGACGCGATCGCTGCAGATTTGCTGTTAAAGTGGTTGAATGACAATGGCGAATTGGCAATTAATTCGAAGCGAAGAAGGACGAGCCGTGTTGGAATTTACAGAGCCTCCCGGTTCTTTCGTCATCTTCAAATTCCTCTCCGTGAGATCGGTCGAGCCTCCGTCGCCTCGAGTTCCGACGTTTACTCGCAATTACGACGCGATGATACATGCCACTTCCGCGAAATAACGCAGTAAACAGTGAGAGGCAGCTTTTCTTGGAAGTCCCTGACAACATACATCGCGCGAGGCGAAGTAGAAGCATCATTCGTATTTCGACAAGTCCGCCGCTCGACCTTTCCTCCAATTTGTTTTCGTTCGCGTGAACGTGCGTAAATTCGTCAAGCGTCGCTGTGGAAAGATTGCTTGCTATCAAAGTTATCGTTAGTCCAAGTTTCGCGCAGTGCGAGGAAAGACACGTACGCGCGCCGTTCTCGTGCAAAAGTTCCCTTTCGAGAGGGACGACTTTGAAAGTCTCCGTACTTGAGACGGATAATGTACGCGAACTTGCGAGCCGGCATAACTTCTGGCGAGCCGATGCGTCGCTCCATCGGGGGAACAGGCTTCCATCGATTCCGACAGAGTTGCAGGTACGAGCCATCGAAGTTTCAGTCGAACTAGATTAACACGCTCGTGGGATCCCTCCAAGTTACGTTTGCGATAGATTATCAGTCGATCGTTTAATTGTTACGGGTACCCACAAGTGACATCATTTTTTTTCAAATTTAACAGACATTGCCATCTGGTGACGATAATTTAAATAAAATAAAGTTATTTATACTCCCATTATTGGGTTAGATTTAGGTTTAGGTTAGGTTAGCTTTAGGTTAGATTTAGGTTTAGGTTAGGTTAGGTTTAGATTAAGTTTAGGTTAAGTTTAGGTTAGGTTTGGGTTAGGTTTACATGGTGTTACACACGTATGTAAATGTTGTCGTGGGAAAGTTATTCGCGAGGTCGTGTCAAAATATTTAGGTTAGGTTTAGGTTAGATTTAGGTTTAGGTTAGGTTAGGTTTAGATCAGTTTTAGGTTATGTTTAGGTTAGGTTAGATTTAGGTTAGGTTTACATGGTGTTCCACACGTATGTAAATGTTGTCGTGGGAAAGTTATTCGCGAGGTCCTGTCAAAATATTTAGGTTAGCTTGAGGTTAGATTTAGGTTTAAGTTAGGTTAGGTTTAGATCAGTTTTAGGTTATGTTTAGGTTAGGTTAGATTTAGGTTAGGTTTACATGGTGTTCCACACGTATGTAAATGTTGTCGTGGGAAAGTTATTCGCGAGGTCCTGTCAAAATATTTAGATTAGCTTTAGGTTAGATTTAGGTTTAAGTTAGGTTAGGTTTAGATCAGTTTTAGGTTAAGTTTAGGTTAGGTTTAGGTTAGGTTTACATGGTGTTACACACGTATGTAAACGTTGTCGTGGGAAAGTTATTCGCGAGGTCGTGTCAAAATATTACGCAAGAGCGTAATGTAAATAATACAGATGCAAGCGTTGCGTAGAAATCATTTTCTTAGCGCACGGTGTTATATCAGATCTCGATGAACGTGTCAATTCTTTAACCGAGTAAGCTCGTCGTGTAACAGTAAAGAGATTTCCCGATTTTCGAGTTTTAAACGATACAGCACTACTATACATACACGTGTTGTGAAACTTCACGCGTGTACGTACGTTTGCACGCGTGTGATTCCCACGGCTCGCGATACAACGTGTGCCAAGAAGTAATTCCCACGTAATTATAAAATTGATAGATGATCTTATTGAAAGAGATGGCCAATTACCCAGAAACAATCTTGACAAACGCGTCGCGAAAGCGTAGCAAGCCGCGCGAGCGTGTGAACCTTATTCCTCGTCTCGATATCGCGGAGCTTAACGCAAAAGCGATCGGATTTAAAGCCGTGCTTTACACAGAGGCGGTGCGTGTATTCTCGATCTGTGGAGGGTTGGGGGCAGGGTGGGAAATATTCGAGAGCCCTTTTCCTTATTGACACGCGCGTCGAAACTTTCGAGCAACGCGAGATCCTTTGTGGCGTGCGCGTAGGCAGGTACGCGTGTGTGCGGAAAGGTGAACGTAGACACGGAAGGGGCGGAGAGAGGAACGCGGATAATAGCGGCAGAAGGTGGAAGATAAAAGAGGAAGACGATGTCGGTGGTGAGTGACGGAAGGAGAGGAAAGGGTGGACGAACGAGAGAGAGAGAGCTTGGTGAGGGGTTGGTGGGCGAAAGAGGAAGCGCGAGCTTGCGGGGAAATAGAGAAAGAGAGAGAGAGACGAATGGAAGGGAAAATGAATTCTCGTTGGCAGTCAGATAACCCGGTACGATCGATCGGAATATCTGCTGGTCCGTTGGCGTTACACACACCGCTTACATAGAAACGCCGCTTTATATATAGAACATCGGCCATGTGCCGAAAGAGAGAGAAAGAGAGAGAGAGAGGGAGAGAGGAGCGGTGCGCGCATACGTGCAGCCTCTCTCGTGTACATATGTACGAATGTCTACATAAGCGTCTGCGACTCTTTGCGAACGACGGGAACGCGTGTAGTATGCATGAATGCGTATACAGGGTGGCTCGATTTAACCGCGCGTCCGCACCACTTTTCAAAGAACCGGCCGGGGAAAGCGAAACTTTTTTTCTTTCTTCTTTTTTCTTTTTTTTTCGCCCAGCACTTGCCGGATTAGTTCTTTTCTTTTCTCTCTCTCTCTCTCTTTTTTCTTCTTTCTCTTCTTTTCGTTGACTCTAGCCCGCGGGAAATGAAGCTCTCAATACTGATTAATTCCTTGCTCCGATCTCGGAGGAACATTTGTTTCACGGTAGTGAGTAATTTCGGGAAGTTTTCAAAGATCGTAAGTCGTTCTCTTCGTATTTCAATTTTCTCTGAAGAGTTTCTCTGAAGTTTGTCTCGTCTGTTATAAACGTTACACAGTTGAACTGCAAAGAAAATAGCCGCGTAAAATAATTTTGCGACTACGGACACTTCTTACAATGACGATACAAGGGAACTTCTGTCGTTCTTTGCACATTGTACGCAAATCGCGTGCGTTTTTGCAGTTTCCAGTTTCCTACGAACCAAGCACAAGTTACGATATTTAACAAATGAAATAATCTAACCTAAATTATATTCACATAATTCACGATGTACTTTGTATATATTCGCGAAAATCAGCAGTCTTGTCGCCTGACTTGTCGATAAAATCTCTAGAAATTTTCATTTCGGATCGCAGTTCTCGAAAGAGTGGGGGAACATTATTGTTTCATCTCGTTCGACGAGCAGTCGATCGCGACTGAATAATTCAGCGCGAGATTGATTAATAGATCACCGGTTAAAAGATCGCTCGATTGCTACCTCCTCAGGGGTAAATTGAAGATGCTCGGTGTTTGTCGTCTCGCGGAATCGTCGCTGCCGCGGCTGCGAATAGCCAACGTTCAGTCATATTTAATCGGCCGCTGTTGCATACTTGACAGTCGCGTTCCCAGATTCCTCTTTCAGACATCGCTCCCCCGGCGAATTATTCACGAGCGTGAAATCCGTCTTCTTCGGGGTAAATTTACGAACGAGCTACCCCCTGTGTCAGGGGTCAATCGATTGCTAAAATTACTTGAAATCGCGTTAATTATTACCCTGTTATATTTAAGACCGAATGAATATGG
The DNA here is from genome assembly GCA_030673865.1 of Melipona bicolor. NCBI lineage: Eukaryota > Metazoa > Arthropoda > Insecta > Hymenoptera > Apidae > Melipona > Melipona bicolor. Next base: position 2,714,479 of record JAHYIQ010000007.1, on the reverse strand, counting down.
GGAGAACAACGGTGAATTTATTGGCGCTCGAAGGCTCGGCTGAAACTTGGTTTCAGCTAGACGGAATCTTTATTGAAATTTTTGGATAAACAGCTCGAACGAGTACTTTTAATCGAATCCAATGTTCAGCCTACTTTTCAATTAAATAACGTACCTATCTTGCCACCTTATCTTTGTCATTAAAAATGCTATCTTATCTTTAATTAAACACATACATCCGGCACGCAGTGTCTGTTGAATCTTCGTGTTTGTAGATTATTGCAGCGACGCGGAGATTTGGATGAATTTCCAGTCTGATTAGATATCCCGTTCTGAATCTCGCAGTTTTTCTGCTCTTGCGCCCGAAGTTTCGTCTCGTGACGAGAGCTGAGTCGTGCTGTTCGCGCAATTTTTACAAGTTGATACGATTTGACCCAATGAATCCAGAGCCATTCGCTGCTAGTATCTACGATTCAAATCCGTTCAGGATTATAAATATAATTTCAATTATTCTCACTAGAACTTTTGATCGAAATATCTCTACTCCAAAATTCTACTCTGCAGTCTGGAATTTTTATATTCGATAAAACTCTAAAATTGTACAATGGAGTTCACGCTGAAATCGATCGAAAGCTTCCGATTGACGAAACCCTAAAATTGCAAACTGCCGCGTAACGTGCAAAATTTTGCTCGCGCGCAGTATTGAAGGAACGTGGAAGTAATAGGAATAGCGACGAAACACGTTCGTTCTGTGGGAAATTTGGAGCGGGCCGAAATTCCGCGGCCGCGATCCGATGGAGGAAGGCGAAACGCGCGCGGATACCGGCGCGCTAATGGGCGTGAATGCGCGGCTGTTATCAGTCGTTGTCACTTATCGGCGAACAGGACGAATCCCTCCTGACTGTCAATACCTCGCCTAGAGATACTTGACTTGTATGTGAGTCAAGTATGCGCATAGATAAAACGAGTCACGTCGACCGTATCTCTCTTTACAGCGGTCGCTGTCGCATGTCAAAGTCGCGTGAACGATATATATACATATATATTATATATGTACATACGCCTGGTTACGTGAATTCGTTTGCCGTCACACAACATAGGCTATTCGTTTCGTTGTTTCACGCCGATTCCTAATGATACTTGGTTGATATTTTTCTCTTTTTCGCGTCTTTGGACAGGGGAAAGATGTTTTCAAAAAGGGTCCAGGAAATTTTGGATTCGATTTAGGTTTTTCTGGGGGGATTCGTCACAGGAAATCACTTGGAAATTTCGGAATATTAGCAGGTGACGACCAGAGGGTTCTTGCAAGGTTTTTTCAAGAAGAGAATAGAAATTGAGACGGAATTGAGCAGAATTTAAGGTCCTTCGAAATACGAATCCGTAACCCAATGACAACTCTAATCTTCTAGTCTCGATTAATTACAACTCTGTTGTTAATTAATAGTGAGATAACTCGAGCACTTTTCACGAGTGTCAATTGTACTTTAATATTTTGCCTCTTGCGTGCTTAAACTCAACCGTTATTGGAATTGGTATTGAAGGAACGAAAGATGAGAAGGATGCATGGGAAGGATTTGGAGGTAGTTGGAAGAAGAAAGTGTGGTTGATGCGTTTTTCTTCTCGAAGTCACTGCCTAAGACTCATCAGTGGGGCTGATGGCAGCGACTCCTTTACCCCAGACGCTTGTTATTGTAACTACCCGCTAAGGCTGAATGGTCACCCATCCTAGCGGTGGTGTTCCGCACTCTACTTTGCTTAACGTCGGAGATCGGTAGGACCTCGACGCTAGGCGCGCAGCCACTTGCGGCTTGTGCTAGTCACCGTTCGAAACTCGTAGTTGAGGAATCCTAGACCGCTACAGTATTACGAATGAAAAACTCGGCGATACCAAGTTCGAGCATCGTTTTCGTCCGAAAAGTACGCGCTCGACGTATCTGCTTTCCCAGTTACACGTATGATAAGAGAAACTCTCGAAAGGAAATGAATCGAGGGCAGCTAGATGGGAAAATAAAGGAAGTCTCTCGAAGAGATTGAAAAGAGATCTCCGGCTAGGAACGAAACGGCGAGGATACGGCGGACGAAGGGAGGTCGGGGGCGCATGGGTGGACCAGTTTGCAGGCAGGAAAGAGCAACCGGTATCCAGAGAGAACCGGTTGGCCACCGAAGGTAGGTGGTAAAAATCGGTAAACAAGCGAGCTGGCCAGCTTTATCGCGCCACCCCTCGTGTCTGCACACGCTATCGATCAAAAGTTTGGCTGTAAGCCTTCGTGTATTCGCGAAACGATACAAAACGCGGCGGCGATGTTTCATCGTTTTTCTCGCTCCGCGGGGGAAGTGTTCATTTCCGCGGACGATAAGATTCGGGACGACAAGTTTGCCTCTACTTTCTTGTTTTGTCTCTCGCACTGGAATAACCAGTTTGCGCAAAGTATTCTCGCAACGTATATATACTCGATACGCTCGACTGTGCGAACAATTTACACGATGAGCGCAAAATGTGAGACGAGTGAGTCGTGAAAGCATTCGAGCTTTCGCGAATGCGTTGAACACTGGGATATTGGGACATTGGCTCGACTGTTATTGTGTTATTCTGTTAGCCAAGTTTGAAATAAATCTGAAATTACGGGATGCTTGGCACGAATGGTTGAAGTATTTAGTTAATTATATCAATGACTGTATTAATAGATCCGGGCATTCAGTACCTTCGTATTTATAGTGCGATCAAGATGTATCTCTTGTACATTTTTAAGATTGGTTTCAAACTCCATTCCGTGGTATAATTGTCACGGATTTTTATCTTTTATCAAAGTTGACGTAGAAAATTGAAGAATTTTTAAAAAATTTTTTAAAAATCCGATGCTCTAATTTAAAATGTTTTCTATAATATGAACTATACATCTTGGCTTGTATATATTACATGACTTGATTTATATATTTTGTGACAAGTGTTCAAATACTTTCACGAGTCTATGTATTATTATTATTGCGTGTTCGTAAACGCAATACAACTGTCACATCTTTTAATAATTTTACGTCACTTAACGCTAAAACTACCGACGACTAAACTATCACATTTGTAGCAAAGAAACGAAAGTGCAAGGTACAAGAAAAAGTTAATAGTACAACAAAGAACATCATCTTTCAAAAAAATCACTCGAACGTCCAAAAATATACTATAAAATTTCTATAGAAAATCACATATATATAAATACCACTTTGATTACTTTGGTAGTTCCAGTGGGATTGTTGCCGCGCCTCAGGTGCAATCTCGTTGAACTAAACTTTTCATTCGCCGTTTTTCGCCAGAAAAAGACGTTCTCCCGTCCTGACGAGACGTTCGAGGACTATTTCGATTCCGCGCGACTCTCGCGTTATTGATGGTGTTGGCGATGCGTGTTAGTCGTTAGTCAAGTCGACGTCCTCGATCGGCGGTGCATATTTGCGCGCTGATCTTTTCCAGTTACATAGGTAACCACTTAAGCAGCTGCCAGACAGACAGTTCCCGCGCGCACACACACATACACAGAGAGAGCTTCGTCTTTCCGTGTAGCCATTAATTAGATTAGCATATGCCGGAAAAAGGTGCTATCCGCCTATATCCGCCTGTGGCAACGATATCACTGGCAGCAGCGGAGGTTGCTCGGTGCGTTAATGCCATTATGGGATCATCCGTGAGGCGGCTGTAACGCTCCGACTACAGTGCATATCCTTCGACCGCTACACGACCCTGTTACAGTAATTGCACCGATGCTCCCTATGCGCGCTTATCTACACGCGCGTTATTGTTGTCTTTTACACTTTACGGACACGATCTTTTACAATTTTCCAGCGATCTTCCGCGCAACTTCATCCCCGACACCGTTTATCGGGAGAGAAAATTTTAGTTGAATTTTAGTTTTCTGCCTTTTTTTCGTTGGACAGTAGTTCTTCGTAACGTGTGTGTATTAACATAATTTTTATTATTTCTTAAATTTTTTCGAGCTACGTTCGACTCCATTTATTGGAAGAGAATTTTAATTAATTGTTATATTTTTTTTTTTTTTTTTTTTCGTTAGATGGATCTTTGCAACGTGTGTATGTGTCTTTTATATATTTTACTTTAATTCCGTTAATTGGAAAAAAATTTTAGTTATCTGTTTCTTTTAAGCCTTTTATGGATTTTTACGAGGTACTCTGGAGCAACATTCCACGTAACTTTGTTCCATTTATCGGAAGGGAATTTTCCTTGGTTTACTCTACATTAGTCTTTTGAATTTTATTAAATTTCACAGACGATTTTTTTTTACCAGGAATTTTGGAGCAACGTTCCACGTAACTTTGGCTGCTTTTATTGTTGTTACACTTCCTCCTTTTCTTCTCTCTTTCCCATCGGGTAAATCTTTGCATCGTTTTTGTTATTTCTTCAATTTCACGGACAATTTTTCTCTTTCACTCCATTTGTTGGAAGAAAATTTTAGTTGGTGATGCACGAAACAATTTGAATTGTTAAAAAAATATATAATCAATATTAATTGGTGTTGGAAGATAAATAAACCATAATAGAATTCTAAATATAATATTTTTATAAATTATCATTCCAAGCTTTTTCATTGTTCATTTTTTACATTATCGTCTTTCAAGTCTTTCATGGATTTCTTTCCCGTCGAAAAATGTTGAAGCAACCTCAACTCCAGTTTATGTGAGAAAATTCTCCCTGTCGACTCGTTCCTTCGCATCATCCCTTTCCCCATCGATCGAACCTCCCGTATCTCCAAATATCTCTCTGCAAATTTCCCGTAAAAATCCGCGGTTCGCTCGTTGTGCAGAAAAAGCCCTGGCGTCATAAACCTGTTCAGCGCGCCGCAATCTCGCCGGTGAAATCGATTAGTTGCCTCGCGTGCGACTAACGAGCCCTCCGACCTCTCCAATACGGTATTCCTAACGAGTCCTCTCTCTCTCTCTCTCTCTCTCTCTCTTTCTCGCGGCTAGACATTAATAATTCGATCCGCGCTCGGGGGATTCCACTCGGGTCGGCCCACTTATTCCGCATTCTTGCCGGGCGGGTATCGTCGAGTCTCGAAGACTCGAGGAGAAGCGGCTACGCCGCTGGGCGAACGCAGCAGCGGCACAAAGCCCGGAGCGGCGCAAACTATTTATTTCATGAGCGTTTCTCCCTCCTCGCGTGGACGACCGGCCGCCTCCCCTTTTAATGCCCGGCCGTGTGTACACGGGTCGTACATCAAGCCCCGGCCGCGGGGGCGGGAGGCCGGGTCGGGTCGGGTCGGTATGCGAGGAAGGCGGGCAGGACAAGAGCACCGCGCACTGTGCGGCGGTACATAACGAGTGCGCTACATAAGGGGGCACATAATGTGCGTGGCCATGTGCATCCGGCGGAATGCGACGGCCTAGGTGAAACGGCCTGGTCCCGTGCCAGAGACTTTAACCTCGATTCGCAATAAAACGGGCTGAACTGTTCTTCTTTTCTGCCACTCTCGGACGCTCTCGCCACCTTTTCCACCGCTGGACGAAGGGGGAGGGAGAGTCACGGTGTCAGGGAAATGGGGAATCGAGCGTGCAAGGTGCGCGCGTCCTCGTCGGTACTTTTGGCGAACGTTCGAGTCGCTTTCGAGAAGAAGCCGGCGGTTTTTCCTTTTCAAGTCGGTGGTTGGATTGGTCACGGCTCTCGTTTTGACCTTTTCGTTTTAAAACCCACTGACAAAAGTTTAGGTCATTAGGCGATTGGGAATGGCAGGAACGTGGAATGGAATTATTTGTACAAATATCAGATGACAAACGCGAGTGAATCTTCTCGGAAATTGGCATCGATCTTTCAAGACTCTATTTAAATATCCCGTAATGATTCAAAGGCAAAGTAACTTGTGCCACTTTCGAAATAAACGGCTCGTTTGTTGTTATAACATTTGGTCTATGGCATAAAGTTTCTATCCAGAGGCAGTGCAGTAGAAAACACAAATGTTTCTCATTTGAATCTTCGAAACTACACTGTTTGACGTCTATAAAATGTCCAACAGAAATTGCAAGTTGCGAATTTCGTCGATTTTGGTAGTTCTAGTGTTACAGACGGACATAAGCGTAATAAAAAATATTTTCTTCTATGAGGATTGTGTCTTTTCTTCGTTAAATGTTCATCCGTTTCAAGATCGCAGATTTTTATATTTATAGGAAATTTATAATTCAAAAAAATGGAACAACAGACGTATAATGTTGTTTTCGATTTATATCTATATATATTATCAAATTGTTTTTAGAATTATTAAATGGTAGATTTTCATATTTATAGGAATTCAAATATAATTTCTTCTCGTTTACTAATTATTCTAACGAGAGTTTGCATATTTATATATTACCAAATTAATATTACACACCGTCAGAGTATTCCCGGTGTCTCCAAATTTTTCACGAATGCATGAAAATCCACCGCGCGACTACGTTCAATAATTCGAAATTAAATAAATAAAGAAACGACTGTGTAATTCTATCCAGCATAAATTTCGCTGTTAAATCATTCGTCTTCGCTTCGTCAGCCGAGAACCGAGGGCTCTTGCAACAAATACACGCGGAAGTTACATTCGCACAAACACGAACGCGTTTTTCACCCCGAGGAGGAAGCAAAGTTCCTGGGAACTGTTCGTTAGTTTACGAGAAGCGGCATTCGCAAGGAAATCGTCGAGTAATCGAGTCGAGGAATGCGAGTGGTCCTCCGTTTGAACTCGTTTCACAGACCGATGGATAACTTCTTCGAGTCCTTCCTCGAAGAGGAACGCCCTCGCGTTCGTCGAAAAACTCCGAGTTAGTTAGTCTCATCCGCCTGGTTCTTCGAACCACCAAGTCGTTATCAGCCGAGTATCTTCTTCGGGGGCAATCCCCTCCGATCGCCTTTTTTCGTATATTCACGACCGATACTGGCTTTTAATTTCTCTCGAGGCGTCTCTCCACCCCTCGAGAATATTCACCGAGCCGATAATCCAGCCGCGTATCCTCTCCACCGCTCGTAAATTCGCCTACGTCCCGCCTTCTTTCTTGTTCCCTTCTTTGCCCGAGTCGGCCGAGTACCTGGTGGCCTCTTTACGCCACTGTTCTACAGGGTGATCCAGATCCCTCTTCACGAATCGGTGAACTTGATGATCGAATTGCGAAGATATCGACATCGATTACTTTACAATTCTTGCGATTTTCGTGTGATTCGTGTTACTTGGACGTTGTAGTTTTGGGGATTCGAAATTTTTGTCTATAGTTTCGTGAATATTCACGTTTGCTACAGTCGAGTGTCAAAACGCGTAATATGTATGACACAAATATATTCAAGGTAGGCGTAGTAATCGTTGTGGTATTTAGTATAGTAGGCTTTTTATTAGTATGACCTCTTGTTGGTATAGTGGCCACATCTATACAGGGTGATCCAGCAATTACGATTTTAGTTCATGTTCGGGATTTGAAATTTCTTCTATAGTTTCGTGAATATTCACGTTTGCTACAGTCGAGTGTCAAAATGCCTAATATCTATGATGCAAATATATTCAAGGTAGGCGTAGTAATCGTTGTGACATTTAGTATAGTAGGCCCTTTATTAGTATGGTCTCTTGTTGGTATAGTGGCCACCACTATATAGGGTGATCCAGCAATTAAATGAAACTTTAATTTAACAAGTTGATAAATCTTTGTCTCTCCCTCAGATCGAAGTTTGCTCACCGTCGATACAATTGTTGCGATTTTAGTATAGTTCATGTCCGGGATTTGAAATTTGTCTATAGTTTCGCGAATATTCACATTTGCTACAGTCGAGTGTCAAAATGTATAATATATATGATACAGATATATTCAGGATAGGCGTACTAATCGTTGTAACATTTAGTATAGTAGGTTCTTTATTAGTATGGCCTCTTGTTGGTATAGTGGCCACCACTATACAGGGTGATCCAGCAATTAAATGAAACTGTAATTTAACGAGTCGATGAATCTTTGTCTCTCCCTCTGATCGAAGTTTGCTCACCGTCGAAACAATTGTTGCGATTTTAGTATAGTTCATGTCCGGGATTTGAAATTTTTGTCTACAGTTTCGTGAATATTCACGTTTGCTACAGTCGAGTGTCAAAATGCCTAATATGTATGATACAAATATATTCAAGATAGGTAGTAATCGTTGTGATACTTAGTATGGTGGGCTGTTTATTAGTATGGCCTCTAGTTAGTATAGTGGTCACCACTATACAGGGTGATCCAGCAATTAAATGAAAGTTTAATTTAACGAATCGATGAATCTTTGTCTCTCCCTCTGATTGAAGTTTGCTCGACATCGATAGAACAATTGTTGCGATTTTAGTACAGTTCATGTCAGAGATTTGAAATTTCTTCTACAATTTCGTGAATATTCACATTTGCTACAGTCGAGTGTCAAAATGCCTAATATATATGATACAGATATATTCAAGATAGGCGTAGTAATCGTTGTAACATTTAGTATAGTAGGCTCTTTATTAGTATGGCCTCTTGTTAGTATGGTGGCCACCACTATACAGGGTGATTTAGCAATTAAATGAAACTTTAATTTAACAAGTTGATAAATCTTTGTGTCAAAATGCGTACAATTGAGTGTCAAAAGATGGCCAAGTGTAAAAGCTGGCCAAATGTATCTGAGATTTCGAGGCGAGTTGGACGCTGACTCTGATTCCATCGGGATCACCCAGTATATAGGGTAAGTTTAGCACGGCGGCGTTTATCTCTAGCACCGTGCCACGCTGTCGCGTTTATCTACGGTAATAAATGCGCCGGTTGAACAAAGACGCGGACCGCCTGCACGCCCCTGTTTCATTCGCAACACCCTGTCCAAGTTTTGCCTGGCGTGTCCCGTCGCGTGACTTTACGAGCTTGCAACAACAGAGAGGAGAGGGGGGACCAGGTTGACGATCACTCGTCCATGCGCGGGCAAACGAAGAAGTCCACGCGTGTTTGTGCTTTCTCTCGTACTCGAATACTTTCGTTTTCGTCGAGCTCTAGCTTCCAATAGATCGCTCTGGATCCCGGCGCGAGTTCATCTCCGTTTCTCGTTTGCATTTCAGCCACGACCCGGAAGGAGGCCGCGAGGACGTCCCGGAAACGCCACGCAGCTGCAAACTACGCCTAGGATACAGAGTCCGATCTCGCAGCATCTGGAAAAAGGTAGGACCTCTGAGCTTTCAAATTCAATTTTTTTTTTTTAAATTTGAAGGTGCAAAGAGCGATCAAAGTGGAAATGACGTATATTTGGGGAAATACTTTTGAGAGCAGAGCCAGCTCTTGACGCGATCTCTGTTTGCATCTGTTACATTTTATTGAATAATTAGGCAGAGGAGCAATTAGTAATACGAAATATATTTGCAAAAGCACGTCTTATTACACCAGTGTTCTCTTGAATTGCACCGTTGGCTCCTTAAGAGGACTATTCTAGAAAGATAAATAGCAAAGGCGATTGTACAGAGACGTCGCGTGACCAATTAGCATAGTTTCCCACCATATCAACACATTTTTACCGTTACTGTCCATTCTAACAGTATCTCTGTTGCATTTAAATTCTCATAAATATTTTGACGGAAAATTGAAACGCAGGAGATTTAAATTTTAGTGTACATTCATTAAATATTAAATCTAATTTATATTAAGTCGGCACGAACTTTCCGGACGACCCAATATCAGCTGTCTGTTGGCGTAAAATATTTCTTCTAGCATTATCAGGTCTCAGATTTCGCAGTAAATAATTTTTTAACTCGATAATTTCCAAAGCAACTTCAAGTTTCTTTGCGACGTACGACAAGTTTCCAAATTTGTATCGTGACGCAGAAATAATTTATCCGTCGTGATTCTTTCACAATTCGCAAAGCTTCCAAATTTTTACAGCAGATTCTCGATTCACTCTTGGCAACGTGGCACGCGAGTTCGGGGAGAGTTAGCTTCGACGAAGCTCCCCCGTTTCGAATCAAACGTCTCACCCGCGAAGCGAAAGGAATATAACAGAGCGAAAACATCCGATAAGGGGTGGCGGGTTATTTAGGGTCGTGGCGCGTTCGAAGGTTTCGGACGACAAGGTCTAGGCCCTGAATCGGGTTCATTGATCAAACCCACTAAAAAGAGAGAGAAAGAAAGAAAGAAAGAAAGACGCGTCCGTGTGGAATTAGGGCCGCCTTAAAGTGCATCGTCCCTCTAGGGACAGGGAGACTGCGCTCCGGAGGACAGGGAAAAAAAGGAAAAGGCCTTCTTGGTCTGTGAAAGGGAAAGGGAGAAGTTAAGGGCGGAATGGTCGAAGGGGGATAAGAAAAAATAAAGGAGAGACGGCTCGGGTGTGGGAAGGACGGAGAAGAGATATCTGGGTAGAAAGGCAAGGCAGGCGGCCGCGCCATGGGGAATAAATGATTCGAAGAACCAAGAAGAACCGGTCCACAAACAAAAGACTCGTTGCTTGGTCTGGGCTGAGTCTCTCTCTTTCTCTCTCTTCTGGTTTCGACCGGGTGGAGAGGGTGGCAGATTGCAAAGAATCGCAGCTCGTAGGAGGGATATTTCACGGAGGAAGGAAGTGCTGACTCTGTAGCGAAAGAGGGTGCTGGTTGTTGATGGAACCGAGTCTGGGATCTTTCCAGCTCTGCACGACGCGAATACTGCGACGACGACTGCGAGTCTGGTGGTCGTTGAACGTTTTTTGCGAAATTTCGGTCGTAATAAATTGCCAGTCGATACTTCTCTTCTCTCGAAGTATCTTTGCGTATTATCGAAGTGACGCGTCAACTATAATTTTTTCTCCTTCTTTTGATACTTTGATGTTGATTGTGACAGACATGTATCAACCGTTTCAGCGCCACGCAGCGCGATCGCGCTGTTCGCGTACCGTGGTGAAACGTGCCGCGATGTTTGATCATGTTTGAATGAACGAAGCCCTGTCGCGCTGCATGGCACAATCGAACACGGATTTTTAAAAACCCCTGGCACTAAAACGGTTAATACAAAGAAGGAACATCCTTTTTTTTTTTAACATTTATTTGTGCCAGTCAACAATCTTAAGTTAGAGTTTTATATTGTTACTATAACTAGCGCTAATTTTTTTTTTTTCGGCTATAGCTATGGGAGTTTATTTTTGTTTTATTAAACAACAAGGCACGAAATTGTATAATATTTCACGTGTGATGGTATTTCATTTGTATGAAGGAACATCTTCCTACGTGGAAGTAATATCTCAATATCAAGTACGTTTTTTTTTAATATAGATACATACGTGTGTCAATTTATACGCAAAGATATTCTCGAAGAAAATTTTTTAACATCCTGACAAAAGAGAGTTATCAACGTACAAATTGCGCGGAGACTGATATTAGCGTCAGATTATACGAGTCGCGGATCAAACGGCGATTCCCAAAATGAAAATCCGCGGTTGTAATTTCGACGGCGATATAACCGGCGGGATAATTTTATCAGTCGACGAAGCTATCCGGATAAAATTCGTCAGAGTGAAATGGCGGAAGCGCGATGAGAATAGTCTTTCGTTAATTTCCTGCCAGCGAACTGCTATTGCGGGGAATAACCGCCGTCGATGAATATATATCCCCCCCGTAATTGGAGCGCGATGCACCACCACCGAGTGGGGGCTCGTGGAAACGAAATCAGATTACAGTCGAAATTTCTGCGGGGCGAGTCGCGCCGGTGGCAAATTTGACGTCTCCGATACGAGACGAGTCGTCTGAATTATTTAGACGCTCGCCGACGAACGAGAATTTATATATATATATATATATAACCAATAACAATGTTGGTCCATCCTTGATCAGCTTCTCTTATTAATTGCCGAGTTTGATTCACACTGACAACGTCTGTCTAAAACTGAAACCCGGATTTCTCCGTGCGACTTATTTCGCTTTTTCGTTAATTGTTTGATATGTTTGTTAATCCATAAGTTTCACAGAGGTGTGACGTTTGAAGTTACGCGGGACAATGTAGATTCGAGAATTAAAATAATAAATACAGATTTCAATTCGCTATACGTTCTGTCTGAGACTAGGTTCTATAGAGCGCTAGGTTCGAGTATTGTCAAAAAATAATCGACTGAATGGTATACGAATGTCGATTCACTTACAATTAGTTGGGAATAATTAAATGTAGTAAAAGTAGAAATATGGAAGGTAGAAAGTGAATATATATATATATTAGAAATAGAAATTAATTCGATGCTTCCGCGTCAAATTAGAAAATTGGACAATCATTAAACTGAGAGTTCAAAAAAAGGACTTGTTTCGCAACAATTTCTTATCTGAACGATTCAAAAGCAAAGCTGGTAGTAGATGGTTTACATATAAATAAATCAATGTATCAATTCATAAACAATCGATGTAAAAATTAATTCATTTATTATATAATTATCTTAATTATTTATTATATATTATTACATAATTATCATGAATTATGTAATAATATAATTACATTGAAATACATGAATTTATAAACGATCCAGTTTATAAATAAATGAATTAATTCCTACGTCTTAGATAAGATGTGCAAAAATGTACGAAACACACGAATTTATAAATAATCAATGAATTAAATCATTAAATGAACGAATCAATTTCTACATCTAACACAAAGTACACAAGAAATTGTAGCAAACGAATCAATTTCTACATCTAACGTAAGGTACATGACGTATGTACGTATGTATGAATGTATGGCCTTCCTCTGGATTATACCATCATTTGGCTGTCAGGCGAAACTACGTTTTCCAACTTTGTCTTTGATTCGTCATCGGGAAATGGGATGGCTCTTCGGCTCGGTCGGTCGCAACCTAGAGTGCGTCTTTTCTCCCCTGTGGCAGCAGGAAGTGGAAAGAGAGGCGAGTGCATCGCGAAAGTCCCCTTACGTCACCGGGCAAATATAGCCGACCAGCGTGATTGCTCCTCTATTTCTCCACGCTCGTTTCCTCCGTGTCCGTCCGCTCGGTCCACTTGGCCCGACCGTTGCTAAGCTTCTCGCGAAAACTTGGTCACGCGTTTCACGATTTCTCGTTCGGTGCATATACGCGAGATTCCTCGAGACTTTGCGTTTCTTCCGCGGAGGAAGATTAATCGGGCGACAATCGAGATACGTACACTCAGTCTGTGAAAGCGTTCGACAGAAACACGAACGTACCTCGCGTGCATTTCGTGATGGACGTTTCGTAGAGATAACAGAGATGTTCAAGTTCTCCGGGCATTGTAATGAAAAATTGAGGAGAGATAGAATATATTTTTCTTGAAAATAAAAAATAAACTTGTCGTGGTAGACAGACATCAGTGCAGATGTATTTCAGATGTAGTGCAGATAACATAATTAATGACACAATTATGAAAATTTAAAATTTCACGATTTAATGCAAAGAAAATGGCAATACACTTGTACAGACAAAGTATAAGTACGAATATTACGAGTAAAATGGTGCAACAACCAGCGCGAGACTTGTTCGATCTTCAAATTCATCGACTTTCGTTTCGAAAATTTCGAATGGTCCTAGTTGGCTACGCTACACGTCGATCGAAGGTACAAACCGTGGCAACGATCATTTCTCCGCGTCGCGTCGAGGAGAAATATCGCAGGGAGCGTCCGTAGGGGAAGATTCGGAGCGATTTCGATTCCTCAGCCGAGCGGTTGCGCGGAAAGCGTAGAAATTTATACGATCGTTCCGGGAACTTGTACAGCGTTTCGCCAGCAGAGATCCAAAGGCCGCGATCTTTCTTTCCGCGGGCCATACCGGCGATACCGGCACGCGCTAATAAAGTAACGAGAGGAGGGCTCCTTTGAAGCCCCTGCGTCGCTGTAATTCCTCGCCTCTTCTCGTTTCTCTCGCTGTCCGCCGCCCCGCCTCCGAAAATAAACGGGCCGCGTAAAACGGCGAACCGGATGACACGTTGCTGAAAATACAACCGCGAGCCACCTCCCCGCTTTTCTCCTTTTGCGCCATGAGAGATGATACTTCGTAGTAATTGCGTGGCAAAAACCGACCCTGGTTTTGGGGCAGGGAGAGGGAGGTTGGAATGGAATTCTTCTTCGTGCGGCTAGAATTCGTCTCGCATTCTTTCGTCATTTTTTTTTGCTTGCGAATAAATAAAGGGCGAGGTCGGGAGAAAATTTGGAACACGCAGAGCAGTAATTTCAGGAATAATTCTGTTTTTTTATCGCTGAAAATGATTTTAGCGAGGGTAACTCAGAAAATGCAACGCTAATGCAACGAAAATTAGCGATTGGTTGATTTGGGTCACGTGATTCGCGAGGGGGCGTGGTGTAGACCTCGAGTAGGAGTGGCGTTGTCTGGTACTGATTTGTTTTCTATCGATTCAAATGTTTGCACGTCAATAAAATTTTATGGTAAAAAGTCGTCTTCGTTTCCTAGTCGGAACGATTTTTTATTTTTTTATTTTTAGGCTAGTTTCTGAATAATATTTCTGCTTGCGAAGCAACGTAAGATATCAGAGGATGTATTTATACAGTTTTTACTTTTCGTTGGAAAATTTGTACTGTTGGAGACACTGTAAGAATCAACAATTGAACAAATATTGTATTCGAGAATTTAATCTTCTTGGCAAAAATTACAATTGCTAAGTAAAGTACGCGTTGGTCAGGGAAATTGACATTTAATGAAAGAAGGAAAAGAGCGCGAGCTCTAAAATTTCGGGCAAGAGGAGTTTCGCGACCGTGTATAAATATTCATAACAATTCAAAAGAGATGTCATAAACAATCCTCTCTGCTTTAAAGCAAACTTTCGCGTTCGAAACCTACTCGAGGCTCAATTACTCGACGCGAACAATCGAAACGGATCGAAACTCCCGGTTCTCACACTGCCGCTAATTAAAAGACAATTCGCACTTTCTTCTATCTAATTAAGAGAGTATCGAACGGCAAACGGAATGGAATTCGACTCGCTCAGTTTCACGGAACGCGCGGAAGGCAGCTTCCGCGATAATAAAACCGTCGTGGCACGTCTAACAAGTTCGGAAAATTAGTTTCACTCGTTGCGCGGAAGCACGTATTCCGTTTGATCGATCGGTCTTTGTGTCCGCGACATTCTTGCGAATGCAGTTGCACGTAAGAAGCGAGCGCGAGTTTAATAAAAAAAAAGGAGAGGGAGAGGAGAAAAAGGAGCGCAAGAAGCGAGGAGGAGATCGTCACGGAAGGAAGATTGATAGCAATGGTTACTGGTTGCTTGGCAGCCTACCAATCTTGGTTGCTAAGTCGTCGACACTTGTTTCTCCTTCTTTCATTCCTCGTCTGCCAACTTTTCAAAGTCGAGTCTCCACGACCGACGAGATAGCCTCGTTCGTAGAAGAAGCGTCTCGCCGCGTGTGTTCGTTCGAAGAGCGAACCGTGAGAAAGATGGGCCACTCCTGGGAACACAGTAAATCGAGATTCGTTGGGAATCGAATCAGCGTGAGATGCGCGTTCGTTAGAGGCGCGATCTACCTTGGATTGGGAAACGATCTTTCTTTCATTTTTCCATCGGAAACGCAACGAAAGACGTCGATACTGTCAAAAATTCACCGTTTCGCCATAATATTACAAAGTTCTTTCGTCATAATATTACATAGTAGCGAGAAAAGCTGCCAGACCCTAAACGTTAACTGCTTGAAGTAGGTAGTTGTCGGAATAATCTAAACTTGCAACGAGCAATTTTTGCCTTTTTTTTTTTTTTTTAAATCTAAATTCACCGCAACGGAACGCTCGAACATTTTCCGATTTTGTAACTTGAGAACTGTATAATAGAATAATAGGAAAAAGATTTTCAGGTAAAGATTATTTAATATATCCATTAATTAGGCGAAATCTTGAAATTACGAAACAGCCCCTTTTCAAATTTTCTTCAAAATTTCCCCATTGAGAATCTCTGAGAGAAAAATTGAGAAAAGGCTAAGGCTCTCTCGTGCAGCGGGACAGTGATCGATCCGGTAGTTTCATTTGCAAACGATCGAGATGACGTTGGAGGGATTTTCAGTTGGAAGAGGAGGAGAGTGACGTGGACGGCAACGAGGCCACGCTCTGCAAACGGCAGATTAAAGGATCGTTGAACAGCACGTGGGCGGTCTGTCGCGTATATTCCCGTGGTGTATGCATTTAACATTAGGCCCGGGGCGCGTATGCACGAATTGCAAGCCGGCGAACCACATGTCGACACGGCCGCATCTGGTGGCCAATGAACGGGCGTGTAGCCCGTAAATGGCCCGGAAAAAGCTCGGTGTCGCTGTCTGGCCAAAGTATCTCGCCGTTTTCCCTCCGCTCTACCCGACCATCCTAATTACCCGGCGGAACTCTGGCCACGCTCCTCCGGATTTTCAAACGAATAATCCTCCATTCAGACGAATAATCGTTCCGTTCGGGCGATATATAGAGAGATTTGAAATAAATATATATTGCGAGATTTATTATATAATATATCATTATTGTATAGCATTGATTAATAATTAATAATTTTATATATTATATATTTATTATTAATTATTATATATTATATAATACTATTTAGAAACTATTTATTTCAATTTATAATAAGATCTTTGCTTCGTTGCTGAGAATACAATATATTTTCTTTTCTCTTTTTTTTTCATTTGTAACCAACGTCACCGCTGTCAAGCTCTGATTTGAAGCGACTTTAAATAACGAATTTAAAAAGAGAAAGGAACAAAAGTGTAACGATAAATCCTTCTTGAGGTTAAAAATTTATGAACTTGTGCGTGGCAGGGTTAAGTCGACTACACGAGGATACACGGAACACAGAAATACCCAAACTAATGGTACCTGTACTACGCTACTTAATAGATGAAACGAATCTCTGTCCATCTCTGTTGCCTTTTAAATTACTTCCCCAAAGACACGAAGTGTCTGCATAAGTATTCAGTAATAGTGTTTATTCATGAATCTCTTTACTAGAAATCCTCGTATTAGAATAATACATATTTATATTAGTTAATCGATTCTCTCGTGGATGACGTAGATATTCTTGATCGTTTATACTTCACGTTCGATTGTTACTGCTTCATTTACCAATGTCAGCTGTTTCGAACCGCGAGTCGAAAGAGGGAAAGACTAGAGAGAGAGAGAGAGAGAAGCAAAATATTCCGTTTTCTCGCCTTTTTCGCTGGTCATTTCAAGGCGAAAAATTGTTGCGCGTCGCGGCTGCGCGTAGGAAGCCATCGTTCGACGAATGCATAATTTCGAGATCGATATCGGCTGCGTTGGCACACACGCGTGTTCACGTGCGCGCGGTTGCGCAACACCGCGGACAGCCACAGAGAAAAGGGAGTGAGGGCTTTCGCGTTGTCTGACCCGGATGGACACCGATGGCGAGACCGGCCACGACTTTTGAATGGGCCCCGCGGTCGCTTGTAAGTCAGGTGACTCTGCTGCGTCTGTCGCGGCGATCTACCGCGCATGCGCAACGCTTCGTGTCACATCCGCGACCGATTCTTTCGTTTCCGAGACACTGACGAAATTTGACGTTCCTAATTTCTCTTCTTTTTATTAGCAATAAATAACAAAAAAGTTTTTATAAATGCAAAATAAGTAATAAGGGGGCGGGCCAAGAATCACTTCCTACTAAAACAAGCAATTCGCAATTTTTTTTCTTTCAATTTGAAACGGGAAAAAATCAAGTTAGAAGTTGGATTTAATTTGGAATTAATAAAATTGGTTTTTTCTCAAATTTCGATGTCTCGTTGAAGGAAAATAGGCGGCGAAGAAACTTTTGGCCCGCCCTGTAGGTAATTGAAAGAAAATAATTCAACGTTTTTTAATTGTTCATTGATTCGACGTTAGGACCGTTCTCGGGAATTTACAATTCTTCGTGGAAATTTGATTGGTTTGCGTTAACCGTGTCCAGCGGTCGTAAAAAGAGATTATGAAAATGAATGTAAATTTATTGTTTTTGTTGTTTTGCGAACGACGGAGCGGCAGGTTCATTAGCGGTAACCTCTTTAAAATTACTCGCGCTGGATGACTAAGGTTAAACCCGCGAAGGAAAATGGCTCTAATCTCATGTGTATTCATTGCACCATATTCGTAGTTCATGCCTATTCATTCTTGCAAATGGAGCGCCGAAGGCCTTGCGAACACTGTTTCGAACGTGAATACAGTCGTGTCCAAAATGATGGGACATCGTACCTCGATTTTTCGTGCTTCCCGAGAAACGAGTGACACGTGCCGAGAAATTTTGTTTTCGGAAATTTCCTCTGTTTTCGGAAATTTCCTCTGTTTTCTCAGTAACTACGACTATATGAAATTACTATATTAAATTACTCGGACGGTATAACAAGACGCGCATATTATTCAAATCAGTATCTGAACAAGATATTCAAGTCAAGTTTTAAATTAGAGAATGAATAATCAATGAACGAAATTGATTTCGATTAATTGCTAAATAAACGGAATAATTAATCGCAATTATCGCGTTGCAACAACACGATATTTTATTCCATGTAATAATTTTACTATATATATATATATGTATGTATGTATGAATATGTATGTATATAAAATAATACATGTGTTATTATCACTGAAAGTGATTTTAGCAGGAGTAATCCAGGAAATGCAACGCTGAATGCAACGAAAATTACCAATTGGTTGATTTGGGTCACGTGATTCGCGAGGGGGCGTGGGGTAGACCTCGAGTAGGAGTGGCGTTGTCTGGTGCTGAGCGATCGCGCCTGTAATTTGTTTTGTATCGATTCAAATGTTTGCATATCGATAAAATTTTATAGCAAAAAAGTCGTCAGAGCAGTTGCTTCTGGGCCTTTCAGTGAGACGAATCGTACTAAGTTACAAGTCGTGCAATTTTTTTGTTAAATCGTTACATGGAAATTTATATAAAATAACGAGTTCTATGTAAATCGTTGTTTCCTTCGCGAAGACCTGTTATTTTCGCGTCTATCGTTTACAACGGCAACGAATTTCAATGAACGGGCAAACAGACTCGGTTGTGGCTGTTCGGTTCGCCAGGAAGTTTCCTCCGGGCGAGGAAATTATCAGGGAATTCCCAGTGTACGGCAATGAAAACGCACAGTGGCTGTGAATTTGTACACAGGTGGACGGCGATCTCGAGGCAATTAGAGATGGCTATATTCGTTTCAGTTTAAGCTTGGCTCGCTCGTTTCACCCACTAGTTGCGGAACTCGGATAATTATTGTTGCCAACTAACTTTCCGTTTGCACGATCGCGCTTCACCTCCTCCCCTCCCCCCCCTCCTCGCTTCCCACCGACCATAAATTTCCATGAATTCATATGTCGCGTGAAATATCGTGTCTTCGCTTGCCTCGCGCAACGTGCTCTTAACGACACGGTTTTCCTTGTTCTTTGGAAGTAGCAAAGTTCGATCGAAATGTTTCTTGGTAATATACGTGATTGATCTAGCTATGTATCAGTTGCAAAACACTGTTTCACAGTGATACGAATTAATCCGATCTGATTTAATTGAACGCAGTGGAGCTAACGTTGTTTATTTATAATATCGTTAAAAAATTATATAATATTATTTATTTGCAACCGGATTTCGTGGGAAATTACTGGTCACACGAGCGACGATCAATTATCGCTGTAACTTGGTAAAAAACAATTCACTCGGCAAAGTATCTACTTTATTACAGTCCTCAGTTCGTTTTTCTCAAAGTGGATTCAAACATCTCTAGGAACGTTGAGAGATTTTTTGTGCAGTTAGATCGGACCGTGGTCTTGAAGACTAAAGTTAAATTACGAACATTGAAGTTCAATTTTAAAGATGTTAAGATATTTATTCATTATTGTATTCAAGGTTCGATAAAATCCGGAGAAATCCACCTTAGCAGTAGAAACGTAACATAATGAGTTAGTATCATGTTGCAAATGTATCGTTACAGTAGATGCGATTTCAAGAAATTCGTAGTTCGTAAATCATCGTCAACTTACGAGAGCTTTTTCAACTTACCATTGCGCGACCTGTACGACGATCGCAGTGGTAAGTTCGATGAAAATTGATTGAAAGAGAAAGAAAATAGAGAAAAATGCAAAGGTACGCAAACATCGCTGCACAATGAAAGAAACGCGGCAGGGCCAACTGGTCTGGTTCATCGATCGCGAGGGAACATATCCAGAGATTAATTGCCCCTCTCGGCTCTCGCCGGTCGGAAGCGTTTTCCAACGGACGGTCATCGATCTTGCGGATTTTACGAGCCGTCGCGGGATCTCCTTGGTCTTTGAAACCGCTGCTTTTAAGGAGCTGCTCGTAAAGAGCCGTTCGAGGCGTTCGATCCTCCTCCTTGGCTCGGTCGTCCGAGCTTTCTGCCAGGGAATTTTATCGCCAACGATCGGGCAGCAGCGCCTCCGCGTTACGAATATTGATGACGGGCTTGAGACCCGTTCCAGCGGGAGCCAGCCCGGGGGATAACCTGGCTCGAACTGATTCGCATTTTACTCGTGAATCCATCAGCTTCCCCTCAACCTGTATCTCGGACTGTCTCGTGCCTCTCTCTCTCTCTTTCTGTTTCGTTGAAACTCGTATTGGGAAGGAAGTGCACGTTGAGTATTTAATTAACGCGATGGTCAATTCTAACGTTGTTCAGTTTTTCGTCGAGGAATTTTTCATTCCCAGGATTTGATCGGAGATTAATAATTTAATTAATTTTTTTAAGTTAATTGCGCAGGATTGATTCGTTCTACCAGTTGCTTTATTTGTGTCGAAGTCTTCTTGTATGATTGAACTAATCGTGCAGTGTAACATGCAGCAAAGTTGCGTTAATGAACGCGATGGTACATTGACAGTCTCGTCGAGGAGTTGAAAATTTTCCAAAAAATTCGTCGGTAATTATTTTGCTTCCGTTAATCGTACAGAGTTATCATATTCGCGTTGAAGTATAATTGGACTGAAAATAAATTAACAGTGAGGTCAGTGCTAATAGAGGTGATAATAGATTTTTATTTTTACGCATTCACGGAAGATTTGAAGGTACAAAGTTATGCGAGCGTGCAGCGCATACTCGTCTGTAACAGCAGTCAAGTAAAAAAAGAGAAAAGAAGGATATTTAACGTAAACTAAAATATTCGAAACGTACACGATGCAACACTTTTTTGCTTACTTAAACATTCTCGGTCTGTTAGTATAATTAATAAATTAATAAATTTCGTTTATATCGTTACGAGCTCTCGTCTCGATTTCGTCTCTTCTATTCGCGCACGCGTATTCGAAGAGAAACGACGCATTTAAAGAAAAAGTTTCGTTCCAAAGAGAACGAGAATTCCACGAGAGAGGGAAAGAGAGAAGCGTTCTCGCGAGCAAGCGATCCGATTCGTAGGTTACGACTTCTTGATCCCGAGGGCACGCTACCCCTTCGAGACTGTCGAGTGTTTGGCAGTAGTTACCGTGGCTCGGTTCCTCTCCCCTCTCCCCCCCGCCGTGTCTCGAGCAACTTCGCCCGAAACTTCGTCGAACTAGTTTCTTCTCCAGTTCGTCTGAAGATCTTGGAATGTGCCAGCCCGTGCAAACATTCTCTCTTGCCTTGCGATAAATTGACCAAAAAGGGAAGTTTCCCTCGGGATGTGTCGGAGGAATTTAATAAAAATGTCACGGTTAGCTTGATGCCGGACATGAAGTGTTAAATAGAGCGACTGTTTCCGCGTATTAATCACTGTGTCACAGTAATTAACTGTCTGTCGCTATCGCTCGCATTAGTTTCGTGTGTAGTAAAAAATTGTAGATATCGTTTGTTTTCAGAAAAATTTTCGCAAGAGAACTAGGCCTAGCCATTGATCATTTCAATGAAAGCGATACTTTAAAAGAAACATAAATGCAGATGAATGCACTTTGTAAAATAATATACTGCAATTTATTTAAATAGTTTAGAAAATAATATATTGCAATTTACTTAGATAGTTTACATTGGGGACGAGAGAAATCCCTTTTTGTGGGGAAGAAGATGATTGCTCGTGGAAAGCTTCGTAACCTTGATCTTCTCTATCTAATTTAAGCGTCGCTTCGACTTCGAAGACGAACGACGTAACGATCCGTCTTTCCCGATGGAAGATCGATCGGCCCCGAGAGCTTGAAAAAATACACACGTTTCGCGGAATTGGCTCTTCTCGGAAGCTGTCTCAACGAATATAAAACTGGAGAGCGACGAAAAATAAAGAAATCGTCGTTCTTGCGTCTTGCCTTCGCGAAGATAAACAATTTTTGTTTCGTTGAAGTTGAGCAAACGAATCGATGTAGGACAGGATTCTTCGAGTTACCTTCGATGAAGAGGGATCGTCGAGTTCGCAAATTGCGGCCGCGAGGAAAATTAATTTTAAAGGATTAAGCTACTGGCGATCACGCGAGAGGCAAAACGACAAAAAGAGACATCCGCCTTTCCCAAAGAGCCCAGAAATAAAATTCCTTACAAACCACGCAGTGATCTTCAATTTCGCGAGAGTGACGCTCCAATTTCCCCGTCGTGGTTTAAACCAGAGGTTGCTGACTGGCGGCCCTTGCCCCCACCACTTTTCTCGTCGCTAGCGCTATCCCCTCCACTGCGTTGAGAGTGTCGCAGCCGCAACACTTGCGTTAGCTATATATTTACACGTACATAAGTCGTTTTCTTTACCGTGGATGCCAAAGTTAAAGTAGTTTGTATGGCAAATACAAACGCTGCAGTGTGCAAGCTAATTTCCACAGTGAAGGAACTGGCGGGGGAAGAAGTTCGCCGCGTCTGGTTCAAACGTTCAAACAACAAAGTTCGAAGCTCACGTCCGAGCGGGCAACGACCCGCTCAAAAGCTCAAATTTGAACGCCAGTTCGTGCTGGAATGATCGTGGGACGCGCACGAACCACGGAGAAATCGCGCGGAGATCGCCGGTGGTTGGAAACTCGTCGATATCTATCCGTGCGCCACCTGCTACCCGCCGTTGGCCATCGTTCGGGATCGCACCTGCGTGCACGCTACGAGACAAACCCTCGCTCGTACGTGCTCGCAGACGGAAGGTGTGCGTCGGAATTCGACGACGAGAACAGCTGCTCCCGGGGACCTTTGGCTGGTTCGGCCGATTGTACAATCGTCGTGGCGCGGCCAGAAGAGACAGGCAGGATTCACAATCGGACGCGTACGTTCGGCCATTTAAATGCGTTATTCGCGTTCCAACGCGCGTTCAGGTGTAGTAGGGCGCGTTCTAAGGTATAAACACGGGCTCTCGCATTCGTGAAAGCGTTAGGTCGATGGCCAAACGAGCCTCGAGTCTTTTTATTTAAGTTTCAAGGTTCGTGATTTAATTGGATCTTGGATTAGATCTTGGGTTTTGTTAGGTTTAGAAACGTGAAAGAGATTTTAGGTTTGGGAGATTTCACGTTTCGATTATCACGGTAATTAACTCTAACGATCAGCAAGCCAGCAGGGTTCGTTAGCGTCGTACGTCAGATCAGATTTCTTTGAATATTCTGGAAAATACAATGTGTTTGCGAACGATATGAAATTTGAAAAATTCCCCCCCAAAAAAGGGATACGTTATTCGAGAAATGAAGGATAAAAAATAATCTTGTAGTAAACTTTCACAATAAAAATAATACTTTACATGAAAAAGTATGCCGGAGTAATTTTATTACTCTTTTAATTAGAAGAACTGAGCAGAAGCAAAAATCTGCGCAAAAATTACAATGTTACAATTCCGAATATTTCTGCACCTTCGAAATACACAAAAATCTGTCCAAGTCGGAAATTGTGGAATCGTCTTTCGCGCTATTCCGTAACTGTAATCTTACTATTGGAAAGAAAGTCGAGGGGGATCGTTGAAGGGAATTGGGCGATTGGAGGGAATCGATAGGCACGATCGAATAGTAATTTGCACAGGTGGGCCGATAATCGACGGCCCAGCGGAGGGGGAGGGGGGGTACGCGAGGTTGATCGGTGCACGGCAGAAAACCGAAAGTGAGATTAGCTTGGTTCCGGCTGGCAGCCCGCCAACTTCTCCCTCACCTTCCACCCCCGATTGCTCAGTGCCCGGTTTTATTGGGCTCACGCACGCACGCACGCAGACAACACCGGTGGATCTCGCGCGACCCGCTATTCCCGTACATCCGGGTCTCGGGCTCCGACGGATATATCGAAGCACAGATACCCTCTCCCTCCCTCTCGCGCTTCGCGTTTCGTCTCGAATTTATCTGCCAGACTCGCGTCGTTCTCCTGCTTGATGTCCCTGTAAATTATTATCGTCGTTGCTGTTGTTTTGTTATCGCTGTCATTGAAAAGGCTACCAATTTACGGCAACGATTTACGAAAAAAAAAAAAAAAAGAAAAAAATTTCGTCGTTCGAATCTCTAGAAAAAATACACTCGTCTCGTATCTATAAATTTTTAACAAAAATTACAAATTGGTCATTTTGAGAGACTCTGGAGTTAACGAAATGAATATTTGACGAAACGAATTCAGAAAACCGATCGATTTCGCGGGGTCAAAGAACTCGCTTCGCGAGAAATTTCGCGGGGCTTCGTTAAAACATATACTTCTGGAAAGCCTACTTACTTTTCTCCGCTGTTTCTTTCGTCGCTCGCCCGTGAACGCGACTCGCCGAACAGTCGATCGATTCGACGATACCTTCGTCTTTCACGGCGTTCTCTCCAAGTATAAATAGACGGACGCGGAGGTTTCAAAGGCGGCGGAATGCAGCGAAAACGTCGGAGCGGAGATTCTGCAGCTCTTGCCTCCCTTTGGCGGACGGCCGACGTTGCTTTGAACACCGAGAATAGAGCGATCCGAAATATTTTCGGGTCCATTGAAACGCGTTGTTCCTTGATTCTCGCGAGGATCGGAACGAAACGCGCGCGTTCGCGATTATTCGTGGCTGTACTACTTGCACGGTCGAGCTTTAAACTTGATGGGTATTCCAAGAGGAGACGAGACTTATTTCTGTTGCAACGGACTGTAGATGCAGCGACTTGCGTAACTCTAATCGTTCGTGACCATTAATTTATTATTATTATTAATTTAAATTTTATCTGTTGAAATCTGTCGAGTCTCTTCACGTTGGTAGGTTTTTCGACCCAATTGCGGGAGAATTTCCAAATTTAAACAACTTTTTATTTATTTTTCTATTGTAGATAGTCATTTTTCCTTGTCTCGCTGCGTCCATTTGATACCAAGTGGCGGATCAAGTTAAAAGAATTATTTTAATACACGTACTGAATTTAGTATTGAATTTAATTTAATTATTTCAATACACGTTCGAAATGGCAATCGTCATTTAATCCTCAGAAATTTACAAATTTAACTGATATATTCGTTTATCCATTGTGGATGGCACACTAATGATAAGATATAGTGTATTTTAATAAATTAAATGTCTCCATCCAATCTGCAGAAATTTCTAAATTTAACCAACATATTTATTTCTCCATTGTAAATAGCCATTTTCCCTTATCACTGCGTCAATTTGACACCAACGGACAGACTTTTAAAAAGTATTAAAAGTGCATTTTAATAAATTGAAGACTGTCTCCATCCAATCTACATATTTATTTCATAGTCATTTTTCCTTATCGTTGTGTCAGTTTGATACCAAGGGACAGATAAATTTAAAATAAAAGTGTATTTTTTAATAGACTTTTTAATACAAAATATAGCACAACTGTATTTTAATAAACGACAGACCAGAAGACTGTTGGAAGTTTGAAGACTGTCTTCATCCAGTCTACAGTAATTTCCAAATTTAACCAACATATTTATTTCTCCATTGTAAATAGTCATTTTTCCTTATCATTGCGTCAATTTGACACCAACGGACAGACTTTTAAAAAGTAATACAAGATATAGTGTATTTTAATAAATTGAAGACTGTCTCCACCCAATCTACATATTTATTTCATAGTCATTTTTCCTTATCTTTGCGTCAATTTGATACCAAGGGAGAGATCAATTTAAAATAATGTATTAAAAGTGTATTTTAATAGACAAAATATAGTATATATAGTATATATTATAGTGAAATATAGTAAAAATATAGTAAATACAGTATATATTATAGATTAATACACTAATAAAGTGTATTTTAATAAACGACAGACCAGAACTGTTTGAAGACTCTCTTCATCTACTCTGCAGTAATTTCCAAATTTAACCAACATATTTATTTCTCCATTGTAAATGGTCATTTTCCCTTATCATTGCGTCAATTTGACACCAACTAACAGACTTTTAAAAAAGTATTAAAACTGCATTTGAACGCAAGATGTAGCGTATTTCATTATTAATAGATCAATGCGAGTGTATTTTAATAAACAGCGAATATTTTAAAAAAACGACAGAACTGTCTCCATCTAATCCGCAGAAATGCCTCGTAACGAAACGCGCGCGTAAAGAGGCCCCATTAGAAAGGTGGACGAGAGGTGGTTGTTGGATCGTTTGAGCACGTTTGTCGACGTTGCAGGGGTTAAATAAAAACGCCAACTGCCCCCGGCGGGCAGTAACGGTGATCGGTGGCAGGCGCGCCACTCGATCGCAGCTCATTAAAGGGCGCATCGTCCCGAGCCGGCTAAATGCATCTGCACGCGCGTCTCGCAGCTGCGCGCGCGCGCGCTCTCGCGCGTGCATTATGCATGCACGCGTTGCCGGGCGACGATGCAGAGAGCCCAGGCACGCCCACCGTTTTCGCACTCGCGTCCGTGCTTCTCTTCTCTTCTCTTTTTTTTCTTTTCTCTTTCTCTCTTTCACTCCTGAACTCGACTTTTATTTCGCGCCTTTGCCGCGCGCACCTACGTTCTCGACGTTCGTTCACCTTTTCGGCCAGTTTTCACGGGGAACCGGGAAAGCGCGGGGATCGGGCAAAGTGCCGCTTACCAGCAGACGGACGATTTCTACGCCGTTTACGCGTCCGCGAGTGAAGATACGCGAGCACTCCGCGCGATTTTTCATTTTCTGCTGAATCTCAAACGACGCACGGGTCATATACTCTCTATACGAACGTATTTCTATACTGTTAACGCTAGAACTGCCAACGAGTGAAGGGTAAAATTTCCGTCATTGGAGACATTCAAGTAAAAGACGCAGAAAATTTTTACGATACTTGTGAAAATGTTGGAAAAAATCGTGTTTGAGGAACTTGAATTTGATTTAAAATTAACAAAAAAATTAGTTTTTTCTTATATTTTGATAAAGAAAAAAATAGACGAGAGGAAACTTTTGGTCCACCCTGTAGAAAGAAAGCGCAATTCGTACAAAGTGTGACGCAGGTTAAGAAACAGCAGTAGTCTCGTCAATTAATTTCTTCTCTTTTTTTCTCTTTTTTAAATTTTATTTCGGTTGTTTTTATTCGGTTTCCATGGAAATGCCGTTTCATTCTCGATCGTCTATCGGCGAAAAAAAAAACAAATAACCCTCGTGTGCAATTTAGATTGCAGTCAAACGTGCACGCATGGACGTTGCAGTCGAGGAATAAAAGCAGAAAGGGGGGGAACGGGAAAGCACAGCAGTCCGAGTAGTCACAAAGGCGATTTTTGTGAATAATGCACTGGGTGTGTCGCACTTTATTAACGCTCGACTGTCGCGTTAATAAATATTACGTTGGTGAGATTTTTAACGATTTCGAGAATGTTTACTGGAGTTACAAAACGTAACAAATCAGTAGCGAGTGGTATTTCGTAATTGCGACACTGTTTTAGATATAAAACGTTGAAACGTTATTTATAATTCGTACATTTTTGTTCGACAATTGTCAGAATTCAAATACACTGTCGCCAGAGACACTAGATAAAGTTTTTTCCTTGCAGTGACTCTTTAAAATCATCTCCGCAAACTTTGAACGACAAAAATTCATGAAATCCCAGTTCAAAGGTCAACAAAATGGCGAGGAAAAATCGTAGAGCAAGTTTTAGGGAGTTGCTGCAGAAAGGAGTCCTCAATCTAGTCGTGACAAATTTAGAAAAATTTTTTCAATATTCAGTAATTTCTACACACCATATATATATATATATATATGTTCTCAGATTGATTTTGAATTTCACCAACATGATCGTGACAGTCGCTGCCAATTTTTCAAACGCGGACACAAGCGAAAGAAAAAAAAAAAAATACGCGATCTTGAATGAAAACCAGACACAACTGTGAAATCGAAGATTTTTATCAATTTCAATGTTAAAAGCTACTCAACCGCAGAAACTGAGCGGAAAAAAAAAATAGAAAAATAAAAAAATAAAAATGTACAAACTAGGGAGGGAGAAAATGTAACGAGTTTGACGTTTTATATCTTTCTTTCTTCTTTTCTGTCTCTCTCCCCTTTTTATCCAGCCCGTGTACGTGTTTCCTGTTTGCTTGCTTTTGACACGCGATGGAACGTAATGTGTACGATGACCGGCAGAGATCGATATTAATTTATTTACATGGGAATGTACATACATACATGTGTACACACGTGTGTGTGTGTGTGTGTGTGTGTGTGTGTGTCTGTGCGTACGAGTCGCGAGTTAAAATGGCCGCGCCGCGGAATATGCCGGAAGTTGTTGCGCGATATGAACGGCGGATAATTAATTCGTTATTCCCGCGATAATTTCACGCGAGTTGCGTTATTCTGGCCCGTCTAATTCGCTGCTTCTCCTTCTCTCGTCTGTTTAACTAACTAGAATTCCGAGGACCGTTGTTGAACTCCGTGCTCCAGTGATAGATACCGCGTATTTTAAGGCGCGAAATTCGAATCGAAGAAATTTAGAAGGGTTATATATATTTTACGGAAAATCACTCGATCTTTCGTCGTTGTGAGTTTATAAAAAATCTCTGTTTTACACTTGACCAAAGTGATTCGAAACGATTTATAATTCTGTTGGACACTTCATAGACGTGAAACGGTACATATTTTTTAAAAAAGGATTTAAATAATTTTTATTAAAGTTTACAAGTAAAAGCTTGTACACTTCTCTATTCTTTTTTTTGTCTTCGATGTTTCTGTATTTTACACTTAGATTTTCTATTCTTTTTTCACTTTAGTCATGGGTAGTTCCAAAATTTGTTCAAATTCCGACCAATTCCAATTTCATCGCCTAAACACGCGATGAATATTGAATACAATTAAATTATTTATAAATACGCGATTACACTCGAAACACGCGGCAACCCTCAAACGAGGTCTTTGTACCTTCGAGGTCTTCTGTCGAAGAATCCAAAAACGGACGGAAGAGACGCGAAATGAGAAAGTAAAATTCCTCGGATGTAGGAGTGTGGTGAGTAAGCGTATACCTGCGCTGGACCTGGATCGATCGGAAAGACTAGACGAGAAAAGAACTCGCACACCGGGTATAATAGAAAGGGTCTTGTCCTAATTGTCGAGATCAGCGCGAGTGAGTCAGACTGTTTTGTCGCGGAGGTAGACGGTTGTTCGCGAAGAGAGACCTCCGGGAGGATCTCCTCCAACCAGCGTAAAACGAAGCCTCGAGGCGAGAACGAGACGGACGAAGGAAGTTGCGTCACAGACCGGTGAAAACTGCACGTAGGAAGCGAGGGATCGCGAGAATAAAGTAAATGATAAACCGAGTGAATCAGTTGAATCGTGGGCCGTAAGCGCGACGCTCGGGTATTCTCAGGCTATACTCGAAGCTTGGCCTTGGTTCCTCGAGAACGCTCGTGCGAATTCACCGCTAATTGTAAGGGGTAAGTGGTGATTTTTTTAATATGGTTCGATTTTTCGATAATGGTGATTTCAAGTATTCTTTTTATTCTTTTCTTGTGCTCGTTGTGCTGTTGGGTCTTTGATCAATTTCCTGGATAGATTTTTGGAATTTAGGTCGAGTGAGTTTCTGAGATTCTTCTCGATAATTGTGTACCCAGGAAGAAGAATATATTAACCAATATATTATATCAATACTATATCGTACTAATTATTGTAGTATTATATTATTTGAATATTAAGATTTTTTTGATCTATGTGTGTATATGTTTGAACGTGGTTGATATGATAATATAATATAATAGTCATAAAATCCTCCAAGTTTCTCCATTGAAGATTTTTGGTTAAACTTTGTTACATAGAATGTCCTACGTGTATAAATATTTGAATGTAGTTAATATAATAATATTACAATTTATAATCTAATGAATCTAACAACAACCATAAAATCTTCCAAGTTTCTTCATTGAAGATTTTTGGTCAAACTTTGTTACATGGAATATTCTATGTGTATACATGTTTGAACGTTTGAATACAATATAATGAAACAACAACCACAAAATCCTTCAAGTTTCTTCATTGAAGATTTTTGGTCAAACTTTGTTACATGGAATATTCTATGTGTGTATATGTTTGAACGTTTGAATACAATATAATGATAACAACAACCACAAAATCCTTCAAGTTTCTATATTGAAGATTTTTGGTCAAACTTTGTTACACAGAATATTCTATGTGTGTATATGTTTGAACGTTTGAATACAATATAATGATAACAACAACCATAAAATCCTTTAGGTTTCTATATTGAAGATTTTTAGTCAAACCTTGTTACATAGAATATTTTATGTGTGTACATGTTTGAACGTTTGAATACAATATAATGATAACAACAACCATAAAATCCTTCAAGTTTCTCCATTGAAGATTTTTAGTCAAACTTTGTTACACAGAATATTCTATGTGTACAAATGTTTGAACGTAGTTCAAAGTAATATAATGATACAGTAACAACAACCATGAAATTTTTCAAGTTTGTCCATTGAACTTCACGTTATAAAATAATTACAAGCATAGACAATCAAAGAGAACAATCGCAGGTTACTCGAATCTTCCTCAAAGAAAAAGAAAAAACAGCGCAGCGAAAACTCGACGTGCGATACGACCAATACCGCCCAAGTTGCGACGAGACTATACTATATGAAAATTTCCTTTCGCGAATTTCCGCTTTACTTTATCACGCGCAATTGCCCGATACCGCGATATAAATATTTTTCGCCGAGCGGACGATCGCGTTCCGCGACGCGAGATCGAAGCGGCTGGAATCGAGCGAGGTTGGCTCTCGTTTCGAACAATGAGCTGGAAAGTAACCAATTAATACCGGTAATGCCGCGCGAGCCGACAGAAATTATGATATTTTCATTTTCGCGGAGCGCACAATGCGGGGAACGCTCTCTGATTTCCTAGCAATGCGCGCTCGCCCGCGCGCTTGCGTTCTGTTATTAATGTTAATTAATTGGTTTCGAGCCTTCCCCTGTGTGTGTATGTGTGTGTGTGTGTGTGTGTGTGTTTCGAGACTGTGGCCTGACCTGGCCTGTGCAACGTGCAAACGAGGAAAAAGTTGGCGAAACGCGGCGCGGAGCGAAGCGGCTGTAATTTATAAATGAAATTACACACAATGGAACAATCCGTATTGTTGCGCCGAAGGAATTATTTATTCTTCCCAGGGCGGCCCCTGCGATGCGATAAATGCATATTTAACCGGCGAACGTCGGCGGTCGGGAAGGCGAAAATCGTGCGCGAACGTTTCTAACAGTCGTTGCACAACTGTTTCCTTCAGATCTCTCGTCTCGGCTCGGATCGAATCTTCCGGGGCGAACGAAGAGCGAAACAATGAGCTGTTTGTAACACTTTTTTGTTCATCGACGCGTCGCGAGAGCCGCGAGATAACGCATTGTTTACGCGCATCGTTCTCCGTCTCTCCGTCTCTTCACGAGCTGGCGGAATTTTTGCCTTCGTGGTTCGAAGTTCGCGGCAATTGCGACTTGCCATTCGCAAGTTTGACGAGGAGGTTTCGCCACGTTTGTTCGATTTGTTCGCATCTGTAAAGTAATCTTGGATATACGAAGCTCGTAGTATTTCTTTTAAAATTGATCTTTGAAAGTTTTTTCTTCTTACGTGTGAAACGTAAAATTTAGCCGAATGTAGTTGAAACATGTATAAATACACGATAAAAGAGAAGGAGGTGGAAAATACTTTGATCGGAGATTTTTGGAATCATCAGGATGATGTTTTAAATAAAATTCGCATTTTTATCATAACTGTATTTAGGAGACGTTAACGATAACTTACAATACTGTTTGTAACAGAATTTAACCAAAAGGCTTGAAACTCCCCTAAAGAAGATTCGAAACATTCTTCGAAGAAAAAGAAAGGAAAAAGAAGAAGCCCGTAAATAGCTAAACTAAAAGTTCTCAGAAGGAACCATCGACGTATTAAAATTAATACTCTCGATAAAATTCGTACATCGTGGCTGCTTCTTATTTACGAAACGAAGAGATACCCGAGACACTCCTCCGGTGTCTCTGTCCATCGTTGAAGATCCAAAGCGCTGTTTCCTTGAAAAAAAAAAAAAAAAAAAACAGAGAGAAAAGAGAGAAAACAGAGTAAAAAAAAAAGAAAGGAAAGAAAACGAAGCGTGCAAAAGAGGTATAAAAGTAGTCTGATGGAAGGTTCCAAGAGCCATTAAAGACGCCGTTTCGTATTTACGAGGGATCCTCTTTAAGGTAGCTACGGGATTGGGGAAAACGGGTCGATAACGCCGTCTCGAAACAACCTCCCCCTTCCGGTAACCAACCCCTCGTGCATTGTAACTACCGCGCAGAGCCTTACCACGCGAGGCTACAAAGCAACCAGAGAGAAACACACACACACACACACAAACACACACACACACACACACATACGCATACAGAGGGGATGAGAGGGAACTTTGACTGAGGGATGGGAACAGAAGAGAAGGAGGATGCTCATTCAGAGTGGGCGACTGTGTTTATCGAAAGGGGTTGCTCGCGACCCCGCAAACATCCCCGAACGACGTCGCTTCCCTCTCTGCACTTATATTCAGCCACGCGCTCGTGCGCGAATATCCAACTCTGGCCAAACGCTCGTAAATTGCGTTTACCGGCTCTTTATCGTTTCGGAGGGAATTCCCAGACGACGAGAATACGAGAAACTCTTTTCCTTTTCTATCACTGAAAGTGATTTTAGCGGGGTAACCCAGAAAATCGGGCCCCTTCAGGTGCAACGCTGATGCAACGAAAATTAGCGATTGGTCGATTTGGGTCACGTGATTCGCGAGGGGGCGTGGGGTAAACCTCGAGTGGGAGTGGCGTTGTGCGAGATTACAATATTAAATGATGTTATTGAGATTTAGAGATTATAGTGTATTATACTATACTGTGGTACATGTACCATATTATAAATACAATTATATTACAACCATGTCATACTATACTACATGTATTTACACTCGCGAAGAAAAATACCTCGTTTTTCAATCGTAACTTCCCAAAATTATAGAGCTAGAAATTAACGAACAATTTAAAACGCCTAAATGGCTCCTAAACCGATTTCACCGAATTGAATTCGAAGGAATTTGTATCACCTTCGCTATTGGAACGCAGGAGCACACTTTAAGGAGAATTTCATCTCCTGATTTTAGAGAATTTGGAAAAGACACGGAAGAGAATTTTCGATCGTCTCGAGCGTGTTTTCAATCGTCGCAAAACGCGGCTAAACACTCGAAGAGGGAAACCAGTCACGAAGAGGAGTAGGAGGAGGAGAATTAAATTCGATTTGCGGCGAAATAAGTCGGCTCGGTGGCGGAATTTCGTGCACGATCGAGAAGCGGAGCGAGATTGGCGGTCAACCGCGGACGCTGAACCGGCGACTTCGATAATTTCCCGGTTTACGCCGTAATTTCGCTACGATCGGCCCGCAAATTCCCCTCCGCTGAAAACGGGGAGGTTTTCCTTCTGCCGGGCGCGCGCGAGGCGACGAAAGGGGACGGATCAATTACGGCCGCTCTTCGAGATCGAGAAACCAATTCGAGAAGATTCCGCTAGTTACTGCCGCGGTTGATCTTTCCATTGTTTTCGACGACGCACGGAAATGAATATCGAGTGCACTCGAATCGTCCGACGTTCCGAACGCTTTGCAGAACGGATAACCGATAACGAACGAAGGATCGTTGCTCCAGACGATACTTCAGATGTGCTCGTCGATCGCGTGTGTTGCAGCCTGGCGAAAGAAAATTATGCAACGATTCGTCTCGTTTCAAAGTACGACGCTCACTCGCTTTGGGTAGTTCTGAATTTATTTCTCTTTTTTTCTTTTTCAAAGTTGGAAGAGATACTTTTACTCTTGGGAATTGTCAAAAGCCGAACGTTTCTGGGAACGTGTGGAAAAATTCTCTTCGCAACTGAGATCGAGAGTTTCCTCTTTGCAACGAATCGTTAAAACTCGCTGTATAATTTCTTTCTTTTTTTTTTTTCGCAGTTTCGTTGAACTTTGAAACTGACTACGGTCAGACGACGAAACGTTAGGATTTCTTGAACTTTCGTCGTTTAACCCTGATATTCAAAGTTCAGTGAAATAGTGAAACGAGGAAAAGTCGTGCAGCGAGTTTAAGGAGTCGTTGCGAAGAGGAGAGTTTGGTCTTCGAGGTGGTGGATTTAGCCATGAAATTTCCAATTTTATTAGTGCCACGCGTCTAAAATATACGTAGAACTTGATTTTGCGTTTTTGTAATATCATAAGTCGTACAGTATTACGATACTTCCAGGAAGACTATCGACAAAACAGGAAAGAAGTAATTACTTCATCATTATTAATTGGCCGATTATTGCATAGATTGTTATTTCTATAAATAACATTTGTACATTATTGTTGTAAAAATCCAACATTTTACAACACTATGTACAAATGTTATTGTTCTGATAGATGATAGAAATTTGTTATTATTTAGTATTATAACTCTAACATAAAATGGGAAATGTCTAAAATGATTACAGTTGCACGTAAGAAAAATTAGAACTATCGTTATTGAGGCTTTACAAATAACTGTACAGTTTTATTGTTTTAACTCAGTCGAATCCTTCAGACTCTTCTGTTTTTTGCAAAGATATTAATTGAAAGATATTCCTGTCGGAATTAATATCAATTTCTGTTTGGACAGAAGCGTAATTGTACAAATTGTACTCACTCTAATTATCGTTTAAATTATAGTGATTCGTACGGTTGTTTCAGCGTTAATAATAGGCATTTTCGTTTCTTAATATTTTTATCAACCAACCAGAGTCGAGTGTATGTACGTGTTGAAGCCCCCTGTAAGTATGTTGAAACCGGTGTGTTGGGAGATCAAGATCAATCTGTCGTGGCACGTTGTCCACTGTGTGTATGTGTATGTGTATGTTTGTGTATGTTTGTGTGTTTCAAACAGGTCTCTCCATCTCGGTGTGCAATTATTTTTCTTTCTCTTTTTTACCTTTTTTTTCTTCTCGACTTTGTCAGACCGACTCGACGTTTCTCTTCGAGGTAACTCAACGTCGTCCAACGTTCGACAACTTTTACCTCCGTTACCAGTTTAACACCCGTTGTCCTTTGCTCAGCACACGCGCGAACGTACGACGAACGGACTGTGCTCCCCTGAAAATTGGAGATTAAACGACAAGCTCCTGGCGAAAACAATTTTTCGATCAAACGATTGAGATCTTTGACGCACGGAACACCGTTGCGCGTGCACGCGTTTGTTTGAGACAGTTGGAAAAATAAAAATTCCGTTCAGCGGGTCGAACTCGAGCAAACGTTGAAGCGTTTAAACTTTGCGTTTGATTAAAAATTTGATTTCTCGCCGAGGTTACATCCATTATATTGATTTAACAACGAAGCCGAGCTTCAAAAGCCTTGGGACGGATGTTTAAAACTCGCAGCAGCGAAGAATAATAAATACATGCAAAAAGTGTCGATAACTCGATAATTTTACAGAATGAAAAATCTGTAGAGTTAACCAACAACAGAACCATTTCGTCATCTTCGTTGAACTTCGTCTTTGTATTGTTAAAAATAAAGAGTGCTCCAAGACGCGTCATCGCGTTGACCTCTGATATTTACCGGAAGCTGCGTCCAAGCTTTGACAAAAAAGACCGACAAAGCAAGCAACGAGGCAGATTCTTTCTGTTTGATATTGAAATCGAATCGATGGCGCGAGTTATCGCTTCATTTGCGATTGGACGGAGGAGTTGTTTTCGAAATTTGTCGCGATATTGGAAGTCCGAAGGTTGCCGCGTTCGGAATAAAATTAAAACGCAGATAGATGTGCGCGTGACGCGCGGAAAGGTCTGCACATGCAAATTCGAAATACGGCGTTTAATTTGGTATCCGCTGATTCAGTATTTGGTCTGGTATTTATCGTGCATTTGGTGTTTAATATTGACTCGGTGCTTGTTTTTTCAGTCTCTTAGATTTTTAGTGTTTCTCGACGAGAGCTCGTGTCATCGGAACGTGTCACGGATAAAAAGAGACAAAATGGCGGAGAATCTCCGCGAATATCGACGCGGCACGCTCGGCAAACATTTGTCGCCGAACATTTTAACCAGTTTCTCTCCTCTTTTTCTCTCTCTCTCTCTCTATCTCCCCCCTTCCGTAAATTCTCTCCCGGTTCCGCCCGATGGATTCCTCCCTTTTCTCGAATACGCTCGAATACGCGGCCACGGAATTTAAAGCGGCACTTTTCTTACGATCTCGAGACTTCCACTCGCGCGAAACAACGATCCGGCGATACAGTTTCGATGTCACTGTTGCGATATTCGACGGAGAATGAGACAATTTCGATTGAATTTATTTAAAGTGCCAATTGTAAAATTGGTCGGGTCTAAGGACAGTTTAATAGCATTTGCAATCTACGATTTACTTAAATCGATGAACCATTAATTTTCAATTAATCGTTCGATTTTCGCTGGAGTTACGTTCAAATAATAATTCAAATTTGGGCTTGAAAGAAAGATTTAGGTGGGAAAAGAATTTCACGTAAACGTGATTAATAGCTTCAATTTAATTTGACAGTATGGTAAACAAAAAACTAAGCAATTTGGTGGAAGAAGAATTTTCAAACACTACGAATATCATCCACATCATCCAAAAATATTGATAGAAGGACTTTATACGAACATCATCCGTAGTCTTATTAATAATAATTCATATTCAGAAAATCTATTTAAAATAATCTATCAAAACCAGATAGTTATCCATACCCAGTCAATTAAATTTTCAGAGATATAAAACCAGATAGTTATCCATACCCAGTTAATTCAATTTTTAGAAATACAAAACCAGACAATTATCCATACCCAGTTAATTCAATTTTTAGAAATATAAAACCAGACAATTATCCATACCCAGTCAATTCAATTTTTAGAAATACAAAACCAGACAATTATCCATACCCACTCAATTCAGAAATATAAAACCAGATAGTTATCCATATCCAGTCAATTCAATTTTTAGAAATATAAAACCAGATAGTTATCCATATCCAGTTAATTCAATTTTTAGAAATATAAAACCAGATAGTTATCCATATCCAGTTAATTCAGTTTTTAGAAATATAAAACCAGACAATTATCCATACCCAGTTAATTCAATTTTTGGAAATATAAAGCCAGATAGTTATCCATACCCAGTCAATTAAATTTTCAGAGATATAAAACCAGATAGTTATCCATACCCACTCAATTCAATTTTTAGAAATATAAAACCAGACAATTATCCATACCCAGTCAATTCAATTTTTAGAAATACAAAACCAGACAATTATCCATACCCAGTTAATTCAATTTTTGGAAATATAAAGCCAGATAGTTATCCATACCCAGTTTTCAATTTTTAGAAATATATTCAAACGAAGCTAAACAGCAATCATACACAAACATCCGCAGTCTGGCTACAGGCAATTGAATTTCAAAGAAATCCACACGTTTCGACGAAGCTGTACAACATACCGATGCAACGATATTCACCGGAGGTCGCGTTT
The DNA here is from genome assembly GCA_030673865.1 of Melipona bicolor. Classification (NCBI taxonomy): domain Eukaryota; kingdom Metazoa; phylum Arthropoda; class Insecta; order Hymenoptera; family Apidae; genus Melipona; species Melipona bicolor. The sequence continues at coordinate 2,676,794 of JAHYIQ010000007.1, read as the reverse complement.
CGTCGTCTCTCGACGATTCCTCCCCCGTTTTGCTGTTTCCTTTTTTCTTCTTTTTTCTTTCTTTCACCCTCGTTCCGCTTCTGCCGCTCGGCTGCTCCAGTGACCGCTCCTCCAGCCGTTTTTCTCCCTCGCCGGGGGAGAAAAACCGTGACGCTTGATTTATGCGGCACTTCTCGAATTACCAAGTTGAAATTCTCTCCTTGGCCTTGTTTGCCAGCGGGCCAGACGACAGCCTCCCGAGCGGACTCGATTTTTTAACGGCAGGCCACTTGACAAATCCGCTGCGAACGTCTTTCGGCTTCCGACCTTTCCGACCTCGTGACAAAGGAAATTTTTCATACATACGATGTTATTCGAACATTTGTACATCAAACACTTTGTTTGCTTGTTTCATTTATAATAATTATTGCAATCGAGTTTAATTACCGCAATCGATTGCAGGATACGTGACATATATACTCGTGTAATAAACTTCGACTGATTGCACGTCACATTAATGAATCTAAACATTTATAATTAACACTTATATTCAATTCATACGATAATAATTCACACGGCATGCCATATCTTCAGACTGACTTCAAATTAATTATCCACCTAATAATCTTTTAATTAATTAATCTCTAATTAATCTCTTTCTCTTACGAGCGAACGTAATTCTGTTTAAATTCTATTGTCGACCGTAATTAGAAAAGTGTGAGCCAAAATATTTATGATTATTCAATCGACAGAAAAAAAAAAAGAAAAACGATATTTACTATCTGTCATTAGCGATGTATCACCAATGAGAGCGTAAAAGTTTCGAATGTAGGTATACCCGACAATCACCTGTAAAACGTTTCGAGTATCGAGGTAGGAAGATCGATTTCCAAAGCGTCGAGCCACCTCTCAATGAGAGCGGGAGCGTGAGAGAAGCCTGGCCACGATATTGCAGCTGCAACAGCGGCAGCAACCGGTTTGATAATGACGTGTTGAACGAGTAAACGAGATAGGCTGGAGAATGCCGGCCTCGTCGAGGGTGAGAGACGCAGCAGCTCCACGGAGTTGGAACGATACCGCGAAGAAAAGAGGGGAAAAAAGCAAAAGGAGAAGGAAGGAGAAAGAGAGAGAAATTGGCACACGGCAAAAAGAGAGAAAGCGAGAGAGAGAGGGAGAGACCTCTCCGTGGTCTCTGGCGGCGCATATTGAGCGTCACGACCGTTAAACCCGAGCTATCCCTATACTTGTTTCCCGTTCCTGCAGACGAAGGAGTCCGAGGGTCGCTCGATCTTCTGCGTCTGTCTCTTTCTCCCTAGTTTGTTATATACATTATGTACATATTACATTGCGTACATTGTGAAAGTATATTTCACACTCGACAAATTGCATCTCATTTCTGCAACAAATTCTGCTAATCTTTCATTCAATTTCAAAGACTTTGAGTAACTTCAAATTCTGTGAAACATCTGTTTTTCTCAATTCGTACCATCGCTTTATGTCGTGAAATAAAGAATTAACGGAGCTGTGAGCTTGAAAATTTTTCGCAGAAGTTTGTTGGTAGAATTTCTTTACTAATAATATTTCACTGTACTAACTTAAGAACTGTAATTATGTTCAAACATGTAGGTGAATATGATAATATCGTAAATTAACACAGTTCATAATTACAGTTTTTAAATTAGTATAGTAGAATATTACTAGTATTGAAATTATTAGTATAAAAATATAGTATAGTAGAATTATATTAATTGATATATCATTGATATATCAGTTGATATATGATCATATTCACCTACATGTTTGAACATAATTACAGTTCTTAAATTAGACGAAACTATTGGCAAAACTATTGGTGAATGTAACAACGTGTGAGATGCTCTGTGCGTGGCCATTTTATCACTGAAAGTGATTTTAGCGGGGTAACCCAGAAAATGCAACGCTAATGCAACGAAAATTAGCGATTGGTTGATTTGGGTCACGTGATTCGTGAGGGGGCGTGGGGTAGACCTTGAGTAGGGATAGACCTCGCTCGCTCTGTCGCACTCACCCGCAAAGGTGAAATTCTATCCAATCGCCTCCGAATTTTCCAACCGGACGTGTATACGAGTGTTTCTGAAGTTTTGTTTTGTCCACCCCCGCATTCGCGTAAACACGATCGTGTCCTTTATTAATTACCGCCTGCGTTATAGCGTGCAACTGTTTACGGTTCGTTAGACGTTAATGGCTATTCGATGAAATCTAAGCATTTTCACCAGTTCATTGGTCGCATTGAATTTCATCAATGTCCGTAGACAAGTTCATTCACGGTTGTTTCGTAGCATGCTGCGGCAGTTTAAATGCACCAGTCTTATTAATCTTTAAATGTACTCGTCAACGACGTACGTATTTCTGTCGTGACTTTTAAACGTGGCTCCTACTGGACTAGTTCTTAACAAAACAAAGCTCTGTAATTTTCTTATAATACTTCTCTCTGTTGCTAGACTTTGTATGTCTGTTTGACACAAATTATTCAGACACCCACTTTTCATGGCTGACTTTTTCCACTTCAATTTTTGATTGACGTTGGTATCATTACAAACTAGAAGGTTGAAAATATAACCTAATTAATTATTTATTTAGCCTAATCTATTTTTCGCCGTAATATCAATCGTAATTTAATCCACGTGACCATGAAATTCACGATTCGTGCTCCGAACCTAACCTAGAATATCGAAAATATAACCTAATTATTGCAATTAATAATTATTAATTACTACTGTTAAAAATTGTTACTAAAACTTTTAGTCCAATTTTTGGTTGACGTTGGTGTTATAAACGTAACCTAAAAGATTGAAAACATAACCTAATTAATTATTCATTTAACTTGAGTTTCCACTATATTACAAATCGATCATATTTAATCCACGTGACCATGAAATTCACGATTCGTGCTCCGAATCTAACCTAGAATATCGAAAATATAACCAAATTATTGCAATTAATAATTACTAATTTCTGCTGTTACAAATTGTTATTAAAACTCAATTCACTTTTCGCGAGCAACATATTTAACCTAATTTACGCAATCATAAAACTTATTAGCCATTGATCATTACTCGAACCCATAAGTACGCAAACGTGAAACGCGCGCGAAGTTTGAAATCGATTCGACCGACGTTGAAAAGTAATTATTAATCGTTGCTGTTAAAAATCGCTATCAAAACCTAATTCTACGACCATAAAATGCACCGATTGATCGTCGCTCGAAAGCCGCAAATAGGCGAACGTGAAACGCGTGGCAAGTTTGAAATCGATTCGAAAAAATAACAGCGACGCTGAAAAATAACAGCGTGAAGGAGGAGGGAACGGAGACGCGACAGGTGTTCAAACATCTGGAGGCCGCCGCACCTCCGAAACTCTTACTTATTCAAGCATCCGTGGCATTCGGAGCCGGCGGAGCCGTGTTGCAAACGTGCGCAAACGTTTTCGTCCCAACGAAATCCTTGACCGCGTTCGAAAGTCTGTCCCGCGTTTCGCACAATTTTCGATACGCGCTGTCGATCCGCCTCGATCACCCTCCGGGGAATAATTACCGGTGAAATTGCATCGAAATCGTTCGTTGTCAGGCCGCGCGTTTCAGGGGGCCCTTGTAAAGCGTCGGTACACGCGTCGTTTGGAAAATTGCCCCGGGCAACTTTCGCTCGAGTTAATTAGAACTTTGAGAGAGAGAGCACATACACGACTTTGGTAACAATTTCATTAAAAGTTTGGAAAGTTTCCGACTATCGACCGTCCGTTTTCACCGGGGTCGTTCCGCGAAAAACCCCTTAAAGCCCCGGCCAGACTTTTATTAGTTCACCTTTTTTTTTTTTCCTTTTTTTTGATTATCGCCTCGATGGGGGGAGGGGGGAATTAGGCGTGAATTACTTTACTTTGTTTATTCATCTGTTTGACGAGTGTGATCTTGCGTAGAAATTGTTGATCGCTCATTTTCATGGATATAATTAGTTGAATTGAAATCTTCCAGTGTAAATATTGTAATTTGTGGAAATGACATTCAATATCAGTTGCTATGCGTAAGATCATTCGGCTAACAATAAGTCAAAGTCAGAAAAAAATATTAAAAACATAATTTAACGTTTAGTTAAGTGTTTTGTTGGGTGTCGTAGGTGATTTATAATAGCAGAGAGTTTTTTTAAAACCTTATAATTTTCTCATTACAATTATACTTGCATGATACGATGTATCATGCCAGTTATTATATATTTATATAGTTGGAGAACCAAAATTCAAGCACTCGTCCAAATTATTATAATTAGGTATCTATGACTAAATAATATTAATCAGTAGTCAAATTATTTAAAAGCTTTGAAAACGTGAAATTATTAAATTTATTTATTACAGAACGTAGTCTCATTTTTGCATGATTCAACAAGTCTCTATCTCTTTCGTTGCAAACAATCCTGGTGAATACCAATTTCAAAAAATTCCGCAAAACCGAACGCTCGTCGTCGTTGAGTTACGATCGAATTACACAAGCAATTTCGACGAGCGAGACACGATAAGTTTTCCTTTCTCGTGTCTGATTACGAACACCTACGATGCTAATGGCGTGACTCACCCCGAGAACCTTGAAACAAATTATCCTTGCGTAACATCTAACGCGAATCGCCGCGCGATAACAACTCTCCGTGTATCAATTCGCGTAATTGCTTCGCTTCAGACATCGCGTCGATGTCAATTACTCGAAAAACAGCGAGCTGGAAATTTATCGAACAACCCGTTGCACAGGAGCTAAATCCAATTTTCCTATTTCGCGCGGGACGAAAGGGGGGACAACAAATTTTCTATTTCGAACGCTCGAGATATTTCATTCGGTTTCGCGAGTCGAACGCACTCTTCTTTTTGCAATACTTGAAAGTGTATGACGCTCGCTTGAGTTATACGAAAAGAAAAGAAATTAATTTTATCCTTGATTACCAAATTAAATATGCTTTTTTGATCCCTAAAGAATTTTCTTAGCTTGTTTTTACAATGACATGGTTTATTTTTCCTATTTTATCACTGAAAGTGATTTTAGCGGAGGAAAGCCAGAAAATCGGGGGGTAGCCCTCTTCAGGTGCAACGCTGATGCAACGAAAATTAGCGATTGGTTGATTTGGGTCACGTGATTCGCGAGGAGGCGTGGAGTAGACCTCGAGTAGGAATGGCGTTGTCTGGTACTGATTTGTTTCGTATCGATTCAAATGTTTGCGTATCAATAAAATTTTATGGCAAAAAAGTCGTCAAAACAGTTGCTTCTGGACCTTTCAGTGAGACGAATCGTACTGGGGTACAAGTCGTGCAGTTTTTTCTCTTTTGCAAATATTTTATTAAGGAATATTTATTGAATATAAAACAGCAGAGCTTAAGTAAAGTTCAACATCGTGTGTTTCAAATAATCTAACTGGCAAAATGTTCGCAATAATAATAACGAAACAATGAAAATATGTGTAACGTTAGATCCAAAGAAAAAGTAGGAACGTTCTCCTGTCGTTAAAATTCGAAGAGTCACCAAAAATAATGCGTAATGACGAATGATATAAGGAATAAATAATAATAATAAAATAACAAAGATACACGTAAGCGTCTTTGAAACTCGAAATTGAAACGCCTCGGATTTCGTAGTAAAGAAGAAAAGTAAAAACCGTGATTCTCGAATGCAAGAAGGATCAAAAAGACGATTCGCGGAGGCCTTGAGGACCTGTGGAACACCGGTTCGCTGGCAAATGGTTTCCTGTCTGGTTTTCAAAAGAAGCACCTGGCTCGACGTGCTTTTGCGTCGGACTTCTCTCAAAGAACGAGAAGTTTTTTTTTTTTAACCGACCACTTTCACTCGTAATTGTCCGGCTTCAATAATATTATGTTTAAATACTCGAACAAGGGAGGCAACCATATTTCGCAAGTCTCTGATCAATTCATTTTATTCGTGAATTTCAAGTGAATTATTTAGTTTCGAAGCTTTTGATTTATGTAAAAGGAAATAAAATCAATTAAATATATAATTCGTAATCGTAAATTCGATGGCGAGATCAATGGCCAACGATGTATTAATTATATTAATACTCATATATTGTTATATTAATAGTTACACGGTACTAAAATAGAATAGTTTTGTCTCTTATTTTTTTAATTTGTAGTGTTTTTATGCTACTAGAAAATTCAGTAGAAAACTTGTTACAGTAGATACCTAATCTAGGGTAACAATTTAGTATCCACAATGCATCACTTATAGTGATCCGGTGTTTAATAATTAGACTGCGGATTTTGTGCAGTATGATACAATTTAGATGATAGAAATTAAAAATACTAAATGTCATAGGAAGACTTTCGTGTATTTTGTTCATATTATCATTTCGTGTATTTTGTGCAACTCTTTACACTTATTATAAAATTTCCTATAAATACACAAAAATTCGCCACCCATTATCCAGCATATAAATTCTAAAAAAAGAAGAAAACAAATCCCCCCATTTCTGGACCTTCAAAAATTCGACCGCAGAGATTCGAAATTTGCGAAGATCGATCGTTCCCAAAAGTAACACCAGTCGCAAACAATCACCGTGAAGCAGTGCTCGATACTGCTTCGATTGATACTTTGGCGAGCCAACGGCACAGTTCACTTTGACCGCTGTGTTCACGGTCCGCTGGTACAGGTAACAGCTGTGCACTCGCAAGCACCTATAGCAATTAAGGGGTCGATCGGTGGCGGAGGTCAGATCCAGATATCTAATTACCGATGCTTTTGTGCCGTAATATTTGACTGACCATTGCGACCGCGTGTTTGTCAGTCCCATTCGACCTGACCCGGACTCTGTTTGCCCGGTCGCCGCAATCGAGTAACGCCACTGTTTTGTTTCAGGTAAATATACCAGCGTTTTGTTGCCCGTTCCTAAGGGTTGCCACTGTGTCCTCCGGGCTCGGTAAGTTGTACACACAAATCTCGGTGATCTTCCTGCGATCGCTCGTTGTTCGATCAATGGCAATGATTTGACCGCGTTTGACCGCGTTTGAAGATTTGGAAACGAAAAAGAAGAGAACAAAAACCTACGCGCACGAGTGTGACGTGAAATTCAATTCAATTCAATTTAGGAGTCTCTTCTTTTTTGGGCCTTGATTACCAAATTTGGAATTTTTGTAAGCATGTGCAATATTTCAATTCTCTTTTTTTTATTTCAATCAAAGCGTCACAGAGATTGTTTATTAGTTTCGAGAATCGTGTTGTCACATGATCGTGCATAATGCAGTTGCTATTAGTGATGAAAATTTTATGAGTACATTATTTAACTAGAAAGTGCACTCTCTATGGTTGCTGATCAGCTTGCGTGGCTTGAAAGAAATTTCTTAAATTTCCAACGCAACAAATCTTCACGCGTCACGCATACCTAGATGCGTAAAAGTAAATAATTAACGTACAGGTGTTTATGCTAATTATTAATTACATCGATGCGATAACATTAATAAGCAGAAGATACTCGAAACACGAAACAAAGACGATTCTCAGTGAAAATTTCGAAAAGGAAGCTTTTCGTGACACGATTCTCACTGAAGTTCGAACCTCCCGCCAGTTGTTCCGCTGTTGTTTCGCCAATTAAATCACGCTGGCCGCTTTCGCCCCGACCGAGAGAGGAGTTTCATCGCGGCCGCGTCGTAACTCTCAATCTTATCGCCGCGACGATTCATAAAACTCGGCGATCACGCCGCGTCGCTCTCGTCCCCGATTTCTTCTCGGCGGGGCGTTACGAGGCGAGGAATACGCACGTACGTGCGCATGCAGCCAAAGTCCAAAGTCGACGAAACGTTTCGCGTATCGCCGATAGACACAATAAAGCGACGTTTATTTATAAATCGTCGGCCGCTTTATCGAAACGAGGTTCATCGTGTGCGTTCATCGTTCGATTAAAAACTCTCTCCCCGTCTCTGAAGAAAGGGGAGCTTCTGCAGTCCACTTCGAAATACATGTTCGATTCACGCTCGCGTTGTTCGTTATATTGGAAATTTCTAAAAAGCTCGTGATTCTTCGTCGTATCGTAGTAATACCGATATCTTCGAGCACGATTAAGTTTTTTGAGCGTCAACTACGAAACGAATCCGTGCAAAATTTTCGCGAGCGACTGTACTGTATTCTTCGATTCTTCTCCAACAATTATCTCCGATCGTTCATCCCGGTTTTCTCCATTCTTAAGAAAAGAGGAAAAAGAGAGAGAGAGAGGAATTGTGGACGCAGATTTCGAAAGATCGGCGTCGAAGACAGGTCTGGAAACAGGTTCCGACGTTGACGAAGAGCGCCGGGCAAAACTGGTCCGTCCCTCTATCCGTGCAAACTCCAGCGGGAGTCTTTTATGCCCTTAAGTACCTGCGAGGAGAGGAGGTCAGTGCACAGAGGAGAACAGGTTCTCTCCGTAACAGGTACCCAACCGGACGTCTCTTTCTTCCTCTGCGACGATCGATCTTTCCGCTCCCGGTGGCTAGTTCGATTCGAAATGGATACGGAAGGTGTTGCCGAGACGCTGGAAACTTATCTACTCCCTGATTTTTAATTTCAGACACTTTTCTCTCGTTTGAATGGAAACTGCACTTGTACAATTCGCCTCACTGAAAGGCCCAGAAGCAACTGTTCCGACGACTTTTTTACCATAAAATTTTATTGATACGCAAACATTGGAATCGATGCAAAACAAATCAGTAGCAAACAACGTCACTCCCACTCGAGGTCTACCCCACGCCCCCTCGCGAATCACGTGACCCAAATCGACCAATCGCTAATTTTCGTTGCATCAGCGTTGCATTTTCTGGGTTACCCCCGCTAAAATCACTTTCAGTGATAAAATTCTTCTTGCTGACACGTAGAGTTCTTTTTCTCCTCAAGATAATAATAATTAAATTGCAAACTTTTGTCCACTCATGGGAAGTAAGTTCGGAAAATTGCAGAATGTTCAAAGTAGAATTTTTGGAATTTTTACATTGTATGGTATTTATAGTGTTTTGATATTTGTAATAATTGGTGTCTTGTAAAATTTTCGTAACGTCAATGTGAAAGTGCCCACTGGATGATGGGACGTTTAGCATACTTGGACCTGATTGATTACTAGACTGCGAACATTCACGCACTCTAATTAAAAAAGTAGACCTCGGATAAAAAATTCTCTTACGTGTTAAATATTCTAAACGCTGTACTTTGAATATTTTACAATTTTATGTATACTGAATATTTTTCCATAAATCCTCAATCTTATCAGTTCATCGACGCTTTTAGAAAGAAACGTGAAAATTCCTTGATTATAAAACAGTCTTGCAACAACTTCCCTCGCGAAATTCACGACGCAAAATTTACACAAACACCCGCGGTCCAGTTCTGACGAACAATTACCTGGTCCCCTGACGAATGAATTAAACCATTAATCGTTAGATTTAGAAACACTCCCCCTTTAATTTTACAATCTCCATACGAAATGCGAAAATTGTCCGTCTTTTTTCTCGAAGAGACACATTGTTCGTTCCACCAGAGCGGTGGAATAAACAAATAAATCCTCGCTCGAACAAGTAAATAAGTTTTACGCGAAGCGTCTGGATGAGCTTAGACACATTAAACTGGCAAAAGAAAGGAGAGAGCACAAAGAGCAGAAAATTGCCGGCAGATGTCACGTGAACGTAAAGAAGAAAGGCCACGGGAACGAGGAGAGCCGGCCGAAGCAATTTCGATAATTGTATTCAACTACCGTGTTGCGAGGACCCCTGGCCCTCTCTGCCCCCCACTCGAGTGTTCCTTTTCTTCGCGGTGTTGTTCCGTTACAAAAGGAAGCGGTACCCGTGCCACGAGCGTGTTCAGCCACGACGAAAAGAAGAAGAAGCGTCGAACAATGCAGCCGGAAACAGGTTTTTCGGGCTTCTCAAATGCTTGGCACCTTGCCCATCGAGCACATCGTAATACGTCTGCGACTGATGTCCTCTCTCTCTCTCTCTCTCTCCTTCGTTTTTTTTTCCTCTCCCTCTCTACGCGTGTGCTTCGCCTGTTAATCCCCTCGTTGCGGCGGGAATAAACTCCTCTCTCGCGCGAACAGCTTGCTTTTTTATCGTTTGACCCCGATGATGCTCGATGAGTTGACGACCTTGATGATGTCGCGGAGAACGGTCGGTCTCTCTTTAAGACTGCAGCCTCCGGCGCGCGTTTCACCAGAACAGACACCGAATAAATTAATTCGGCGATTATTTTATCACATTCGAAGCGTGAAAATCACCGATTTCGACGAAATTTGGCTCTCGGGAAAATATTTGGCATGTATTTTTTTTTCTTTTTTCTTTTAATCGGCAATCGTCGGTGTTGAAGGGATGAAATCGCCCTCAAAGTGTGGAACGCGCTTTGTCAAATATCTCGAGAATTATTGGGATTTTTGTGTAAATTTTGTAATTGACGCGGATTCTTCATTTGAATATTTACACGCAGGTAGTTTCGCCCTAAATGTTTCAACATTTTGTTGAAACAATCATCGCGATTGTGCGATGATTGAAACGAATTTAAAAATGGCAAGAGTTTCATGGAAATATTTCATTTGGATACTTTGAAATTTCATTAACACTGTTTGGAAATTGCGGAAATTGACTTTTAACTCAAGTGGGGTTTGCGAAAGGAATATTTGATTTGGAACTTTGGTATTTTAGATATTTTGAAATCTCATCAATACTGCAATAATTACAGAACAGATTAGTTACATCAAGTTATAGGAATTACAGTACGATCTCGAATCAAGAAACATATTTCACAGGTGTCACAATCGGTTGTTCATCTTCGCTGATTTTTTTTACTAAAAATAAACGTTATCTTATATTCCTACATGTACAGCTTCCGATTGATTCCAAACTAGTTCAACATAACCACGACAGTCGTTGTTAATTTAATTTAACATCAACGAAACTCGAAACTGTCTAACACGTTTGTACCAACATCGACAAACTTGGTCAAACACACCGGTGTCTCAGACAATCGACCAAATCGCGACTGGAACAAACAAACGAATCTGAAAAGAGTCGCTTCTCGGAAAGAAAGAACGAGGCTCGACTGATTATCCGCGGATTTTCCTGTGCTTCTTTTTCCTTCGGCTCGGCGTGCTCGGCTGAAGAAACACACACACACACATACACACATCGACACACTGGATGGAAGAGGAAAGCAGCCGCCGGTTTGACTTGCAAATTGGTTCGCGTTTCTCTCTCTCCCTCTCTCCACTCGTTTGCCTGTTCTCTCCTCTTTCGCCCACGTTCTTCTACGCGGAATGCAATTACCCTAATTGCCGGCACTCGAACGACGCCAGCGCGTTGCGTTAAGGGTGGTCGTTATCGGCCACCACGAATTACATCGTTAAGCAACGGGCGCGAGCACGCGAACGCTTGCGAGATCAGAAACCTAAACCCCCCCCCCCCCCTCCCCCCGCCCTCTCTCTTTCTCTCTGTCTCTCGGCGCCATTATGAAATCTCGCGTGGAAAACCAGAGACCTCGTTGCCTTGATACCCTCCAGCAGCACGGAGGAGGCCGTAATTTTAATTTATGGATCTCGCGTCGCTGGCTGACACGTTCACGCAGGCTAACAGGTACACGGATGGATGTTAAAGGTGGATACTCGCGCGTTGTGGCACGATCGTTGCGTACAGAGTGTGTTCTCGAGAGGAGAGGCTTCGTACAATGTTCAAAATGTTAATACAGACGTCCGTGCGAGATTTGAATTTCAAACGTCGATTTCAAGCGTTTTTCTGCGATTACGTACCACGATCGACAGCGAGCGAGTACGAGATAGAACAATTTCGAGCAATTAAAGCCAATATGCTGCATTTTAACGAGTAGGAATTTGAATTTCGCGTCCTTCGGGAAACATCGTATCTTTGCTCGGATATAATTTGTTCGATTAATTTTTTTCCTTTTTTTTTTTCTATACGTGCATCTCGTAATTTTCTAATTATTTCTCAGCAAATGTGTCTTGGAAACACGTGTCATTCCGCCACGTAGAATTTCGCAATTGTATTCTGATTATTATAGGAGTATTATTTCTTAGAAAATTAGAACTTTAAGAATTATTTGAATTATTTGAATTATTAGAATTCATTGATTGCGAGGCACTTATATCTCCAAATATAATTTCTTCTTGTTACACGATATAATGATATAATAAAATGGAATATGAATGATATAATGATGTAATGAAATGGATAATCTTGATATAATATAATATCTTCTTTTACGTTATAATAGCCTTACGTAGGTATTTTAAAAGATACTCTCAAATTATCAACATTTGATTAATTAGTTTTTACACGACCACTGCTTCAACATTTCGGGCAACTTTGGAAATAAATTTTCCACGATACTTGTCTCTGTATCATAAAACGTTCACGTACATGTCTAACACGAATTAGTACTTTTCATTCACCTAGTTATTTAATTGTTGATTGATATCGTAGGAATACTCATAATTATCTTCTGTAATATCAATAATTTCTGTATAGTAAATAATCTTCTGTAAATACACCTTAATATTAACACATTAGTAAATGTGAATACACCTTAATATTAACACATTAGTAAATGTGAATACACCTTAATATTAACACATTAGTAAATGTGAATACACCTTAATATCAACACATTAGTAAATGTGAATACACCTTAATATTAACACATTAGTAAATGTGAATACACCTTAATATTAACACATTAGTAAATGTGAATGCACCTTAATATTAACAAATTATTAAATGTGAATACACCTTAATATTAACGCATTAGTAAATGTGAATACACCTTAATATCAACACATTAGTAAATGTGAATACACCTTAATATTAACACATTAGTAAATGTGAATACACCTTAATATTAACACAATTTAGTTAATTCTACATTCACGAATTTCGCGCACACTTTATAATATTAACAACAACGTGAAATCTAAAAGTGAGTAATGCTCATTCATTCTACATTTGCAAGTTTCGCGAGCAACTGCAAGTTATCGTCCGTGTCGTGGCATTGCCTGCATACACAGTGAAACAGAACGAACCGGTAAGACCATCGATTATATAAAGAGGAAATGGAAGAAGGAACTTGCTCCGAATTCTTCGAGTCCGCAAGTACGCGTAAAGAGTTGAGCCCGGCCGCGCCGGTTCTACCAGCTTTGTGTGATTTCTCGCCTCTCTCTCTCGTTGCCTCGATTCAAGTGGTCGTAGCGGCGTGGTCGTCGGACGACGTCTCGTCAAAGGACGAAAAAGGCGAAGGTCGAGAAACGCGGGGAGAGAGAGAACCGGTTTTTAAATGGGCACCGTAATTGTTTCCCCTGGCGGGCTCGAGCCCGGCAGGAATAAAGCAGGATTTCTGGTCTGGAAATGTGTAACCTGGCCTGGCCAGGTTCGAGCTCTCTATGCAGAAGAAGGGCTCTTCCTCTCGGTGCCGTTGTTCCTCCGCGTCTTTCTTCTGGCCCCGAGGCGAAGGCTCGTTCGATCGATGATGGGCCAGTCCTTGTCGAAACCCTTTCCCCTCCATCCTAACTAAGATCCTTGTCTTTTATCTTTCGAGATCAGTCGCCGGGCTACCGTGTAATTTTGCTACTTGAAATCGGTCTGCGACCACGAGTCGGAATTTTTGTCGGAGTTTCTTCTACCGACAGACTCGCGAAATATAGTTTAATTGATGATTTCTTTTTCTTTTTGTAAAAGATCAAGTATAATTTTATTTGTTGTGTAATTTGAGTGCTCGCTGAAAGTTTCATAGTGAACAAGTTAGGAATTTTAACAGATTTACCTCTGAGTATCGATGTGTGTGAATCTGTTAAACAGATTTTACTGTTATGTGTCGTTTCGTTTCACTCTCTGTCTCTAATATTATTATTTTGAGTCCCAGATTGTTTGTGCATTTTTGATTTTAGTAAAGAATACACAAAGAGTGTCGAATTTATATGTTTATGTACGATAGAATCATTTGATAAAGACACTTGGTCCTTTATATCTTTACATCTAAACTTGTCAAATGTAGAGCACAATAAAATTTGATTACGAATATTCTTTATCAACTGCGTTATATACGTTGAAATTTGTAAACGTAATACTCACTTTATACTCATCTCTGTACACCATCAGATACCACAATTCTTACAAATGTCTATCTATTTGATAAAAGGTAATAAGTTCGCTTGTCTGTAATTAATGTACAAATTCCAGATTATCGTTGGAAAAATTACCTCAATTAATCACTAATTAAATCGATTACGTAACTGAGAATACATAAATGCAAGTACAATCTCGCAAAGTAGATACAGTAGATAGTACATGGAACAGATAACTTATTATTATTGGGTAAGGACGTGGGTAGATCTCGTATCTTCGTTGAAGAACGAAGCGTGCGAATGAATTTACATTACTCGCGCCGATGTTTCAAAAGAACCGTTTCTCGGTATTATTTTCTCTGAATTTTATCGGCGAAGATCGATGCGAGAAGCAGTGAAAACAGTTCGGCGTTGAGAAAATACTGGACGATAAAAGCGAAGCCTGGCGCGCGTCATTTCCCCGGTTCCCCGTTTATTATGCCACCTTTCGCGCGAATAAACTCGTCTACAACGAGGAAAAAGGGAAACAGAGTGCCGCGATTCGAAGGTAATTATACCTCCACGTGTCCGAGGAAAGAAAACGTTTGTTGTTGCTCCGCGAATAGCATGCCAGACCCGTATCGAAACAGCTTTTCGAACAGTGAAAATTTCGAACATTTCAGAAGCGCCAGGAACGTTCTCAAGAGCGATCGACGATCGATTTGAGAAAAATCTTGGTATCTAACGGTTTGATTAACTAGTGACACAATCGACAGTCTATTAAGATTAAATCGCGGGAATTCATATTATTAGAGAAATTAAATATAGATTAATAGCTTAAATATAGTTTAAATATAGATTTAAATGTTATAACGAGCAGAGTAGATTTTATCACTGAAAGTGATTTTAACGGGGAAAAGCCAGAAAATCGAGGAGTAACCCTTTTCAAGTGCAACGCTGATGCAACGAAAATTAGCGATTGGTTGATTTGGGTCACGTGATTCGCGAGGGGGCGTGGCGTAGACCTCGAGTAGGAGTGGCGTTGTCTGCTACTGAACGATCGCTGTTTTTGTAATTTGTTTTCTATCGATTCAAATGTTTGCGTATCAATAGAATTTTATGGCAAAAAAGTCGTTTTCATTTCCTAGTCAGAACAGTTGCTTCTGAGCCTTTCAGTGAGTTTCATTCTATATGTGCATACGTATTTTCGTCGAGAAAATTCCGATATGAAAAATACTAAACTTTTTTAAATTATTTTGTTGTTTATTTGATTTGATTTTATTATTGAATATATAAGAATATAAAATTACAAAGCTGGGAAAGGGACGTCTGTCACTTGTCAGTTCACCGAAGAAAAATGTCACAATCGTGAAATCCAGAAAGTCCACTGATCGTGTATGAGAATTTCACAAACTAAAAAAAGCTCTAAAATTATTAAGAACGTCCATAAACTACAACAAAATTGTTCTCAAGCTTCTCAATTCACCGATACAACCAACTGTGAAAGATATTGTCGCTCGCGAGCCCGGTCATCACTGTAAAATACGAGCAAAACAAAATAATAAAATCAGTAGAAAGAAGAGCGACCTTTCAGCTCACGTCGCTGTCATCAGCTGAATAATTACCGCGAAAGACGCGATTGTCGCTGAGCTGTCGTCGCATTAGCCATTGTTTCAGCAAAGAAGAATTCAAGAGGGAAAGCTGTTCCGGTGACACGTTCTGGCGGTCGTGTCTGGTACACATGTGCCATGTGGGAAACACAATCCTGTAGCAGCTCGACCCGGCTCGAATGTCCTTCCTCGTAGAAAGGGGCCGAGGGCAATAATCTTGAATATCCCCCGCGAAGTCACCGGAACGTGCGGTGCATTAAAATGCAGTAGAAACGTCAAAGTTGCTTTTGTCGGGCACACGTGTTCTTAACATCCGTCCTTCTTTTTTTCGTTTGCTCATTAATCTCGCGCGGCTCCGTAATAAATAATTAAAGGAGGATCGATGGAGACGATATTTCAATCGGTCGATATATATTTAAAAATATCCCGAGCGGAGGGAGAGGAAGAATTATTAATAACGATGACACTGTAAAAATAACTTTATTGGACTCTTCGACTCGTGGACGCGTTAATGGCACGCAACCTCTTTTTCCATTCTTTTTTAGATCTCGAGTGTTTCGTGCGTTCGCACTCTCTCAGGTTGTCCGAGGAGTTCATTTCATCTCGTCTGCTCTGCGATTGATAAATTTTGCAGTCTCGTTGTTCGCACGTGATTAAGTAAGTTAGCAGCTACTAAAACGATTGGATATTTCATAGGTATTCTTGCGTATCAATGACTGTATCGTATATCCCTGTATTTTTGGAGTTGTGAATTTCGGAGTGCACAGATGCATAACATAGAAGTTGAACGCGTAATTGGTTTCAAACTTAATCAGAATAAAATAATTTGCTTCTTCGCTTTCGCTCGTGAGAGTAAATAAATTTCGCAATACCAGTTTTCACGTACTCGTTGGAAATTGAAGAATGCAAAATTGCCATCTCAATATTTCTATCACTTTATTCAGTTCCAATTATTGATCAAATGTTAATTTAATTCGCACGTACTATCTATATATATATATATTTTAATAAAATAATTTGATAAATGAAACTATGTGTTTCAACAAACGAGAATACGTATTTAGACAGAAGAAATCGCATATACCTGCATGTACGCGCGCGTCAGCCAACAAAAATAAAGCAGCGAAGATATAGAATGACATGTGGCAGCGTGATTCGTTAATTTCACCGGGTGTATACAGACAGACAGAACGGTGTTGAGCACAAATTTAGAGCAGAACGGCGATCCAGACTACTCGGTACTTGAAATAATCTACTTGGAAATCTCGTGACAGCTCCGCTCGCCGAGAATCGCCGGATCGATACGTCGATCCTCATCGCGAGAAATAGATAATTAATCGCCAATCGACTCCGTTTTAGCGCCGTTCCCCGTCATTCCGCTGTCTGTTGCCGGCCGGGCAGGCTCCATCGGTCGATCCCGCGTGTCATCGCTAATTCCCCTTGGAAATAGATTTGTCATCCAATCAAGAAACTTTCCTACCAAACCGGACGGAACTTCAAATTGAATCCGCGCGCTAGCACGTTGTAAAAAAGTATTATCAGTCACCCGTTTGAGAGGGGGATGTCATTGTCTACTAGGCTAATTTCGGAAGTTTTTTTTTTCTTTTTGGAGGGATATAAATTATATTAAATTAGAAAAATATTGGAGTCCTGTACAGAATGTTTCTTCTCTCATCTTTTTTTAATAAAAACATCAAATATAATAAAATATAATAAAAATATAATAAAAATTCGAAAATTATTTCTTTTAAGCGTTAAAAAATTACGGACTTTTAGTAGGAAGTGATTTTTGGCGCACCTTGTATATAGGTACTGTAGTGACCGCATCATTGTATATATTAAATTAAAGAGAGACTAGAATTATACGGTGCAATTGTACAGTAATTATATACGTACAATTATACACATAGATACAATAATTGCACATCATTGCATGTATTAAATTAAAGATAGACTAGAATTATACAATACAATTATGTATATGTACAAACTGTAGCATAACAAGGAAGAAAATTGAGAGAGACATTACGTCTATTGCAGCAGTCATTTGTCACGTACGTTTAACTGGGTTCCAGTGTTATTTAACATTTGATAGCGTTTTTAGGTAACTACCAAAATTTGATATTATAAAAATCGAAGCGTAGAATCTACTAAAATCTACTAAAAAAAAAAGAAATGATTTCGTACTTGAGCTAAACAATATATCACAAAATTTCTATAAATTTATGTGAATTTAAAATGAGTCTAATTCGTTCGGATTCATCAGGAAATTGTGTCGTACATTGCGTTGTGTATTGTGATTCCATCGTTTATCGTTTGTATTATATATTGCTTCGTACAAAGCCTTCTTCTTTCTTTTCGTCTTCGGAAGATCACATTGTGCATTACGTATTACATCGAAATCATGTTGTATAAAATCAAAGTATCCTCGATCGGACTCGCATTTCTTCCTCGACAGTCGGTGAGTACGATACTTCCATTTCCGGCTGGCTAACGATCATCTTCAAGAAAATCGTGTTTTCCCCGCGCCACGTCGCGGTCGTTTCCCATTTATCCACATCCACGTCCACATACATCGTTTCCTATCTGAATGGCGGATCGCTTCACGTCGCAGTGGCATAACCGGCCGAGTAAATCGGCCGATCGAATCCCACCGCTCACGTAACTCTCTCTCTCTCTCTCTCTCTCTTAGACAGAGACGTTCGGTGTTGCGCCTGCATTATATTTACGATCGATCGGGACACGCGGCTCGCTCATTTTTCTCCCTCGCCCCGTGGATAGCAGCCACGTACACATTGTACATTGTGCGCTATCCAGATCGCGGGCACGGATATCTGGCTAAAGTCACGCGATCGTAATGCGGTGCCATTAACCCAGAATTCCTGGGCCACGAGGACGGTCGGAAGAACGCCGGGTTGTTCGCCCCCTTCTCTCGTTTCTCTTTCCTCTTTCTCCCGCTCCGTGTCTTGTGTTTGGTGTCCCTCCGCTTGGTTTCTCCGGTTGCTCTCTCTGGTCCGACGAACGCGCGACGGGGACCTATTTCACCGTGGATGGAATTTCAAGACGAAACGAGTGTTAACCTTGAGGAGGTATGCTGACTCCACTGACCGGGGCGAGGGTTTAGAGTTACCTCGTCCGAGAGAGGGAGCTAAAGCTCCCTCAGGATCTGCTCCGATCGCCGGCCTTGTGTATCCCCTCGTTTGCCCGTTCCACTGGCTTAACACTGGAACTACCGGACGATTGAACCACAGAGTTGCCGAAATTTCGGAGACGTTGAAACAAAAGAAGTAGAGAGGTTTTGTCATGCGATAAATTACAGGAATTTTCATTTGTATAAAAAATTTTACGACTCTCTAGAAATAATACACTGCAAAGTTTCTAACAGAAATATAAATTGGTCATTTTATCACTGAAAGTGATTTTAGCGGGCCTAATCCAGAAAATCGGGCCTCAGGTGCAACGCTGATGCAACGAAAATTAGCGATTGGTCGATTTGGGTCACGTGATTCGTGAGGGGGCGTGGCGTAGACCTCGAGTAGGAGTGGCGTTGTCTGCTACTGAGCGATCGCTGTTTTTGTAATTTGTTTTCTATCGATTCAAATGTTTGCGCATCGATAAAATTTTATGGTAAAAAAGTCGTCAGAACAGTTGCTTCTGATCCTACTGGGGTACAAGTCGTGCGGTTTTTTGGTACTGCGGAGTCGGGAGGAAAAATATTATAGCTTCGTTGAATCGTTCAGAAGACGCATTGATTAGCATGATATATCGAGAGACGTTGTACACAGATATATATCGAGGTGAAAGCGTAACATCGTGTAACATCGTGATGGAATAAATGATGTTGTAAATTGTTCTAGCGACGGACAAAAGAAAGTATCTTCCTCTGAAACTTTGCGTTTTAAACCTCCGGGACAGAGACAGAACATTTGTACATTTTTTTCATCCTCTCTATTTTGACCCTTTATTCTTTTTCTTCTTCACATACACACAGAGAGAGTCCCTGACACGACAAACCTAATCCCCTACGACCCAGCGCTCTGCGAAGATTAGATCTCGTGCCCGCGCAACCTTGAAGAGCGTAATGCAACGACGGCCACAAAGGGGAGAGAATTTAAAGAAGCTGGAACTTTAGAACAGTTTCATCTCAAATCGTGCGACACGTTTTTAACTGATGAATTGGTCATTTGCAAATTGAGGTTAGTTTTCACTTTAGAGAGAAAGGACAACTTTGCATGCAATAATTTTTGACATTCGGTTAACCGGGTGAAATTGACGAAAATTTCGCTGCAAACTTTTAGACAAACTGTCGGATTTTACCGTCCAAAACTGTCACGTTTCCTGTTATCGATAACGCATAACCTCGCTAATAAGCGAACTGTGCTTTCAGCTAAAGTTGTTTACCAAACTTCTTCTCTTCGGGAACTCGTCGGATTACTCGCCATAGATCTGAAAGTTTCGTCGAGCAGGATCGCTGTAAAAGCAAGCCCCCAGCGGCAATTTCAGTGTCCAATTTCGTTGCAATTGCACGACGTGTACGAACACACTTTTCTCGGCGAGAGAGTGTACGTGAGAACATTTTCTGGTCGGCGATGAAAATAACAGAGAGGGAGCAAGGTCGATTCCGGGCCACGGTCGTTAAATCCCTCCCTCCTCCTCTCTTCTCTTCTCTTCTCTTCTCTTCTCTTCTCTGTGGAGAAGTGACGGGGGAGAGCGAGCAACGTGTCGAGTCTCTCTCCCCTAGGATTTGGCGCGGATCTGCTCGGTAGGGATGGGATCAAGTCTAATATCTACTTACGAATCTAAATCAAGTCGAGATTTCATAGTTTCGTGGACTTTGAATGCTACTCGAAAGTGTGTAATAACTTGCAATGTATATTATATTCGATGTGAAAATTGCGAAAATAGAGAGATCAGGAACGTCGAATCGGCAAAATCTTTGGAAAATTTAAAGGTGTCAATTATTGTTTAATATTCTCTTCTTCGTTAATTCGTCAGATTAAATTGCATTGCCTGTTTGAAGCAGTCGGTAGCACGATACCAAAACACAGCACATTCGATGCAAAATCAGGAACGAGTCTTCATTCGAGTCCAAAAATTTCTGACACACAGTCATCGAGATGCAGAAAATTCTGCCCTCGAATCCACCCGAAAGTATCGCTTTCATTCCATTGCTCGCGAAACTATCTCGCTCGCAATTAGATTCGTGCACGCTTGCGAGAGATTCGAATCGAACGGGGTCGAGGCGTATCGAATCTATTTGCGAGATGCTCGATCCCATCTCTACCGGCCGATGCCAGTTTCGCAGCGCACTCGCAGAATCACGATCGATCGGATCGTGGGCGGTCTCTGAATCCGGTCGGCGAGGAGCGAAACAAGCTGCGGCCAGATTCGGCGAAAACGGGTCTGTTGCCTGCGGCGGCCGTAAAAAGAACCGGCTCTACGCGCCGCTGAAACACGAGGACTCGCTTCTCGCGAAACAGCTATGCACCGAATCCGTGTACCTGCCAGCCCGCGAATAAAAGCAAAGTGAACGCATCCGTGATGTCCGGTCACGAAGTCTGGCGAGAGAAGGAAAGAAGAAGAAAAAGAAGGGAAAAAAAGGAAGAATTCACTCTGGTTCGTGTACCGTACCAGCCATTACAAGTCGTTAACGCCAACGACGGAGATGCTGTGTTCGGGATTCCTCCTCTTTCTTTTCTTTCCTTTTGTTCGTTTCCTCTTGCTTCGTTGCCAAAAAGAGAGAGAGAGAGAGAGAGAGAGAGAGTAGGTACGAAACGTTTCGCGAAAACCAGGTTAATTCCCCGATTGCGTAACGCCAGCGAGTAATAACCAGCGAAACATTCTATCGCCTCGTTGCTTTCTTCGCCGCGCAATTTCCACGGAACTCGTTCGGGTGAGGGGAATTAATCGAGTTTCTGCTGAAAATTGAAACGCATCGGTATCGTTTTACTCTCGGCAATTTTTAATGAATTCTCGTTGCTGGTTGAAGGTTGAAACATCGGAGCGGCGTGTGTCAAGGTCTCTCCGGTTTCGCAGTTAACGAAGTTGTCGCCGCGTGTGCAGTTCCAAGTCACGTACGATACGTGGAAAAATGCGATGAATTTCGCGTGGAAATCGCACGACCTACAACCTGGCATTCATCGTTGCGCATCATATCTGTGCTAATTTCCATGTTAATGCTTGATAATTTGATCTTTACAATTCTGGTAGCCCTGAAATTTTTTACGATGGAACGTATATTTGAAATTTGCATTGTAAAGTTGACGTAACGCGCTACAATGACGCACGTATATGCATGATTCGTTACTATGTTAAATATGTTTTACTACGCGTTATATACTTGAATCTTTCGTAAGTAGCTTTTTAAAAGCAGGAAAAAATAGGAAAAATTTTTTGACCCTAAAAAAGGGGAGAGATAGACCCTAAGAAGAAATCGCGATATCGCGTTTAATGGACGATCGCTTCCCGACATCAGGCGTCTTGGCGTAAAGTTCCATCCGTAAAAAGCACGATAACGAATACCTCTTATCCGACCACCCGTACCGTTGCAAGCCGGCGTATCTCATTCCAGCGTGGCTCGCAAAGCTTACGGTATCGATTCGGTGTTACAGGGTTACAGCGTTACAAGGCATCCGATACCGCATCGGATATCGCAAAACCAGCACGCAGTTCAATTAGGATAGCAATTACGGGGCGGGTTGCTAGTCCAGCAATTTCGTCACTGAATCATTCCTATTGGTTTCGGAGTATCGTTTAATAGCAGTTTGGGACGAATTCGATCGATCGGATTGGTCAAAACTGATCGGCGCTTCTGGCAATTGTTCCGCGATTTCGTTTGATACGAGGAATTCGATGTCGTCCAAGTGCAAGTGATGAAAAATTATTTGAGACGTTACAGCGAGAGTAGGAAAATCAAACCTTCCAGAATTATTGTTTCTTTTCTTTTCTTTTCTTTTTTCTTTTTTTTGTCAAATTTTATTTGGCACGTTACAAAGATAAAAAATAACAATTCTACTAATATAACTTTTTTTTTTATTTGAGGAATAAAAAGAATCGAAGGAAAAGTAACAAAAAGAGAAAAACAGGCGAATCTTGAAGTGAAAGTGAAGATAAAATTAACAGGTTGAGAATTATCTCATAAAATACATTTATGGTGATCGAATCTTCCAGAAGTAATTATTCGATTGAACAAAAAATATCTACGAATTCGGCAATAAAAAGGGAATAAATTTAAATCGTTTGTAAGTCCAACAACGTCCCAGTGGACTTAAACAACCGTAGGAAATTAACGAAGCGCCATTGAATTGATTTCCATCGAAGTCCAACCCTGTTTAAATATGTAATAAAATTCTCCCGCCAGGGCAGTAAAAATTTTCGTTGAATTTCTCGGACAGCGTCCGATCTGATGCATTAACCTCTCAAGCGATGCATCGCTATTCATTTCACTTTTTCGACGAGGTAGCATTCTAGCAGAGATAGAATCGCGAATAATTATCCTCGCTCAAAGTGTCGATCGATCGAGTTAAAAATCGTTATTTTCGTCCAACAGTTTCAGTACGATTCGACCGAATTGATTCTGTTCGCCAAATTTAATTAGCGACCGATTGGCACGTCTATTTTAACGAAGCGCTATAAGAAGCACGTGTGCACTGGGTGTCCCGTTTTAATCTATAAATGCAATTATCTCTGAATCTAGCGCGAAGCGTACAAGCCAAGCGTACCAAATTACTGACCTCTCCAAAATCAGAAAGAAATGCATTTGTAGTTTCAGAGATACAATAGACACACGCATAAATTTTCGATAAGATAGACACGAACGAACATTTTATTTTACATTTACTACATTGTTACCGCCTTGTGATTTCGAAAGGAGATTAATCATGGACGAGTGGGGTGGGGGGAAAGACGGGAAGATCCTGTCTGTGATCAATCTTCAACGAGGCATTCGCGCGACCGTAGTTGCGCACGAATTCCTGCGCAGAAGCAGACGCGGTGACTCGTGTACGCTTGGAAGCCGGTTCGCCGCTTCCAGTTCTCCGCGCGATTCTTCCCGCGTCTGTCGCCGCGTCGTCGTCTTTTCCTTTCTTTCGATCGCGGCGTCGCCTCCGACAGAACGCGTGAAACGTGCCCGAAAAGACGCGACCGAAACGAGGATCGTTGACCTGCGGGAATGCTCGAACCTAACCTAGAGCTACATATATATTTTCGTCGCGTTGACCTATCCTTGATCTCTCGTCGGTCGCAGCCAGTGTTCTTCGATCCCGCAGTGTGTTCGCGCTTATGTAAATTCGCAGGGATCGCCGTGGTGTTTGTTATCCGGCCAAGTGTTGCTGCATTATTTCGAACACGGCGGGTTCCACTTCGTAACGATTTACGACGAAACGCCCGGTGGATTTGTTTGGACAAGGCGGTGAGATTGGCATAACAGAAAGTCGGGAAGAGAAGATTCGCGCGATGTAACGATGAAAGGCAGACGCGAAGCGTAAACGAACTGATAAAACACCGGCGGTCGAGGAATTCGCTTGGATATACGAATTTTCAAGCGTCGGTTGTGTGCGCGCGCGGCGATACGGATCGCGCGAGAACGTACGAACGTCCTCGGGAGTGATCGTGCGAGCTCGTTGATCTTCGGGAGTCTTCGTGCGCGCTCGTAACGGCCACGCGCGAACCGCCTGTCGGGAGTTTCTCGAAAATCGGAAACGTCGCGCGTTGTGTCGCTCTTGCCATCAGTTTTCTTTCTTATCCCGGGAATAATCGCCGAGAGTAATAATGTCTGGTGAATTCAATCGAATACGGTCGAGTACGGTCGGCGTACGTGTGTGTGTTGGAGCAAGTGTGGCGTAAATCGGCATTGAACGTGTGCACCGACACCGTCGAGATTGTGCTAAGTGGTAGCAACCGTATATTTTGTGACGTGATGATTATTGGCGACTAAAAGGGATTACCTTCGAGTGGAAACCTAGGTCTGGATTCGCAGGTAATGTGCTGCACAAACTCTTAATGCTGTTCGATCCGATTAAAGTCAATGCGAAGCCTTTGATGGCACGCCAGCAGGAGGAAACAAGTGACAAGTTTCTTTCTGCTCGCGTTGAAAAAAAAAAAGAAAAGAACTCGTCCGCCATGATTGTTTTTTGCTAATTATCGAATCTTTATCGACTTAACCTTCGCGCGGAATAAATTTCTTCGCGAGTGCGTTATCGTGTCTTCGATAATCGCGACCTTGACTCGGGAATTATGTATATTAGGAATACTAACTTGTCGTCGAGTTACGATGTCACGCAGTGGCTTACATAAACTTAAATATCACACTCGAAGGATCATGGCAATTTATTGTCGATGGTTTCACTCTACACGAAATTAGATCAAACGACTTAACTTTTGGTAATTTATCGTAAATCATATTAGGTCTCTCGTGTCATTTGAGGCAGATATCGGTACACTCGGCATTTTATCGCTTATCGCGATTGCAGACAATACGATCGAGCGTAATCGCATTCGATCGACTTTCGATTGTTACCAAATTAACCAGCGGAGCTTTGAGCTCGAATTAAGATCACGTGCACGGCGGAGCACGAAATAAAAACAGCCCCGAGGACTGGAAGTGCGTACACGCACACGTGTATACATATATATGTGTGTGTGTGTGTACGCACACAGGATGCTCTCCTACACCCCAAGTTGAGTGAAGAAACGGGAAGAGCAGCAGGTGGTGTTTGGAATTTAAACACGGTCAGGATAGCTGCCCTTTCGAGTAGCCCCGTTTAAATTCCATAGATAAAAATAGAATTCCAGACACCAAGCATCGCTCCCGCCCCCTTTTTTTTAAATGAATTTTTCTTTAAATCGTACAACGTACGAATAATATTTTAATTTAATTGTAAAACGCAAAGTGTGCCTGCAGTGTGAAAAAATATTTCTGTCTCAAAGCTTGTTCAAGTTTCCTAGTTTTCGCTGTTCAGCGAAACAATGTTCTAGTTATTTAATTAATCATTCATCCAAAACTATTCCGGCTAGAATTCCAATTTATTCGAAATAGTTTAGAGTTCCGTAGTGACTATTGGAAGGATTTCATTACTGTGAAACAGTAATCTCGTAAGACTGGCACCAAGTTCTAGACGACGGAACTTTTAATCCCAATTAATCTTTCTTCTCCAACTCTCTTGGTTTTCTATTCGCAGTATATTTTGCTTCGCAAGAAAGCAAGAGTAGTTGAAACGTTTCATCCTTGTTCCTCCAACTTTGGCCTCTAACTTTCGCTAGAAATTTTCCCAATTTGATCCAATGTAACAGCGTGCTCCTTTCTTCTTCTTCTTTCTTAATTCCTTAATTACGCAAACATATATATATACATGTATTCTCAAAATGGCAATAAAGTGATCTGATAAACGTGAATGAATATTCTCAAGGAGCAAGGACGATCCAAACTTTGCGCGCGAAAACCGCGAGCCAATGTGCCCCAATTCACAATAGACGTACCTACTCCCCCGGCGAGTTCATTTAACTCGGAACAAGTTGCCTGGAATTGCAAAGGCAATTATCCAGTGTCTCGTAGTTGCTCGATCGACGGTCGTTTTCTTATAAAGACATTAACTTCTCGAACTTGCTTCGCCCTGGGATAGGCATCCGTGTGCTCCGTTCTTCTTCTTTTTCTTTCATTTCTCTCTGGTTACCAACTCGAAATCCTGCACGTCCCTGGATCAAAAGAAAGAAAAAGGGGCGAGAAAAGAGAGAAAGTAAAATAAAAGAAGAGAGGAGAGGAGAGGTGTGTTCGATGCTGCAGGGTCTCGCACATTGACGCGGGCACGGAACGAGGAGCCCCGGAGGAACCCAGAAGCGGTCGTCCTTCGACGAAATAATTGCGGAACACGAGCCAGCTCGCGCGCTCTCGCTTGCCGTTTAATGGCGGTATTCGCCGCGCGTACACCGTGCAGTCGTTATCCTCGATTTATGGCCAAGCCTGGCCTGAATCCTTATGCGGCGCGTTCGGTTAGGTACAGGTCCGCGGGAAAGGATAGCGGACAGTTTAAAGGAAGAGCCGGAGGAAGCCATAAGTCCGGTATGGCCGTTACTCTCCATTTAGAGTGGCGCCTCCGCCGAGATCAATTTCCACGGGCCTCGTCTCCCGAGAGAAAGCCGAGCAGCGCGACGCTCGATTTCGTACTATCGATTAATTTGTCTTTTCTATTTTTTTGAGAGAGCGAAAGAGGAAACATTGAATGATTGAATTGAATTTTAGACGATTATTGATATTTGACCTACTTGTGTGGAAAAAGAGAATGTAGAATAATCTGTGAACACAGTGACCGATTAAGGATTTTATGTTATTCCATGTGTTCTAGTGTCTCTGAAACGAGAAATGAATTTACAATTTTTCTAAACGTTGTACTTTTTACCGAATCATATTCAGCTTTAAAATAAATTATATCGAATAACTTACACAAGAGTAGAATCAATGTGACTCGAATTGAGCTGTTCCTGTTACTTTTTAATCCTATAGTAACAAAAAATTTCGATCGACAAATAAAATAAATCCAGTTAGTGGGATTAAGAGGATTGAATTCGAACAAAAATCCACGAGTAACGATCGACTAGGAATTCGTTTCGCGCGTTATTCTCCCATTACGGTCCTTTGTTAAAAATAATTATAAATTAATCCCGGTATATTCGAATGAAAATAATATTCAATGAAACGAAACGGGCGTTAAAGTGAAATTGAGAAAAATTTGGGGAACTCTTTTCAAGCGGCAGTAGCCGGGAATTATTTTTAGCGAGGAAGCAAGCGCACGATGAATTCTACTCTCCCTCTCGACTGCATTTCCAAATCGTCGGGAATTTTCTGGATCGCGGTGCTCGTTTTTTCCCCCCTTCTGTCTGAGATACACGCGTGCCCGAGCAAGAACAGCTAGAAAAGTTACAACTCCGCCGTTTCGCGAGGAAATTTATTTCTTTCCCTCTCGCTTCGCCATCCGCGAACGCGTGGCGTCGCGTTCAAAGCGCGTATTTATTTCATAGAAACCGGGTCTTAAATCGTCGCGACAATAATTTCCAACGGGGCTCGCTTTCCAAGGGGAAATCTTAAATTTCCATGAAACGTTGCTTCCTGTTAGTTATATACAGCTGCTCATGAAAGTTCGAACGGCTCTTCTGAACTTCTTATGAATATATTATACGCGCGTTGTATGAGACGTTTTATTAAAATTGCGAGGCTAGTAAATCTTGAAACGTTTTATTAAAATTGCGAGACTAGCGAAATCTCGACTGTATCGCGATTATATTGATCAAGAGCTGTGACGATTGTCAAGTCTGAAAATATGGATGCGTGGAAATTGCGAGATATTTAATATAAATAATTATTAATGTAACGGCCCTACAATTCCTCGACTACGAGTTTCGAACACTCGACTAGCACAAGCCGCAAGTGGCTGTGCACCTAGCGTCGAGGTCCTACCGATCTTCGATGTTAAGCAAGCAGCGTGCGGAACCCCGCTAGGAGGGGTGACCGGGGGCCCAGCCCAGCCTTATAAGCGGGTTGTTATAACAACAAGCGTGTCTGGGATAAAAGGAGAGTCTCTCTGCCATCAAGCCCTACTGGATGAGTATAGTGTCTAGGCAGTGACTCCGAGACGAAACGCAATCGCCTTTCTTCTCACTTCCTCTCACACACTTCTTCCTTCTCCTTCCCAGCTGCATCCTGGGTCTTTAAATTCTTTACAGTTCCCTAAAATTAATGTAAAAGTAATTAAAATAATTGTAATATAAAAGTAAAATTAAAAGTGTAAAAATAATTATAATATAAAAGTATTTTACAGCTAAAACTTACTATGTCAACAAGCCTCGTATATTCAATGGCACCATTTTCATTTTTGAACTCACATATAAAAGACGTGATCCTAAATTTTCTGTTATTTAACATTGGTACTGCAGATATTCAGCAATTGAAAATCTCTTTCATTTTTGTCTTCAGTTCCACATGTTTCAGTGTTATTATTCAATACGAATTTTCTTTACACTTTGTGATGCGACATTATCGTTCGTGTCACTACTCACTGGTCATTTTGCAAAATCAAAGTAAAATTCTTGGAACTGAAAATTTTTTACAAATTACATAAATCGTACATTTTCAGATTGATCTCAAATTCGATTAATACAATCACGATGGACGATCGCTACATAGTACCAGTGAAATTTCAAAACGTTTCATTTTCAAAAGTTCTCGCAAATTCCCATAAACGTTTCGATATTTCCGTAAGCTAAATTTTCCAAATTAATCCGAAATCACGGTAGTCGTAACGAAATTTTAAAACGTTTTATAACACACTCTTAAGCGTGTCGAGTGCATATAAATACGGTATGCATTTGGCCGCAGCAACATTCGGTTTCTGCGACACTCGAGCGTCCTCCATGCTCGAGCTTTCTGAGACTCGTGAGCTTCCAAGCGCTCGTTTCGACCAACTTGCCGAAACGCTGAAATATGAAAGTTGCACGAATCTCGTCTAGTTTCGATACGAGTGTTTGCCGAGAGGGAGCCTTGAACTCGAGAGTCTGCTTTCAAGGATAGACCGTATCAGCTAGTAGATACCAGCCAGATATAGGCGGTCCCTTGTTCCTGCTCGTGCCACTCCGCTTTCTGCGATCTGTCTTTATGGGAACGAACGTCCGATCTTAGTTTAAAACCTTCCTTTCAGTGCTTGCGCAACGACGTCCGCGATGCGATCGTTCCAACCGCGTGAATATGCAACGCGTGCGTGCGCTGCATTTCATTCTCTGTCACTGGCATGCGTTCGCGTCGAATTTGAAATTTTTTTTTGAACTTTATCCGATCTTGACTCTGATATCTTTCCCAGCGTTTTCTGTCAATTGATATTAAAAGAATTCAAAATTACTGATTTTGAGCTCTTTCAACGTCCAGTTGATTTAATATGAACAAAGTCAGATTCTCTTTCTGTAATTAAAAATACGTGCAAGGTGGTCTAGTTAAATCGTAAAATCACTTTCGGTGTCATAATCACATTTGCTCTTTTATCTTCTTCTCATTCAATATTTCTTCCTTTTAAATCATTTCCAGTATCGATGAACCTTTGATTCCTCTTTCGTATTCACGGTGACCTCGTCTGTCACTTCGTTTGAGTGTCGAATGTGCTTCTAAAAGATAAACAAATCAATCTGGAACCCAGGTCGATCGATGCGAGCGTTAAAGAGGCGAACCTCGTCGAATTAATTTCTGCAGCGGGGTGTTCGAAAGGTTCGAGGTCCTGGTCTGTATCGAACGCGAGTAGAGAGAGGCCCCCCAGGGTTGCGCGGACATTGTGCAAACAGAAAGCACCGGGAATGGGCGGGACGGGTTTCACGGTCGATCCTCGAGGAAGCCGAGAGATAGGAGAAATAACAATGGCGGGCAAGTAAGTCCGTGGTAAATGTTTGCCTTTCCTAATTAAATGAAACTCCACCTTCTTCCTTTCCATCGTGTGCCCCCTTTCAAACGGGCGAGCACGGCGGAACGCCGAGACGATGCTCCCGGTGAAACCATCTCACCGAAAAGAAAGGGGAATCGAAACCGAATGAAAGAGTGTCGAGACGGAATACCACGGAGAGAGAGAGAGAGAGAGAGAGAAAAGGTGGATAATTTTTTGCGCTAGGAGAAGAAGTTTCGTATAAATTTTTTCACTGCCACGGGTATAAAAGCTCGAGGAAGGAGCGACAGGTTGATTCGTGAGAAAAATTTGGAAACCTCTCTCTGTCGGCTTAGACATCGATCCTTCGGGTTTGCTCGCTGCGAACAATGCGGTACATTAGAAGGAATAAATTCGATTCGGAATCTTGTTCGTTGTGACACCAGTTTAAATGCATAATGCCTTTAAATGCAGCGTGAATTTAACGTTGAAACTTCATTTTCTCCATTTCGCGGAATTTTTCGTGTAACAAGTCGAACGAAATTTTTTAATTCTTTTTTTTTTTGAGATGTAAGCTGCTCTACTAGTAGATTAAATAGATTAAATTGTTATCGTTTGAAAAACAAGGAAAATAAGTTATGATATTATACATAATTTTCTCGAATCGAGATAACATTCAAATTGAAAGATGTTTCGCGTGGAGCGCGAAAGAACGATAAAATTTCTCCCCGACAGTCCTTGGTAACAACACGCACCTTGATCGCGCGCTGAGAATAGCGCGCTGTAATTGAACTGCGGATTTTTGTGAAAAATTGAAAAGTACACACGCAGCAGTACACGCGCGAAACAACGTGCAAAACTGTGTGAAATGTTCAAGACGGCGTGTTGATTTATTTATTCGTCGCGGTAGATACACCGAAGGAAGTAAATTTCAATTTTGGTTGCATTTCTTGGTTCGCGGAAATCTAGAAATGCATGAAAATCCGCAGTCCGGGTTTTTTGCGCGGCACGATCGTTCATCGTAGCGGTACGCCATTGTACTCGATGGCCGGCAATGAGTCACAGTTAGCTTATCGTGCAGAAAGTAAACCAGCGAGATCCACACTTTTTGATACCCAGAACGCATATCGCCCGGCGATATATTTCCCCGCACGTCAGCTTCTAATTAAATTCCGACACGAAAATATAATAGCATCGTGGTCGTGGCGGCCACGTGAACACGCGATACGTCGTCCTCGTCTGGTATAGCGCTCGAAAGTCGAATAAACTTGCACGTTAACAATTCGAACATTTTTCGGATTTTTTGTTTTTTTATATTTTTTATATTCGCGATTCCGAGTTAAGGAAACGATAACACATTTTCCTTGAGGGAAATGATAGAAAGTTCCAAGAAATACGTATTATTTTTATAAAAGTTTTATAAATAATTGCACAATTTTGTTATTTCGTACAGTTTTGTTATTTTGTGCATAATCGAACTTTTCAGACTTTTGTTTTTTACAAATGCTTAAAATATATTAAAGGATATTCTTCTCAGAGTTAACATCAATTTCTCTTTGGAAATGAAGAATAATTGTATGAAATTATTTATTTTAATAATTTCGTGGGAACATTTTGATACAATTGTTTCATTGTTAGTATTTTCATTTGTCCATTTATGATATTTTTGTTGACCAGCTGAAGTTAAGCATTTCATTTTTTTAATTTTAACTTTACAGTTAATAACTTAATATAATTAAGAACATATAACTAAATGTAATTAATAACTTAATAGAACAAATAACTTAATATAATTAATAAGAACTTATACTTGATAAGAGTATAACAAAGCATATAGAAAATCTGGGACTATTTTCTCGCAACACCCAGTATACAGGTTCACCATTCCGTGTAATTACATATACATATGTACGTACACCCTCGCTCAGAAATCTCAGGGCAAGTACATACTACATTTGTGTGATAAATATGAATTATAAATTATACACAATAAATACAATGTTCACAATATAAATTACACGACATAAAAGTACAAATTATATACACAATGCACAGTATAAACTGTTGTGTTTGCAATAAATATATAATTAAATATAATAACTACAAAATATACAGTAAAGATGATGTATCAATATATCGTATTACATATTGCATCATTGTATTACAATATATACATACATAAAAATACATTTTACTTACATTTTAATTTCAAATTAAAGTCAAAATACAATGCATACGATATAATTAAATATAATATAAATATAAATAAATATAAATATAAAGTATAATTTAATATAACTAAATATAATATGAATATAATATAAATATAATATAAATATAAATATAATATAAATATAAAATATAACGTAATTTATGCAATAAAGGCTCTACTGACATATTGAATCGTTACATTATTATATTGCATTGTATTATATAACAAAGTATGTGTACACGATGATCTACGACAAGTAGACCGAATATTAAAAATAAAAGTGTCCCAAGACTTTTGAGCGGGAGCATACGTAAGCACATACATATGTACGTACGTGCGTGTTTCATGCGCGCAGCCAAAGCGTAACGCTCGCGTAGCGCCGTGATTAGACACGCCACGAACTTCGCAGAACCGGTTCTCCTTCTCTCTCTCTCTCTTCCTCTCTTTCTTTTTTTGCTTTTTCCACTGGCTGGCATCTGTTCTCCCTTTCTCTCTGCCCGATTCGATTATAGGTCGGCGAGAGGAAGGGAGGAGGATGGCAAGGGACAGCAAGCAGACTGGCAAAAAGACACGGTGTTTCGTTCGTTTCGCCGGCGCGACTTTCTCCTTGCGTAATCGAACTCCTCGGGACTTTCTTCTTCCACTGGTGACCGAGCTTCTGGAAAATCGATTTGCCGGCTGATCCCCCCCTCTCCCCCTTGCCCGATTGTCCCCGTTTTCTCGATTTACCAGCGTCTGCCGGCTGTTTACCAGCCGCGGCGCGATTGACTCGTCGATTTGCCGGAGAGAGACGAGCGGGACGCGCGGTGATTCGCGTTTAACGCCTGGGAATTGAAATCGAAGCGTGAAACTCGCACGGTGGAGAAACGAACGCGGGTTCTTGCCAAGATTCGTAGTCTTGAAAGTTTAATTAAAAAGGTAGAACTTTGATAGAATACCGTGAAAACGAACTTGCACTTTGAATTTCCCGCGTTTCAACGCTTACTGGGAACTGAAAGTTACGTGCGAAATGCAGAAACGTACAAAATATCCGATAAACAGAACATTTGTTACGATAGTTTTTTTAAAAATTGAAATAAAGAGAACGCTCGACTCTCCAAAAATTTGACCGTCGTAAATTTTTGGAAATTTCTAGAAACAATCGGCTCGCATTTTTACTCGAACCGCACTGACGGTTTCAGCGCTCGGCGTTGGAAGCGAATTTTTTTTTTTTTTTGTGTTCGTCGGGGAAACGAGGCATTTCTCGTTCGCGCAGCAATTAGAGCGATTACGTGGCTCTAGCCCGGGTAGATAAACGGTGTTACGTAATAATTCAACATGCTGGTTTTTTAATTTAACACTTGGCGGGCGAGTTCCGAGAAAGTTTACTGTTAGATATATATGTATATATATACGTGCAACTGTGTAAATACACGGCTGGAGAGACGGAAGATGTCAAACAAATTTCTCTTATTCAAAATTGAGTTATCGCGATAAGATAACACGTTCCGACGTTCCCGTTTCATCGATAGTTTTACTTCCACGTTCGCTGATGTGATTGGCGGTACAGGGTACGATACTACTAGCGCCACGCGAACGTTAACTACTAGTTACTTACGCGACGTTCGTGTTTCGTTGTTTCGTTTGTTATTTCATTTTAATTTATACTTTATCAATCTTGAGCGTGAGTTTAATCTTACGTATATTTTATTTATGTTGTTCGTCGCTGAATGTGGTTAAATGTTCTCAGAAATATTCGCAATTTAATATCGCCAGTACCGTGAATTAGAATTATCGCGGTGTCTATCGCGTTTGAATCACAATGACGCACCTTGTGCGTCCATGCCGCATACATCAAACGTGACAATTATCGTGCTAGTTAACGATATTACCAACTGGCTGGTCGGTTATGCAAGGAACGCAGTCCCATTTGTTGCGGTTATTCCCAGTTACTCGCGACTACTATGAGTTAAATATTCCCTCGAGTAGAGTCAGAGAAAAAGAGAAAAAGAGAAAAAGAGAGAGCCAGAAAAATGCTGGATTTTTCCAACGCGAGTCGAGCTTGCTAATTTGACGAAAAACTTCTCTTATGAGCGAACGTCCGTCAGACCGCTCTGTAACGTCGCGTAAAGTTTCGTATCACCGTGGCTGGAAATTAATAATTTTCCTTAATTAATCACTGTGCCGGTGGTAACGACCGGCTGGATCCCGCTTCCGCGAGACAAACGCTTTCGCGTGGAATACTACGTGAAATGAAATCGTACGTTGTACGAAATAACTGGAGAGCAATTGGATTATCGTCGAGGAACCTTCGAATCTTTAAAGAAGGAGTATAGCGTTCTTATCGACGATAATTCACTTTTAGTGTTAATTAAACTGATCACTCCGTCAGTTGAATCAGTAATGGGTGATTAAAAAATAACTCGACCGATTGATTCCACCAGATTTAACAATTTGGAAAGATTCGTTTGATTTTCTGAAATTAATGGACTCGTTGAACTTGAACGAATTGAACTTTAATGAAGGAACTGTACTTAGCACTGTCGGAAAATAGTTGTCGATTAATTAAACCCGTCACTCTCCAGTTAAATCAGTGATGACTAATTAAAAAATAACCGATCGAGGGAAATCTGACAATTGTGCTCAAGCATTGAAGAATTTATTTTTTAAACTTGAAAATTTGATGAAAATCCAAAGAAATTACTAATCCAATTCATTGTAAAAATTTACTAATGCCGATTGTGCGGAACATTAAATAGTAGATTATATGTTAGAGTATAGTTACACATGGAAACTATTGTACAACCAATTAAATTTATGCACCACTGTTAAATGACATAATTGCGAAACGATTGAACGAAAGAGCTGTGAGATAGAGTCGAAAGAGACAGGAAGCGACGCACATTCGAAAGAAATATCGTCTCCTCGTTGCATATATATATACACGGAGATACAACATCCGCTGTAAAATTAGAAAAGCACCACGCTCGTGAAACTCATGCCCCGTATCACGGTCAATTACGTCCGCCGCTCATCTGTACGTTATCCTATTATTGTACTATTATTGAAAATGCATACACTGGCGCAGCGGTGCGACTAATAATACACTTTCGTTCATCCAAACAAAAAGCCGCATTTAACGTTTAACGTGAACTGCAATTACAGAAAATTAGCTCTACAACTTGCGTCCAAATCTATCATTTATCTGCGTGTACAACGTTTCATAATCTTTTATCATGTTATCGGTACAAACAGGAAACTTAACATTCCCTTCGTGGTCTGCAATTCGGTTCCACCAAATTCTAGCTATTCAAAAGAGCAAATTTTTCAAAATTGTTAAATGATACAGTAATTAATAACTTTCCGCTTCGAAGATGTTCTTTGAACCAATTTTTTGATAAATTCATTTCATCACTGAAAGTGATTTTAGCGGGGGTAACCCGGAAATCGGGCCTCTTCAGGTGCAACGCTAATGCAACGAAAATTAGCGATTGGTCGATTTGGGTCACGTGATTCGCGAGGGGGCGTGGGATAAACCTCGAGTAAGAGTGGCGTTGTCTGCTACTGAGCGGTCGTGCCTGTAATTCGATTTGTTTTGTATCGATTCAAATGATTGCATATCAATAAAATTTTATGGTAAAAAAGTCAAAACAGTTGCTTCTGGGCCTTTCAGTGAAACGAATCATACTGGGATACAAGTCGTTTTTTGGTATGTGTATATATACATATGTGAATCATTCGGTTCATGAACAAAACTTTCAAAAAATTCAGCACATTTGTTTTGTAGTTATTTTACACTATAATTCTAATAATATCTTCTTATAATCTATACTCGCTAGAGCTAACAGAATTATTTAAAGAGCTAAATCAGCTAAGTTTGGAAACATAAATTTCTTGAAATTTTTGGATGATCAAATAATTATCGATTTTCCATTTTACCTACTGCCGATCTACTTTTACTTTATCTTTGCTATGTATATAGTGGGTCGCAGAAATACCATGATGTTATTTTATAATAAATTAACATAAATTTTGAAATTTCTCGTCAGTGATGATGTATTCTAAAATAACTAAAATTCGTTAACAAGAATTGTGAACGAAATTTAAAAAAAAAAATGAACCTAGAATAAACATGAAATGCCAATAAAATAATAAACGCATGTTCCGGCGTATCTTTCGCAACGTTTAGACAGATTAATAAGTGGAAGAGATAAACGTTGATATTGCGAGAAACAGGCGTAGGAAGAGAAAGAGAACGGAGCAAGGCAGACAAGGTCAGCGACAAAGAAGCAGTGTCGTTGATAATGAAAAACCGGTCAAAACGTTCTCATTAGCGTAATTAAGTCGACGGTCGTGCAACAAGCCTCTCATTTTGTTTCGTTGCCAACAGACAAGCAACTCTTGCAAAAGGTAGAGAAACGCACTCCTATAAATGCTTTTTTATCTTGTTTTAACGAGTTTCTCAATACCGTATGAGAAAAAATCGCGAGAATTATAATTGCAGTTTATAAACAAAAATATAGTTTAACAAATTACGCAGGGAATCCCGAATCTTTCAATCATTTATTGAATTTCTTTGAAATTAATTTTTATCTTCCTCTTTAGCCTTTTCTTTTTCTTTCCAAGAATTGGTTGAATAATGTAGTAGAGAGTTTGGTAGATTTTTGGAGAGTTCTTCCACATTTTACAAACGCCAGAAATACTTTTAAATTTTTTAATTCAATGACAGTCGTGTCTGATTGCAAATTTCCAAAAGTGAATTATTCTTATTAATTTCTATTTAAAAAAACTGCTTACGTAATGTAGTTGAAGTTGAAAGAATAGAGTCAAACTGTGTCAAATTAGAAGATGCAAAGGTATACTTGCTCTCAAATAGTTCAACTCCTCCATTTAGTCAAATATTCCAACCAATTTCTAAGATTAAAAAAAGTATGTGTGCTAGATCTATTTAAAAAAAGAAGATAACACCATCGGACTTCAAACTACATCAAACTACACCAAACATAAAACTGCACCTGCTCTCAAATAACTCGAGCAATTTCCAAGATAAAAAAAAAGAAAAAAAATGTTAAATCTGTGCAGAAATCAAGGAAAGTAGCGCCATGGAATATCAAACTACGTCAAATTAAAAGATACAAAGTTACACTTGCGCTGGACTGACAAATAGTCCAACTGCTCCAACTGCTTCTTTTTAATCGAATATTCAAGCAGTTTCCAAGATTAAAAAAAAAAAAAGAAACAGCAAAAATGTTAAATTCATTCAAAAGAGGAGAGAAAAAAAAAAACTCTGTAGAGAAATCAGAGAAGGTAGCGCCAGTGGAACGCGTGTCAGTGGAAGGCTTAATCTTCTAGGCTGCATTGTAGCAGATTCGCATAGGTGCTCACGGTGTCGGGAGCGTAAAGTGGTGGATGCGCGCGCGCGCGCGTGTGTGTCGACCAGCGTGCGCTGGTAGATCGGGTTGGAGCTCGGGAGAGCGGGTTCAGTTTGTGACTACTTCGTGAATAATGCATGCCAGCCGCGAGCCCACGCCACCACGCTATATACGAAGATGCCAGACACGCTACTCGGGACCAGGCTTGTATCTGTACGGCCATATAAAACCGAGGAGGGGCTTTATGTATTCGAGCTTATGTACCCAGCCGCGCGCGTACACACACACACACACATACACACACATACACCTGT
Organism: Melipona bicolor; assembly: GCA_030673865.1. Taxonomy (NCBI): domain Eukaryota; kingdom Metazoa; phylum Arthropoda; class Insecta; order Hymenoptera; family Apidae; genus Melipona; species Melipona bicolor. Next base: position 2,638,857 of record JAHYIQ010000007.1, on the reverse strand, counting down.
ATGTTCGTTGCACCGTTCAACCTACCAGCCCGCCTGCCTCGGCTATTTGTGTGCCGGGGCTCGTTGAATCATGGTACTTTACGTACTTTGCGTACAATTGCTCGTGAAAATATTTGAACTGGTTCTGGAAAGTTCAGTTTTTCTTTTTTTTTCTTTTTTTTTTTTTTTTTTTTTTTTTTACGAATGTATTTTCATTAACGACGAAGTAATTTTATTAGAATCGAGTTCGGAAGTGAATTTAACGTGCAATAGCACGCGAGAACGTTTGTAGGATGTATCGTGCACGTTGAATAAAATATCGCGACGCTTTTTATTATTAATATTTACATTTCATTATTTTATTAATAACGATGAGAAGGCAGGATCGTTATGACTGTATTCAGGTTTGAACGTACAAACGTGCGTGAAAATTATTCGCGAGGCATTTGATGCAAGTATAAAAGTAGTCATTCTCAAAAGAATCGTATTTCTACGTTGATACGTTATTTAATTTTTCATTTTGTGCTCGTTATATTAATAAATATTATGTACCAATTTTTCACCCAATGTGAATATCATTTAATGAGTAAATATCTATATTTACTTTATATACACCGTCACATTTAACGAGTACATATTTACCACGCGCAATGAATATTTATATTATTTTGCACAAACAATTATTTAACAGTCGTAATTGCCAATTGCAATTGCTTCAATCTTGACCAATATAATCCCGGCGTCGAATAAAATTTCCAAATGTTTCATTCGGACGCGTAAAATCTCCTTTCTGATACAAGTGTCGTCCGAATACTTTCGCGAGCGACTGTGTCCAAAAGGGGCGCGTATTTAAAGGATGAAAACTTGGCGGTACGCACACTATCGCACACCAGCGACAGGAAACCAGCCGATGCACGTACACGTACACGTACGTCCACGTTCACCTCCGCCGCGTACGTACGCGTCCTCGGTGTGTTTCGCTTTTATGCGAGCTCGCAAAGGAAAACGTTAGCCTGATTCTCGTCCGCGATCTCCTAAGCGAGCGTGTGCCAGTTTCTACCGCGGACAATAATCATACGGCTATTGAGACGGCTCTTTTTGTTCCTATTCGCGCAACTGGAATAGTGGCACGACTTGTCGGGCACGTGCTGCTGCCCGTTTCATGCGAGAGCAACGCGCACACGTAATTCGTTTTCGAGGCTGGATGAAACGCGACTATGGGAGATATGTTGTCTCTCTCTCCGTAAATCGCGGAGCTCTCTCGGAGCGTGTCCTCAGAAGTGTCGCAGAAGCGGCGATGCGAAAAAATGCGCGCAACGCGCGGAGAAATGAGCGGGGCAACATTTCTTTCGCGAGTTTCGTAAAGAGTAAAACTTTGCGAGAATGCGACTTCGTAATAGGAACGAGACTTTCGCGAGTTCTTGCTCTTTGCGTTACTTTTAACAGATAAATTACACCTGCGGTGTTGGATTCTGTTTTTTGAACTGTATTTCATGCTGAAAAGTTCTCACTTTGATTGCTTCGTCGTGTCTCTGTTCTACTTTCAGAGACCAAGTACTTTTAGACGTATTATTATTATTATGTTATTGGGTACTCTAAGTTTCATCCAGCCAAAAGATAACCCAATGTTATATTGTAATTTGATCTCAGTCGATCAAATAGAGATTCATATCCAAAAATCTTATTAAAGAAGGAATATCCCCGTTCGAACACAAATGCATCGTCAGTTGCAAAAATAGGGAAAATATTCTTTTGATATTTACAGATAAGTTGACATTAAACTGGCGTAACAACGGTGTAAAACACAAGTCATCGAAGTTTCGCCAGATTTCCGGACGCGGTGAGCGTGTGTTCCTCGCCTCGGTGCGAAGTGCGAGCATATTGTTTCGCAAAGTTGTGTGCCAGTTTCGCCGAGTAGACACAATTCTATACGACTGGCGCAGTTTCCCCTGTCGGCGCCGCGTCGGAACTTCGCCCCGGGTGGTGTCGCGCAAGTTTTCCGATTGGTCACATTCTCCCCGCTCGCGAAATCCCCGCGAACTTTTCGCAGTTTCCCCGCAGGTCTCGTTGAAATTCGAGTCTTCGCGCAAGAAAAAAAAAAAAGGAGGTGAAATGGTCCGAAACCTCGGGGTATCGGTACTGTAAATTGAAAAAATTCTTGAAAAATTGTTCACGAGACATAAATACGAAAAATATTAAAAAAGAAATCGGCGTTCGACTCGCTAGAAAGGAAAAAAATCAGAATTTCGTCGAAAGAAACTTCCGTTTCTTCATTCTGAGAAAGAGGATTGATCAAACTTTGATGTTTTGAGAGTTTCAATCGGTTTCGAATCGACCCTCGAGTCATCAAAATTGCTATTCTCTCTTGAAATAAAAAAGTACAGTAGAAAATCGTTCGGCACAAAGAAATAAAAGAAAAACTGCACGACTTGTACCTCACTACGATTCGTCTCACTGGGAAAGGCCAACTGGGAAATGAAGACGACTTTTTTGCCATAAAATTTTATTGACATGCAAACTTATTGACATTTGAATCACTCAGTACCAGACAACGCCACGCCCCCTCGCGAACCACGTGACCCAAATCAACCAATCGCTAATTTTCGTTGCATCAGCGTTGCACCTGAAGAGGCCCGATTTTCTAGGTTACCTCCGCTAAAATCACTTTCAGTGATAAAAAGGAGAAAAAAGGGCGCCGAGTCCGTGGACAGGATTATCGAGCGTGTCGTCGAAAAAAAAAGGGAGAGTGGAGGGGGAGAGTTGTGTTCCAGTGGATTAAATCCTTTGGCGTAGTACTAGAGGGTTTTCTGGGGCATGGTAATCGGAGCCCTAGGGGTGGTAAGATCGACAGGGTTTCCCGCCGGTGGTATACTAGTTTCTGCGATGCTTGAAAATGTTGGGAGGGTGGAAGGACACGTCGGCAAACACGCCGCCGTGTTAGACACCGGCGAAAGTGAGGGAGAAAGAAAGAAAGAGAGGGAACGGGAGATGAACTAAATAAAATCAATTAAAAAGTTACGGCGCATCGGCTGCCGGCACACGGTTTTCACGAAGTTTTTCGCCGTGCGCCGTTTCTCTGCAACGCTTGTATACACGGTGCCCGATTTTCATCTGTGTGAATGCTTGATTAACTGCAAATATTAACGTTGACTGCACATTGTCGCTTAACGTTAATAAGAGTAGTTTAATATTATTGTTTTAATATAATGCAATAATTAATACGTGTAATTAACAGCGTTAACCAAATTAAAATGAATACTATGTTGAAGATCTTTAATTTGTAAATTGGTGGTAAACTACCCTTTATGTTGAAGGTTATGGTTATTAGGAAATCATAATGATATTTGTGATATAAATTTTTTAAAACAGAGTTGTATAATTTTTAACATACTTATTCCTTATAAAATTGCATTGTATTTATGAAATTTTGTAAAACCTTTGGCGCAAAAAACTCTAAACAGCTGTCTTTCTGTCTTTCATGCGATGGATTTCAATTAAAAATACATATACTACACTATACACTACAATATACACGTTACACTTATTTCACTATCATTACAATATATTGTGCTACACATAATATTCATACTGTAAAATATAACGTAATAATATTACAATGTATATAAAATATAATACAATACAGTATATTAACATATACATTACTGATATATTAACAATTTAATCAAGTGTAAAAGTCGAGTATCAAAGATTTCTCAAGAAGTAAGTAATTCGCGTTTGTAGATTAAAATCGGACACCGTGTATACGTGGCATGAGAGTAGGGAGCGGAACTTGCTCTATAAACTAACGATATACCAACACGAACGAGCGACTCGGTGGTAGTTTCGCTAACTTTCCGACTTTCGTGTCGAACTTGTTAATGGCTTTCTGTGGCAGCTCTATCAACTTCTGTTTTCCTCCTCCTCTTCCTTCTCCTCTCTCTCTCTCTCTTTTTCTCTCCCTTTGAGAACTATCCATGAATTTATCTATCCATCGATATATACACATGTACCCGGCTATCTAAGTACACGTATACAAAACTTAGGCCGTACAATAAATTCACCCCGTGCTCGACGTGTGCACGCTTTGTCCCTGTTTCGCTTGTGCAACCTTCGCGCTGGATCTCACCGAGTTCACCGCTTCTTCGCGAGCGATTGTCTGGCGATTGCACCGGGGAACGTTAATTGGCGCCGATTGCATTCACTCTTTGCTCTTCGCGCGATTCTTGCCCAACGATCTGCGGCGAATCGTTTAAATCGATCGCGCCGAATTTTCGTATTGTCAAAATTTGGCAAAGTTTCTAGCTTAGCAGATTTTTCTATCGTGAAAGTTTGATAAATTTAGCGGCATTTCCACAAGAGAATTTTCTTTTGTTAAAAAACGCTGAACTATCATTTCCCTCGCATTTTTTGAAAATTTTGAGTTGAGAAAATCACAGCCTCGATGCAAATTTGTCAAGAGAGTAATACGGATTTAATTTACCTCCAAAATTAAATAAATCAAAAATAATTCAGACGTGCAAATCGAATTTCAAGGCGTGACGTTGCTACTTGCCCAAGAATTAATTTTTTATTATTGTCTCAGCATCAGGAACTTCTCATTAAACACACGTGTTCTCTTTCTGTTGCAGGTAAGGAGACAATCGACGTTGGAATTTGATGATTCGATAAAAAGAAAAAAAAAAAGAAATCGACGTCGTTTTCTCTCGATCCTGGCCGTAAGTTGAAAAAAAAGATACACTCGTACGTACGGTATTCGACTGCAGACACTTTGAAGGCTTTATCTCCGCGATATATATCGGTTCGCTTTAAGAGAAACACCTTGAATTTCTGCGAGGTGCGATCTCATCCGATTACGCGTGCAAAGTCCGTGTAAAGCGAGGCCGTATAAACGCTGCCTCATCGTTCTCTTCTCCGTTCCACGCTGCAGCGAGAATCGCTTCGTCGAAGGTTCGGGGCCGGGGCGAAGGTTCAGGAAGCTGCGAACGCGATAACAATTTCGTCTATCGCGGCAAAACGCGATAACGCGTCCCGCGTTCCTCTTCTTCGTAAGCGTAAGATTAGACGCGCTTTTCCGTGTCACGTGTTTCCTACGAATGTCCCGCCGTTTATCAAAATGCGAAGAACCGTTCATTGAGTAGGATGTATTGGGTTGTCCGGGAAGAATTAAATTGAATTTAATGTTTAATAGATGTACACTAAAATTTAAACCTTCAAAATCCGGACGACTCAATACACACACTCGTTCAATTTTTGAGATCTACACACAGTTTTGTTCCAACAAAGATCCTTTTTCTCAATGTTTAAAGTGACTGTGGTGGTCATCAGTCGATAATGTAACTCATCTATTTTAGTATTCAATCCCGTTCAGGTTTGTTCGATCACATTGTTCATCAATTTCTAAAATCAAATACATCGCGATTTTAGAGATGAAAAGATTCTCGCTGGCATGCGTGATTACTTCAGTCAAGTTTCGTGTTAACGCGTTTCTCGGTGCAAGCGTCGAACGAAGTTTATTTGAGAAGTGTTTAAACAAAATAAAGCTAGCCTAGGAAATCATAAATTTTCTTCGGAGAATCGAATATAAAAATCCGAAGATAATAGCGCGTGCAAACTCTTGGCACGTGATTCAGAATCAGAATTTTATATAAACCGAGAATACTTTTTAATTGGCATTATCGTGCATTCGAGGAGGATTCGCGCGCAAAGGCAGGCCTTCTCCTCCTTTGTTTCTCAGTCCGAAATCCCGAGTTGATACACACCGCGGGAAGCTGAATCAATATTGACTCGAGCTAAATTCCGCGTACGTAACGACACTTAACCCAGATTTCCCAGATTCGTTTCGCAAACGCTTCGATGAATCGACGGTGGCAGCGTATCGTCGTGGCTGGATCGCTCGAATTTTTTCGTCCTGTCCATTACGTGCGTGCGCTGCGTTCCGACGCCAAGGTAAATAAACGCATCGCGATCCGAGGAGTAACGAAACGTGCAACTTGGAAACGGGGTTCCGAAGTGTCTGGATTTATGCTGTTGCTCGAACAACTTGATGCACAACCCTGGAAGATGTTCGAACACTCACGAAGGAATTTTATGAACGGTACACACATTACGTTGAACATTTCGAAGGTTCAGATTTGTTCAGACTGTGGATTTTTCTGCGATTTTTTCCAAATTTTACAAACGTCACATATTACCATATTTACCATTATAACATAATATGCACTCCAGCTTTCAATTTCCTGCAAGCGCGTAAAAATCCGCAATCTAGCGATAAGATGTACGATTGCATCTCGAAACAGGTGCAAAAATATAAAAATATATTAATGACACACGGTGAATCACGGGAGTGTCCGTACCGTGCTGCAATTACCAAACAGCAAGTTTGTATCAAAGTTTTTATCAGCGCGAGTGATAAGTGAATTACTCCAATGTTCGTTGGGTATCTTTCCGAAGAAATCGTCGAGTTTGTTCAGCGTGGTCAGAAAGTTGGTCAAGAGTGAAACGTCATTGGACACGTGCGCGAGATTACGCGGTTTTAAATCTTCGGGGCGATTGAAACGCTGTTTCAACAAACAGACACGCGCTGCATCGCACGCCCACCGAGGAACGCGATACGGCGAAATCTCGTTTGGAGGTCGTGGATTGAAAAGAAAATCACCGAGGAAATTTATCGTCGCGCGATGAGGAGAGGAAAATGCGAAGAAAGCGCTCGAAAGTTTACTCGAAAGGGTAAAAATAATTCGTGGATGCGAATGGCGTGTGCGAAATGAGAGGGAGGAGAAGGAGCAAAAGGAGAGGACGGACGAGAAAGCTGGAAAGGGAGAAGGAGAAAATGGACAATGACGAATAAGTAGCTGGACGGGGCGACCAGCTGGCCGGGCCGCTCGCGTTTACACGATAGTGATAAATTATTTATCCGGCGACGTTTGGCCAGCGGCCAACATTTTCCACCGCTTTCGGCCGAGACTCTTCGTCTATTTATACGAGAGGCGTATCTTTCTCTCGTTCTTTCGTTCCCTTTCTCCCCGAACCACACAGCGGCGTGTGTAACCCAAATTCACGGTCCTCCTCGCGTGAACAAAGATCGCGAGCGAGAGATTAGATAAGGAGAGTCACGCAATGTTCGAGGAATGGGAATGACACGTGAACATGACCCGGGTTTCCGTTTCTTGTTTTTCTTCTCCTCTTTTTTTGTTGGTAGGAACCCTCCGCGAGGTTGTTCTCGTTGCTGAAATCCGATCGCTGGGAAACAGATGTTCAGTTCTCGCAGGAAGGTGTCGGGTTCCTTTTTTTTTTTTTTTGCCCCTTCCTCGTTGCTGATTCGAACGGTGTTGTTCTCTACCTGCCGTTGCTCGCGAAACTATGTCAAACAAGGAAAATCTTGTGTATTCGAGGAGATTGAGGAAACTTTCTTTTGAACTGAACAATCGGTGTGCTCTTGCTGGTTGAATCTACTTAATAAAATCGAGCTCCAAGCACTTGTTCAATCGGTGCAACAAATAAACTATAACTTCCCGTAACAGGGTTCCTCTGTAATTGGAAAATATTCGTGATGGAGAAAACGAGCACGTTGCACAAAATGTTCCGATGGTATATTATACATGAAAGTGACGGGATATTTTCAGCAAACAATAAATAATCATTTTTTGAACGTGTAACGAGAGTTAACGAATATCGATAACGGACAATTAACATTCAAAAAGTAATATTGAATTCTAGAATGGTAATTTATTATCGTGGACGCATTTGTGGAAAATTTATACGTGTACAATGTGCACAGAAATATCAGTATAAAATATTGACACAAAATCGAATGAGTAAACGAAGTAAACATTCTTTTTTAAATCCTACGAGAATCTGAAAATCCGCATCCTACCTGCAATAGCAATAAACGTTCCATTGAACGAGACGTTTCAAAGCCAAATCATTACCAACCTGAATTGCTTGCAAACCTAAACGCGTCCCCCGGCGCTCGATTGTTGGCAAGATTTACAACACTTTTGCGGGCAAGTGTGCAGGACAACGGTTGAAAGGATCGTTTCGCAGAAGGGAATCGCCTTGGATAGGCACTGAAAGGCAACCGGAGTTGTGTTGAGTGCGGTCAAGATCGTTTCCGTGGTAATGATTACGTTTAACCAGCGGGTAATTGCCAGCCGTAATTTACTAATTCGAGGGAAGAGAGAACCGCTCGAGGCGACGGGGCAGCTACGGAGAGAACAAGGTCGTGATAAAGAGAACGAGTGGAAACGTTGCTCTTCCATCTCCGATAAGATCGTTCGAAAAGCATTTTGCAAATTTTTGCATCGAGCAGGTCGGCCGGGTTGCCCGTTATTTTCTGCGAGCCAGTAAACCGTGTAATTAAGCGAAACTTCAAATACGTACTTGGGACGAATGAAAGGAGGATTCTGAATATTTCGTCGCGCGTAATTTTATATCTCGCAAAGAAGTGTGTCAGATCCATTTCGTCGTCAGTTATTTTCTTACCGTAAAGGAACTCGATTGTTCTATTTGTAAAGGAGAATAAATTTGTAAATTATTGATTAGAAGTTCGGAAATATACACGTTCGAACAATCTCGTCGTGACAGTTTTCTGAAAGAAATAGACAGGCGGTGTTCGCCCAATTTAATCAGGACACTCGCGCGGCGTTTTAAAATTGAACGTCAAACGTCCAAGCGCGGGTAAATTTGGACGTTCATTCGGACGAGTTGTAACAACATTTTTCTCGACCAAATATTTACCTGCCTGGACGGAATCGAGCTTGGCTTAATTTAATCGCGGAATGAAATTTTAAAACCGGCTGAAGCCGGGTGTTTGTCCGGACGGATTGTCACACTTTTCTTAACTCGAACGAGTTTTGTTTTACCGAATCTGTCGCGCGAGAGCTCTGAACGAAATTTTAAAATTTATACAAAACCAGTTCTTCGAAACAGGTAGAAAGCTTAAAAAAAAGAAAAAAAGATTGAGCCAATTTGATACCATTGGCACACTCAACAGAGAACGGAAATCGAATCTTCAATGCGAAATACAATCCAATTTGTAACATTTCGTTAATGTCCCGCTCTGCCCGCTCACGCAGATTCGATTTCAATTAAATCACAGAAATAATCGACGTGTTATCGAAACGATTTTCCGGCTGTGTGGGAAGAACACGCGGGACTTGGTCGAATCTTGCTCACCATTTGCGGCGGCCGCGAATGAGTGGAGAAACGAAAATCCTAGCTATCGCGATCGAAGCATCGCGTCTGAATCATCCGCGTGATATCTGCGTGCATATCGACGTGTTTCCAGAGGGGTGAGAGACCGAACTCTCTCCGAGGGGGTGGACGGAGGGAGGGGGTGTGGGGTGGGCGGTTGAGCGGCTGTGTAGGGCGAGAGGAGTGGAAGGGCTTCTTCGCTCCCTCGATCGTTACACCGCAATTACTCGACGGGCGTATTGATCCAACGACTCGCAGGCTCACGGTTCGCAGAATCCCTCGTTCAGCCAACCCTCTCTCTTTCTACAGAGCTCCACTCTTCGCCCGGACACCCTTTCGTTTCGAGAAGGAGAAAAAGCCCGGCCACGGAAGGGCCAGCACGTAGGCAAGCAGAAATCGTGCTGCCGCACGGATGTATATACGACCGGGGAATAATCGCCGCCGCCACGATGTTGAAAGTCTCTCCTTTTCGGACGTCGGTCGACCAGTCGATAGCGTGTTCCTCTCGGTGAAATGCATATATCCTCTCGGAAGGGTTGGAGATGTAGATATTGTTCTTTTTTTTCCCTAATAGAAGGGTTTTTTCATCGGGTTTATTTAAGTTTTTCGATGGAAGAGTCTTTTTGTTGGGTTTGAGGTTGTTTGAAGAATCTTTTTGTTGGGTTTGATGAGGTTGTTTGATGAGGGAATCTTTTTATTGGATTTCTTTCAGTTGGGCGGGAGTAATCGTCGAATAGATATAAAATTTAATTGTGTTTGTCGCTGTTTGTTGTCGATTGACAACGAAGAGCTGCGTTTGTGAGAAATTTCCAGGAAGAAGAGTTCGAAATTGAACGTAACGTCAAGCAAGAAAAAACTCTCAATCAGAAATCTCTCTTTAGAGCTTAATTAGTTGGTGCGTTTGTCGTTGTTTGTTGTTGATTGGCACGTTAACTGTTTGGCAACAAAGAGCTGCATTTGTGAGAAATTTCCAGGAAGAAGAGTTCGAAATTGAACGTAACATCAAGCAAGAAAAAACTCTCAATCAGAAATCTCTCTTCACAGTTTAATTAGTTGATGCGTTTGTCGCTGTTTGTTGTTGCTTGGCACGTTAACAGTTTCCAGGAACGAGAGTCCGAAATTGAACGTAAAATCAAACGAGAGAAATCTCTTTCGAAAAGAGGAAGGATCCAAGAACCCAAAGATCATCTAGCAAAGTGACGTCGGTCTAGAATCAACTCGAACGAACGCCGAAAATGCTGCGGCAGTAGCCGGCGGGGAGGAAGAAACTAACTGGATAAAGAAACAAACACAGAAAGAACCGGCAAGAAGTGGCGCGTCGCGATTGCACGAGGTGTACCGCGCAGAGGCTTCACCTGGAAATGGGAAGAGTGCACCGGTGTGTAGACATTACGGGACCACGGCAATTATCCGGGACTTTCCTTTGCACCTTGCCTCTCTTCCTCTCTCGTACGTACGCGTCTCTATCGCTGTGTACAAAGACGAGCGTGCAGAGAGGGAGAGGAAGAGGCAAATCCGTCGGGGCTCTCAGCGCGCTCGGGAACGAGAGAAACGAGCCACGAATGGCTTTTCAGCCTCGCTGGTGCGTGTACACAGCGACGAGACGATGGAAAGAGCCGTGGCCCGAGAGAAGAAGCAGGAGGAGGTAACGGAGGAGGTTACAACCGGGGTTTAATGAAACCAGTCGAGGTCCGTCAAACCGGTTCAGCTAGTTCTCCGTTTGCCACGTTATCCCTCTTTTCCCCCTCGTGTGCTCGTTCGGTCGCTCGGTCGCTCGGTCGCTCGCTCGTTCGTTCGCTTGCACGTTCGCTTGCTCGTTCGTTCGTTCGTTCGTTCGTTCGTCCGTTCGTCCGTTCGCGTAGAAGGGATCCCCCAGTGAACAGGCAGAACAGAGATATCGACCTGTCTCCCTTCTTCCCTCTTTCTCTTTCTCTCCCTCCTCTTTGTTCAACGCGCAGCGGTTCCATGACTCTGTGGATCTCCCCCTTCGGCTACGGTCTCCCTGTCGGACTGCATATCTCAGACACAGATCGCCGCCAGTGACTCCTGCACTCGTCTACTCGCCCGTATGTAACCTTGCCTGTTCGCTAGGGATGGGATCAAGTCCAATATGTTGCGCCTGCTCGTGCTGCTCTCGCGAGCAGAGTGTTCCAGTTCGATATTTGAGTTCCGCGTCGTGGATTCAGAATTTTTGCACGTGATACTTTTGTTATTTTTGTATTTTTGTATTTTTAACACGAGTAAAATTATTCTTTTTTTTTCTTATTATCATTGAAAGTGATTTTAGCGGGGGTAACCCAGAAAATCCCTCTTCAGGTGCAACGCTGATGCAACGAAAATTAGCGATTGGTCGATGTGGGTCACGTGATTCGCAAGGGGGCGTGGGGTAGACCTCGAGTCGGAGTGGCGTTGTCTGGTACTGAGCGATCGCGCACTGAGACGTACTGGGGAACAAGTCGTGCAGTTTTCTTGCGTAGTGTATTTTCTGGTTTCAACGTTTTTACTGCGACGACAGATAAAATTTAAAAAAATGTATAATTTTCCCAAACTCTACTTTGGGACATTTTCGAACAGTTCGCTCAGTGCGTTAAAAAAAAGTATACGTGCAAAGCCGGTTTTGAACTTGCTCGTGTTCGAAACATTTTGCATTCACATCGATGCATTCGAAAATCGCGCGTGGACGAGCAGGAACGTGGTTCGTCCGATCGAAACTCTCTGACGATTCGTCCGCCAGTGTTCGAGTCTGCTTTAGTATCGTTTCCATTTCCGCAAACGTTCGAACAAGCTATCCTACTTAAATTCGAATATACATGTAATTGAAGATACAATCTCAAATATTTATAGAGGTTTCTATAATCCAACGATTAAAGATTCGAAAGTGCTTGCGAGGCACTCGGTCCCATCTCTACCTCCGTTGCTCTCTCTTTCTCTGCACGCGCGTGTATATGTGTATGTGTGTGCAGGCGCCTTTGCACAGCCACGCGAAAACGTGTCTGCGTGAAATCCCCTTAACCGAGAGTACACCCACGACGACTGGGTCGAGAATTATGGCTCGAAGGGATCCTCGTATCCGCCCCTGTTTGATAGTCCCGTCGCGATATAAACTCACCGGGGTACTTTCCTGCTTTTCTGTTTCCCGATTTCCTCTCTCTCTCTTCCTCTCCGACTCTCGCTCTTTATTCAGTTTCAAAGAGGGGGGGAAAAGATAAAAGAAAGAACACTCGGCCGGTTCCTTCCACCGTATGTAGGTGTTTCTCGTGCGTGAGCGCGAAACTCGTGCACCCGCCAGAGTGGAACGTAACCACGAGACAATGTCTGTTGACCCACTCCGTGCTGTTCGGACCGATTGCTCCATTGCAACTTCCACTTGGATGGATATAGTGGTCATCCAAGTCAGCCTGTTCTCCACGGATTTACGCGCCGTGTTATTTTCGGTCTTAACCCCTTAACCGTCCGCGTTATTCTCGGGCTTAACCCCTTAACCGTCGTGGAAACTGTTGCGAAACCTGCGTCAGCCTAAATGGAAAAAAGAAAGGATGCAACGAAGATTTATAATTTCAATCTCATTCGAAGAAATTTGCAATTTGATTAAGCAACTTCTACCCAATCTGATCTAATTCGGACGAATTTATCCAAAGTGACGTTCCAATTTTCATGCCAATTTTGAGCCCACGGTGGATTTGGATAAAAGAAATTATTTAGTGTCCTAATAACACTAACTCTCGGTGTGAGAGATCCAAACGTGTTGGAGGATTAATGGAATCGCACGAGAAACGCGATGAGAAAAAAAAACAAGAAGCGCGAGCGAAGCGGCGGGGCTAACGAGTAGAATCGCCGAGTTTTATCTACTCTGTTTGCAAATGCAATTTCGTTTCATATTCATTTTTCATTGTAAACGGCGCGCACGCGCGCTCGTGTGCGTCTGTTAAACAAGACGGAGTGCCGACCGTTTCGAGATGAATTTTTTTTTTCCTTCTTTTCTTCTTTTTTTTCTCTCTCTCTCTCTCTCTCTCTCGCCATAATTAGTCTTTCCCCGGCGGCGCGGGTTCCACGTTTAATCGCGAATCAGCAGAGTCGCTAATTATCAGTTGCATCCTTTAATTAAGTACGTCGTTAACGTAACGGAGTGTCCACAAAATATTTCTCAACGCTCGCTCGCTCGTGTGCCCCTTTCGCGCCGTTGTGCGCCCCCGCCTCCGCCCGCCGCGCACCGTTGGCAGATCGCATTTGAAAGCGGCCGCGCGCATACAATGTTATCGGTGAAAACTTTCATCTCGCTATTTGCTCTAATTGCTGGCTCAGCCAGAAAGATTGGCAAACGTTATTTTCCCCGTTAATGAGTAAACGCACGCGGCCGCCCCGCGTAATGACTGTTTTTAATAGGAACAACTTTCTGCCCGGCAGAGTGAGGCGCACGCGCGCTGCTTCGTTTCCCCCACTCCGCTCTCGTCGTGCCCCCCACTCTTCTCCGCTCCCCTCCCCGTTTCACTCGTCTCGTCTCGTCTCGCCGCGGCGTGCAGCGTGTAACGCAATAATTTCTGTGGATACAGTGTTTGCCACCTGTTCTATTCGAATCCACGCCGACGTTTATTAGCTGAATTAATTAGCCGCCGAGCGCAACGATCGTTGCGCAACGCGCCTCGCGATAGTTCCGCCATTGTGCGGAACAATAGCCGGTCATTCCGCACCCGGTCGCGAAATTCTCGACCCGCGGGTCGACTGGACTCTGCGATCGAAAGCGAATCGAATCGTCTCGGCTCGGTTCGATGTCTATTTGCAGATTCGTTCTTTTATTTGGAAAAATGGAATTTGATAATTTGAGAGGAATACGTACATTTCACTACATATTTTCCTATTAAAGTAACTTCAACTTCTTGCTTGTGATTGTAAAGTAAATGTAGGTTAATAAAAGTATAACAATGATATCTTTTCCGTCTTGCTAGAATGACTTGAACACAAAGAAAATATACAATGGAATCAAATACAAAAAAATGTTTGTTCGTCATTACTTGTAAATTAGTAAAGATACAATTAATATATAATTATTAATATCTGTAAATATATTTATTAATATATAATATAATTATATATAATTATTAATGTCTGTAAATATATTTATTAATATATGATTAACAATATATAATTATTAATATCTGTGAATATATTTATTGATATATAATTAATAATATATAATTATTAATGTCTGTAAATATATTTATTAATATATGATTAATAATATATAATTATTAATGTCTGTAAATATGTTTATTAATATATAATTAATAATATCTAATTATTAATATCTGTAAGTATATTTATTAATATATAATTAATAATATATAATTATTAATGTCTGTAAATATATTTATTAATATATGATTAACAATATATAATTATTAATGTCTGTAAATATATTTATTAATATATGATTAATAATATATAATTATTAATGTCTGTAAATATATTTATTAATATATGATTAATAATATATAATTATTAATGTCTGTACATATATTTATTGATATATAATAAATATTTAATAATATATAATTATTAATATCTGTAAATATATTTATTAAATCTATAATTAATAATATATTAATTGTATATTAATATATAATAAATATTTAATAATATATAACTATTAATATCTATAAATATATTTATTCTCTCTTCGAGTGTTACACACCACGCCAACTAAAACGGGAAAACTGCACGATGAATGTCTTTTTGTTATCGCTTGCAATCTTAAAGTAAACATAGGATAGCAAAGACATGACAATCGCATTTGTAAATGTGTTTTTTCTCCTCGGTCATTATTCGCCGTAGTAAAATCTGAAATATTCAGTGGAAGAAGAACAAACACTAGTCTTTACGCGTTTGCAAGAAGTTGCAAGAAAAATGCACGTAACGTGGAGAAGAAATATGCAAAAATACAGAGGTATAACGTTCAACGTGATTCACAGTTTCTGGTGAAACTTCTTTCGAAAGTATCAGTCTCCTCGTATATTAAAATGCATCGGGATGTTATAATTGCCCCCCGTATATTTGATCGTCGGCAAGCAATCATATTTGCAAAAAGAAAAAGAAAGGAAATATATTCACTGTGTAATTACGACAGAGAAAAATCGGTATTAACGTTGAGATGAGCACCACGGGCAGCTGGCGCGTTTACGTCGTTAATGACGATAAGTCAGCGAAACGGCATAAAGCTAACAAACTGAATAATGAATACTGATCTGACGGGTCGCGAGGCGAAGGTTAACCTCGTTCGAGCAGATACGAGCAATAAACGAGCCTTTAAAGACCGATAAACGTAAGATATCCGTGCGTACTTTGAGCTAACGAATCTCGGGAATTTGTAATTGCAGAGTGAAGAGAGAGAGAGAGAGAGAGAGATCGGCTCTTCTGAGAGCCAGAAGAAAGTCGAAGTTGTTCAAGTAACAGCCAGGGTACTTGGCTTTTTTCTCGTTCCGAGATCTCTTCTTTCACGTCGATTGAAAAAAAGCAAACGAAGTTTTCCTTCAATTAAGCCACTCCCCACCCCAACGATCGTCTTTCTCTTACGACGGGAAAATTGTATTCTCGCCAGTGACTCGATTTTTAGCCGTTTTCCCTCGAGGAAGTTCATCTCCCTCCGTTTCGTTTTGTCAACACGCGGAGCACGAGCGTTGCGACTTTGGGCGAACTTATAATTATATTTTTCTCGATCAAATCGAGTGAACTGAATTCAATTTTGCGGCAAATAAATAAATATACGGACAATTTGACCGCAGAAATTTGAAAATCTCAAAGGTGCACGCAGTATCGAAAGTACAGTTACATACGTGTATTGGAATTCTATTCTATACACGTCTGGCGTGTCAGTAAATTTGCATGAAAATCCACAGTCCGATAATGGCTGTAATTCCACGCAGTGAACAGCTCTTTTCAACGTTATTAATTTAAATTCGGTTCAATCGACGAGGTGCAGGTAGTCACGCTACTAGAGACTAGAGCTCGATGACTCGTCTCTTTGTCAAGCAGGAAACGAGAGGTCAGCTCTCTTCCTCTCTGCCCACTTTCATCCGCGGACGACGGAGCTTCGGTTCGTCGATTTCCGCGTCAATTTACTCGCTTTCAATTAGACAAAACAGCCTCGAACGATCAATTAAAATTTAAACATCGCGCCGCTCCGCAACCGTCCGAGCGGTGTAGCGTTACTATTCGCGATTAATTGCAGCGTGTCGTAGAGAGACAAACGACCGAGTCAGACGAGGGAGTTTTTAGATTGGAAACGTGTACGACTGACTTGCTACAACCAATGTGGGTGTGTTCGCGATAAGCGTTCATTTTGTTTGAATGGTAACTGATATGATAAAGCCTCTATCGTCGTGTTGTATCGCTGCTTTTATCGGCGCGGTTGTTACACGTACGAAAAAAAAGAAAAAAAAGAATGAATAGAAAAGAAAAGGAACGAACACGCTGAAAATACAATTGATCGGGAAAAATAATTTTTAAGGTATTTTAAATAATTTTGAAGCGTTAAATATTCTCGATGTACAGGTTAGGTTTAGGTAAGGTTTAGGTTTAGGTTAGGTTAGGTTAGGTTAGGTTAAGGTTTAGAAAGAATGAGTCTGTTTTTTTAATAAATATTCATTTATTCATTGTTCATATTTATTTATAATTTTTTTTTAAATGTAAATAATTTTAAAGCGTTAAATATTCTCGATGTACAGGTTTAGGTTAGGTTTAGGTTAGGTTTAGGTTTAGGAAGAATGAGTCTGTTTCTTTAATAAATATTCATTTATTCATTTTTCATATTTATTTATAATTTTTATGCGCGATACATTTATTACATATAAAGTGTTAATTAATATCGTTGGGTACTCAAACGCACAAAAATCTATCTACGTTTAGCATCGTTCAGTTTGAGAATTTTTTATTTGAGTTGATTGCTGATCTTTGTCAGAATGCAAGATAAAATTAAATAACTTAGAATTTTGCTGTAATCACTCACGACCTCACTTGATAGTAAGTACTTAAGAATTGATATAATACGAACGCTAGAAAAAACCAAAAATGATACATCGTATGATAATTTATTATAAATGTATCAGTAGACATAGAGCGATAACTTGTGAATCGTAATTTATATATAAATAAATCTATTATCGTATCTGAGCAAGCATGATATTATCAACTCTTTAAAAAATATTTTCTATTATCGTACAAAACGTTCGAGCGACTAACCTTCAAAGAACGAAAAAGAAAAATCACCGCGGCATCCAATTATTATTTTCCCCGGCGGCCAATCGCGTCGATAGTCGGGAGCACTGCGGAATATCAATCAGTTTAACGAAAGTATGCCTCGTGTAATCGAAAAGCGAAAAAAGAAAGAAAAAAGGGGGAAAGAACGTTGAATTGCAGCGTTGAATCCGCATTTCTACGCAGAGCAGGTTTCCTCTGCCAAAAGCTACGCTTCTGCCCGTTTACGTCGTCGATACCGAGAAGCTTTTGAACCTAATGACTGTTCCTCTCTTCGTTGAAAGAAAGAGAGAGGAGAGGAGTGTCAAGTCGGCGCAATTCCAGAAAAAACAAGGGAGACTCCCCGGCGTCGAGACGCGACGTTAAAGTGGTCCATGACTTTCTCTCTCTTTCTCTTTCTTTCAGCGCTCATCGTCCTCGTTCTCTCTTCGTTTCACCAGCTGCAAGTAGAGATGGGATCGAGCGTCTCGTAAGTTCGAACAATAGTCGTTTGGGTAAATATTCCCAGCGATATTTTCAAAATGTGCTCCCGTCTTTCATGTCTTCCTTATTTTAACAGTGAAAATCTAAAGAGCCAGCAAAGAAGAAAATCACTCTGTAAAATTCTAATTTTGGATGTGCTCGAATATCTCAAAAGAACTCTGTTCACACGAGCTTGATAGTTGGGGAAATTTTATTGTAACTTAATAATTTATTTTTCATCCGTCTTACAAAACGTGCAAAGTCACGATGCTCGGAAAAGAATTTAATTATTTATAAGAATAATAATGTGATAATTTTATAAGAATAATTTTATAAGAATATTTAATAAGAATTTAATTATTTATCTAATCACTGTCGGTGATTATTTTATAAGAATATTTAATAAGAATTGAATTATTTATCCAATCACTTTTGCTTGACACCAAGGGACAAATTTTGGTGGAAAAGTGAGAGTTGTATTGTAATATTATATTCGTATATAATAAAAGTTTATCCAACCAGACACTGGCCAAGATCTGATTCAAATAAATCAAATAGATCTTGAAGAAATGGAGTTTTACTGCACTTGCGAAAGTAGGTGGATATCAGACTCGATCCCATCGCTAGCTGCAAGACCTCCATTCCATGGTGTTCCATTTCGGCCGCGAAACGCATCAGAGGAACCCGTGGTCGTCGTCTCGTCCAGGAATAACGACAGAACACACACACACACACACACATACACAGAGAGAGAGAGAGAGAGAGAGAGAATATGCACGAACCCCGAAGCCATTGGCTGGCGTTAAACTCACGGAGTGGCCTCAGGGGAGGTCAATTGATCGTGACGTCACCGGCGCAACACAATAAAACATAATGGCTGAGCCAGCCTAAGCAAAACATGCGACCGGTTCGTGACCCGAACAAGACGTCCGTTCAGAACAGTCTGCCCACTTCTTCCGTTCCTTTGCTCGCGCCAGCGAGCCTCTCTTTCGCCGACTCGATGTTCGCACCAAGGATAAACTTCTCGTTCGCGCGAGCTGCGTTATTGGCAGTTGATTTTAATCGTTTCTCGACTGGAATCGAATTTTTCTCCGCTGAAGGAGAGCGAAGAATTAGTAAATCGGGTAGTTGAAATGGTAAAGTTGGATTCAGGTTTCAGCGAGATTCACTGGAGAGTGATACCTCTGGAAATGTAAAAGTAAGTAGAAGTTTCGGGACTTCGCTTCGGTGAAAATCGAGTTTGAAAATTCACCAAGCGCACTTCGGTTTGGGTGGAACTAGGTGAGGGTGAATAATCGACAGAAGTGTATGTAAGAAACGTGAAAGCTCTGTATTCGAGGAAACAGAATATTTATTTTATTTTATTAACGCACTGCAAAATTAATTGCGAACAAAGACGCAAGAATAGTTTCCAAAATTTGAAATTAGAGTAAAATAGTCGCAATCGACTAAATCTCTTTCTCTTATAAATAAACAGAATTTTGGTTAATAATAATATCAGAGTTAATAATATACTTGTCAGGTACTTGATACATTTTTCGTAAATTGAGTTTTCTCGCGGACCTTTTCTATATTTTCGACTTACGAAATACATTGGACTTTCTACGTTGTTACAGTCCAAAAGGCCTAAACGAAAAAGAAAATGTTACTCTCCCACGAAATCCTACCATAAATGTAAAACCGCAAACGTATCAAATGACACGAGCGTGATCGTCTGCCGTGGTGTTCTCACTTTCTCCGTCGAAAGAGAGAACGATGAAAATCGAATGCAAATGTCCAGCGACGAAGAGAGCAGGCTCGTAAAAAGAAGAAGAAAGAAAGAGGAGGGAATAACAGCACAAAGAGAATCGTCTGGTGATATAACCGCGTTCCACGAAACTCGATTATCATACAATGACGACGGTGCATGCCTCCGCGTTAATTACGCGATTAGGCGACGTGGCTGGATTGAACGATTCCAAGAACCAGGCTGTCCATCTCGCCAGAACGATCACACAGCTGTCTGTGTCGGTTCCGAAAGGAATCCATTAACCGGGGCAAGTGAATGACACGTACGCGTGAAATGCTCGGTGATAGGCATCGCTCTCTGATCCATTCGAGATATCCTGCGATTTGAACAGCTCCGGAAGTTTTGAAAGAGTTTGTAATCCTGAATGTTGCATATTTCTCAATTTTTTAATTATTCAATTTAAGAATTTAATTTAAAATTAACGAAATTAATTTTTTCGTGTATTTTGATGTTTTATTGAAAAAAAAAAAGAAGTAGGTAGGAAGAAACTTTTGGCCCACTCTAATGCTTTACATTCATTTGTGTTTATTCAATTGCACGTTACATTCGTTTCTTTCGTCAAATTGTCAAGAATGATTTTCTTTTTTTTTTCGAAGAAAATTTTTTCTTTTCAATTTTTTAAACTGAGAAATGCGATCTTTTGATCGTATCGAATTTAAGCAGGGAATATTAAGTGAGACGCGATTATGCAAAACGTCGTTCATAGTCTCGCTACTTATCTTATAGTTTCGGCAAGTGACTTGAAGTCGATGTCTGTACTTCAGTACGTCGTTTCGACGTCGTGTTTCTTGCAATTTTTATACAAAAAACACTTCTCGCGAAGGACGCGTGCATACCTACGTATAAAGTTGTCGTGGGACTGAGCAAGTTACGTAAGTCTGTTGAACAAAACTAAACTTCCACTCGCAGAAGTCGAACTTCTTTTGAATTCTGATGTTGACGATGAAATACGTATTAAAACCTTGTCAACTTATTTTCTCCATTGGTGTCGAATCGAAGAACAAAATTAACATCTAGTAAATTTCTATTAAACTGAACATCCTACTCTCGGATATGGATGTTCTAAGAGAAACGTGTCAAATTAACAGAAGAAGCGAATGAGGATTCAAAGTAGAAGAGTTTATGTCTCGAGTACTAAGATTTTCATTCCAGTAAAGTGATAAAAAAAATCGATACAAAACAAATTACAGGCGCGATCACTCGGTACCAGACAACGCCACTCCTACTCGAGCTCTACCCCACGCCCCCTCACAAATCACGTGACCCAAATCGACCAATCGCTAATTTTCGTTGCATCAGCGTTGCACTTGAAGAGGCCCGATTTTCTGGGCTATCCTCGTTAAAATCACTTTCAGTAATAAAAGTAAAAGTAAAATTTTCGACTCCAACTATTAACGCGTGATACCTCCTCGCGTCTAGATTAGATTGACCTATTACATCCTTATAATTTGAAAATGATACTATTGTAATTTATAATATAAATTGTTAAATTTATTGAATTTATAATATAAAATGATACTATTAGAAAAAGAAAAAATATATGCGTGTATGTCGAACACTCGCGTTTGATAAAAAAAAAAAGATTTTTCCCAGCCGTAGAGAATTAACAGTCGAAAAAACAAATGAGAGGGAAATGTAAATCTTGCAGTGTCCAGTTATTTACGCACGATACATATTTACATACGTGTATGTGACCCTCTGTACGGAACAGGAAACAATAAATTCCAGGACACCCTGTAGATCGATCGATGTCCCGGAGAGAGCTATTCGCAGGGGGTTAGGTCAGCCGTGCAGGTACGTAGCCGGGCCAGTACGCGTGTCGTCTCTTCTCTCGCTCGTTGCCGCGTTCACGATCGCGGCCATAAAGCCCACAGCTAATAACGATCGGCCGCTCGCCCGATTCTCCATTACCGTACGATCAATTAAACTCGCCCTGCACACGAGTCTCGCGTGTCAAACGAAGCGCGGACAACGGATTCAACAAAGGCGGCGAACTTTGAAATCGAAAACCGGAGCGCGTATATGTCGTTTGACGGCGATCCCCAATTTCGTCCGAAATTGTTGCGCGAATTTTTTTTGGGGGGGGGGGCGAGTTATACGCAACGTGGAAATTTCACATATTTCAGAGGTGATGTTGATCAGGATTTTCGAACTTTGTTCCCAAAGTTTTTCGAATTTCTACAAACGTAGATCGCGGAATGATAATTAGAGCTTTCATTGTTTTGAGATTTTAGAGAAAGCACAAGTGAACTTCTCATTTATACAGTTGTCATTTTGTTCTTCGCATCATTCGAACCATTTTTTATACGAAATTTATATTTTTACATGAAATTCATTTTGGACACTCTCTTTCACATGAATACGATCTAAATCGTAATCGATCTCGCATCTACTAAATAACAAAGATAATTCCACGAAACTTTCAAAAGTTTCAAACGAATTTTTCGTCGTCGAATAAAATCACAAAAAAAAAACTGCACAACTTGGACCCCAGTACGATTCGTCTCACTGAAAGGCCCAGAAGCAACTGTTCTAACTAGAAAATGAAGACGACTTTTTTGCCGTAAAATTTTATTGATACGCAAACATTTGAATCGATACAAAACGAATTACAGGCAACGCCACTCCTACTCGAGGTCTAGCCCACGCCCCCTCGCGAATCACGTGACCCAAATCAACCAATCGCTAATTTTCGTTGCATCAGCGTTGCACCAGAAGAAGTCCGACTTTCTGGGTTACCGCTAAAATCACTTTCAGTGATAAAAATCCCTAGCTATAAGAACACTCCCTTGGGAGAAGATGGCGCGAAAAGTTGTTCGAAACTTGGTGCAGTTATCTTTATTATTTAGACGTGAGATCGATGATTTAGATCTCGTATTCATCTGCGAGAAAAAGGGATCGAGGAGACGATGTTCGTTGCATCAGCTGGGTAGCGAATATACACTTCGACGTGCGTAATTATCATGCCAAAGACGTATCATCGCGCGAGAAAGGCAAGGATGATTTATCAACGGATCGTCGGCGGGGAATCTCGATCCAAAACTCGCGGCACGCGGCTCGATTTACGGCTAAACACGCGTTTATCAATGACACGTTGATGGGAACCGGCGATAACTCGTTCGGCGAGATGATTTACGGCCAGTGAACACGGCGGATTCTCTCCCTCTCTTTCTCTCTCCTCTGGAGAGGCACTTTTCATTCGCAACGCGTTTTGCACGTTCTGGCCGGTGATTTCGGCGCGTAGATTCCGGAGTCGTCGTACCGTGACTGACCGGCCGCGCCGTGCCGCGCCGGTGAAGTCGTTTTTACTGTTATGCTTTCAAGGCCGTTAACTCACGCCCACGGAGGAGTTCAGATCCGCGAGTAACGCTCCGCGATGCAAGTCGGCTCCTCGCACGTGTGTATGTACGTTAATTCCATTATCTCTCGCGCGGACGACCGACCGTGCGTATGCAAATCTTTGCAATAATTTTTTACACGGTCTTGCGAATGGAAATTGTACGTGCGAAGTTTGATCTGTACAGTGCTTGAAGTCGATTTTGCAGAGAGAATTGAGGAGATTCTAAATGTTTGAAAATTTACATCGGGGCTTAGACTAGTATCATGTTAACAGTGCCATTCTGAGTTGTTCGTTTCTGGAGGATTTATTATTAGGAATCTAATATTATATATTTGCTTAGCAGATCGACTTTTGTGTATTTTTTTTATTCTTGAACGTTTGCTAATAGCGTTTGTTACAGAGTAGAGATATTATAGAGTAGAGATTTTGCTTCAAACGTTGCACTTTAAATGTGTGAAATATTAAAAGTACAACTTTTTGTAATGTGTTCCGCAAGCAACAATTTTTTATCACTTTCTAATCGAAAGTACAAATTTGCATGAATTTCTCCAGCATCTGTTGACAAACAAAATAATAAAACCCAATTAATTGCTCATCATTGAATTTTCTGCCAATTCGTAGCCATGAATATGTATATTCCAATTCCCAGTCTCGAAAATATAAATTTGCACGAACCATCAAAATAACAAACACTCGAAAAAGCCAGTGCTCGGTGCTCATTTTATCATCCAAACTGTCCCCTCCCGTTTCGTCATCGAGAAAAGAGTTTGTCACCGGCGAAATTCAAAATAAGATTATCAGCCATGAAAATTACAGAACGAGCGACAATATTGTCGGTATTGGCAAGCTGACTTAAATTTCACAATAACCAGTGTCAAAGCCATCGAATTGCATCGAGCTTCCCTCTATGTTCGACCATGTCGAGGGTTGTGTTCCTGACATTTTGTGTACACGCATTTCTCTCTCTCTCACACACACACACACACACACACACACACACACTTTGGGTTCACCTCTCTCGATCAGGCTGGGTGCGCGAGTGGGTGCATAGGTGCATACTCTGTGGCTCGTGTAGGAGGTGGGGCATTCAAGCTTTATCGGTCGTAAACACGCGAGTAATTATCGTGGCCGGCCATCTTGGCCCGCAGACACGTCACATCCGGTCACTGACCATTCAATCGTTGCGATCCGAACTACGGCTAATAAATAATTCAGAAACAATGAGGGAACATCTCTCGCCTCCGCTGAAAACCCAGCTTCAGCGCTGAACTGTTGATTGCGTTAACTCCGCAGCGTCGATCATTCAGACTTTTCGATCGTTTCCATGGTATCACTTCAGTGACATTAATAACTGACGATCGGGTTTGAGCTTTGATAATTTTTAAATTGCCAAATACGAGCGATTCAATTTGCAAATATGGTCATACGCTGGTTTCGTTCGTACGAATACCTACGAAATAATTACCAGATTTAGTACTGTTGAAGTAACTTTGGAACACAAAAGGGTTTTAAACTGAGAATTGGTAACGATACACATTCGCTTCGATTCATGATTTTTGACACAATGTGTTCCAACAATACTTTCTTGTGAGATTGTAAGAGGTAATAATTAAACTGCCGCAATCTGAATCTTTTCAGGGATGTAGGAAAGATTTATTATCAAATCTCTTGTAATTTCCAAAAATTTTATTCCGAAGGGAATTTACGTATCGTTTTTAAAGAATCTTTGAAATTAAAGTACAAACACTTAGATCATATTTGATTATTAAAAATTCTTAATTTTTTAAAATTATATTTCAATTTGCAAAATTTATCGTTGGCGTCAAACTCGACGTCGCTGGATATAACGGAACGAGAAAGATTTAATGAAATTTAATAAAACGCAAGGGTTTAATTAACTCGATCTGAGACACGGAGGCTTTGACGCGGCAGAAAATAAAAGGGAAACTCTAGCAGATGATTGGTGTTCACGAGAGGGAACCGTGAACCCTCGAGCGACTGCCCTTTCGGAAGGGTAGAGTTCAGAAAAACAACGGAGAATATATAGAGGAATCCTACGGTCGGAGAAGGGTGAGAAGCAACCCCTGCTCCGATGAATATCGACTTGGCCAGACTTGCCTCTGCCTAGGGATCAGATTAGACACGACTGACCGAGTCTCGTGGCCATTTAAACGCTTTGTCAAAATCCGAACGTCATCATCGCTGGCTGCGCTTCTGCTCGACAGCCCCGAGAGAGAGAGAGAGAGAGAGAGTTGGCTTTGAGAATTGAGATGAATTTAGTTCGGTGAAATTACAAGTGGCGCACTGGTACGTACGTTGTAATGTAAGTAATGTTACGTAGTCAGATCAACAGTGGAACTACCGACGACTGAAGCAGAAAATTTCCGATAGAGTCGTTAAAGTAAAAGGAACAGAAAGTCTTTGTGACACGATAGGGTGCACAGGCCTTTATTTGTGTATTTTGCGAAAAATAACACACTGAAATATTCAAATTTTGACCATTTTGGTAATTCCAAATAATAGTTAATTTACAGGGGGCCGTGGAAAATTCCTGAAATGAATGTTTAACGAATCGCAAAGAGAATGTTTGTATTTATAAATTGTGCAAGTCGACGTTGACCAAACGAAACTACTTTGTCTTTGTAATGATATTAATTAATTAATATCATTACAATTAATTATTTTTATAATATCATTATAATTAATTAAGCAGATGATCGGCTTGGAGTACGATTTATATACGAAGCAAGTGTCGTGAAATTATCGAGGAAACAAAAGTATACGAGTGAGAAAAACAACATTTAATAGTACCGTTACAAGCAAATATATGAATCTCTAAATATTAATAAATGTACTATATTTATAAGTACTATACTAAATATACTGCACTGTATTAACACTCTAAATATTAATAAATAGAGACATCTATTGATACGATAAAAGCGCATAAGATTTACAAATATAATAATTTCAATGATCTCTGCCTAAATAATGTTTCTTGGTCTTCAATGAGACTACCCACGCGCAGTGAGAAGGAAGAATTAATTAAAAGTATAAAAATGAAAATAAAATCTAACACAATGTAACAAATAATATAAATAAAGACGGTGATAAAAGAAACCAACAAAAAAACTGCACGACTTGTACCCCAGTACGATTCGTCTCACTGAAAAGCCCAGAAGCAACTGTTCTGTAAAATTTTATTGATACGCAGACATTTGAATCGATACAAAACAAATTGCAGGCGCGATCGCTCAGTACCAGACAACGCCACGCCCCCTCGCGAATCACGTGACCCAAATCAACCAATCGCTAATTTTCGTTGCATTGAAGAGGCCCGATTCTCTGGGTTATTCCCGCTAAAATCACTTTCAGTGATAAAATGATACAACAAATGGTAAAAGATTCGTCTTGGAAAGGTCTTTGCGACAGAGTTAAAGACTCGTGATCGTCGAGAGGTGAATGAAACGAGAGAAAAGGAAACAGAGAGAAAGAAAAAGAGAGAGAGGCAACGAAAAGAAGTATCATCGGGGGAAAATGGTTTTCTCGAGGTTGGTTCGCGGTCTCGTCTTGCACGAGCGCGCGGTTATTTTCGGGCCGCTCTATTTCCGTTGGCGCTCCCTGCAACGCGCGCGCGCGTCGGAGTTTGTTGATAAACTTATTTCGCCCGAAAGCGGGAGAAGGAGGGGAAACGGCGATCTCGCGGGTAAAAGACTGCGAGAAACGACACCGGAGACCCGGGTACAAATATAAAAAGGATTGGCCAACCGCCAGAGACCTCCTCCTCTTCCTCCTCCTCCGCCTCCTCTTATATATTCTTCCGAGAGAAGAGTTCTCTCGCAGGCCCCATGCCAAGCTCGCCACCTAATTTATCCGTAAAACGACTCAACGCCCGATCGTCGAAGCTCTCGCTTCGATCGAACCGATCCTCCGCGCTGCTCGAAGCTTTTGCTCTTACTCCGATCGAAGACTCAGATTCGATTGATTCGCGTGGCCTTCGAACGAATGTGTTCGTTTTGTTGGGTACGCTCGACGAGAAATTAGTTATAGGTTTTCAACAGTATTCACCGAATGTAAGAAGATACCGTGTAATTTGACGAGAGTTTTGGAAAAATGTTCAAAATGTTCGAAAGCCCGCGTGAATCGTGCGCTAATTTCTTGTTATCCGACAATTTCTCAAATTTCGTCGAGAATCTGAAACAAGTATGTATCTCTTCCATGCAGTTGAAAATTCTTTAATTCAGTTAAACGTGATTTACACGATGATAATTAAGATCTCTCCCGAATTTGTAATTTAACGTCATCAGACTGACCAGTCAAGAATTTCTTTTTTTATTTAAAATTTCAGTGTCGATAGAAATCAAGGCTTCGCGTTGACGTTTTTCTTTCTTCAGTTTCTTCGCGTCGCGCAACTCGTCGTCGAAAATTAAAGCGGCGCCCTTCGCGGAGGAATCGACGATCGGCGCCGAGGCGAAGTGGGTCAATCCTCGCGAGTTCGATTTCCTTCGCTCGCGTTTCAAGTGGCTCGTCGTCGAGCCGATCGTCAAGTTCGTAGATTTCTCCTGACCGTTGAATTGACCGTTCGTAAAATCACCAATGAAAATAAATTAACTTCGGTCCTTGACTCGTCGAGCTTAGTTGGCGATGGAGCGTCGATCGCAGATTCAATTTCGCTGTAATCAGCGATGAAACGGCAAATTGAAGGCAAACGCGCGATGAACCCTTGGTTCAATTTCAGACACTGAAAGGAATTTTTAATCGTTCGCTTTCCACTCGTTGATTCCTCGCGAATCGTCTGCACGGGAGAGTTTCTTCTCGTCCGCGCGCGAGAGAGTCGCAAGAAACAAAAGGACCAACGCGAAACGTCGGCCAAGAAAAGGAAGGCCTTCCGTCGGGGTAGCTCGACGAGTTCGTCACGTGTTGCCCATACGGAATCGGTTCGTATTTTTTCAGACTCTCGTAACTCGTCGGCCTGCTCGTTGCTTGTCACAGGGTGTTTCGTGGCCGGGAGGAAACGCGTCGCCAAGCGATGGTCGACGAACCGAGCGATCAGTGATTCTCAATTCTTACGCCACAATTCTTACGCCATTTTTGTAGCGACGTATCATTTCGATCTGTCAAAGTAATTGAAACCATTAAAACGTTATTATCAACTGCAGTGAAATTTCACTCGACGAACTCTCCGAAATAAATTGGTAATTACTAATTCACGAGTTTTCTACTGCTGATTCTTGGTATTTAAAAGTTGGCGCTAGGAATCGTTGGTATCTAGCGATAGCCAGTGGCCAGATCGAGTGCAGCCACGTCGGGAGAGTTATATCGTCGGAAAATTTTTCCTCCTTACGCAGTTTATCTTCGTCGTGCAACGTAACTTGCGTTACGCAACCCACGCGGTTGGGTAATCATTAGCTGTGAACGATATTCCCTCCCGTTCCAATTGGATTTCGTGATTATACCGTGTAATTTCCCCCTTCCCCGCAATTCCACATGTTCTCACCGTACTTTCGTTCTTTTTCACCAATGCGCACTTCCCTTCGACGCCGGTTCACCACCACGTGAAACCTGCACCGCTCTGTCCGTGAGAATATTCAACTTTTACGTAAAACATTACGTTGCAATTTTACTTCGCGATCGTTATAAACAATATGAAAATATAAAGTACAATATTGTACAGTGTATGATATGGTACAATATATAAGGTGTGTCATGATATAATTGTGTAATTATATATATATTTTAATCACATGTTATATATATTAATACAGTGTATGAATGTACAATATACAATATACAATGTATATAATATTAATATAATATTAATATACAGTATTATATTAATATTAACAACAATATTGTACAGTGTATAATATGGTACAATATCATGATATAATTTATATAAGGTATATCATGATATATTATATACTGTAATCACATGTTATACGATATTAATACAGTGTATGAGTGTACAATATACAATATTATACAATGTATATAATATTAATATACAGTGTTATATTAATATTACTAACAATATATAAAGTACAATATTGTAATATGGTACAATATATAAGGTATGTATAATATATGTATGTATGTATTCATGATATAATTGTGTAATTATATATTGTATATTGTAATCACATGTTATATATATATATATATACAATGTATAAGTGTACAATATATAATATTATACAATGTATATAATATTAATATAACATTAATATACAGTATTATATTAATACTAATATAATATTAATGTACAGTATCATATACCCAATTATCTAATTATATATTGTATATTGTAATTATAATATAACGTGCAAGTGCAAATATACTATACAATGTTGTATAGCGTATAACATTACAATACGATACAATATACTTATAATATAATATAATATATAATGTACAATATATTGTATAATTAGGTATTATATTATGTATTGTACATTCTAATTGCATAATATAATACGCATACACTTCATTATATTTTTGTATTTTACCTAATTGCTCGTCGCTTAATTCTTTCGAATTTCATTGCACGTTCGGAAGAAAAAGGAAGGGAAAAAACGTAAAAAACGGAATATCGACGGTGCTCCCTCCGTTGGTTAATCGTCCGTCAAAACGTGGAAAATGAAATCTGGCTGGTACTGTCGCCGGTGAAACATCGCCCGGGGGCCTTCGCTTTTTACCTGGGAAAAAGATTCCTGCGAACGTGAACGAAAATGCCGGCGACGGGACGCGGGGGAGGGGGAGGGGGAGGAGAGGATCCAAAATGCAAATAAAAATTTTCACCGTACGCGAAAATTCATATCCTGTCTGAATGCGTCGTATTTTTTTCGTCGAGCACCGCCGACAATCCTCCAACGTATAATTTCGTAACTTTCAATATATATATACTACGTAGGCATGTATATATATATATGTACACACATATATTGACGCTGGCTCTGAAATTTCCTTCCCTTTCAGCTGAAAATTCGCCGCTTCCGCGTTCGTTTTATTTTTCACTATTATCATACGTTCGAATTAACCGCGAAATAGTCGTCAGTGTCTTCACTTGGATTCAATTGCGCGATCATTTTCTTCAGATTTATGAACGAAATATCGTGGGATTTTTTTTTTTTTTTGAACGAAGTTTCTAGCGTCGTTCGATTTCTGAATTTTGACGCTTAATTCCTGTTGGATTATCTGCGATTTCTTGAACAATATTTTAATTTATTCAACTTTCATGAATATTGGGCTTATTCTGGGCAGAAGAAGATTTTTCTTTAAAGAATCGTCATAATGAAATTTGAAGTTTCGTCTGAAGTAAAACAAGAGCCATTTTCACGACTGTAACTTTGCCAGTTTGAAAAGCTCCTCGAAACATCGTTTGTACAATCTGGTATAGGCGATACTGAAAAGAAAAGTAGAATAACTTCTCCAGTTATTCTGGAAATTTTAGTATTCTCTTGCATAGATCATAATAATTTATAATAGTAACTTACAATTGTATAGCACATAGTGTTGTAAATTTAAATTACATTAAGTAACAATAATTAAACGTATATATAAACGAAGTCACATGGTCATTTAATTGTTAAAAATTATTATCAAATCTATTCAATTATCATTATTAATTTATATCTCTGAAAATCAACATCAGATGTCCTCGAAGAATTAATTAAATATAGTGTAATTCTGTAATACTATATGGTATGTAATTGTAAGTAAATATATATGTATATAATTAAAAAATTTATTGAAATTGTTGAAACAACTTCTGACAAAGTGTCAGCACGCACCCGTCCCTAATTCTTGAAGAATTAACTAGAACAAAGTGCAGATTACAAACGTCTGTTATCGTTTTACAATTCGTACGAGACGTTTAGGATACTTTTTTGATATTTCGTTAATTCAATTCGTTTCAGTCATTCGTCCCCCTCCCAGGGAAATATCCTGGACACCATAAGCAAATTCCAAAAGCAAACAGATTCGGTTTGGACGCGGAACCCCGTTGGAATCACAGCAAATATCAGTCTCGCTCGAGCGTATCGCGTATTCGATTAGAAATTACGGGTTTCGGGTCTCGCTTTGAGATCGCGTCGAATTCCGGTGACCTGGTTTAAAGCGCGTCGAAACGGTCGCAAACAAGGCGCGCGTTTGAACACTGCATCGCAGATCGATCGGAAACTTCAAATCGACGCCGAATTTTCACGGTTCTTTCACGCCTCATCTTTTCGCGCGACGTTCAGTTGCATTTGTATTGTATGAATTTGATGGATAAGAGTCACCGAATCACGACTGGAAATCTCAAGAAAAGATTTGCCAGTTGTGAGTTCAGTCTTCTCTTGAAAACGAGTGACGAGAATCTTCTTATGGATCTATTAAGATCTAAATGTTATAAAAAAGAACAGAATGTCTGTTGTATAAAACAGAATAGAATGTATTATAGAATATTATAGAATACTCTGTATTCTTATAGTAAATTGTCGAAGAATGAAATTGTAAAGTACAACTGAACATCAAAATAATTAAAAACTGTTGTATCTCATAAATAAAAATCCACATCGTCACATTTCAGTCAACATAACGTACAATATATTTGATAGCTTGCTCAAGTGTATCTATCCTAGTAACTCTCCCAACCAAACCAACGTGCGAATCATCTCATCTCGACTCCGCTTTTTGCGATATTCCGTATTTTTCTCGAGAAAAATATTCGTCAATCGCAAGTACGTTCGTCACGTTCGGAATGTTGAAAACAAGTAAATCCAGAGATAAACGAAAAAACTTCTACCCTAATCGTACGATTGTCTCACTGAAAAGCCCAGAAGCAACTGTTCTGACTAGGAAATAAAGATGACTTTTTTGCCATAAAATTTTATTGGCATGCAAACATTTGAATTGATAGAAAACAAATTACAGGCGCGATCGCTCAGTAGCAGACAACGCCACTCCCACTCGAGGTCTACTCCACGCCCCCTCGCGAATCACGTGACCCAAATCAACCAATCGCTAATTTTCGTTGCATTAGCGTTGCACCTGAAGGCCCAATTTTCTGGGTTACCCCCGCTAAAATCACTTTCAGTGATAAAATGACTAATGCTCGCAGTTTCAGAGCGTGAATCGCACATAAAATCACTCCACCCTCTTTTTGATTCCTCCTCGTTAAAAATAATAATCGTCGAAAGTTTGTTGTCCAACGTCTGGCCAACGTTTTGCCCTCGTATTCTGAGAATAATATTGTAGCTCGCGAAACGGAGAAAAAAAGACAGAGAGAGAGAGAGAGAGAGAGAGAGGAGGTGGTTAAAATGTAAAGCAAAGTACGTCGGCGCTGTTCAATTACGCAGAGCGTAATGCCAGCGGACCTCGACGGGACAGGAGGACAAACCGCAGTCGCTAGGAGACGCGGAACGTCGAGTTTGCGAATGCAGCCATCCAACGTTACATGCACGCGCGTGTCCCCATGTATTCTCGGTACATAGAGGTCTGCGCATCGGATAAACGCACCCCACGTATGCAACGCCGTTGCCCGCTCGAGTGCTTCTCTCCCCCTCCGGGTAATAACAGTAAATCCTTGGTAATAAATCCCTCTGCCCTGTCTCCCCCTTCCTCCCTTTCTCTCTCTCTCTCTCTGTTTCCTCCTCACCTGTCTCCTTCTCTTCCTCTCCTCTGTTTCCCCCGTGTGTTCTCCGCGCGCAGCAGAATTTCACGAGTATCGACATCGTTTTGCGAAAAATTGGGTCAATATCGCACCGTTCGAAAGTTGTTATCCCGCCTGAAAGTGCTCGCGGAGTTAAATTATTTATATTTACTTTCCATCTCGCGTGAAATCGTGAAATCATCGAAGCGTTCGTAAGTGAGAATCATTGTCTCACGCGGGAAAATGAATTGAATTCCTGACGTGAATTGCCATCAGAGAAGGAGATCGTTGAAATTTTAAATTATAAATCGTCGAAGTTTGCGCCTCGTTGCTCGCGAGGTTTTTTCATCCATGTGTGGATTGGCAGATTTTCCTCTCGCGTCTTGGGTTCAATATTACATCCAATTTAATGGCAATTAATTGCAATTAAATGAAGTTTTTTCTCGATACACGCTCGTGTCAATAGTTTCCTTGTTTCAGTCATCGAGTATTAAACAATTGTATACGATCTTGCAAATCAGGCGCGGAATTAGATATCCTCGCGTGATTCGCTGCAAATTTTTTCAGTCGACGCTAAAACAACCAAAGTTTGTCGAAACGACCGAATTTTATCTAATTTTTGTTAGTTAATTTACACATAAAATAATATATTTTTAACAGTTTAAATGACTTTTTAAAAAATGAAAGCTTGTGTAATTTATTGCATCATAAAGTTTGAAACTTTTCATTTTATCGCTGAAAGTGATTTTAGCGAAGGTAACTTAGAAAATCGGGGGTAACCTTCTTCAGGTGCAACGCTGATGCAACGAAAATTAGCGATTGGTTGATTTGAGTCACGTGATTCGCGAGGGGGTGTGGAGTAGACCTCGAGTGGGAGTGGCGTTGTCTGGTACTGAGCGATCGCGCGTGTAATTTGTTTCTATCGATTCAAATGTTTGCACATCAATGAAATTTCTTCATTTCCCAGTCAGAACAGTTGCTTCTAGGCCTTTCAATGAGACGAATCGTACTGGGAGTTTTTATATAATACTTTAGTCATCTGTTAAATTCTTTTTCAGCTAATCTGTAATCGAACAATTTGACGTTTAACAATTGAGCGCGACTGTCAAATCATTTTTGCCAACTCTTCTCACATCTCTCGCAAAATTCATCGAAATTCTAGATCTAGGTCTAGAATTATATTTATGAACATATATATATATATATATACACATCGTGTTTTATCTCACTGACGCTATCTCGTTATCGTTTCCGTCCTTTCGTTAGATTCGAACATACGCTTTGTTCGTAGGGTGGCGGACCAAGAGCCAATTCCCCGGATTTGGCAAGGTTTGAACAGTATCGAGGCTACTGCGAATCCTCGATCGGGGTCAAGGAGATGAAAGCTGCGACGCATTATGGATACAAGGAATTGAGATAGCGAACTGTTTGTTTAGCGAATTAGTAGATCGTTTTCTGAATAAATACGTACGTACGTAGAAGATCTCTTCCTAGACGATCGTCGACTGACGCTTTTTCTCTTTTTTTAAATGAACGATCTCGTTCAAACCATCATTTTAGAGATTTTTTGGATTAAAATGTTCTAGCTTGCAAGAATTTACGAGTTAATATACTTGAAACGTAGATAAGTGTTTCATTCCTGATACGTGTATTTTCTAATATTTTTGCGGAATGTTTCACTTCTTAACCTGCAAACTGTGTTGTGCAAAATTAAAATTAAAAGACCACGACGATATCCGTTCGATTATAATTTACAAATATAATTGTATGAATTATTGAAATTACTAAATTATACAAACTATCAAATTATTGAACTATATAAATCCTATCAAATCATCCACTGTATTATGCAATCGTAACTCAAATCGTCAATTACAACTGTAAATTGCAGATTACATTGTATCATACGTAGTCGATTTTTCTTGAATAGTCGGTAATATCGTTGCTTAAATTCATCATCTACCGTCGACGAAATTTATTTACCCATTAAATTACACCGTAATTTCGAAAATATTTCAAACAGTATGATGAATAATATGAAAAATGAAATACGCGCGAGAGAAAATAAAATAAATTACAAATTCAATCTATCAATGCTCCGACAAGAACAAATACCTGATACAGCTGTTCCGTGTTCGACGAGTACACTCGTCATCGACCCAAGTGCCTGCTCACTTTTAAAAAAACGGAGCCACGCAGCCAACAGGTTAACGGCCGTCGAATTAATCGCGGTACACGCGTCTCGGACGGATTAGCGAGTCTCCTCCGTAATTGCTAAAACGTGATGCAACGCCGAATCGATCGACCTTAATCGGCAAGGATGAACAAGGGTGTACGAGCAACCTTCCACTTATCGCGTAAACACGACCGCTCGCGATCGATAACTGTGATTATACCTTCGATGACATGAATTGCGAGCAGCTCTCTCGGGGAAAGA
Source organism: Melipona bicolor (assembly GCA_030673865.1). NCBI lineage: Eukaryota > Metazoa > Arthropoda > Insecta > Hymenoptera > Apidae > Melipona > Melipona bicolor. Next base: position 2,603,780 of record JAHYIQ010000007.1, on the reverse strand, counting down.
GAGAGAGAGAGAGAGAAAAAAAGGAAAGGGGTAGACCCGTGATGAATATGTGAGCGCGGAGTAATAACGTACTTTCTCATTAATAGATTGACGAGTGCGTTTTGTGCACTCGTCGGAAATTTGGTTGCTCCGGTAAATGCATAACAAAAAATGCATGCACTGAAAACGCGCCCGAGTCTCGTTTCACTCGGGATTAACCTTTTCATTTGTCATTGCACATTTATGCGCGTTTCCATTTTCGTTTTAAAATATGCTTTTGATGCGAGAGTGGCTTAGAAAACGCGCCAAGGCGACGAATGGCGCGAGTGGTTCTGGATCCTTATGCGACGCGAAAATGTTTAAATATTCAACACACATGTGTGTGTGTGTGTGAATTGAGTTTGAATCGCACTGCGGCTATTTCGTTAAACTTAGTTCGTTTTTAAAGTCATTACCAAGGGTATTCAATTTTAAAAATTATCAAAATTACCGCCAGTGGTTCAATTATGAGACATGATTTAATTAACAAAATTACAAGTTTAATTATAACTGAAGCTGAACGTTAACTTAACGAATGCATAGAAATATCATCCAAGGAGCAGTCGACTGACCAAACTGTGAACATTGGTACATTAGTAGGGGTGTGCGAGTGCCCGAAATTACAGATGCCCGTCCCGGCATAATTTTGGGTACACGCACACCACTAGTTAACATCAGGAAAATGTAAATAAAACATTGAAAACCAAAACAAACAGACCAATGTCTGCAAACAATGTGAAATTTCAAAGTTTTCGAAAGTGTGTTTCCATCAGAAAAATATAAATAAACATTGAAAACCAAAACGAAGAATCCACTATTTGCAAACAGAGCCAAGTTTCAAAGTTTTCGAAATTCCGATTTCAAATTTTCGGAAAATTATCTGTTGACGTAGTTTGGAACAAATAAATATATATAGAAATACCTAATGTGGCAAATTATTCATATCTACACGGACGTTCAATTATTGTTTCAGAGAAGAACTCGGCGCGCAACAGTCGAAGAAGACGCGTGAGCGAGGGGGCGAGTCGCGACAAGGACGGCGAGAGCAACTTGTCCACGCGGCAGGAGGACCGGGAGAACAAGGGCCCACCGTCCGGAAGGCCGAGCAACCGCATCCCCCGAACGGTGTTGGAGGAGGCGAACAGCGCGTCGAGCAGCGCTGCGAAGTTGCGGAAACGCGGCACCGCGGTAAAGAGTCCGGTGGAGAGCGCGTCGCAGCGACCGGTGCGACGAAGGCCGAGACTCGGTTGCCAGGGTGGTGCGAGAACCGAGGCGGAGGAGGACGTGGTGGTCGACGTAAAATCCGCGGAGAAGGAGGAACGGTTGAGACCCGCGGAGGAGGAAGACCGCGCGAACGAGGTGGTCGGCGAGGAGAACGAGGATCGGGAGATCGGTTGCGATCCGCTGACCAAGAGGCTCAGGACAAGTCCCGTCGGCAGGAAGCTCAGGTCCGAGCGAAAGGGTGGCAGTAAACTCGGCGAGGAGGCGGCGTCGGACATCGAGGGGACAGAGGAGGAAGAAGGAGATAGGAAGGAGAAGAGCGCGAGGGGTGAAGGTGCGAGGAGCGAGAAGCTCGAGGAGAACGAGGCGAGTCAGTCGAGGGAGCGTGACAGAGAACCGGAGCCTCCACCTCCGGACAAGGTAGACCCTGGAGGCGACACGGTTCTTCTTCAACGGAGGCAGTCGACGAACGGATCGGATCGAACGGAGGAGAGATTCGGCACGAGGGCGGACGCCAGAGAGAGGAGGTGTAAGGAGCAGCAGCAGCCGCAAGTGTTGGTGAATGGATCTGTGCTCGACTCGTCGCCGTTGTCGGTGGTGGACAAAGCGGCGAGCGTGCTGGTCGACGCCGAGGCTGGCTTGCTGAAGTCCGACTCGTCGTCGAGGGGTAACGGCAAGAAGAAGAGCGTCCCCGAGGAGGAAGGGGACGACGAGGACGAGGAACACGGGAACCGGGAATACCGGGAGGACGAGGAGGAGGAGAACGGCGGGGGCCGAGGAGGGGAGAGTGGTGCACGGGCAGAGGAAGAGGAACAGCAGGAACAGCGGGAAAAGCGGGAAGAGCGGGAAGAGCAGGAAGAGGAGGAAGAGGAGCGAGGCTCGCAAAGAGCCGAGCTGACTACCGAGCTAGGCACGGAGGATAGCGTGGGTAGCGTGAGCGGCGCGAGGGCGGCCAGCGTCGAATCGGTGGTCGAGCTGCTGGAGTCGAGCAGTCAGGACTCAGGCTCCGTGCTGGAGAGACTGAGTCCGCTTAGTGGCAGCGGCGGCGGCGGCTCTGGCAGGCAGAGCCTGCTCCTGGAGCAGCAGCGGGAGCAGGAGCGCAACCGGCACAACGAGAGTCCTGTCATTCTAGCCGAGAGACTGAACAAGCCGCCACCGCCGGTAGCTGGTCACCATCATCACCACCTGCAGCAGTACCATCAGCATCACCATCACACGCCGTCGCACCATCATCAGCAGCAACGTTACTCGTCCGGTAGTCCGGTGATACATCATCACGCGCAACAACCGTCGCAACAGCAACAGCAGCAGCAACAACAGCAACAACAACAACAGCAACAGATACCGCATCCGCATCAGGTAGCTAGCAGTCCCCATCATCATCATCAGCAGCAGCAGCAACAACAACAGCAGCAGCAGCAGCAGCAACAACATCAACAATCGCAGCAGCAGCAGCAGCAGCAACAGCATCACCATCATCATCATCATCAATTGGCCTCGACCAGCCTCCTCGAGGTGCAACAGCAGTCTCACACACCGAGGGGCGGCGATGAGGCCGGCCTCATGGAAGTGGAGGCCGGGGCCGGGATACCTGGAAACGGAGTTCTCGCCGGTGTGCCAGCAGCGGTCGGTATCCGAGCAGTGGGCACCGCGGCTGGTAGCGGTGCCGCGAGTGCAGCCTATGGAGACAGCGGTTCCGACAGCGGGGTAAGCTCCTTGAGGAGCGCCGGCTCCGGCGACGAGAGGAGCGGCAGCAGAAGTTCCGCGCTCAGCATAGACGAGACCACGAGCTCGTCGACGCCGACGGCGGCCACCACGCCCGCTAGAGTCTGGCACGTGCAGAGCGTCCAGCATACCTCGTTACTCATGGCGCATCCTCAACCACCTCCGAGCGCCGGACCTAGTTCCGCGGCGGCAGCAGCCGCGGCTGCCGCTGCCGCTGCCACGGCACCGCCGGTCGGTTACCAGAGCCCCGCGCCGCCACCGCCCGGTCATCATCATCCCGCCGTCGCGTCCGAGATGCTCTGGAGGTCGCAAAGGTACCCGCCACTGCCGCACTCGTTGCTCGGGCCTGCTCAACCCACCACCGAGGAGATCGTCGAGAGGGAGAGGATGCTTCGGTGAGTCCATTTTCTTTCGTTTTATTATCATTGCAGCGCGCGAGGTTTGCTTGGTTTTTCAATCGACGTTTCGTTCGTTAATTTCTTGGCTGATCTCGTGACGTTTTCGAGGGAAATTTAAATATTTTCAAACGCGCGAGCGACGAATCGTATTTTCTGCAAGTTCGTACTTTCGAGGACACAGTTAAAAAGTAGAAAATTTTCTACAAATACGCAAAAAAATCGGCACTCCATCGAGAGATGGAGGATTTCATCTTTCTCCGCACTCTGCTGGTAGAACGTGTGCTAATCGATCGAATCGGTTTAAATTCCCCGCCGCGCCGTGACAATCGGACTTTGCTATTTAAATTTTGCCTCGCTTCGTTCCACCCTCTGAAACCTAAACTAAAGCATCTCGTCCCACTTGAAACTTTCGTACGCAACCTCCCAATAAATCGGCGCACTCGTTGGAAACAAGAGACGACACCGTGACGGGGCGATTTTTCGACTCGGTTTCAGTAGCCGCGGCAGTTCTTGCACCTTGCGTGCATTCCGCTTGGTCAGGAAACGCGAAACGCCATCGTGGAAGAGCGCGCGCGGACGTGTCTCGGAGGGCAGCTGCGTGCGCGTCGTTTTCTCGCCTCGAAAGACCAGCCCCGGCCTTTCGAGAGTCTCGTTCTTTGTGTTGGCTCTTTCTCTCGCGTGACTGCCGACTGCACGAAGAGAGAGGTGACGAAAAACTGGGGCCAGTGGAAAGGTGGACGGCGCGTCTTCTACGTTTCCGGGGCGGCAGCTGCTGCGACACGCTGCCAACTTCCGGTTACGGTGATCGCGATAGTGAACTCGTTACCGATCGAACTCGTTTCTTTCTCTCTCTCTCTCGAGGCCTGGTTTCGCTATCGACGACCAACGACCGAAATTCCTCCGCCTTCGGGTATAAATAAAGCGAACCCAGATCGGCTCGCCGACCGATCGAGAGTGTCGGCGAACTTTGCTCTGTCGAAGTCGAGCGCGTTCGACGATGAACCTCTTTCGATCTACGTTTCCTTGTTTATTCGATTCTTACCGAATATCGTCGATAATTTTTGTAACGATTTATCGAAAGCATCGCATATAGTCTGCATTTGTCAATCTTCAGTTTGAAGAATTAAAGTCGAAAGCTTTCTCTTTCGAATCGAGAACATGATTACGATGTTATAACTCAAAAATAGAGATTGTATTTGTGCGTGTGTAGGTTTCACTTAACAATGAAATTTTATTATTCCTATTTTCCGTCGTTTGTTATTCTGTTATATCAGATTTTGACAAATGGCGTCAATTTGAAGCAGAGTACACAACGAACTGAGAATATATTACTGTTCGCACATACGATCCTTGAAAAAGGATTTCCATAAAAGCATCAAAATTTACACGCAGAGTCTGAAGATTCGTTCCAGAGGTGCTGGTAATTTTACTTTCACGATCGACAAATACAGGACTGAAAGTGACGCTTTTAAGTGAAAAAAGATACATTCAGCGAATCTTGTGATCGATGCAACTCTAGGCTCGCTTAACAAAATAACTGTTCGACTATTTTAAGACACTTCTTCTCGAGTTATATTTTGCCGAAATTCTGTTTACCACGCGCAAGCACGTGTTCCAAAAAGCGAGCGTCTCGCGCGGAGGAAGAAACGGAGCTTACCGATCGCGCACGTTCTTCCGCGACATTGGTATTGAACAGCGCCTCCCCGTTCGTTTGTTAGTTCGTTCCTGATAGCTCCTCGACGAAAATAAACCAATCTTCGAGTACATACCGCAGATCGCTTTCGGCCGCCGTTTATTTGCGTCGGCGAAAGCGCCAAATAATCTCGCGAAACCGTGGACGATGCGTGTGACGTGTGAGACTGTCGGGGAACAGCGGCAGATGGGATCGTTGTCGCGTAAATTTTCGTTTTATCGGGGGTGTCGAAATCGTGTCGTTCGTCCTACGCGCTCATTTTTCTCGTCCATTGTCTCGACTTAACGACCGACCGTCGTCGCTATAAGAGTAAATTGGCCTAGGTAGCCTGATAGGTTCTAATAATTCTCAGCGTTTCAGCTCGCACGATTCGGTCGCAGAAGTTGATCTGATCGTAGAGCGAAAGAATCGACTTGTAATTATACCCAGCTTCCGTTCGTTCCTTTGTTTCATATCGATAGAGTGACATTGTAGGTGTGTTTTATTGTAGTTTGTCACTTTTAGCTTATCCTTGTTCAATTTATTTTCCTTTTTTATCGGCCACGAATTTTTTTTTTTTTGAAATACATTTTATCGTTGATTGTTTGATCTATTTTGTTGAAATATCGTTACGCGAAATTATATTATATGAGAAAGATTTATCACGAGGGCTAACAATATTTATCGAAATTAAACGCATAAAATAATTTATAGTTTTAAAGTTTGGCTTTACTACTTTCTTCTTAGATGAAATAAATCTCGTCGTGCATTTCCTTGAAAATGAGAGATATAAATGTTGAATAAAAATATAATAAAAAATAATTAATAATTAATTAAAAAAGTCACTGTTTCTTCTGACAAATTTGATCGAGCTTTGCGACCAACTCCAAATTATTCTTGTATACAGGAGCTAATTTTCAAGGAATAATGGACAAGTGAATTTAGAAAAAAGACAAAAGTGTAAATAATGTAATTTTGCAAGAATCAACCACTCGCGAAACGAGCAAGTAATCCCCTCGATGGGATCGAAAATGATCCGCCATAAACCTCTCCTACGCTCTCGCGGCCGCGCGAATTCCACCCTGTCCTTGGATAATTTTTCTCGGCGAGATCGGGATAGACGGTTCGCACGAGGTCCTAGATCCCAGCCCGGGATTGCCGGCTACGTATCGTATCGTCTGTGTCACGCGAGATCTTCATTAGCTCGGGGCGAAAGATATTCGTGCCGGCGGTTGCGGAACGCACCCCTGCCCGATAGTTTCGTTAGTTTTCGTGCATCGCGGAGCACCTCCTCCGTGCAGCGCCTCTCGCCGCGAAACACACCTCTTCTGCAACGATCTTTATCGCCAGGTGGCGACCCCGACACGAGCGGTAACTCGAACTGTGGTTCAGCAGCGAGCGTGAAATCCAGCCGAGATTCCTGGAAACGCGTTGTCGCGCGATTAGTCACCGGGGAGAGTTGACTTAAGGGAGGGTGCTAACGCGAGGAAGAATCAATTAACGAAGAGTTGGAAAGAGAGGGAGTCTCGCGACGTATCTTGTCACCTTTTTGAAGAAATGTAGATTTATTTATTTATATATTTATATTTTATTTTATATATGTTTTATTATAAAATATGTATAATTTATATGTAATATATTTAATATATAATATATCATATATTCTGTATATATATATATATCATAATTCAAAGGAAGCAAAAGACACAAATACAAAAGTAAATATTTGAAACTCAACTGGCACTACAATCGAACGAAGCGAGTGTCGGGCCAAGCATTGACCACCGCGATCTAACAAACTGCAATAAAACATCGCGTCCTACGTTTAGTTTCGCCTCCCTTCCCACCTCCCTTTTTTTCTTCCATGGCACAGCGCGTAACCTCGCTGTTATTCTGCTCCAGATACGAGACGATTACGTGGCTCGGTTCGGTGTAACGAGCGCGATTTAACGCTTATGCAACTTCTTCTTTTTCTTCGTCTTCTTCCCTCTGAGACCTTTCCGCCGAGCAGAAACGAGAGGCAATCGAGCGGCGACAGAAAACTGGCATTTGGGCACAAGGTCAGACCGCTCCACCGTTGCTGCTCGCTCACCTTTTTTATCATTCTTCGTTTCTCGACGTGGTGTACATCTTCGTCTTCTTTTTCTTCTTCTTCTTCTTCTTCCTCCACTTGTTCTTGCGCGTGTGACGCGAAAGACCTCGTCTGAGACCGTTCGTTCGTTCTCTGGAACCGGTACGCGGAGGAATGCTCGCCAGGAAGCTATAAAAATACGCAGACCGAGCCGGAGTGGCAAGAAAAGACCACCAGGTCTGGTTCTTCTCCCTCGTGTAACTCACCGGTGGCGCACCAGTCTCGTCAAAGATCGCATTTGCATAGAAATATGGCCTCGCTATAGTCACTGGTGGTCGTTGGTAGTTTTTCTTAAATTGTCCCCCCGCTCTGGCCTGCCTTTTCTCCTTCTCTTTTTCAGTCCCCGGGTCTCAGCACGTTCGTTCGCTGGAACGGGTTCTCTCGTTTGGCCACCTTGAAACGCGTCGCCCCCGTTCACGCTTCCTCGCGCGGAACGTGGATCGTTTGATCCTTCGATGCCTCTCGCTTTGCGATTCGTGATGATCAGACATCGCGCCTAAATAAAGTCCAATCTATCGAGGTGGTGATCTAACTCTCGGAGAGGATCTATAGACTCTATAGACGAATCTCGAGACTCTCGAAGTTTTCAAGACTATTCAAGGCACCACCTCTAGAATCTCGACACGTCGTCAGATATCCAACTGCGATTGAAAGTGTCTCGCCCCTCGAGGCAATCAGATTTTCCACATTTCAAGTCAATTTCAGACTCGTCTGAACGCTCCCTGCGAGAGACTGAAGCTTCGAGCTTGTGTTCAAGCTCGGAGTTTGTCGGAATTCGACACAGATTGCCCATCGCCTGCGTAATTGCAAGTTCAGAGAAAGGAGTATGCAGGATGAGAAAAAAGAAAGAGAGAGAGAGAGAGAGAGAGAGAAGAGGGGATATTTTGCACGCGTGTGCGTGACCAGCGTGCAAATGGTGCACGTTGATGGACGTGTGCCACGTGAACCGCATAACGACTGGCGATCATTGTCTGCGTTTCGCCCACATGGCCTTTGAACGCGTTCCTCCCCCCTCCCCGCCCCGCCAGCCCGTGAGAGGGACGATAACGCGATGACCTCGAGATAAATTGCTCGTCCGCGATGTTCAATGGCATCCCCGAGTGCCTGAACCAACGAAAGAAGAAAGTCTGCGCGTGATGGATACCAATTGGTTGCGTAATGAACTCATTCGACTCGTCAGAGAGGCGAAAAGGACGGTCGCGGCGGGACCACGTTCAACGAACGCGCTCCATTTTTTTCCTCCTCGAGCCTTCCTTTCGCGCGCCTGTCTCCTCTAATTTCACCTCGTTTAATTGTAACGTATAGATCCTGTGATTTCTTTGATCAGTCGTTCGACTCTACGTAAGACTCGAGCAGTTTTATGGCTCTTTGCCATTTTATCTTCTGAAAAGGTTGATATTCTGCGGTTGAACGTTTCTTTGTTCGCTGTTAGTTTCTCGCATTTTTAAGTTTCGTACTCTTTTTTTGATATACGGCAGATGCGAAATTTCCAAGCATACGTTTCAATCATTCTAAAATTTCAACAGTAAAGATATACATAAATAATCTAAATTTAACTTGAATCATTTACAGAGTCTTCGGTTATGTAATTATTATTGTAGTATTAACTGCGTTGAGATTCATTTAAATTGTATTGCAATAATAATATATAGTGCATGTTCTATGATTTTTTTCAATTTTAAATTTCCGTGTTTCGTAACAATACAGATGTACAAATTTAACGTGTCGAGCTTAACGTGGTATTTATAATGGTACTCAAAATCAGACATTATTGCACAAATTCTTCTGCCATCTTCCATCGACTCGCAATCATTTTATCCCTCTGTTTTCATTCATTTTCACACGACGTCGATATTCGTATCGATATTCATTGAACATTAAAGTAATACAAGCGCTGATAATATAAAATGGTACTCTCAAGTACCATCAAAATATAAAACGTCCAGTTTCCAACGATGCTCGAGTTTGTTTGAATTTTTTCGCCGTTCCCATTGCACTCATTGCCAGATTATAACGTCGTGAAAGCGAACGACGTCCAACTCGCAGTTACGTACGACTATTTTCGCGCGGAATGGCGGAAATAGCCGGGCGTTCGCTCCCCTATCCGGTACCGTTTGCTAGTTTTGCCTCGATAAAAACACGCGTGGAAATTTAGATTTGTCTTCGTTTTTTCTTTCTTTCTTTCTCTCTCTTTCTCTCTCTCCTTTTTTTACGATCACGCTATTTTTGCGCCAACGGCCAACGCGAGAAGTTTCTGCGTGGAACAATGCTTATTGACGTTATCTGGAACGTGTATCTACACTCGTAGACCTTTCATAAGCGAAACGTAACGTATGTACAGTTTCCTCTGGTAACAGTGCGCGCGCTAACAAACGTCTTTTTCTTCGAGCGGCAACCACATACGCTTACCTGGCAAAAAAATCTCGCTATGTAAGTCTCGTCTCATCGTCGCTCAACAAACGGCTATTAATTAAATTACTCAACTCCGGCTATTTATCATTACCGAGAACTCTAGTTAGCAAACACCGTACACGCGTTCCTTCGTTCCTCTTAATGAGAGAATGGGAAAACCGTGTATGGTGTGTGGAATAAGAATGAATTTTTTTTTTTTTTTTTTATTCCTTTGCGGAAAGACTGCGTTCTTTTCACAATTGCAGTCAGAGCAATTGAGCAAGTGGTATAATTTGAAAGTGAATCGTGCAGAATATGTAATAAATAGTTTAATTGAAGTTCGCTCTGTCTAATGGTTGACAAACTTCTCACTTTGTATAAATCTACATTTATGTACGAACAATTTTCACGTGAAATTTGTACTAATAATTTTTAGGTATTTTTGGAAATTTTCAAACACGATAAATAAATTTTTTTTCCACAAGTTTTACAAGTATATGTAATTTATGTCGGAATTAATTAATTTATGTTACGTTCCAAGAGAATTCTTAAGCAGATCACTGTGACTTTCTGTAATTTTAAGTTGGCAGTTGCTCGTTATTAAATTAAATATAAAAATTTTACTAAATTACGGATCAATTCAAGATATCGCTAATCATCCAAAGAAAGACATTCGACAGAAATTATACAAAAAAAGGAGCGGGGGAGAAGAAAAACGCTAAACGAAAATGGCCAAAAGACATTTCGCGAGTAGTTTAATAGGTTGAACACCGAAAGGGAAAAGAGGAAATTCAGCAGTGTAACATATTCCGAAGGTTTCGTTCAGCTCTATTGAGTTCTTTCTCTCTCTCTTTCTCTCCTGCCATCGTCGACGGAAAAATCAGCGTTGCGCCAATGACTTCCTATTTCCTCCTACGTGGGCTTTATTCGGGTCAGTGACTTAACGAGCGGAATCCAGCCTCGAGACCGTATTCTCGGCACGAAATCGTGTACACAAATAGCCACGGCCGTATAATAATGCGCGAGATATATAGCCTGCTCGGCTATAATTGAAGCGACGTGTTCTGGTAGAAACGCTCGGATCAGACATAAATATTTGATCCTGAAACGGTCTGCGCCTGGTTCTACGACGCGCTGCGAAGCGTACGACAGCTTCCCGATTAACAATTCCCCAACGCGTCTCTCACCTGCTTCAATTTTAATTAACCATCTATCCGGACTAATTAATTGAAAACTTTACTACACGCTGCATTAAATGCGAAACCGGTTCTCGTTCGGTAAAAGCAGAGGCAAGATTCGCCCGTCGTACGTGCAAACAAAAGGAGAAACAAAAAGTGAAAATGTCTGGACGTTTATGAATTATGGATGATAATATTGTAATAAGTCGCGATATTATAACGTTGCAGTTGTATTGAGCAAATAAAAAATGAATTTATACGTGTGTGTGCTGCATTAAGAGAGTGCTGCTGAAAAGTTTCGAAATTTTGGACATTTTGGATCTTAATTAATTTATATTAAATTTGTTTCGAAATTCAATCATTAACTGTATAGTAAGTTTCGTGATTTTCTGCTCCGATTTATTCCAGTAAACTTGTCTTACTTTAAATTTGCGTCGGTGTAAAGATAGGATTTCCTATAAGCGTCAGGCACATGCGCATTAGATACATGCGCATCAGACGTCTGCGCATCGACTCGCCTGATAAATAGCCTTCTTCTTCTGTCCTAACCTCTTACAATCGTGTATTACACGCCGATTCTTGCTTTATTTCCCCGTCCATCTCGCACATTAGAATATTCGACTTACTAATCCTAACTGCGTATTATATTCCCAACAATGAACCATTGCTTTCGAACAAATTCGAAAGATCACACGGAGCGAGTTCTCGGCCGGAGTAACGACCTAACCTCTACGCCGCGCAGCCCGCGAAAGGAAAACGAAGCTTCTAATTCGAGAGACCATTAGAAAGATGAGCGCAACTACGAACCCTTTGCGTCGTCATGGATAGAGAACAGAGAGAGAGAGAGAGAGAGAGAAAGAGAGAAGAGGGCTAGGTCGAGGCTTTTCACGAGTGGAAGAACGCGCAACGAGATTTGCGTGGCCGAGAGCCATAAAACGCGTCACGCACACGTGATGCACGCGCGCTGTTCCCTGCTCGCGTTGTTCCCGTCGTGTTCTCCTCGTCCGTGTGTTCGAGCGAATAGGTCGCGCGCACGCGCGCGCGCGTGTGTCTGTGGCTGCGTGTTTCTCTCTCCGAGTGGCTGAAGTGGCGAGCCCATTAGCGTGGATCATAAAGGTCCTCAACCCAGTGAGTCACCGCGGGTCAATAATTACTAGCAAGGGCCGCGCGATGCTCCGTGTTGCTTCCCTCTGGGGAGCTCGTCTCTCTTCTTCTCGGTGCATTCGGAACGATCCATCACGAAGCGAAGTCGCTTCAATTGCCACGAATGAAAGAACGGTGTCAAGATATTTTTCTCTCGTCGCTCTTTCGACCTGTTAACTGCCTTCGACGACGATACGTTGCCGTCGAAAGTTTGCTATTTAAATTGGCGTTTTGAGGGGAACAGGTTCTGACTCTCAACTAGTACGTGTATTGTAGTTTGCGTTACATTGGGGAACGCTCAGTCTTGTTTCGTGTTTCATATCGATGTAATTAAGTGAGATTTTTAATTATTAGGATCGTCGATGGTGCAACGATTTTAGGGTATTTCGACAATTAAACCGACATCTAGAATAATTTCTATATAAATTAATTACAACTCCAGGAATCTCCACTTTGAATGTTCACGTCCATCAATAAATTTCAGCACTGAAATCGTTAAATTCCTCGTCCCCGGGCCAGAAAATATGAATTTTCAATCTCGCAGCAGATGCAAATACTGCGTGTTTAACCAGTGCACGCGTCAATTAATTTTAGCTGCACAGTTAACAGGTTAATGACGGTCAAACGTTTCGTCAGTGTCTGTATCTCCAATAGAGATACGCAGATATTCGTGCAATTTATCATCCCACGTCAAAGGGGAATACTCGCGGAAGTTTTGTGCCGGTTTATCGAGGGACTTGTCGCAAGGTCGGACCTTCGGTCCTGGGATTTCGATTAACTTGGAGGAAATGCCGTCATCTGGCTCACGCGTATTGGCACGATGCGTGCCGCACGCGATCCTTATAACAGGTCACGTCGTCGACGAAGGCGACCAGCTCCTGATGACGTGTCGCTCACCGGCAGGTGCACGTGAAAACGTGCACCGGGGGCATTATATTTAGAAGCCTCGCTTCTTTCCCTTTTCCCTTCCGTCATTGTTGGAGGAAACGTAGCACGAATCGCTACCATGTGCCTCGTAATGCCCCAAAGATGTTCTACGACACTTTATCCTACTTTGTCAAAAAATATACAACAAATGCACATCGCTGCTCAAAAATTTGGAGCTTCTTTCTATCCAAGAAATAAGAACTTAATTTAAACCTAACCTGAATTTATAATCTAAATCTGACTTAAATCTAAACCCAGCCTAAACTTCAAAAGTCAGTATGAAGCTTCGATACCGTAGGTTAATATCACGAATCAAATATGGATGAAATATTGTATTTTCACCTTTGTCCAACATCGACGTCGTCTCTAAAAAAAATTTCAAAAATATCTACAAAAGAAGACCGCGTGTATATCAGTCTCGCATTCATCATCGTTTTATTGTCCTTTTTACGCCGGTCTCTGATCCCATTCAACAAAGGCGAATAAATATTTATCACCGCGGGACACGTGGCTCGACTATTTCCCGCGGTACGTGTCGTTCGCGCGAAAATCCACCTTAAAAGCTTTAGCTCTCGAACAACTGATGCGGGTCCATTTTCATCACCCATTGTCGACAGTTCCGATATAAATATCGTTGGGAAATAATTGTCCGTGCCAGATCTTGGTGTTATTGTTTCTTTTTTTGTTTGACAATGCTAGAGTTCGCTGCGATTTTTAATTTTATTATCTCTTCGGAAAGGCTATTTTAACATTTTTGATAAAAAAAAAAAAAGAGTTTCCCCACTTGCAATATCTTCAACGAGGATTCTTTAATCGTTAAATGGAAGGAACTTTACGTCACGAACATTTAGCGTCTAAATTTCACTCCCAGATAAAAACACAGAACGTCGATGAAAGAAGAAGGAAGAAACTTTAAAATTCCTCAGTTTTAGCTTTTCGATTTCGACGCTCGCTCGCAGAGGGCTTCGAACCCTCTCGGTCCAGCTCTTCCCAACGAGAGTAACCGACGATTTTTTACGAGGGAGGTAAAAAGGAAACGATCCATAAAACGGTGCGCGGCCTCGCCAGTTGCGTCTCTCTCTTCGGGGCCGAATACCTCGGCCTGAAATCGCATAAACTTTGCAACAAACTTCCTCATCGCGCTGGCTCTGCCTGTTCGCGTTCCGCCAGCCAAGTTAACGAAACGATCGAGCCGGGGAGAAGGTGGAACGCGCCGTTTAATGGCTACAAGCTTTACGACCATCGGGGTATCTGGACCCTCAGGAAGTTTTTTTTTCAACTTGCCAACTGCGTAGATATTATTTCTGCCGGTGTCAGGCAACGTCCTTGATGCAGGAACGAACTTTTGGCCACGGAAACTCCTTTATTCGCAAACAGGTGGAGAGCAAATTGTTATTGTTTTTTTATTTGAAAAATACGTATGTAGCTTCATTGATCCAATTTCTATTCAGATGAACATTATCTGCCTATAAAATGAAATTCTATTCGATTATTAACCTCTTGCGCTGGAATGACGTGCCACGCACGTCGAGAATTTCTCCCAAATTGCAACATTTTCGCAGTTTTAAGTATATTTAAGTATAACCCAGGCAAAACATATAATAAATTTATTACTTTTCAATAATTTCTGCCCACTGATATCATACCGACGAGTTCAAAAGAAAAAGAAAGCGACGAATTATTGCATACGGTTCGGTCACTCGTTATGGTCCGCAAATCCAGTTGCCCAACGCAAGGGGTCAAATTCGTACTTTCGCGGATATAATTGAATCGACAAATTCAAGAACCATGTTTCGACTCTTCGATATCATTAGTCCAACTTCAGATAACGACTATAGTCGTTTCAGAGATTCAGAGCCTCGAGCTTGCAATTTCTCCGAAGCCAAGAAATGAACTTGCTCGTTGCGTAAACCAGCTTCCACGTCGCGACCTGACCCATTCCCACGAGTGTTCCCTTAATTTGCGATCGTCGCGAGCCTCGAGAACGAAAGACGTTCTGCGTTCGATGAACGCCGGTCCGACCATAACCCCCACGAGCCGTCGAGATCGAGCGGAGATCGAAGTTTTTCGCTAGAACGGACGCGAACGATCGCCTCTAAAAATACACGCTGTAGCCTAGCTACACGTCGAGGTCGCCACGGACGAACGGGAACGATCGAAGAGCCGTCGCGAGCAAGGGGAAAACCGCTGAGACCTCTGTCGCGCGCGCACACGCTCGAGAAACGAAGTGCATACCTGGTGAGACAGATTTCGGTGGATGGAAAGGTTAAAGGAAAGGGAAACGAACGAAGGAATCCAGAATAGGCAATGACACAAGTAGATTCAAAGATTTTGCAAAATTCTATTGGCACACCTCTGTCCAACTCTTTTTGAAAATTCTGCCCGCTTTGTACAAAACTAACATTCACCGTAGTAATTTCCAATGATGAATTGCACCGTGATGATACGAGAAATGTAAAACTTCGAGAATTAAAAAAAATATCGTACAGTTGTAATTTCAAGTATGTTTGATTTGCGTTTCATTTAAAAAAAAAATGATAAAACTTGTAAGTGATAGTACTTTTGTAAGTAGTGGAATCTTATCGAATGGTTGGGAACATTAAAGTTATTTCATACTTTATTTTCAAACGCATGGGTAGAACTACGAAAAAGATCTCCTGATTCTTGAATTTTTATAAAATTTCTAATTCATCATTGAAAATTGCTACTTTTGTATGTAGTAAACTGTTTAACAAATTTTGGTACAGAAACAGATTTTGTTAAAGTATCATTTCAATTATCAATATACTTTTTTCGATTCGCTATGTACCTGCTCGAATGCTAACGTGTTTGTGAGCAATGTTTCTAAATTGCCACAAATATTTTACATTGCGCAGATAGTAGCAATCATTAATAAAATAATAACAGATATATTGTAGACATTGCGTAGACAGTATTTTATTGATATATTATATATCACGGTATCGTTTATACGAATTTGTCAAAGAGCAATTACTGTAACGTAATTGGATTTCACCTGTTCATTATCGTTTTCCATTTATATAATAAAACGAGCCCGCCTTTCAGATAAATGAATATCCAAACTTTTGTTCAAAGAAATTGAATTTTACTATTGACAATATTCGATTACTCCGAAATACTTCAATAATATTTCTCCGACAAATGTCCCACTGTAACCAAAATACAGTATCAACGCAACAATACGTTAATATTTATTAATAAAATTGTACTTTTTCCTCTTAAATTAAATTAAAATTTCATTTATAACAGTTATTTCTTCACAAGATCAGAGTGTAACAAGCAAACGAATATTCATTCATTTCCATTCGCATAATACCAGCTGGCGTTAAACTGAATAGATTCAGTCGATAACAGTTCGTTCAACAAACACAATATTTCGTCGTACTTTTCCCGATAACAGATTTCTACCAAAAGCGTCGTTCGAACGAATTGAATTCCAGCGTACGAAACGAACACTTTAATAATATTTCTCGACTTCTCCCGAGAGATCCGACGCCGCGAATGAAAACGCAATATCAAGAGCGGAAGTATTTTCCACGTGGGAACGCGGGACGTGGTATTGTCGAAGGAACGAGGCGATCGCTGGATGCCTGCTCCTCTCGACGTCTTGTTTTTTCTAACCCGGGGAAAGATAAACAGCAGACGCGCACCAGCGATCTTGAAATCGAATTCAAACCCGTCCTCCATTTATCTCTCTCGATCCGTTTTTCTTTGTACTCGCGACACGCTCGGCAACTTCGCGTCCCCTTTATGGCCGCGCCAGCGCGGTTTACTGACATCGTTACGACCGGGTTAGCCTCGGGAATCGATTTGGATTTCACCGCCGGTCACGATTCCCATTTCGTTTCCCTCTTTTCCACCGCAGGCCGGCGGACCACTGTCTACCCACTCGTCAGAAACGAGTTAAGTTCTTCTAAATATCGGTGTGTTTTGTTTTAACTGGAGTGAACTGTGACTTGTTCAATGAATAAACGCTGCATCCTCTTTCGAAGGATCCAGGCTTCTTTCATTTTTACACTCTCTTCGGTAACGTGACTGCCTTTATAATCTTGTCAATAGTAATCGTCAGAGACAAGTTCGATTCTCTTTCTCAGTATCGCAAACAGGATTTCGTCAAAATGCCCGTTTCGACACTAATTGTCCAGTGAATGAACATTAGATTCCTCCAGGCTTGATTGATTTTATCAAATCTTTAATTTTCATACTCTTCAATATAATCGTCTTTTTTTTTTGATAGTACAATCATCAGAGTAGATAGTACAGACAGATAGTACAATAATCAGAGACGAATTAAATTCTCTTTCCGAGTGCCACGAACAAGGTTTCGTCGATGCGTCAGTTAAAGCGAACCCCCTCTGAATCCTTCTCTAGACTTTGCTACTGCTTTTCGTCGGCGGGGAAGAAAGATAAGAACGATAAGAATCGTAAAGTTGTCCAAAGATATCGAGAGGCAGAGCTCTTGTTTTCTCGCGCGCAGTTAATTTCCAGCCAACCTGACGCACATCTTCTCCGCCGGCTCGAAGTCGTTTCAAACGTTCGGCGAACAGCAGCTTCCAAACCGGCGGAAGTTGTCGAAGAAGTTGGCTCATCCGGCCATCCTGGCAATCCCTTCTCCCCTTTTGGGCGACGTGGCACGCGCTCGGAATCCAGAATTTGTTCGCACACAGGCGAATGGAAGCGAAAAGGGAAATGGAGAGAAAGAGAAAGAGAAAGAGAAAGAGGGATACGCGGAGCAGGAGGGTTGATGCCTAGCACGTTCCAGCGGAATGCCTGCGCGAGCGCCGCTTTTGCCTTGGCCAGCGGAATACCAAGTGGCGTGTGCCTCGAAAAACTTCGCGTTAAAGCGAGATAGAACGATCCCCACGAAATTGCTAGGCCAACGGAAGCGAAACTCCGTTTCTCTCTCTCTTTCTCTTCTTGTTTTCGTTTCTACCCCCTTTGATATATACGTACAGTGGCTCGTGAAAGTACTTGGACGTTCGTGGAAACTCCCTCCTATGAGTATGTTACAGTGCATCGTAGTTTTATTTCATCGACGGTTATCCCAGCGGCGTATCAGCGGGAGTATCGTGTATTGTATTCGAAGTAAATTTGAAAATGCAAACCTTAGGATTGTCGATAATTGTGTCGAAAGAATCGTACAACGAGATCGACCACTGTCATTCTATACTCCAATTTTTACACCTGGTGTGAATTTGCATTTACAAAGTGTAAGGAAATGTAAAACATGGGATGGTGAAATGAAAATATGACGCCTGAAAGTTACGTAAGGAAATGGGGATTAGTGATACCCCCAGTGGTGTACGGGATGTAGGATGTTAGATAAAATATATAAATTATGGAATGTGCAACGAAAATTAGACTGAGATGTCTATTAGTGATATTGGATGAAGAATACAAAATTTTGTGGGATAAGGATGTAAGTTCTGGAAATTAGGTTAGGTTTAGGTTAGGTTTAGGTTAGGTTTAGATTAGGTTTAGGTTAGGTTTAGGTTAGGTTTAGGTTAGGTTTAGGTTAGGTTTAGGTTAGGTTTAGGTTAGGTTTAGGTTAGGTTAGAGGATGGGACGTAGGATACTAACTAACTAAATAAACTAAAAACTTACTATTTATCTCGCTATCACACACACTTGAATGAACTTCCACGTAGAAACAACAAATGACAAAACTCACCTCTTCGTAAATATTCTAACAAATACATCTGTTAAAATAATGTTAAAAAGTTCTCGTAAACCAGCTACGATTATCGGAACATTCTTCGCCGATCGCGAAATCGTACCTTCTAAACCGGGGGAAGAGACTCGTACCCTATATGAGACGTTAAAGAGCATCGAAATCGAAAACAAGTTCCGAGGAGCGTCAGCCTACTTTCTCGTGGCGTAGAATCGTTTCCCCGCGAGTGGAAGATGAAGCGGGGCGATAAAGCGCCGTTATGTTAATTGGCCCGGCGGGGCGTTGCGTCCCGAGATTAATTTACCCCAGAAAGATGGTATCGCCGCGCCAATTACCGTATCCAGAGGCCGTAATTCGTTGCGCCAGTGGCGTGCAAGTTTAGGTCGCTCCCTCGCCGATTCCTTCGTGACTCGCACAAATTCTTTGAAACGCGAAAGGTTGAACGTTGCATCGAATATCAGGATTTTATTGACGGAGGTATAACGCTAATTAACAGGATCGTTAAACGTAGAAAGCGAACGATTGTACAATTATGGAGCGAATATATGTCGATCCCTGTGTAGACAAGCTCGATGAGATGTTGCAGTGGAATTCCAAACGAAGAATTTTAGAATGCAGATGTATTTGTCTGAACTTTGTCGTGGAATAAATAATTCATACGGGGTGTTTTCGATTCGGTAAAGAATACTATCCCAGAATTTTTTTTTGATAAAAATGTGAGGAATTTGGAGATGCGGAGAAGTACAAAATCGTTCCTTGTAATACACATAACATTGACGTAATTATACAATACACAGGTAAAACAATTTCTTACGTAGTTCTAACTTGAAGCACAAAAAAGTTACGCCCACAATTTAATACCTGAATCGCGGGAAGTTCAACTTTTTCCCCCCGAGAACGATCGTCGATCAAAGTCATCATCAAGCGGCGATAGATAACAACAAACGAACAAACAAAAAAGTAGAGGAAGACGTGGCGAGATTTCCTGCAAAACAGCGAGAGATCGATTCCCGGGTAAGCCGACGAGAAAAAGAACGGAACACCGTCGGACGAGAGTGAAGATCAGCCCGGGGGTCAAACACGGTCCGCTTTCATCGTGAGCCACGAACCTTTGCGGTTCTGCCCTCTTCCTTTTTCTCTTCCTTTCCCTTCGGATCCAGGTCCACCGTCGTCGTCGTCGTCGTCGTCGTCGTCGTTCCGTCCCCCCGTACGAGACTCTTTTTCTTCCACACTCGCCCGGATACACACCGTAGTTATGCGTTACACATACAGTCAGACTGCATAATACATAATGTCCGGACCCGTAGGTAGGCGCTACATGGTCAGGTAAATGGGGAGTCAAACCTGTCGAACCGGTTTCTCCTCTCCTCCCCGCCACGCTGTGTTCTCCTCCTTCGTCATGTTTTCTCCTGCCTCGACAGGCCAAACGACCCAGCGATCCTGTCTCTTCCCTTCCACCTTCCGCGGGCCGCCTCCTCCTTCCCTCGCAACAGATAGACCATCGGCCATCGGCATCGTACGTCAGCCATCCAACCGCGAGAGATGGGTAGCCTTTGTCTCGAGTCGCTCGAACGTTTAACCCTTCATTTCTGCAATTTGGTTTTGTCTTTGCATCGCGTTTCGGTGATTCGCGACGCGAGCAAGAAGCCAGTCTGTCGTTGGATTTAACAGAGCTTGTTTAGACGTTCGTGAAGCGAATTAATCTTTGACATTTGCAGATATTGAAATTAAAAAAAAAGGAGAGAAACTTTATAACAGAATGGACTGTACGAGCTTTTACTTGTGTGTTTTATGAAAAATTATTTAAACCTTTAAATTTTACGTTTAAAATATGTAACAAAAATTATAAATTGGTCATTTTGAGCAATTTTGGCAGTTTAAGTCAGTGTTAAGGGGCAAGTTGTTCGCCAGTTGATTTTGACGATTTGGTTAGCAGCATTTAGTCCGAGTCTTTTTTTTATTAACATTCTGCGTCGTTTGGAAAGAGAAGTAAGTGTTTCTTTCCTTGGTTTTTGAACGTGGAGCAGAATAGACTGTCAAAAGAAAAAATTGGTCATTTATATACCTGATTCATTTATGTAAGTGAAGAACTCTTCCTCAAAAGTCTTGGGTTATAATATATTAGATTGCAACACATTACTCTTGGATTACAATATATTTTGTCCTAAAATTGAAGAAAACTAAACGCCAAATTCGTTCAATCCGACAATTCATACATAACGAACACGACAATACGTTCAAATTTCAAATTTATTTCGTGAAAATAAAATTTCATTGAATCTACAAAAATTCAAGAGAAAATATCTGATTGGAATTTAATTGAAGTTTGAACGAAAACAGAAAATATCTCAAGGTCTCCAAGCAAAGTGCAACATTGTCCTCCTCTATCAAACGGCCGTCGAGGTAGAGAACAGGTTATTAGCTTTTTTTCAGCGAATCTTTCGGCCGGTGAGCGTTAGTCGTGCGGTTTCGAGGGATCAAGGAATCCCGGCCTGAACCCATTACACCGGCCCGGGGCCGTGTGATCTCTTTGGCTTCTCCGGTCGAACGAGGACCGAGAGTCGCCAGATTTGCGGCCAGGGACGAGCCTACGGGGACTTTCCAGTCTCCGTTCTGGCGAACAGATTGCACAAACCTCGACGGGTGGTGTTTATACGGCGTTGGAAAATTTGGTAGATGTCCGGCTGCCTGTAATTTCTCGCCGGTTAATGGACGCTGGAACGAACAAACCTCTGATCTTCAAACCGATTTTGAAAGTTGCGACTGCGTTCTTGTTTCTTCTCTCGGTACGATTGAGCGCCATTAGGGACATCGTTGATCACTTGGAGAGATGCACTGTTGGGTGCAAAAAGAGTTTTACAATCGCTAGTAGAAGAACTTTTACGAGTATGTTACGTGCGTTATGAAATATTTTGTGTTAGTCAAGTTGAAATTAGTCGAAGAACATATGTAGAAGTTACATTATGTAAAAATTTCGTAGTAAAGTAAAAAATTCGTTTCTCCTACCAAAGATTATAACAAATAGTGTATTTCAGATATTTCATACAGTTGCTGTAGATTTTACATCTTAAAATTTCATATGAATTTGTAAACCCTCCAACTACAATGTTTCAATAGTTGAAACTACACTCTGTACGAAAAGTGACAAATTCTACCTTATATAAATTAAAATCCATTTCATTAATCTGTTACTTTGTATTTTCACAATCTGCAACGTTATTAGCATGCCACATTGTTATCTTTATCAAACGAGCGTGCCTTAAATTCAGTTTGCTTTCAAGCGTATATTATAATTTATTTTTGCTCCTGACAATCGTAGTCGGCCATTAATACACGAGTATTTCGTTACGGTCCGCAATGGAGTATTAGGCTTTCGTTACGGTCCGCAATGGAGTATTAGATTTTCGTTACGGTCCGCAATGGAGTACGTATTAAGTTTTCAATTTTGAATTTAGCAAATAGAGGTTGGTGCAAAACGCGTGGAATCGCTCCACTCGGCAAGACGCGAAGAAAGAAACTAGGTAAACGAGTTTCATCCAATTATCTGAAACATCGTTAACCTCGAGGAAAAACTCGCGGACCTGACCTGGCCGAGGCGTGACTCATCATCGCGAGTTACGACGTGCACGCGTGCAAACCGGCGAACCGGCGTAACAGAAGTGAAACTGTTATTACGTGAAAAGATTGGCGGTAACTTTCTGGCAAGCGAAAAGATTGGTAACTTTCTATAGACAGAGGCTCGCTTCTCTTCTTTGTCTTTGACAAAAGGTTTCTTCTCTCACAATAATCGAATGCTCGAGGAAAGGAAGAAAGTAAGAGTCGTACAAAAGTCTCAAAGCGAGCTATACTCTGTTTCAAAACTTATTACGAAATATTGCGAAATGCGCAATTCAAAAATTTCATTATCCACGATAAATATCGGTTATTAAGAATGAGAAGTATCCTAAGACTTCTGACAGTGGAATTACATACATATATATATGTATATACTCTGCTTTGTAATTCTTTTGTAAACCTCTTTCCTTCCAAACCGTTCGAACGATAATGGAATTATACGGTATAATGGTATTTTACAATGGTAATCCGATTCGCGTGGATCTTCGCTTGAGGACGAGGCTCGAAGTCCTATCTGGCGATCCGCCTCTCTGAAAGCAGCAGCCCTCTTCTTGTGCATAGTGTTTCTTGTCCCGGGCGCAGCTTGCCGGCCAACAGACCCCTTTTCTGCTTAGGAACGCACACGCGTGCTCACCGAGCACGAAGCACGACACGAGCAAAACGAACAAAACACCACGGCGCGACGTTTGTGTTCTCCCTTTGCGCGAGTTCCTTGCCTACGTTTCGACCACGTTTCCTCTCCTTTGTGCCGCCCTGGCTCTCCTTATATAGCATTCCCGGCCCCAGCGGCTCTGAAAATGTATTTCAACCCCTGTCTCTCGGCCCCTCGAACTCTCAGATCGTCGCATTTATCCCTGTTTTTAATATTGGGATTGTCAGACTGCGAGAAATGGACGATTTTATTATCTTTTTTTTTTTGTCAAGGGAAGTTTCGGGGATCTATTGTTTTCTTATTTCAATTTCTTTTTTGGAGAAATTTTAGAAACTCCTACGGAGTAAATCGATGCATCTTTGATCATTCGAACGACTTTAATCAAATACATTAATAAAGAATATTTTTTTCTTTCACAAATTGAAGACTGCCATCAAGAAGACCATTTAAACAATTTCTGAACGAATAAAAGCTTCCTTCAGTTCGTTTCAATTTCTCTGGTTGGTACCAATCACCAATGGTATTTGCAATATCGCAAAATACACCGACAAAACTTCTTTCGAGTTTCGTCTCTGCGTTGCCTCGGTTATTAATCATCTCGAGCAAAAATTGTTTTTAGAGCGTCGGTTCTTCGACGCATGTACCCACTGACAGAAAAAGCAACTTACAGTCTGACTGTGGATGATCGATGGGAACGAAAGAACGTGACCCACAAAGTGCAGTTTCGTTACACACCCCTCCCCTCCATCCTCCCCTTTCCGGCCGCGCAATTCCAACGTGTCTCAATCCACTTGACCTTAAACTGATGCTCGAAAAAAAAAATGAAGCCTCGACGCGACAGCGCTAAATTGCCTCTTTGTTATCTCTCAATAATGGCCCTCGCCTCGCCATTCTAGGTCCCGGTGTCCGACAACTTTTTCACAAGCTTCGCAGCAACGAAAAATACGTTCGAGAGAAGGTGTTTGAATTTTCCAAAGTGATTTAAAGAGTTCTTATGAAAAACGTGGAAAACGTAAGAGCGTGTCAAGTGTCAAATTTTTCAAAGAGAAAGCGAAAGGTTGTTACTTGTTGCAGTGCCAATCCTGTTCGTCCCCTTTCTAAATTATTCCCTTAAGGATTAAATTATTTTGCAAAGATCAGTCAGAATTCCTCTTTACGGAGTTAGTAAGTGATCACGTACGGCTTCGTTCTACTTAACGACTTCTGGACGCACACGGGCTCGTTCTACTCGAGGATGTCTGGCGACACGTGGGGTCGTTCTACTTGAAAACGA
This sequence comes from Melipona bicolor, assembly GCA_030673865.1. NCBI lineage: Eukaryota > Metazoa > Arthropoda > Insecta > Hymenoptera > Apidae > Melipona > Melipona bicolor. The sequence goes on along the minus strand of JAHYIQ010000007.1, from coordinate 2,579,744 downwards.
CTGACCGCGCAGAGATTCGTTCTACTTAAGGACTGCTGATCACGTTCAACTTCTGATCACATACAGGCTCGTTCTATTTAAGAACGTCCGACCGCGTGCGGAGCCATTCTACTTGTAAGACGATGTTACATTAATACACCGTTTAAACATGAAAACTAATTGCAAGTTAGATAAAGAAAAAACGCAACTCGCAACAGTTATTGTTATTATTGTTCCGGTCCTTCGTAACTGTTTCAAGGAGCGAAATCAATGTAGTCGCGACTGTATTTTCAAGCGTATTTTCCGTGAAGGAGAAGGTTATAGCGTCTCGTTTCACTGTTACGCGAGCAACGTCCAACCCTGCCTGCCAAATATCAAATACGACGATTTCGTGCGTGTGCCGCGAAAGTAAAAGGCGCGAGAACAGCAATGGCCGCGACACACAGCCATCAGGGAGAGATATGCGCGGTGCAAATGGGTCAGGCAAGGCAGTACGCGCGGATCCTATGCAAATTGCATCGGCTCTGAACGGGCCGGCTATCGCATTGTCGTCATCGGCGTGTGCATGACTAGTCGTAGACGAGCGTACAAGTCGCACAACCCTGCCTTGGCCGAGTTTAGAGAAATGGAACGGCCGAGTAACGTTACGTGCGTTACACGGTCGAACAAGGCGATATTCAGCGCCGTTTTTGAAACGCGGAAGAACCTCGAGAGGCCCGGCTCTCTACGGAAAGTAAAAGTCGATCTCTCTCTCTCTCTCTCTCTTTCTCGCGCGCGCTTATTTAACTTTGCTTTAACTGTTCGTTCGTCCTTGGCTCGTTTCTGGGACTAGTCGGGACGAGAACGAGCTGTTCTTCCGTTACTGGAGAAAATATTAATTAAATATTAAAATATTATTAAAATATTATTATATTAAAATATAAAATGTTATTCAAGTGTTTCAAATTTGTATCTTTATTTGGCGCTTTCTCGTCTTCAGAATCTTTAAGATACCTTTTATCGTAAAAAATGGTAAATCGCACTATTTATTATTCAATAAAAGTATGTAAAATACGTGTGATACGAAATATCCAAAATTATCTGGTACAATTACAGTTACAATTTATGTTACAGTGTCAGAATAATCTATTGATGATTCACGTTTTTTGATTTATCTCTCTACTTCTCTTAGTTTTCTCACACGATTTTCAAACAATCTGTGAGTTGTTCCAGGATTTTTTAGCAAGATTGTACATCCGATGAGTGCCAAAACTCTAAATTTTAGAGAATTTTGTTGTGCAGATCCTAAAAAAAATTTAATGAAAATGAAATGTCAAACACGAGATCTCCCAAGACTTTTAAACAAGAGTACACATCAACGAGTTTGTCGAAGCTTCGAATTTAATTCGTTGTTTACACGAACAGCTCAACATAGTTATCCATAAAAAGCTCCGATTTCTACGTTTTCGTCGACTTTTTTTCTTCTCTTTTATCACGCTGACCACGTACGAATCTGGAGTTTATCCTCGTTTTCATCGTCGGCGAAACCTTGGCCTTTTCCTCTTGGCCAGTTGTTTTTTTTTTACGAGCTCTGCTCTTGCCACTGCGTCAGCCTGAATCATTGTCGCGCGTACGTACCTACACGCGAGCATCTTTTCCATGCTCGTTTATCGAGCAACCAGTTTTCGGTTTCGTTCGATCGATGAGCCGATTGAGTTCAGCCAGTCTTGCTGCGGGCAATGACGATCGCTTTACAACGCGATAACTCACGACGCCTCGGTGCGTTGCAAATATTTTTCGAAGGACTCGCAGCCAACGTAGTTACGTCGCGAGTGTGTACCGGTCGCTTGAATATTTTATGCTAAACACAACGTTCGAGAGCAGAATTTTTTGCTGCGGCGAGATTTGAATTTCAAAGTCAAGAGCGATTTTGTATCCATGTACGCGTGTGTGTGTTTTTTTTTTGCAAAAAGACGTAGAATTTTTATCACTTGTGTGATACGCTAGGTACACAGACTTGTGTGATAGACTATGCTACAAAGCTCTTGTATGATATTTATTATCACTGAAAGTGATTTTAGCGGGGGCAACTCAGGAAATTGGGCCTTTTCAGGTGCAACGCTGATGCAACGAAAATTAGCGATTGGTGAAGGGGCGTGGCGTAGACCTCGAGTAGGAGTGGCGTTGTCTGTTACTGAGCGATCGCGCCTGTAATTTGTTTTCTATCGATTATTATGGCAAAAAAGTCGTCTTCATTTCCTAGTCAGAACAGTTGCTTCTGGACCTTTCAGTGAGACGAATCGTATTTTTATTGTATTGAACCAATTATCGGCGAATCCACTCAGAAATAATGGAGGGCTAGGAGTTAATCTTCTTAATGTAATCTTATTTAATATTCCTTAACACGCGAACGACACACATTTAGACAATAGAATATTCCTCAAAAATTCAACGTTACGCTGTAACACATGCATTTCGCTCGATTCTAACTCTCAAGAAAAAATGATACGATATAACTTATATGATGGTGAACTTGACGAGTTAATAGGTAAATGAATTTCTGCTATGATAAATCTACAACATCTGCTACGACAAAATACTAAATTAAATTAAATTAAAATTGGTGTCATACCAGCATACTCGTTCATCATTAATCAACAAATGAACTTCTATTGATAAGATACTAAATTAAATTAAAGTTAATCACTAAATGAATCTCTGCTATGTATAATAAATGTACTAAATACGCTAAATTAAACACTATCGACTGTAACAAAATACCAAATTAAATTAAAGTTGGTGTTACACCAACATACTCGTCGGTATTAATCGCTAAACGAATCTCTGCTATACCACGATAAAATACCAAGTTAAAGTTAAATCCCACAGCTACAACAAAAAACGAAATTGAATTAAATCCTCCGTATCTGTAGCCAAGTGTACGTGTGTATGTATTGTCGAACAGAATTTGTACGTGCGAGCCACGTGATTTCGTTGCACGATTTTCGTTCAGAGGCTGAGTCTCTTTCAGCCTGGAATCGATCGTTCCGGTAAAACGAGCAGGACACGTTTCTGTTGTCTTGACCGTTGACCGTGACAATTTCTCGCCTCTCTCTCTCTCTCTCTCTCTCTCTCTCTCTCTCCCTCTCTCTCCTCTCTCTCTCTCTCTCTCTCTCTCTCTCTCTCTCTCTCTTTCTCCCTTCAGACTCTGACACGCCGGCGTAGATCTTTTCTTCCTTCTACCGTTACTCGTTTCGTTACTCATTGTCCAGAGCCGAAACAAACTTTTCCTATCCGCTGGAACGATTTCGCTCGTTGCGTTTTTCTCGTTTCTTCGGAAACCAATTTCACGGTCTTCATCGACCGAGCGCGGCAACTTCTTTTTCTTTCTCCTTTTCTGTCAGGGAAAATGTTTTGTCCAATCACAGGGACTCGAGCTGACAGAAGTATCGTTTCCACGATAGAAGAAGAAAAAAAAAAGGAGAAAAGAAACAGGAAATTGAAACTAAAAATTGGAACTGACGTGTTATCTTCTTTTCTCTTCGTTTAGGTGGTTCACAGTGACAAACGACATTGCAGGATGATAAAATGTGAAATAAGAAAATTGGATGATTCGTACGCAGGCAGTTTCAAAGTAACAAATATTAATGATTAATAAATTGCGTGGAGATGTGAAATAAAGCATCATGTACGATAAAATGAAAAAAGTTAATAATTGAGAGGAGTAATTGCAGAAGTATAAGATTTCCTACTTGGTTTCGTCTCATAAGTTACATTTAAAATGACACGAATTTGCAATTTCTGTCGATAACTTGCACTTGTATTTCCCGTATGGTATCGTTAAACAACTTTTATACATATATATATTTCCCGCACTTTGCACATTTTCTTCAAACTCCACAGAATCGTAAAATGTGTAAATCTCGCGCGATAGACAACGTGTTAATTAACAAAAAAATGGCTTCGCTTGTCTCAACATTCCAACTCGGAGCCTCTCTCAACTAACACTTTTCCGCTGCTAGAAACCAATAGTCCACCCACTAAAAGAACTAACAGGCTATAACCAATGCAGAGCCAATCCTCGAGGCTTCGCTATTTAAAACCAATAGTCTACACATTTTTGTTTAAAATTTATCATATAGTTGTTATTCGGTAACAATCGAGGTTGAAATCAAAAACAGATTAGAAATCGCGAAATCATGATTTTTTTCTTACCTTCGATTCCAAAATGGAAAGTTCCACTTGGACCTCTCGAGTAAGTTAGCAGAAAGTCCAATAATTAACGTGTGAGAAGAAGCTCCGGGTTTTTTCGGGTTCGCGCACCCTTACCCAGGGTTCGTTAACACGTTTCTTCTCAAAGGGAGGAAATCGATGTTTAATCTCCGGGGCAGACAGACCGCCGCTGAAAGGTTTCCCTCTCGCGATTTGATCGCGATAAACTTCGCAGACCGCCGGGGATACTCCGCTCTTGCTCTTGGTTCGCGGCCGTTTGAAATAAAGCGCCAGGCTCTGACCTCCATTCTTCTCTTTCTCCTTTCCTTCCTTTTCTTCATCGAAGAAGATCGAAGAAATCCTCTTTCTCTCTATCTCTCTCTCTGTGTGGTTTCGTGCGATCGCTCAGTACGATCCGTTAATTTAACGAACGTAGCAATTTGCGACGACGTGGCTCCTTAATCGAGGGACACCTACCCGAGACAGATTCCAAGATTTACGACCGAGTGGCTGTGTGTAGCAGCGCGAGGCCTGGCCTCGTTTCCCCGGCAAAGGTCACCCGCTACTCGAAATTACCGAGGGTGGCCCCCCTGCCTCCGATCGATTATCGACGATCGTTCCGTCGACGTCCGCGATTGTTGTTATTGAAATTTATTATTGGGTTACACACAGCGGAGGGGGGAGGAGGGGAAACTATTCGAAACGCCGGCCTCTTTGGCCGAAACAAACTGGCGAGAGAGCTTTGTGTAACCAGAGGGAAATTTGTCGAGCCAAAGGCCGGGGAATTTATTATTATCGCGACAAAGGAGCGCAGTTTTAAATCGGAGCCCCGCACCGAGATATCGATAGGGACAGATAGGTACTTTGCAGGAGGTACAAAGAGTCGAGCCTTTTATTTTATCTTACGCGTGGAAATGAATGAATCCGAGTTGGAGGGAAAATCGTCGATCCTCTTTGAAATGGGTGTACATCGCAGTTTGATAAGTATCGTTAAAATATCCGCGGATTTTTAACGTTTGATCCTAGTACTCTGATACAATTTCATCACTTTCTGTGTTTACTGTTCTGTTTACTGATTGTTCTTTAACCCTACAGAATTTTATTCAAAGAAATTTCTACCTGTGCTCCATTTTTTTAAAATTCTTTTAAAAAATTTAGGGCGAAATAGGACAAAGATTCGACGAATTGTATCATCTCACACCTCGAGCATCTTTCTCTCGGCGTGACGTCGAAGTTTCGAGGTTATCCTACTTTCGGTAACCTCTTCAACCGTTCCTCTCCGTCCTCGTCTTTCTCTTCTCGTGCTCGCGTGTCGCGCACCGTCGTCTCTGCTTTCGGTCCGAAATAGACGCTCGCGATCCAAAGATACCGAGACGACCGCGATAAAAAGACCGGTATACTGAGTCATCGAGTCTGGCGCAGCAGAGGAGGAACCGGCGAACGCGGAAGCGAGACGGACGAACGCGAGACCGCGGGCAACAAATGTTGTTGCCGGTGTTCTCCTGGAACCAGCTCCGAGCGCTGTTTGCGCAACTAACCTCCCCCTCTTCGCGCCTCTTCGTCCACGTCGTTTCATAACGCGTGTAACAGCTCGCGTGATCTACGATCCTGATCGGGTCCTAAATCAAAGCATTAGCTCGCAGTTACGTCAAAACGTAGACAAACGTTTTAGGCTTGATTCGATTTGAAATTCTTTGCTGATTCTTCGCATGCTCGAGGAATTTACTGTGACGAATTGAACAACTCGTAGAGTTTCAATCAGCGTGTTTGTGAACGTAGGTGGAAAAGTACGGATGTCTGATTTCGTTTAGGTTAGAGTGTTGAGAATTTGATTCAATTTTAATTTTTGTGTAATTCTTCGTGTGAAATGGCTTTTTTTAATATCGCTGCGTAAATCAGATTCTGAATTTAGGTTAGGTTTGATTCTTTCTCCGTTTGATGAATTTTCGTTGCGTAATTAGTCGCAGATTTTAGGTTAGGTTTGAATCTTTCTCCGTTTGATGAATTTTCGTTGCGTAATTAGTCGCAGATTTTAGGTTAGGTTTGAATCTTTCTCCGTTTGATCAATTTTCGTTGCGTAATTAGTCGCAGATTTTAGGTTAGGTTTGAATCTTTCTCCGTTTGATCAATTTTCGTTGCGTAATTAGTCGCAGATTTTAGGTTAGGTTTGAATCTTTCTCCATCTGATGAATTTTCGTCATTACGAAAATTTTACTGTAGCAACAATCAATAAATAAATGATTGTTGCTTCTTTATTAAGAGCAGTTGCTCCATAATTAAACAACCAACTGCAGAATTAATTTACTTAAATAGCATCAACTGTGCTTTAACAGATTTCTCTTTAAATCCCAACTTTCCATTTGTACATTTCCAATTCAGCAAAGTTCATAGCGATGAACGAACCAACTCGAGTCCCCACAGTGAGTGGGTGCAGTCGCAGAACGGAACAGCAAAAGGAAAAAGGGATCGAATGGGAACGATCACGTAGAGACGCGAGATCGTAGCGTGTTCTCCACCCTCGTGGAGAATGTATCGCGCACGGAATGTATCGCGTCATCGCGCTGAAAACTCTTCCCCTCGTTGCGCCTGTCCTAATCTCTCCGGCTCGACACATCGTTCCGTTCGCCACCCCTCGCTCTACCCACCCTATTGTGTACACAGCTTCATCGTCGCAGCCGGCACAGCTGGTTCGTGCGCCACTGTCGCCGGCAATTTTAACATTGTCGCGTTCCTGATACTCCTGTCCGCCAGGGGACATTTAATTTTTTCCCCCCCTCGAACGACATGAACGACACCCCTGGCGAAGGGTGCACTTGCAGGAACTCGCCTCGTTGTTCCTTTCTTTTTTTTTTCCTTTTTTCTTTGGTTCTCCGTTGGATATTCACTTTGCAACCAGACATTTGGAACTCGAAGAATGATTCTGCAGAGTTGCCTCAATTGAACTTAATCCTCGAGGCTACTCGATTCCGAGAATCCTCGTTCGTTATTCTTCGTAGAAATTCTGTAAATGTGCATCGAGAATCGTTCATGGTTCTTCGTCGATAATTCAAACGATCAAACTTGAAATACAGTCGGTGAGGCTTCTTTTAAACTCTACGTACAAATATAGAATACAGAGTATCAATTACTCTAGATTTCTACTTACGTACGTTCGCAAAGGTACAAAACTTCACAGAAATCCGCAGTCCAGTCAATTGCACGTACGTATTGAAACAAACTGCGATCGAACGACTCGCGTTTATGAATAACTAACCTCGAAATATACTTCCCTGTGTCTCTCGCGCACGCGAGTGAAACGGACGTAAAATTGACGAGCCGGTGAATGGCGTTTTGGACAAGTGGACGATCCTCCCCCGTTTCGTAATAGTCGGTACGTTTTCTATTTTTATCACTGAAAGTGATTTTAACAGGGGTAACCCAGAAAATCGGGCAACGCTGATGCAACGAAAATTAGCGATTGGTCGATTTGGGTCACGTGATTCGCGAGGGGGCGTGGCTTAGACCTCGAGTAGAAGTGGCGTTGTCTGGTACCGAGCGATCGTGCCTGTAATTTGTTTTCCATCGATTCAAATGTTTGCACATAAATAAAATTTTATGGCAAAAAAGTCAGGACAGTTGCTTCTGGGCCTTTCAGCGAGACGAATCGTACTGGGGTACAAGTCCATGCAGTTTTTTCTCTCTCTTTTTTTTTTTACTGGTGCTAGTTTATCGTTTGGCAGCTTGTTCGTGCGATGGAACAGCTGCCGTTATCGAGCAGCGTACGTATACTTTGGAATGTCTCCTCTCGATATACGACGTCGATAATGACACAAACAACGAACGAACGGCTCGGCTGGGCGCATGCCTTCCTCGCGAGAGCTTTATAGCCGGCCTTAACGTAACTTTACAACTTCTCGGCTATGTATGCCGAGGCTCTCTCGCTCTCTCTCTCTCTCTCGCTCGCTCTCTCCCAATGGCTTCCTGCTTTTACCTCTCTTTTATCGCGCATCGCTCGGTAATGAAAACCGTCGTCCTTCGTCTTCAAATGCGCCTGGGCCGTTTATTTTTAGACGCCGCCGCAAGCTTCGTTGAAACGCTCGGTTTTTCAAAGGTTTCTTTTTTGATGTTGCTTACCTCTTCTTCGTCTTCTTCCCTCTTTCATCCCCCGTTTTTATCCACGACGTAAGAATTTGGACTTTGCGTAACTTTGGGCATCTCACAGGGGTATAATGTATTTGTGAATACATTATACAGGCATTGTATAACACATTTTGCCATTTCATTGACGCTGTTGCGAAACGATGATTACGTTGGTCAAGTTTGAAACAATTTTAAAAATACTAAAAATTATTATTATTATTATTAATTAATAATTTCACTCAATATCGACGCTTGCTAATACAACGGACAACAATTGTAATTTCTACGCTTGTAATAACCGTAATTCTATTTGTAATTCTATACTAATGCGTAATAATTGTTATTTCTATATTTGCAATAATTGTAATTCTATATGTGCATAACAATTGTAATTTCTACATTCTACGTTCATTTTCAAATTCTGACCTTTGTTTCAAACATGACCAATTTACGATATATTTACTGCCCCCCAGTGATACGTCCCAATGTGTCGTGCCAAATACACGCGATATAAAATCCGTAACAATAAAAAATCCCACGCAACAATAATAGTCAAGTGCGTCAGAGATGCACGGGAGAGAAACGGAGGTGAATGAAAACTGGCTGGTAGCACTTTGAAAATTTCCAACAAGCGTAAACTCTTGTCGAGCGACACACGCACGGAGAGAGAGAAAGATTGATCGACGAACGAGAAGCGACATACTTTTCGAATTATATATTAGCGACGCGAACCGCGACCTTTGGCCCACATCCTGTTGTCCTAATCAGAAAACGAGAGAGAGAGAGAGAAATTGTTTTCTCAGAAACGGAGATAACGAGAGCCGACGCGTATGGAATACGAGCGCGAGATACCGAACGATCGACGTGCTGGTGCCCGCACGAGTTCGCACTGTCAGCGGGGAGAACCGGGAAGCACCAGTGATTTTTGACGAGTTGCGTCGAACGTTCTAATTCGAGAGCTGTCAAACGTTGACGGAGAGAGAATGGCGAGAACACAGTTGACTTTTTTGCCGAGCTTCCCGCCAAGTGGAAACCGAACTGGAGACCACTCCCGCGTCGAAAGTCCTTAGGAACGATTTTGCCCGTCTGAAAATCGGAAGAACGGGACGATCATTCGGGTTTGTGCACGCGCGAACGTTGGAAAATTCTCTCTCGTCGCTTCTGGCGAGTATCGAGTATCAAAAGTAAATATCACCGCTGAAAATAAATGCAGAGTATGGAAAAAAAAGTATGGAAAGAGAAATGAACAAACACGGTGTTTACAAATATCGAACGTTAAAGATAAATACTGCAAATGTTGAAAATAAATTATCGCTCGCCGCGTGCAAACGAACGTCGGGAATGCCAAATATTTTGAAAAAAAATCAACTTGGCAAATATCGAAGAGCAGTGGGTTTAACACCGTCGCGGACTGTTCGAAAGTACGTGGAACCTTTGAGTCGCCTTCCGTCGAAAACGAGCGCCGGCTCCATTATAATTAAACCATCGTCGACCTTCCTACGCGCGGTGCGTCGTTTGCGAAACAGAGAGCGTGTATCACTGGCCTCCGAGCTCCATTTACCGGACGATTTGTAACGCCATCCATCCACGTCGTCTTTCATTATCTTTAATTACTACACGTACGCTCGCCGCGACGGTCCGTGTTCCTCGAGCGCACAGCGCGAGTACTCTGATCTTACGCTTATTTTCTACGAAATTCCACGAACGTCAGATTCCATTGGAACAAACAATCAAATTCGGCCATTCAAAGTGTCGTATCGTATACGTCACTGCTGCTCAAAAAATTCTTCGCGACATTTTTCTGAGAAGCGAGAACGAGTTAACGTTGCACTGAAATAATGAAAATATTATTTAACGGAGATTGCTCTCTGAGAAATCGGAATGTTTAATAAACTCAAGAATATCGAAACCGTACGAATGTTTGAAGATCCTTGGCCTTGTTCAGAGATTATTTTCTCAGAAACCGGAACCGCGAAAATAACGCGCGATTGGTCAAGATCGTTAATATCACGGAGAGGAAGTAATGAGGACTCGCGTAGAACGATCAAATGGCAGTTTTCTTCCTGTTTCTTCTGAATAAATGAGGACGTAATTGGAAGTAACGTTAGCCGTCTAATCCAGCTTTTTTAGATTATTCAAGCTTCAAGTTGACATAGTCCGCACGAGAGACGTCGACTATCCGGTGTTATTTTAAGCAACGGGAATTGAGCGCCACTCGCGATATCGATTCCGGTATTCCCTCTTTATTTCTCTTCGCGCGAATAACGAGCAGACGATTATTTTCCCCAAGGTCGGACTTGAGAAACATTGAAAAAGAGAAAACTGCGCGACTTGTCTCACTGAAAGACCCAGAAGCAACTGTTCTGACTTAAAATAACATTTGAATCGATAGGAAATTACAGGCGCGATCGCTCAGAGTAGTAGACAACGCCACTCCTACTCGAGGTCTACGCCACGCCCCCTCGCGAATCACGTGACCCAAATCAACCAACCGCTAATTTTCGTTGCATCAGCGTTGCACCTGAAGAGGCCCGGTTTTCTGGAAAGAACAAGAAAGATACATCAAGCCACGTATCCCTGGATAAAATTTCGACGCACTCTCCGTTTCTTAAACTTTCAAATATTCAACTTTGATAACTTTTTAAAAATCGAGTAATTAATTTTCAAAATCTGTTTCTTGGCGAGAATGTCAATGAAACTTCGGATCATTGTCGTGGAAGATTCCTCTCACGTGAGCAATTGCGTTGCAAATCGTTTAATAGGCATGCTTGAAATATACGCATAACACTGATATATATATATATATAGTGTAGAAGAAATGAATTCTAATTACAAGTACGACAGCTTCGCCCGCAACTCCATTTAAAGACGCAACAGCAAATCACCACTTTTAAGAAACTGTGTCAGAAGCAGATCAAACTCTTAAGAACCCGCTAAATTTACAAGAAACTGTGTCAAACGGTGTCTAGCCTTCCACCGAGAACTTATTCTCTCTCTGTGACCTCTTTTACCTCGTCATTCCATAGAAATGAAATCTATGCCACTTCCATTTTTCCACGCAGACGTAAACAGACCTGAGGAGGTTCGGACACATTTTCCTCGGTAATAACCAAATAAAGATCCAAAGTACCGATGCAACCTACCAAACGATCGTTTCGCGAAGAACAGGGGCAGTGGGTATTATTTCTCCCGCTCGGAGAATGATTGGCCAATTGTTCGCCGCGAGTTGCGCAACACTCGGTATAATTAAACGATACGTGCGAGTGGTTTCACGGGTGCGTAACAGCGCGCATTAGCTCCTTAACGGGGCAATAAATTGCGCTGTTACCGTGGCTCTTTGCCATCGAGTGTCTCTAGGCAGGCAGCCTCTCGAAGCGAGCTCTTGAGATTCATTCAAGCTCACGACGCTAGAACACGTTTCCACGGGGAGGTTGAGCGCGGGTTACAGTTACCAGGAGAGGCAACTCCTCTCTCTCTCTCTCTCTTGGTTCTGTCTTTTTCCTTTTTTTCCTCGCCTCCTTCCACTGGGAGAGACTCTGTTCGGGAGATACCATCCGCGGGATATAATCGGTTCACGATATTCAAATTGAACCTGTTCGACGGAGCAAAGGAGAAAAAAAGAAGGAAAAAGGAGAAAAAGCGCGAGGCCGTTTTTCACTCGTCGAACCAGTGGAACTGGTTTCTCGGAGCCGGGTCGGGGCGTCGAGAACCTGTTCCCTCCCGGCCCCTCCTGGCCGTCGTTGACAGGTCTTACTGGTTTTCACGCGAGTTTGCAATGTTCCGTCATCGCGCGAGACCGCGTACGACATTTACGAAATTTACGAGTCGATTCCGTCGATCGTATTGTTATTAATCCCCTCGGACGAGCGCAAACAACGTTCCACTTCCCTCGAATAATGTTTCGACTTGTTATCAATTTTCACGAGTGCAACGATTAAAGTCTTTTTGCAGTAAAAAAGAAGGGGGAAAAAAAGGAATAACTAATAACGACAAGCTGGAGGTATCTTTTGTAACATGTGCGTGCGTTTTTGCAGAATGACCGAAGCCATGAAATTTTCCATCAGAAAACACTGAAAGCTTTGTAATACGATAAATTACAGCGAGCTTTTGTCCGAGACAAAACATTTGTTCGAGAAGTCAGAATTAAATTTTTAGAAACGCGTTGTCTCGTGTCTGTAACAAAATTTTTTAACAAAATTGGTCATTTGGCAGTGTTTAAAAAATTATTATCATTTCTAGTGTTTTAAAAAATTATGACGTAAGGCGATAAGCAGCTCGGAATTCTTTTCCAGAAAGTTTAGGACGGCGAAGATACGAGGATGGGATCTAAAAGTATTCGAAACAAAGAGCTCGCGTAGGAGCTAAATTATGGAAAGTTCAAACCTGATTTTTATTAAGACAGCTTGAATCGCTTGCCAGCGAACATTCTTGCTCGTAAATTTTGCTCCCAAGCGAATTCTAGTTCCCCCGAAGGAACGAGTCTTTAACGATTTGGCTTGAGAGTTGATTTTATAATGCAGCGAGGATTTCAACGAATTCCCCCAGAATTTTTACTCGGACCTCTTTTTTCTGGAAGAGTGAGGAAATTAATAAAACTCGCTGGAAGCTTACCTACGAAGAGTTAGCCGCTATTAACAGACGAGCCCATTCTCTGCGTTGAATCATTCGTAAGGAAAGAGTGCAAATTATGGAACGTTCGGTATTTTTTTTTATAATATAATAACTTTTATGATAAAAATAAATATATTTATCAAATTAAGTCTTTTTGATGTACTGAATATCGTAGTCACACTCGTAGACAACGAAGGCTAATTACACTCGTGTGAAAGTTTAATTTTCACTTTCACTTTATTTTCAAACTGCAGGATTGCATATAGATTACCGCAAGCAAGTCGTTAAATGATACATTTTTAGAGAATTGAGGGATACAAAAATATACATACATAAAAGCTGCACGACTGTACCCCAGGAAATGAAGACGACTTTTTTGCCATAAAATTTTATTGATACGCAAACATTTGAATCGATACAAAACAAATTACAGGCGCGATCGCTCAGTACCAGACAACGCCACTCCTACTCGAGGTCTAGCCCACGCCCCCTCGCGAATCACGTGACTCAAATCGACCAATCGCTAATTTTCGTTGCATCAGCGTTGCACCTAGAGGCCCGATTTTCTGGGTTACCCCCGCTAAAATCACTTTCAGTACGTACGATATTCAAAGCAGGATAATCGTTGCAACATCAACGAGGCAAATTTCCATTAAAATTCTAGATTCTTTCAGTCGCGCTCGTAGAATCCGATCTCGCAGTTTGCGAATCGTTTTCTCAATATTTTCCTCCGAACGGAGTATCGAAAAGAAATTGTTAGGTAGGGAGTGGTCGTTGTAATTTCTTCTATCATCCGGATAATAGTCGACGGTCGTTGAAATCTGAAGGCGGAGTGCGAGCGGGATGATAGCTCGGATGAAAGAGAACTCAACGAGGACCGCGGGGAAAAAGGGGAGGAGGGGCAGCAGAAAATGGAATAAAATACAGAGAGGGAGAGGAAGGAGAAAGGAGGCATTGAAGCAGCAAGACACTCGATCGAGCAAGGAGGAGGTTCACGGTAAAAGTGGAAACTGCTCTTGGTATCTCGTCGACACCCCCCTCTGTTCCTCGGATAAAAGCTGTATCTTTCGGGCCAGTCGAGCATTACGCTTTCACCTAGGTAATCCGCTTCTTCTCTGGTTCGAGAAGGCAAAAGCGATCATCGCTGTGTCGTTCGTGTGTGGTTCGCTCTGTGTCGGGAGAAAAAAAGAAGAAGAAGAGGAAGAAGAAGACGAAGAAGAAGAAGAAGAAGAAGAAAAAATATCCCCCCCGAGAAGGTGGAGAAGGAGCCGGTCCTCCGGATGAATCTGGGTCGTTGCCTGTTATCCTAACGGTATATACTTAGGGAAAGGGGAGAGAAAGAGAACTTACGCCTCTCGGTGTGTACTCAACGTGGATGCAGGCGTGCACGTACACGTACACGTGCTCGCGAAAGTATTCGAAAGTATTCGAACACTTTTTGCAAACACACCGTGCGTTGCGTGTGTTATGTAAAAACGTTTTCGTTACGTGATCGTCGTTGTTTGATGATTTGACCAGAGGTTGAAATAAATCTGACGTGACGTGTGACAATTACGAGATGTTCAACCCAAGTGTTCGAACTTGTTCTTCTTTATGAACGTGTTGTGACATTCCATTGATATGAGATTTGACCATGGTGTTTGAAATAAATTTTAACATATATATGAAAATGATAGGATGACAAAAGTTTTAAACGACAGTCCATTATATGTAGGTACAAGTAAATTTGAATTGTTGTTAATTTTATGTTAATTTGTTCCTAATTTTTCATTTGTTCTACTTCTTTCGTTTGAATTGTCATCCTATTAATTAACTAAGTTCTTCTCGTCATTGAGATTTCGCATTTTAGACGGTTTAGTGTAATTTAATATCAAGCCAGTGTCATAAAATCTCAGTGTCATCATTATACTCGATTATACATAAAACAAAACATTAAAATTCTTACGCTTTGCTTAAAGTTGCCATTTGTGCTCATGTATTTATTAGATATTTACAACAATAAACATATACATTTTTAGACTCGTTGTAACTTTCAAATTTGGCCAATAGAATCGCGATACAGTCTTGCGAATTTAAATGCCAAAAAGAAAAATGCATAAAAGTGGATCACCGCACGTAATACGCGACGATACGTACGTAGTAGGAATCGAGGGAAAGGAAAGCCAGAAGCACACACACACACACACACGCAAAAAGAACAAGATTCCGGCGTCGTTGGAACGATTCCTATCTAACGACCGGAGGACTGATATAGCCGGTTGAATAATTTATATCGTCGCTGGAAACTGCGGACGTGGCCGCGTTTGTTTGCAAATGTGGAAAAGAAAGATATTTAAATGGTAGTACACACCGGGGCTGGTTGAAATGCCCTCGCGCGCGTCGTCCCGCCAATCTCGTTTACATAGATTCACCTGCGTGCCCCCTCGCCACGGATCGATGCGTCCACCCTCGACGGGACTCTATGCAAAATCGGGAATCACCCAAGATCGCGAAACCGATCGTTCCATGGCACTCTTCTGTGGACAGTCGCCCGTACGAATCCTTTATTCTTAGAGATCTTTTTCAAGAAACACTTTTCGACACAGCTACGCTTTGTGCCTCTGTTGAATCACAGTTCAAACATAATATAGCTATATTATAGCTATAATACAGTTATATAACTAATATAGTTATAATATAGTTATTAATATAATTATAATATAGTTATTATAGCTATAATATAGTTATTACTATAGTTGTAATATAATTATATAGCTAATATAGTTATAATATAGTTATATAGCTATGATATAGCTGTAATATAGTTATATAGCTATGACGTAGCTATAATATAATTATATAGCTAATATAGTTATTAATATAGTTATAATATAGTTATTATAGCTATAATATAGTTATATAGCTAATATAGTTATCAATATAAGTATAATATAGTTATATAGCTAATATAGTTATTATAGCTATGATATAGTTATATAGCTATGATATAGCTGTAATATAGTTATATAGCTATGATATAGCTGTAATATAGTTATATAGCTATAATATAGCTGTAATATAATTATATAGCTATGATATAGCTGTAATATAGTTATATAGCTATAATATAGCTGTAATATAATTATATAGCTATGATATAGCTGTAATATAGTTATATAGCTATGATATAGGGTTGTCCGGAAAGTTCGTACCGATTTTTGGTAGGTGGTGTACATAATTTAATAAATGCCGATTTTGAAGGAAAATTGAAACGCAGAAGATTTAAATTTTAGGACACATTTATTAAATTATATACGCCACCTACCAAAAATCGGCACGAACTTTCCGGACAACCCAATAGTTAAATTCAATGTAACGAATCGAGGGGAGGAAATCACACTTTAACGCGTTTCTGTAGCAACAACGCTTATTGCGATCGATGCTGTTAGTACAATTTCTTTTTTCGATTACCAATACAAATTGGAGGGAAATGCCTGGCAGTCGATCGAAGACCTGGTAATTATTCGAACGAAATTGCCTTTCCGACATACTTTCGTAAAATTGGTCTCATTAACGTTAGGTGAAAGCCGACGAAGTATCCTTCGTTGAAAATAAACAATATAAATTCCAAATGCATCTAACGTGAAAGAAACAAACTTTTCGTATACCGTTCGTATAGTCTTCCTCGATTAGATTCGATCACTTGTTACGACCGTGTCACTTTTATCAACCGCGGATCCTTTGCAGACGACTACAGTCTAAAAGTTTAAAAGAATTCTCTAAATCTCTATCGGCATCGTTCCATGAATTTGCCCGTGTGTTTTCCAGCGTTTCGCTCGTCGGAATGTCAGAAGTTGATCCGGAGCCAAGGATGGCCGTTTGTTCGCAAAGCGAGGGTCGTTGCCTCGAACGACGACGAGGAGAGGATCCGAACGTTATCGAGTGACGTCGGGTAGGCTCCCGACCTTCGCTCGGCACGTCTCTCTTTCGTGGCCGATACCGTTGACCTTTTTCAGAAAACACTCTTGCCTTCATTCTTGCTCGCTGGGTCGAGACACACGCGCGTCATTCTCTCTCCCCCTTGTACCGCGGACTCTCTGGCGCTCGCCAACTTCCAACGGGTGGATACCGTGCGAGTGTCGTAAATGCGCGCGCACACACACACACACATACACACAGAGAAATGCCGATGCGACGGCGGTGGTGGTGGTGGTGATAGTGATGGCGATGGCGATGGCGATGGCGGTGGCGGCGGGTGCACGTCCCGGGGAGACGCTTAAATGCGCTGCCAAGCGTGCAGCCGCGCATGCGCGTTTCTTGCCCGACGCTCGAGGAGCGGCTCTCCCCGTTTCCTAACCCGTAACCTCTCCTCTCCACTCTTTCCATCTCTCTCTCTCTCTCTCTCGGCACTGTGCACGCCGGTCTCCGCGCGGAACCGAGAACGATGGGAACGAAACTCTATCCTCGGCGACGGTTTCGCGAAAAGTGATTGATATTCTGAAAATGGAAGAGGCGTTGTTGCGTATCGTCTTCTCTCCGTTTCTTTCGAATCTGGGAGCTTGAACCCTTGAATCGTTGAATCGTTGTCGAAATCCGTTCGTCGTCTCCGACTGTTAATTCATCGGTTGAACAGTGTGTGCGAGTTGGTTAACGAGACCACTCTCCGCGGGACGGTGATAAATTCGTAGCTGGAGAGAGCTCTTCGCTCGAGTCGGTCGCGACTCTGTTAGGAGACGGTGTAACTAGTTTCTCTGTCGCGGTGTGTGCCTCGGAAGCACACGCAGCATCGGAGCGTCGTGTATACGTGCGCGCGTGGGTCTGTGTGTCAAAGGAATACGTTATCGACGCGAAAACGGCGGGGGGGGGGGGGAGTGGGTTGCGAAGCGTGGTTGGTAGTAGTGGTGTGGCAGTGCCGGTGTGGAGTGGCTCAGCCGGTGGTTACTCATGGCACATTGGCGCTGCACGAAGGCCTTTGACCTCTCGTTTTCTCTCTGCTTCTCTCCCTCGTTTTGCTCGCCTGTCCACCCTCTCTATTCTCGTCTCAGTCTCTCTCTCTCTCTCTCTCTCTCTCTCTTTCTTTCTCTCTCTCTCTTCCCTCGTCTCGCTCGCTCGCACTTTCCCCCTGCTCCGTGTGTTTTCTTCTTCCTGACCCTCCGCGCTGCTCCTCCCCGCTCCTCTCCACTTCGTGTTGTAGCGCGCGGCTGCAGTCCGTCGTCGTCGTCGGGGCTATTCCTCTCTTTTTCCCGAACAACCAGTACACACGTACATACACGTGCACGCCGGGTTCCCCTCCATCGGCTGTTTCCGCGCCGCGCACTCCCCTCCGGGGGCCGCGCTCCGCTCCCATCGGCCGCGAGAACTCGTCCGCCCCTTCTCGAGCCTCAGCCCGCCGCCGGCTCGAGCGTGTGCACAGCCCGCTACGACCTGCATTCATCGCGCAACAAAACCTCCACGACTCTCTCGACGATAAACGAAACCGTGCGCTAAGTGTATTATAACCTCCCACGTTCCCGCCGCTAAAGGTCATGCCTTAACGAGCTGCCTTTTTTCCCCCTACCTTTTCTTCTTCCTTCACCTTCTCTCGCGCCATTCTCCTCCTTCTGTTCTGCTCCTCTTCGTTCTTTCCGTCTCTTTTGTTTCCTCCTCCTGTCTCTACGTGCATACGTGCGTGTGTGTCTGTGTGTCTGTGTGTCTGTGTGTCTGTGTGTTTGTTCGTTCGTTCGTTCGTTCGTTGCCTTCTCCTCCCTTCCCTCCAACGTCTCTCTGTGTTTTCGCAGCATTTTTTTTTTTTCCATACCAGCGAACGCCTCGTAATTTCCGTCTTTCCACACGGCGTACCGATTGTCTAGAGATATACGCACTCGTGTGTCTAGGTTGGAGCATCGTTGTCTCTCTCGTTGGTGATCGACGAACATACTCGGTCTGCGTGACTCGAAGGAAACACCTGTCGAACGAAGGTTTAACGACTTTTCGGTGAAGTATCTTATCGCGTTTCCTCCGCCTTTTAACCGCACGTAACACGCAGCGCGCGTATTTTCTTAGCAGATGTTACGGGTTGCTCAACCCTGTAGGCGTGTGTGTAAACGATCCTTTCTTTTCAGCGATCAACAAATATTAGTATTCCCGTAGTAGGTTCGTGTAACTTGGGACATTTAATTGTCTCGTCCCGGTTTCTCCACCTTCCTCAAAAGCTCCTCCGGCAGACGTTGTTACGTTGCAAGGGTATAATTAAAAAATTATACCATGCTATGCTACCTTATAAGAAAATTGTACTGTAAATACTATAAAATTTATATACTATACTGTACGATTTTATAAAACGAGACAAGAGCTCCATTCTGGAATTGTTTGATGTAGAAATGTTGCAATACTATGTTATACTGACAAATGAAGATATCGATACGCAAACGTTTGAAACGATAGAAAACAAATTACAGGCGCGATCGCTCAGTGCCGGACAACGCCACTCCTACTCGAGGTCTACCCCACGCCCCCTCGCGAGTCACGTGACCCAAATCAACCAATCGCTAATTTTCGTTGCATCAGCGTTGCACCTGAAGAGGCCCGATTTTCTGCGTTGCCCCCGCTAAAGTCACTTTCAGTGACAATACCTCACTCTTAACAACTTCAACCGTCAAACTGAAAAATCTCTCGCAAGTTTGCGTCTTTCGCTTCGCTCGCCGATTGTTGCTGCCGCGGTCCCGTTTCGCAGAGGTAACCGGTTCCGACGCCGCTGAGAAAATGCCGGGGTCACGACCTCCTCCGGGCTCCGACTCTTGAATGAGCGGCTCGACTAATGCAGCCCATTAAAAACTCTCGGTCGAAACTCGAGACGTCCACTCCCGAGAGGTTCTGGAATACTTCTCGAGTTTCGAAAACTAAATCGAATCGCGGCGGAGAGGTTAAAACACACACACACAGAGAAAGAGAGAGAGAGAGGGGGGGGGAAGGGGTAGGGGACAGAGACCGGTCTTCGATCGACTGGTCGCAACCGGTCGCTCCCAGGAAACCGTTCGCGTTAATAAAGGCACGTCGGCCAAGCGACGTTTCCTCCACTTTCTTCCTGGCGACGCGGTGAATGGCGAATCCACGCGAAGGAATTCTTTTGTTCCGTCGTTCATTGTCAAGCCTCTCTCGTTATTATGTAATCCCGGGGAGACGACGAAACCTCGGCGCGCACTTCCGACCGGCTCATCGATTCCGGCGAGTCCGTGCACACGCCTCGCGTCCCGAGAGGGAAAAACGTGCCGGCGAGCAAAGGAGGTGATTGAGAGCGCGTTGCAAAAACCTGTCTGCTCGCCGTATCTAACTGTACGCGGCCCCCTTTCGACTTCTGAAACGGCGCGTTTCCCACACGACGATGGATCCGTCACGGAGGGAAAAATCGCGCGGGGACCGACATTGATTTCTCCCCCCCTCCGCTCCTCTCTACCTTCTCGTTTCGAGCCGCGTCTTTGCGGGAGCAAACTTGCGCACGCTGCGCCGCTTTGTAAAAGTAGAAAGCGAAACTTTGGGGAAAGACCGGAGGAAAGTAAAAAAATGAGAAAGTGTTTCAACAGCGTGGATCTTTGGACGGCGGAAAGTGTTAACTAGACGGTCTAAACTAGTAAAATGACGACAACTTTGTGTCACTTTGTCTCGATCGTTGCAAAATTTAAATCTAAATCTCGTCGGTTGAACGAGTCAAACACCGTCGAAATGGCGGTGAACAACCGTAAAGTAGTGGCGCTCGCGCGCGGGTTATTTTCCCGAAACATTCCACGGGGATATATGGGTCATTTCGTATGGACGACGTTGCGTATACGTCGGTGGAGAACAGCAGGAAGACGAACGGGGAATGAGAAAAAGGGAGAAGCAAGAGCGCGAAGGCCGCAAGGGAGGACAAGCCATAGAGGGACAGAGAGAGAGAGAGAGAGAAAAGAGCATTATACTCTAGCGCGCGTTCGCGTTACTCGGAACGTAGCAGGAAACACGTACACAGCAACAAATGGTAATAATAAAAGGGGCTCGTTCGTCGGCGATCCATGCCAAGTAACAATGCAGGAAACGTGTGCGTGAGAGGCAGGCAGGCTGCACACACTCGCTCGGGGAACGAGCTTTTTCTCTCGCTCGCAAGCCTCGAACGCCTCTGACACTCGAGAGCGACGAACGCTTAAAACCCGCTCCGCGGCTCGGACAGCTTAATGGCCGAACTTCCACGCGCTCTGCTTTTTACTCGATCGACTTTTAAATCCCGCGATTGATCGTTTCCTCTTCGGCGCCGCTTCGTCGTCGGCATCCTTCCGGCGAGATCGATCTTCTCGGCGAACTTGTTCGGCAGAGTGCGTCACGTTGCTCCTTTGACTCTTTCTTGCGACTTTCTCTTTTACGCGAGACGTGCGATCCTTTTCTCTGCGATGGGAATGTTGCATCGATCGGCGCGGAAGATTCGACACGCACGAGGCAAGTGTTTGACAAGCGCAACGAGACACTCTTGTTGTCGCGAAATCAAACGATCGATTACAAAATTGTGGATTACAGAATTTCTTCCTCGTCAATTGTTATTAATCCCTTGATCAACACGTAATAAGGGGCTACTGAATTATTAATTTGTTCCTTCGTCGCGATATTTTCCAGTATAAATGCAAGAGTATAACAATTAACTTGAATTTAAACAAATTAAAAATGACAAGTAAATATCATTCTTTAATTCACGTCGAATTTCAATTAATTTAGACGTCAAGAAATTGTTTCCAATGGTCTTTAATCGGTAATCGGTAATTTAATAAACTCGTTGAACGTTCGTCGAGCATTAACGTCGATTTAAACAAATTAAAAATGACAAGTAAACATCATTCTTTAATTCACGTCGAATTAAAATTTCAATTAATTCGCGCGTCAAGAAATTGTTTCCAATGGTTTTTTAATCGGTAATCGGTAATTTAATAAACTCGTTGAACGTTCGTCGACCATTAACTTCAACTTAAACAAATTAAAAATGATAAGTAAATATCATTCTTTAACTCGAATTAAAATTTTTATTTAGACGTCAAGAAATTTTTTCCAATGGTTTTTAATCGGTAATCGGTAATCGGTAATTTAATAAACTCGTTGAACGTTCGTCGACCGTGAGAAGGTTGATCGATCGAACGAAAGAAAACTGGGCAGTTTCAAGAGCATCGAGATAAACCTGCCATCCTGCGAAGAACAGGATACTCGCCCGACCAAAAACACGTGTACGAAGGAGAAGGCGCGATCGGCAGCGGTGCAGAAACCGCTGGTATGTGCGAGCAGAAGGAAGGTAGACACGCACCGAGGTCACGTGGCGAGCGATCGGCCATCTTGGATGGCCAATAACGATCCCTGTTGCGTTAACCCAGCCGCGCAACGGGAACGCAGCCCGACGATAATACACGCTTCGTTAGATCTTGTCGACTCACTCCTTTCGACACGTACGATCGAACGCAGGTGAAAGGTTAAAGAGGATTTAAACAGGAACCTGACGAACGCGCGATTGCGATCTGCACGAGGAGAGCGCGACGTATCGAGAGGAAGAGGAGGCGCGGAGATCGAAGTCTTCGAACGCACAGTCCGCCGATTTCTGTGTCGGTGAGGTCACGGCCCCCGCGTCGAACAACGATATAACCCGAGCATCTAGTTTCTCTCTCCGCCCGCAGTTGTCCAACAAGTTTCGCGAAACTTTAGTCTCGCGTATCGAAACTCCCCCTCCCTCCCCCCAAGGTCGTGCTCCGACAGATTCCAAGGTTCGCCGGAATTTCCGACCAACTCGACGCGAGGAAAATTAGAAACGCGTTAACGAGCCGCGAGAAAACGCGAGCTCGCGGATTCCTTCGTCGTGTCGATCCCCGAGACTCGCCGGGTTTGTCACGCGTGCTCGTGAGAATATGCGCATACGCGCGGACAATTGTGGAATTGTTTTCTTTCGACGATATTCGTTGCGAGTACACGCCGCGTCCGTCGCTTGGCGAAAATTGAAATGCTGGAAATTCTGTCTCAAAATGTACGAGCGCAAATTACGCGGAGGTCTGACCTTCGAAATGACACGAAATTAATTAAATACGCGAATCCTGCAATCGCGTTGCCTTTATTCTGCTGCGAAAACGATCGAATCCAGGAGACCGAGAGACTCTCAGAGCTACATTGTGCAATCAGTTTTAATTAAAATCTTCAAACTGAAAACTCGACACTGACAGATTTGGTAATTGGTCGAGATTTCGCGAGTTGATCGTGAGTTGGTCCTCCCTAAATTCGGAGGACAAGTTCGCGGACGTGTGGTGGCCCCCACTCGTTCGTTCGAAAAGGCTGAAGAACTTGCGATCGAAAGTGTGCTAGTCCATCAAAGTTGGCGGCCGACGTAACTTTCCCCTCATGCATAAGCGATCGCCCGCTGAAACTTAATACTCGCGGGCGGCAGACGTTTGTCAACTTTGCAATTACCACCAAGGTTGGCGAAGTTAATTCGACGCGAAGTCCCAGTCGAGAGAGAGAGAGAGAGAGAGAGGGCCCCATTGTAACAACTTTCTTTCCTTTATACTCTTTCTTCTCCTTTTCGCGCGCCACTCGCGTTAGAACACGTCACTGGCTCTTAACCTCAGCTTATAGACGTCGATAACGCGAGTTCTCTCTCTCTCTCTCTCTCTTTCTTTCTCCTCGTCGGTCACACGGAAATGACAGAACGAAGCCGGTTCCCTTTCCCTCGACGTCACGCTCTCCGCCATCGTCGATGCCTTCCCAAGCGTTTACGACACAGAGGGACGGATAATCGATCGGTGCAACGACGTCTGGACGTCGATTACGTAAAATCTCGTTGCGAAACGATAACGCAGGATACACGTGGTTACGTGACACTTGTCGCCTTCTGAATCCTTCGGCTCGAGGAGTCGATTGCCTCGTTATTCGGTTGCGAACAATTGTCAAGTCGAAGAAACACGGACTATGTATAACCGTAGCTTTCTACCCGAAGATGTTAACCTGCTATTCTTCCTGTTGGAAAAAAAATTCATTCAGTGCTGATACTCTCAGTTGCAATTATCGTATATCACTCCTTTACGTAATAGCCGCTCGCTGTTCTAGGATCGTCCGACTCATTCTCTCCTTCTTCGTACTTTCTCCCGTTGAACTTAAAACATTCTCGGGACGTTCTCGTATCAAACACCAATGGTATCTCGCAGGCAGACAAGATTTCGTGTTCTAAATACTGGTTTATAATATTAGGTAAACAATTAGGTTGCAAAGTATTCGTCGTTTCGTGCAAAGTTTCAACCTGATATTCAAATGATCCTACGATTCGCTGTATGGAAATTTTGAAAAGAAGAGAGCGAAAGGTGGTAAGGTTCACATTTGCGGAAGCCCCCAACAACGCTAGATGTAATCGATAGCCGCCGGTCTGAACACCTACAAAGGGCTTTTGTGCTCGACACACGCGACCGAGCGAGGATTGGTATGCGCGCGCCAATCGCGTTGCACGGCGGCAGAACCTCGATCAAGGCCATTTGTCTTTTATTGCAAAGGAATCGAGCCGTTTCCAATTTACTTATCCCCCCCTCTCTCCCTCCGTTTTAGCGCGCCGCCATTTCTGTGTCACGCGATCCTGTCTTTTTTTTTCTTCTTTTTTTTTTTTCTTCTTTGCCGCGGGGTTTCGACTTTTACGGCAAACAACCGTGGCTGATTGCCTCGGTGAACGCGAGTCGAGACCGCGTGTTTAATTTGTAACATTTTGCGCCAGCTACGGGGCACGTGCGTGGTTTCTTTGCTCATCGAGGCGAAGATTAACAGTTCATTCGGTGTATCGTGGCCTGATTTTCTAACGCGTTCGGTAACGGTCGTAAATTGTTTTACAACTCAGACAACGCGCACACGTATAAATTGCCTCGTGGAAAACAGAAACGAGCGGGCCATTAATTTTCACCGAGCGTATCTTCGCGCGCGTGTTTGCAAATTCGTCAGCGTTTCAATGGGACGCGACCGCCGCGATTGCGTTGGTCGAGCGTTCGAAGCCAATTTGAAAGTGTGTATCTTTTATCTTTTTCTTTCCGTTAATTTAACGGAGAGATTTCAGAACAAGTCCTGAAATTTCCTCCGAGCTTCATCGGGCGTGCCTTCGTCGCAACGAAATTCCAAAGTGTACCAATTCGTAAAAGGTTCTCGGAACACTTTCGCGAATTATTTACCGCGTACACTCGAGAAACGTGCGAACAGTTTATCGATCCCGGTTGTCGTCGTGAATTACACATACCCGATATTCCAAAGGCACGCGTGTGTGCGTGCCTGATATAGCTGAAGCGGCAAGGTCAGCGGCGACACCGACATAAAAATGCCACTGTTGCACATTCTCCCGATAAGCGATCGTACGTGTTCGATGTGTAAAGAGCGTCAATGAAGGGGGACGTATTTTTGGTTTCTTTCCTACGTGCCGTTTACGCGGTGAACACGTAACTCGATACGCGTCGCGTAATCAAATATTACGGACGGATATTTACCGA
This sequence comes from Melipona bicolor, assembly GCA_030673865.1. Classification (NCBI taxonomy): domain Eukaryota; kingdom Metazoa; phylum Arthropoda; class Insecta; order Hymenoptera; family Apidae; genus Melipona; species Melipona bicolor. Next base: position 2,554,383 of record JAHYIQ010000007.1, on the reverse strand, counting down.
TGCGAAATTTAATTACGTGTGTCGTGTCAACTTCGCCGGTTATTAATTAACCGTGGTCTTGACGTCAAACACTCCTTCGTTATTTGCTCGGATTCTGCTGAAAGCGGTTGATCGAAATCGTAAAAATTCGAGGTCGCTCGTGATTCGGTACGATACCAAAAAAAAAATATGTATTCAGTTAATCGCTTGTTGGTGCGCAAAAGTCTTCAGCTAGACGCATTTTTCACTTGGCATTCCAACAGTCATATTTCACAGAATATTTTTAAGGAACATTATATGCATTACGTAGACTGCAGATACGTATGCAAATTAAGAAATAGAAATTTTTTTTACCAGTACTACGCAATACCTTTGACTAACGTAAGAAGCTTCAAAGAGATAATTGTTGGAACGTTTTGACTATAAAAATCCATACAACTTTCCGAATGTAAAGCGAGAAAGATCTGCCTAGAATCATCTCTCGAAGCTCGCCCGCGTCTCCGGAGATTTCGAAAGCTCGAAAGACGATCGCGGAAACGTGCCCCCTTTCCCTCTTCCCCTCCGCGGGCACTTGTGCAAATCTCTGTCCTTGAACACGCAGGCAGGCAACGTGCTTGCGAGTGTGTACGTGCGACCGAGTGACGCGATCGAGAACGCATGCGCGTGCACATGTAAAATGCAACCAGCTGCCGGGAATGCGGGAGACAACAGACACTCGAAACGGCCACTAATGTCCCTCTTCAGTCGAGTTACATAAACCAGCAGCAGCAAAGTCTCTCCTCTAGGTTGGCCGAGCAAGTTGCTACAAAAGCCCGGTTCCCGAACCTAACCTAGCTGTTCCCTCGATTTCCCGCCTGCCATTATTCGCCGCCGCCGAGGGGAGATCCTGTTTGTTCCTCCGATTAAATAGCTTCCCTCCGACGCGGGAACACAGCGCGCGCACACACTGAGCTCGTCACTCGTCAATCGTTAATCCGCGATCAATCCGCGCGCTATCGTCGAAAAACCGAGAGTGCTCCTCGCGCGAGGATTTCGCGTCTCGTTAATTAATACGCGACCTTCGATCGGACAGCGCCGGATCCGATCGCCACGAAGTTAAGTTGCCGGTCGATTTACATACATGAATCGCCACGCTCGAACGAGCCGTGCTTAATTACTTATCGGATTATCTGGTCGGCCGATCCGGCGGTCGTAGTCGATGGCGACGCGACAGGGTTTCACCGCGATCTCGCCATTTCAAATTCATCGCCATCCGTTTATTCATGCGTGAGATACACGCGCGACTCTCGCCGGTTGGAAGAAACATGAGGCTGACTCTCTCGCCTGCATCCAACGCATGCACGGAGGTCAAACGATTTCTCAGACGGTTACGGTTCGGTCGATTTGCCGCTTGCAAACTTATTCTTCTTCTTCTTCTTTCTTTCTTTCTTTCTTTCTGTGGTACGTACGAGCCTTGAATTTACGTAACGCAAAGGCGCGTAGAGTGCGCCTGTTGCGAACAAAGTTGACGTTATCTCGAAAGTTTGTTCCGCGAACACGCACGCACACGTACTTTAACGTGGTTGAACAAATAAAGTCTAACGAAGAGCATTAGTCATTCGAGAATAACTAGTGTGTACACCGGGTGTGTGTGTCGCTGTAGCGGTGACTGGTATATACATGTATATAAGTCATCGAATGGTGTGCCGTGCCTCCGCGTCCGTGGACATTTATTTGCCAAGGTGGCGCAAATTGCGTCCAGGAGGGACGCAACGAGCCGTGTACCGATATATAATGATAAATTGCCGGGTCGAAGCACGCCGGCGATCCTGGATAAGAAACATTCTTTCGCAAGTGCACGACGTAAAAACTCGCGCTATTAAGAAACCGTTTGGCCACATACCGCTCGGCGGTATTTATTTTTCACGCGTTGTAGCGGCGTTGATAGGCGCGAGGACTCGGCTCGATACCACCGGGAGATACCGTTCGAAACGAGAATGTAAATAGGCACGCCGCGCGTTCGATAACAGAACGCATCTTATCTTTGCGAGCGTCCAGCTTGACGATTCGATCTGGCTCTCGCGTGACAGCGGATTAGCCGGAAATAGCCCCGTGGATTGGAGAACCGTAGTATCGGCGATATCCGCGCGCGCATTCATGTGTGTGCACGAGAGAAACGCGACGAGTCGTGTGTGTGCGCGTGTGTACTCACCTATTTTTTTCTCTTTTCTTTTTCTTCACTCGTCAGAAAAGTAGGTTTAACTCAACTTAACACGTCTTGCGCTGGAATGACGCAAAGTACCACGCACGTCTCGAATATTTAGCCCACAATTGCAATATTTTCTCAGTTTTAAGTATGTTGAAAATATAAACCAGGCAAAGCAAATGATAAATTTATTACTTATTAGTAATTTCTATCCAGCGATGTACCGATAAATTTAAAAAGAAGACGAATTATCGTAGACGGTTTGGTCGCTCGTTATGGTCCGCGGAACCAGTTTACTAGCGCAAGAGGTTAATTCGACGACTGATTGCCACCAAGTAAGAGAACATACGGTGACGAGAATTCATGGAATTTCGAAATGACGCGGCGTTACGATACACAGACGGGCAATTAACGGCCAAAGAGGGAAGAAGAATCGTTACGCATTGCTTTCCTCGGATCGGTATGGAAGTCCGGACAGATTGGGTCGCACGATTAACTCGCGGCATCCACGCAACTCCCACGTTTCTCCGCGTCCCGGGACGATAAAATCGGCTCGGCCCGTCTGAAACGCGCGCGATATACCGCGCGATATACGCGCCTCCGAAGCATCGGCCGTGGAAAATAATTTCGCTTTACGTAACCGCGCGCGCAGAAGGGCACGGAAGAAGGAGAGAAGGAAGACGGAAACGCGACGCGTAAAACGCACAATCGAGTCGCGCGTTCTCGTGCGTGGATAGTTTCTTTCTCCTCGCTGAACACGGTGTTTCTCGGCGCGCGGAGGAGCAAGGACACCGTGTGCGAAAAAACGCCCGTAATGGAACGTGCAACGTTCTGGCGCGCAGAATCGAGCGGCCAAACTTCACCGAGAGAACAGAAAGGAAGAGGGAATGTAATTCCCGTGTTGAACGACTCCGTCGTCGGGCGTAGACGGTCGCCGAAGCGACGCGCTGTTTCGCGAAACTTTGTATAATAAAGCAGGCCAGGTTCCGCAAAAAGATGCAGAGAGAAGCGGCAAAAAAGGAGCGGCAGAAGTTCGGCGTTGCGAGACCGAACGTCATTTTCGCTCGACCGCAGAGCCAGTGGTGTAGGGGTACCGGCCAGCGCGCTGCAACACGCGCGAGCACGTGTGCGTGAATGCACGCGGAATATTTTTTTGCGGCAGCCGCCAGCAGCCGGAGAGTTGGCCGCCGTGCTCGGTCGGTCGCCTTCGGTCACACACGCAGAGGGAGAGAAACGTTGCTCGCAAGTACGTACGTACGTACGTACAAAGTCGCGGCAGAGAACGAGAGACGGGGAAGGAACGAGTCGAGCTATATAGATTGCTTAGATGGCGAAGGGAACGGCAGAGGGGGTGGGAGACTGGGGCTGGGGCCGAAAGGAGGAGAAACGAGAGAGAGAGAGGTTAGGTGTAGTGGCAGCCGTGGGTGTCTCTGGGAAGGGTGAGAGCCACGGAGCGACGTGGCGGCGGCACCGCGGCCCAGTGTGGTGGGGGCGAACGGGTCGGGGAAGTACGCTGGCGGTGGGCGTGGTGGGGGGTTAGCTTCCCTCGCTGCCGCAGTAGAGTAGCGGCCTTCGACGCGATCTGATCTTGGTCCGCGTCGTGTTTCTCCTGCGTGTGTCGACTTTTTTTTCCCCCCGAGTGTGCAAGTGTGTGCGTGTGTGTGTGTGCGTGCATGTGTGAGAACGTGATACGCAGGCCATCCTCGCCCCCTCCCCCCTCGAATTATCACTCTCGTTACCCTTTTTTTTTTTTTCTCCTCTTCCACGTTCTCTTCGCCGGGTTTCGAGAACCTCGGGGGATATCTCCCCAAGCATCTGCCGCGAGATCGTACGCGAGTGCGGGGGCATTCGATCCCCTTGGCCTGCCAGTGACCAGTGCACAGCGAGCCTTCTTCTTTCTTCGTCTCTTCCGATCACTCCTCCTCCGTAGCAAGGATTAACCGAGAGTGAGGCGTTGTTCGTTTCTCGAAGAGGAGCAGCAGTAGCAGCAGCAGCAAGCAGCTCGTTTGGATTTGTATTTGTACAGTGAAGTGTCGCGCAGGAGTTATTCGACGATATGCATCTGGCGATTGGGTCGCTGTTGCGATAGTTGTACACATCTCCGAGTGTTGAGAGAAGCCGGGCGCCTCTGTTCGTTCGTGCCGAGTGTGGAAAGAAAGGAAATCGTGTACGCGGCGGTCGTTTGGACGGAACGGGCGTCCTCCGGGCAGCGTCGCGCCATTGTTTCGCGAAAGGTCACGAGAGCAGTGGTGTATCGTGCTGATTCGCAGGGAAGTGCGTCCTCGTTGCCCGCGGTCGGCTCTCCTTTCGGGAGCCGCGTTCTTTTCTACGCAGAGAAACTGTAGCCCGTCGGGCTGTAGCTCTCTCTCTCTCTTTCTCTTTCTCTCTGAGTTTGCTCCTCGTCTCGCTTCTCTCGTCGCGAGGATACAAGTTCGAGTGTAGCAACGAAAAGGCAGAGTGTGTTTTGGCCTGGGGATCGGCCGGGAAAAGCAAAGGAAAGAGAGGAGAAAAAAGAGGGAAAAGAGAGAAGAGAAAACGTATCGCGCGACCATTGTTCGTCGGTCGATCAACGTCTGTTAGCCAGAACGCTTCGTGGCCGTTCGGCAAGCTTCGTAACCGATCGTGTCCCGTGGCTTGGTACAGTTCTCTCTCGCGCGACGTACAGTGATCTCATCGTCGCACGCAGTGCGCGCCAGGGTGCTGCCGGTGTGTGCGACCAAGTCGATGGTGTTTCTTATTTTCCTCGGTGATCGTATCGATATCTCGCTCGATATACCGAACGAGAACTAATCCCGATTATAATATTCATTCGAGTCGCGTAGTGTGAATATTCTCGTTGTATGAGATACATACATGTATGTAATATATAGTGCGTGCGTGTACGATTAAGTTGACAAAAGAAGAAGAATAAGAAAAGCGATCTTTGGTGGCGGCGCGTGACCGAGTAAGGAGAACCGCGGCGGTTCAAGGCGAAATTGCAAAAGGTTCTGCTCCCTTCCCCTTTTCGCGGAGTGAAGAGGAGAACAGAGGGGGTCCGTTCTCGATCTCGAGACGGTCTCGCCGGCCGTCCCGAGAGATGAGCCGCACCGCAACTCCGAGTGCGGCTCGTACGATGAAGAGAAGCAACGGAGCGCGGATCGTCGAGAACGCAACGGCAACAGCGAGGACGAAGGTAGAGCAAGAAGCATGCCACCGGTGCTAGGAGGCGCGGCAATGGCGGTCCTTCCGGTAAGCCCGCAGACGGCCACGCAGGGTAACCCGCACCACCATCACAATCATCACGTACATCAGGGACAAACGCAAGTTTTACTGGCGGCCGCTGGCGCAGCGACGCAGGCTCAGCCGCAGCTGCTCTATCAGCCGTATAATTTGATGCCGGCGGGCAGCTCGCCCTCCCACCAGACCGCCTTTCAGCATCATCCTCACCAACAACAGCACCAGCCGCACCAGCAACAACAGCAACACCAGCTTCATCATCATCATCATCACCATCAACCGCCCAGCCAGCAGAGCAACTTCCTGCCGGCAGACATCGCCAACGTCGCCACCACGCTCGCACTGTAAGTTCACGTCGTTACGGTTCGTAGCGGTGCAAACGAAGTTTTTGAAAAAAAAAAATAAAAAAAAAAAAAAGGAAAAAAAAACTTTAAAAATTTCGCCTGTACGTTCGGAATTCGGATCGAAGAGAACGCTCGGTAATCGAAGGCCGAGGGTAAAGCGAGAGAGAGGCTGCGGATGTTGAACAGGTGTAATCGGCGTCGTTCAGGTTCACCGGCTCTTTTCTCGGTAGACCGTGGAAAATCGTTGAACCTCCTGGGAACGATCTCCTCCGGCCTTTTCTTCCTTTCTTTCTCTCTACTGCTGCTCAATCCACGCGTAAAATTCAGCTACAGAGAGAGGATAATGGGAAAGTTTGTATTCGAACCGAGTATTTCGCGTGAATTACGATTCGCTTCCATTTTACGTACGAGGTTCGCGGAGGCCCCGGCCGGGAGAGAGACGCCTTCTGATACATCGTACGTTGAATATAAATGGTCCGACTGTTTATGGAAACACCGTTACGCCTTTGAAACTTACAACACACCGGCGAGCGGTCCGTGGTTTTGCGTATCGAGTTCTTCTCGGTCTCTCGCGTACGACGTTAAATCTCGATGAATCGTGCCTTCCGAGAAAGAAGCTACGCAGATATCGATGAACGAGGTAGAATGTACTTAGTCGAGCGTTTCGAGGAACGAGCTTTAAATCGCCTCGAGCCGGTCACGTTCGCCGGAACCGGGATCCCGCGTTTATGAGCGTCGTAAAATCGAGTAAAATTAGAATTCAAACGTCGGAGAAGAGCCCGAAGAAGAGACTTTTTCCTCGAGAGGTAAATTGGAAAGTGACTCGGACAGGTATACACACGCGTGCTTGACGCGTGCGTCAATGTGTGAAGGCCACAAGTGGAAAATATAATGGGTCACGTTTTTAACGCCTTTTACGGAGGAACAATTTTAATATTCAAACAGTTTTACAGCGGAATTACTTTCCATTCGAGTTTTGCCTCGTGAATGTAAAATGATATTATTGGACACTCGTCAGCTACTCAAAATTCAGTTTCCATCTTTGAAATCGTCCAATTATTCTCCTCTTTGATTGTCATCAATCACGTTCTTCTCGAGTGCTCTCTGTTTTCTTCGAGGCGAGGTTTACTGAAAAAAAAAAAAAAAAAAAGCGAGTTTTCAATTTTACTTTGTTTTCGAATGCATTTCCCTCTGGCTTTGGCAACAAACCGTCAGCTGTTTCAATTCGACGAGATGCCCCGGCGTTTGATAACAGAATGTTCCGGTCGAAACACTTGTCGATGGCCGGATTTCGATACCCAGCAAATCCGCTGACAAACGAACCGTGGTTGCCACTCGACGAGCGAGTGGCGGACCAACCGACTAGATGCTTGCGAACTGGTTTCACTCGCAATGTCGACGTGGTTGCGTAATGTCCGGGACACACGGCGTATGTCTGATTTGCAATCTATGCTGCACGACGCGCGTCATTGCGCGTAATTAATTGGAATTCGTTGCATCGCGTCGGCCTGACGACGTGCGAACGATCTTTTTTCGGCCTACGCCTCCCCGATACATAACCTCATTTGCACGCTCCTGCGCTTTATTTCCGTCTCGCTCGCCCGCGCTCGAATTTGCGCGTTGTTCCGTCAACTGTTGGAAGATACAAAAACTTTCGTTTGATTGGACAGTGATAATTTTGAAGTTCGTGACTTTCAGTCGAAACATAACCTCACTTCGTTGTACGAATTTATGGATTCATAAATTTATTCTTCTATATAAAATCCACTTGAAAGACGTAGAGACGTATATAAGTTTTCAGAAATGAATTTGGAACTCTATTTTCATTCTTCGAGATCCAAGATGGGAAACCTAACCTCGTTTGTTTAACATTAGAACTACCGGCGACTAAAATATAATATTTGTAGCGAGGTACAAGAAGAGCACGTATTTGTATAAATATACGAAATTTCCATAGAAAATTATACACAAATTGGTCACTTTGACCACTTTGGTAGTTCCAAGTGTTAAAAGACCAACACCGCGACTTGCGGAATTCTGATTGCATTCTATCACCCATAGAGTGTAATGCACTCTTATAAAAGTGCAATCCAAGTTTTCTAACCTAAAAACTCGGCAACTTTAGACTCTACCCGCGTGACCTCGATACACGAGTCTCTCTCTCTCTCTCTCTCTCCCTCTCTATTCTGATCATAGAAGGAAGAGTGACGTGTTCTTCTTGAATTTAATCTCGCATAATCGCGCATAATCGTGTCCAAGTAGGATGGCAGCCACTGCGGCTGGCTTCGTTGTTCAACCTTCGCTGGGATAAATTTCCATGGATTTGCGGACGGTGTTTATTCGAGCGTGGCGTAACAGAACTCGCTTACGGAGGTTTTTCCAATCGCGTTGCGCGCGCGGCGGTAGTCGTAATCCTCTTGGAAAGAATCTCGATGGTAATCGATCGGAACACGGAGCCTCGCTCGATCGACTCAACCCTGAACCGGAACACGGTGAAAACGTTTGATGGTCGAGTAGCTGAGTGAAACCGGGACTGGTTCAGCCGGGCACGCTTAATTAGCCAGCCGCCTTTCGTTTTCGAACCATCGGGTTATTAAGTTGACGTGGCAAAGCCTTTTTTTTCACGTAGATGAATTTATTGAATTTTCCGGGCTCCCGTGCATAATCCAGGCAGAAATTAAATAGCTTTCAAAGCTTTCGTTTATCCGTTAGAGCACGGTGGCAACGTACTTGATTGGAAATGTAAATTCCCTGCAATCGGGGATACACTCGACAGAGAAAGGATCGAATAATAGAATCTCTCGAGCACAATGACTATTAACAATTTACTTCTTGTTTGTTTCTTTTTTTTTTTTTTTTTGTTTTCTTGGTATTGAATTTTTTTAGTTATGAGAATAGTTCTAGGTGATCAAGTGTTTTGCTTTAACTCGGGAAATTTTAACCTCTTGCGCTGAAAATTGCAATATTCTCTCAGTTTTAAGTATATTTAAATATAACTCAGCAAGATAAACAATGAATTTATTACTTCTTAGTAATTTCTATCCAGTGATATTATTCCAGCCCCGAGTTTAAAAAGAAAACGACGAGTTACTGTACACGGTTTGGTCACTCGTTATGGTCCGCGAATCAGTTGCCAGCGCAAAGGGTTAAACACAGCAGTAGAGTCGATTAACGGACCACTCAACCAGAACCACAGAGTAACAAAAACCATCAAAAATCATCCGGTCTCGTGTATCGAGACCTTCTTTCCCCTTCTCTGTTCCAAGAAGCTGTCTCATAGTTGTATCGTTGGCCAGTGGCAGAATAGAATTCGCGGAAATTGAACGAGGTATACGTGTCGAAAAGTGTGGCCCGTGGCGACAGAAAGAGAGAAAATCACCGTGTCACGAGCAGAATTTTGTTTTGGCCTTTCAAAACAAAAATAAAAGAAAGAAAGAAAGAAAGAAAGAATCTCGTCAGCTACGACGGACGATTTTTGCGAAGGTCGTTTGCCCCCCGGCGGTTGTAGGCCTAGAGAGATACAGAAAAGGACGCGAGGATAGTGATGAAGAAGTGGGTAGGAGAGTGCCATAAACTGCGCGCTATAATGGGCTCTGGGAAAACGTAACAATGCGGTTAATCGGGCGCCTGGCTCCTTGGTAAGGACCCATCAGGAAGAAAAGGGTGGGGAGCGAGAAGACAGAGGATCGTGGCGAGAGCGTAAGCGAGCAAGAACGATGGCCGAAGGAGAGAGAAAAATTTCGAGACGCCAGGCATTGCTCCCTTTGTTAGCTGGGGCTGGCCTCAGGTAGAGAGAAATCACGAAAGTCTGCCGCATTCTATGGAAATACACAAAGGCACGACTGGTCCTTTTGTTATCCTGAGGGTTTCTACCTGCCCTTCTCGGCCGTGGCTCGCGAACAATGTAACGTTACACCGGTGAAAGAGAGAGAGAGAGAGAGAGAGAGAGAGAGAGAGAAAAAAAGAAAATATCAGACGCGAGAGATAAAGAGAAGGATGGCTCGTCAGAGTGAGGGACAGAGAGAGCGTAGAGTTTTTAGGTGTTCTTGAGGTCATTCGAGGTCGAAGGATACATGGCATTTCATCCCGAGGTTCAAAATGGTGGAGAGTGATCCGTGTGTTCTTTCTTTCTCTCCAATCTTTAAGATCCGTTTGCAGAGCAACGAGACGTTTGTCGATTTCTTTAAACTCGCGTTTAGAATATTCTGTTAATTCCCTGCGAGTGTCGTAAGTTCATTGAAATTCCGAGGTGAATTTAATAGCCGATACTCGCAACGTCACTTCACGGAGTTGACCGACGATGTCAAGGTAGAGAAAAAAATAGTTGGAATCGTATCATTACGTAACGATAATTGCACTTTCTGCAAATCATTCGCTCGGCGTCGCACAGTTGAATTCCTCGCGAGAGAAGGAACGCGAGTTCTAAGCCCACGAACGCGCGTAGTAGTAGTAAGCCGCGTTTGACCTTCGATGAATGAAAATAGATGGCGGCGGATCGGCTGTTCTCTCTCCTCTCTTGTTCTCTCTGCCTTTCCATTTTATTTTTTCCTCTGGCGACTCTCTCGGACACTTATCTCGAAAGAGCACGCGCTAGATCCGTGAACGAGACTGAAACGCGTTCGACTCTCGATAAAAGAGAGAGAGAGAGGAAGGAGACGCCGGTAGTACTGCTGTTGACCAGGCATCGTCTCGTGTTTTTTAACAGCGGGGCACAGGTACGAGTAATTTTGGCCTGATCTTGGTTGTTGAGTATTCAAAAGCGTCGGGGGTTTGTTTCCACGACGAAAAGAGGAAACGTTTTCCTCTCTCTTTCCTTCGCCGTTTCTCACGATTTCTGACATGTTGCTTTGTTACTTGGTAACCACGAAACCCGTTGTCGCTGCTTCTCCTACCGTGGCGAATCGTTTCGCAATTGGATCTCGTTTCCGGCGATAAATTTCCTGCGTTACATTTTTCGCCGATACTCTCGTTCGCTTGGCTTCTGATTCACCGATTTTTATCGATTCTTTTTTTTTTTTTTTTTTTTTTTTTTTTTTGTCGACTCAGATACCGTTACTTCGCTTCTTTTTGGAATTATGTATCTTTGCTGGATGTTTCTCGATTTCCTTGCACTTGCTCATTCACGCTTGGAATGCTTGATCATTGATATGCAAAGAATTGCACGTATGCATAATGAAGCAAAACAGAAGTAGAGAAATAAAAAGTGGGAATGTTTTATGCACATGTTTTTTTTTGTTAAAGTATTCATCCTCAAATAGTATTGTTGGGCTATAAGTAACTAAGCAAATATTCTAAAACGTACAATATTTTACTTCATTTTGTATTTTAAATTCTCCGCGCTGACGTCAACAACGGTATTGAAACTTCTCTTTAAAAATCTCGGGAAAACCCGATAAAAAATTCAGAAATTGAAGTGGCTGTGTTTCGAGTAGGTAATTTAATCCGATGGCTCGATGGTAGTTGAACGTGAAACAGCATGAGAATCACTGAGCAGCGAATCGATTCGAAGTCTGGCAAATGACTTGCTTAGTTATATATCCGGCGGATCGTTGCGGCGATCGGTTTTCTTTCTCGATTTTCTGTCCGACTCTTGGGTCCCCTTTCTCCTCGGTGGCCGGCTCGGTCGAGTGCAGCGTTGAATCACAATCGCAAATATCCTTCTCGGGTAACTGGCTTTGCTGGTCGTGCTCACCGAAAGAGAGAAGGAAGCAATCGTCGTCATCATCGTCGACGTGGCGTGTAGTAGCGACCGGAGAGAGGCGTGCGCGCGCGTACAGCAGCGTTGCTGGATTCTACCAGTTCGACGAGTCTATATATTTTACCGTCGTACGTAGAGACGTGCTCTGTATCGGTAGCGTGTGTGTACGTGTGTATGTGTATGCTACGGAGGCCACGATCTAGGTCAATAAAGAGGAGACGGTTTCTCCGGTTTTATCGCCGTTTCACGTTGCCCGGTGAATCTAATTCCTGACCCGGAGCATTAAAGATCGTGTAAAATGCTTCGAGTGACCCTTTAAAAAAAACCTATAGAGGAACGTGTAATGTGTATATATGAAACACTTGAAAATTTCATTTCAACGCGCGTAAAAATATATTTATAAGTCGCGCGAGTCGTTCTTTTTCGCGAGTGAAGGACGAAGGAAAATTTCGCGCGGTACAAAAGTGATATTGATTATTTTAACGTTTTCATACTTTGCCGAATTCTTTTAACTCTCAGCCGATTGATTCTTCCTTTCATCCGCGATCTTTAAGTCGATCAGTTGCTTCGGTGAAACATTTCCTTCCCCTTATTTGTTAATCGTTCGATTTCAATTATTTAAAATTTAATCGCACTTGCGAGCTGCGATAAATAAATCGATCGTCGAGGCGTGACGACGACACTTTCCGAGTTGGGGGGAGACCATTGTCTGGCTGGAGCCGTACGTTCCTGTCGATACGGCAACTAATTAACACAATTTCAGCGAGGCGAGCATGATTCAGAAGCTCGATAAATTCCGCTTTCGTAATTCGAAGCGTCGCAGAATCTCGTTAAATCGGTGTATCGCGAGGCCTCCGTGACTCCCAGTATTGCCAACCTTCTGACTCGAGTTCGAAGGTCGTCGAGGCACAACTATGCCTATTCTATACGTTATCTTATACGTATCTCTCTCTCTCTCTCTCTCTCTCTCGGGCACTCGACGTTATCGCGCGATGTTCATATTTCGCATTATTCTTCGTTATCAGGAGCTTCCATTCTCCGTGGACAAAAATCACTATTGTCCGGAGTATCGTCTTATCTTATCGGTATTACAGGCAGGTTGTAACATCGCGTTATCGGTGTCAGAGGCAGAGCGGGTCGATCTATCGTATCTGTCACGACTCTACATTATGGTGTTCGATTCTCTCTCTCTCTCTCTCGCTCTCTTTTTTGCTGCTCCGATATCTCTGGGCAATTAACGAGCCAGAGTTCCATGATACGACTGTTTGTTTGCACGAATGGAGTAACGATACTGTACGATTACGGAAATTTCGCGAAATGGAAATACTATTTTTACACGATCGACGATTTTCGCGAATGTGTTATCTTTAGCTTGTCACGATTATGTTTGGATAATTTGAAATAAATCTCAATATATATATATTATAATATTAATTATATATATTATTACGTTATAATATTGTATGTATTATATTATACTATAATATTAATTATATATATTATTGTATTATAATATTGTATGTATTATATTATATTATAATATTAATTGTATATATTATTGTATTATAATACTGTATGTATTATATTATATTATAATATTAATTATATGTATTATATCATACTATAATATTAATTATATATATTATAACATTATAATATTAATTATATGTATTATAATATTATATATATATATATAAAATAGGAGTTACATTAATGATCGTATTGCAAATATTTTGAAATAAATTTGAAATTACGGGTAAATGTGTAATAAAATACAAGATCGCAGTATCTAATTCTCTTCAATGAATTCCATCGAAGTTATGAAAGATGATTTTAACATTGAGCTTACTCGAAGGATGCACTTAATATTTCTTCATTATGACAAATTACTGTTTGGTAATTCTCAGTTGATGAAACAATCAATTACCCATTATGTTAGTACCTACGATACACGCGAGGCCATTACTCACGCGTTAAAAATTTACATTTGCGATAATTGCCTTCTAATTCTCTTAATGCCTCTACGTGCGATGGAATCGTGGCAATTTGCGAAATTTGTCAACAATGAGATTCATTTGACGAAGTCCCAGTTCAAACAAGAAAGAAAAATTCACGAAGGTCGTGTAAACAGAGTTCTGCTCTGGTTGAAAACTGAAAATCACAAAGGCACACCGAGCTACGCATTCCCGTTGTTTACTTCCAATCAATGTCTACGGATGTTTTCATAGTTAATGCTTATCGACCGCTCCACGACTCGGCACGGACACACACAGATATTTCAGAGTGTGTGTTCGTCACATCGTGAATCTACGTGCCGAGCTCTGTCCGATTTTATCTCCGCCGCTTTAACTACGTGCTTGTGAAAATTATTGACGCGCGAGGCAGTCGTTGCGAAACGAGCCGAGTAAGCAAATTTCACTCCGGTTGTTTACGATCTGTCGGAGAAATAAGAAGAATCGCTTTCGTTGAGGATTGGGCGAAGAAGCCTCGTGTATCAGAGTGTAGGAATTTTTGAAATTGCCCGCGCGCATGCGCGTTTTTTCCGCCGTTTTATCGAGAAGCGGAATCGATCGAGAATATCTTCGATAAAACGGGAGCGCGAATCGAATAGAATCGAAATGTCTGTTGAATTGTAGATGTTATCTTCGGGCAAGAATTTCCTTTGTAAATACGCAGGTAGTTACTCCGAATACGAATATTCGAGCAATAACAGAATTTAATTGTGTAGGTTATGTACGTATTCGCGTGGTTGTGACAAACATCTTTTTTCAGGTTGAGGTTAGGAAAATGACGAATTTGAAGAAAAGTGGCTCAAGGTGGAAACCGTGTGTCGAAATCGTGTTTTGTTTGCAACGTTAAGTTGCAGTGTTTTTTTTTTCTTTTTTTTTTTTCTTTTTAAAAATAATAACTTTCCTCGAATTTGTGGTCGTCACGTCCTGTAGATTTGATTTAATTTTAATTAGCTTCAGACATGAATTGCGGTTTTATATATATAAACGATGCGTACGTAACAGAATCTATTTCACTACTCTTGTTACGGGATAATCAGACCTGACCTGACGATAAATAGATCGATAAACGAATCTAAATAAAAAATAAACGAATCTAATTTTTTCAGGAATTTGATAGTCATTTTTCCTTGTAGACAGGAGAAAACTATTTCTGGTGTTTCCTCCTTCTCTTCGGTTTTCATTTCTTCTCTCCGGAAATATCCGGAGAAGACGTAGAAATACAGAGAGGATCGCATCGGAAAGCGTATTCCCTCCTCCGCATTCTTCCGTAAATATTTTCTTATCCGGAGCGCAAACGAGAAAGCAACTTTTGTTTGCGCGCGTTCCGTTTCTTACGGGTCGGTCCCGTAATTCCCCGGCAAAATCGCGTGCTTCTTTTTAATCTCTCGAGTCCGGAGAGAGAAGTTGGGAGGAAGAAGCCGGAAGATTATCCGAGAGTGCACGGCGAAAAAGAAAAGAACTTTATTGCGCTTGTTTCGCAACTTTCCGATCGAGAGCATGATGCAAGCAGAAACACGCTCGTTACAACCATAGGTTGCGTGGCACGTTCGTGTAATGCAAATAGATCTTACACGAAGGAAATTACGCGATCGGTAATGATCCAATCACTGTGTCGCTGGAAAATCAACGATTACGGCTCGGGCGCATAAGTAAACCTGGTGGCGTTACGTTATCACGCTCGCGTGACAAAAATGACCGATCGTCGAACGTGCGATTATTTATGCAACATTTTCACTTGTTAATGTATCGTGCTTTTAGTTTTGCGACAGAGTTGCCGTTATTGTTGCCACTGTTGGAACACATTACCAATCGTCTTTTCGACGATCATTTAATTTCGTTACTCTAGATCCATAACAATTATCAATCGATAGAGTGAGATTTACGTCGTAGAAAATTCTGTAGATAGAATCTTTGACCTGTTCCCAATTGATAAGGTTATGTTTTCGACAATCTTCAGCGATACTCGTGACTCATGAACATTCTGATTATTCGCAATGGTAGTTGAAATTCCGATGTCTTTATGAATATATCACGCGGAGTTTCCTATTTCACAATCGTAACAACAAGATGAGATTTAGTAGGTGGTACGAGCTCGTTGAATTTCAACTTTAAATAGACATAGGCATTCCATATGCAACGGTTTAAAAAAACTGCACGACTTGTACTCGTCGAGTATGATTCCTCTCACTGAAAGGCCCAGAAGCAACTGTTCTGACTAGGAAATGAAAACTTTTTTGCCATAAAATTTTATTGATACGCAAATATTTGAATCGATAGAAAACAAATTACAGACGCGATCGCTCAGTACCAGACAACGCCACTCCTACTCAAGGTCTATTCCACGCCTCTTCACGAATCACGTGACTCAAATCAACCAATCGCTAATTTTCGTTGCATCAGCGTTGCACCTGAAGAGGCCCGATTTTCTGGATTATGTATTTCCCCGTTAAAATCACTTTCAGTGATAATATAGCATCTATCTCATGTATATGTACATACTCGAAAAGAATAATAGCGAGATTAAAAGTGGAGTGAGTGGTTATCGATACACTCTAAAACGTAGGAAAAATCGAGTGAATAAAGAAAAAGAAAGGGAAGAGAATCTATTCCGAGTGGAGAGACGCGGTAATTGCGAGCCGGTGGGTTCGTTAGAATCGGATTGCACGGAATTCAAGGAAGAAGAGTGTTTTCTCGGTTGGCTCGGCTCCCAGCTGGCTGCGCGTGAATAAGCGGGGGCGAAATAATTTCGCATTTGGAATATCGATGACCAGAGAGAGAGAGAGAGAAAGAAGGGAGGAGTAACACCGAATTCCGGCGTTCAGATTATTTTCGGCCAAGTGTTTTGGCAGTTGGGATATTCGGGTCAAACGCTTTATCGCTGATCACTGATCGTCGTTTCCATCCTCCAGCGGAATGTTTGTTCGTCGAAAGATACCATCTTGCACGTAAATTGCCGCACGCATGACAAACAACGTTACTGGAAATTAACTCCGGGCTCGAGTTGGCCTTCGATCGAAATGGTGAAATCTCTACGAGAATTTGTGCCTCTTTTGATAAAAAAGATTCTTGTATCCTTGGATTAGAGTCGCGATATCTTTAACCTTTAATCATATCGTGCGATAACTTCTTCACTTTTTGCCCAATAATATTGAATGATAGTTTTTTTTTTTAAATACTGATCTATGCAATTTTTGTGAGTGACTCGAACAGAAATTTGTTTTATCCACTACACATTGTAATGTTATACAGTTTTACGTATTATGCGTGTTCCTACGAACGCATAATACGAAAATCCGCGGTCTGGCGATTGCGAATCGTTTAACAGCGTCTCTCCGACCTTATCGATCCTTACAATCGAGAGACACGATTTCGATGAAATTTCCAATCTAGAATCTAACTCGATACAAAGTGCCGCGACTCGACAAATACGAGCAAGTGCGAGCAAGTTTGAAGTAGTTTCAACGGTACTCAAATAAATCCACAAATCTCGACGCGTGGCAAAGACGCGCAAAGACGATTGCCGAATACCGTGGCAGCGAGGGGGGCTCGAAAGGGCGGTGAGCAAAGTTTCATAGATATACCCGCGAAAGGTCAAAGGCTGCGACGCGCCCGAGATTCGATAGAGGAGAGCTGGTTGATCGACGGAGTACGTTCAACAACCTGGTGACCTTCCTCGGCTATTCCACGCGAATATATCTCGTTCTATTTTCGAACTGCACGCTTATGCAAGTGTCGTTAGTTGGCGCGCGCGCGCGCGCCCAAGAGAGAGATAGAGAGAGAGAGAGAGAGAGTTGGTTAAACGATGTACGTGTACCTATATATATTTGGAACGTCACGGAAATGGCATATTTAAACGGATAAATCGGATCACAGTTTAGAAAAGTTGCGCGGAGGAGGGGGGGAAGGGGAGGGGTATTGTGTCGTACCGCTCGTTAAATAGGTCAACCATAGTTTCGGATCGATTATTCAATGCACCGAGCTCGCTTTGACTCCTCGAACGAGCGAAAAATTCCGACGACAATGCGGAAGGAAGTTGGCAGCGATGAACACGCTTGAATTGAGTTTATTGGCAATTGATACCTCAACGGCAGGGACGCCAATTGGCCACCTAATTCCGAAACTGCTCGAGTTGTGCTTTCTGCCGAGACGTTCCGAGAGTTGGCAAAAATTGTTCGTAAGATTCAAAATGGTCGTAATTAAATCGACAATTTTTATTAGACGTCTTACGGACAAAATCAGTGTTCTTGAATGATCCTTTGTAAAATACACGAATATACACGAACCACTTTCTGTTTCTTTCACTTCGACGTCTCCGATGGAAAATTTTTTTAAACTTCACCGGTAGGAAAGGCACCAAGTTTCGCACCGTTTGAAATTCGCAGACTTCGACGAGTTTAAAATTCGAAGTAATTTCACCGTGTCGCGGTTGTTTCTTGCGCGCATTTCGCGCGGAGCCAGAAAGGGGGGGAGGCGTGCGCGGTGGTCTCGAGGGGGAACAATCAGATTATTCACGCACGCGAGGAGGAGCGCTCGATGCCCACGGTCTGTTGGCGCTCGTTCGGCGTTGCAATTTCTAGAATAATGTATTCCATTCTGCGTTTGGTCGAGCGCCAAGTATATGTTTACGGAACTCTCGGGGTAAAGGGAGCGAGATAAGGAGCCGCAGTCGTTTGAAAGGCGGACTCTATTTACGAACAGCGCCGGAGCCGCCAGACAAAAGAGATTCGCGCTGCTCGCTGTCTCTGTCGTATAAATGGCGACTTGTTTATGGAAACGCGATACGCTTCGTATCGCCGCTTCGGCCGCGTCTCGTTTTCTTTCCACTTTCCCACCGAGTCGCACGGTTCTCTCTCTCCGCTATCCTGCCGTTTAAAAACCGCCGCATAGTACGTAACATGGTTGGTCGTGAAGGTATATCCGTTTACTTTGCACGAAATTAACTTTGAACTACGAGCGTGTGGTTCTCAGTCGGTGGACGACTCTAATTATTCGAGATGCTAATTAGTTATTTCTTAAATGTTATACTTAATAATAATGATAGGTATCATTGGTGGTGTTTATCACGTGGTAGATACACAAATTATCGTAGTCGTTGATATATATTGGAGCCATAGTCCATCGTCTAGTGACAGCGTTCATTTAAAAATAAAATAGAATGTTTTTCATCGATCTTTGCAACGAGCGACCATTCGGTTAAATTAAAATCACTTGACGTTGATTTTAACTTGCGAAGAAACATCGACGTTGAACGTCTCTGTCCGCGTATATTTCCTTGTTAACTCTCTACGAGTTTATATATTTATTTCTAAAACGAAGTGCAACAGAACTTGTCGGTATTTTTAAGTTCAATCCATTTATACGAGCGTGGAGGAGAAACACAATGAGTTCCAATTACACAGACTGCGCTCGCCCCGTCCCCTGACAGCTTCACACAAATAGATTTGCATTGTAACGATCGTACATTGAAAACTTTCGCGACGAACTGTACAAAGTATCGCGGTCGAGCCAATTTCCAAGAACTCATCTTCCTCTTGTTACTACAAGCGCCAGACAATATCAGTCGCGATCTGCCCCTTTAATTCATGTCTACGGATTAGTTTACGATTCTCCTCGTCGGAATCGGTAACCCGAGAGTCGCCAAGTCCAGCCGGCAGTGTCCCGTAAAAACTATACTTTTTTTTTTTTTTTTTTTTTTTCTTAGGCGCTTTTTGCACTCCAAGTTGTATATTTTCTAACAGCTAGTACGTAGACACGGATATCTCTGTGTCGCTGTGTCAGAAAACAAGACAAGGACAGCTGACTGTTTTTAACCTCTTGCGCTGGAATAACTTATTTTATTGAATGCAATATTTTCTCAGTTTGAAGTATAACCCAGACAGCAAATAATAAATTTGTTATTTCATAGTAATTTCTATCCAGTGATATCGAGTTCGAAAGAAAAAGAAAGCGACGAGTTATTGTGTACGGTTCGGTCACTCGTTATGGTCCGCGCAAGGGGTTAAAGGATCTCTTCTGCAGCGTCCTCGGTCCTGATTCCCGAAACGAGTTTGCTAACCGAAACAGCGACTACCCGCGTTCCCCTTGATCTTTCCTCGTCCCGAGTGATTTACCGCTCCATCGCTTCTTCAGCGAGTCTAATTATACTCGCCGGGGCGAGCGTGGAAAGAATGGCTTTGGTGCGGCGAGGCACGCTCGGTTTAACCGTGGCCGCGTTGATTATTTCTTAGAAACGCGGCCTCAAACTCGCCGGGACACCTCGCCGATTCCCGTGGCGGTGTACCCCTCGATCGCGTCATTATCTAAAATTCACTCGCTCTCGCTCGCCCCGGCGTGACAACGGTTTGGCCGCTGCCCAAATCTCTCTCGCGACGCCTTGAAAAACTCGGGTCGAAAGTAAACTCCGAGCGGCGAGAGAAAGATGCCCGAGTTAACCCCCTTCGCGGTCCTCGAATTTCTGTCTTCTAACCTCGTGCTCGTTCTCGGAAAAGGACTTCTTCTCCACAGTTTGAGACAAAAGTAACGATTCCTCTCGTGCTCTCTTTAATCTTAAGCCGGAGCTTAAGGTGTTTTTCGACTTTTTTTCTTTTTTCCTTTCCTTCGACGACACGATTTTACGTCTAACCCTACTTTCTCCTTGAGAAAGCAGAAGTTGCGAGCTACTACGGTTTTATCGATGAATCGTTTAATGACAAAAAGTTGGCGTTCCGCTTTTACGTTAGAAAGGGACCTTCGAAGTTTTAATCAAGTCTTCCAATCTAAAGTTCGGCCGAGAAATTATGCATATAAATAACGATTCTTTCGTGCTTGAGAAACTTTTCTAACGACCAGGGAAATATTTAAATGACGCGATAAAGCGTCATCGTGTCTTAATTGAGCTGGCAGGTTGTGAAGAATTTGTAGACGCAGGAATAAATGAAATGTAAAACGGATGTCTCTAGTCGCAGTCGTTCGATCGTTCAAAATTGATATCTTCGCCGCGGATGCGAAGAACAAGAAGATTGAAACGGGCAAGCGTAAAGGATGAATTTATTTTGCTCGTTCCCCTTTCGGTGCCGACCCAGGAAAACGATTACCGGCATACGTACGGATGGTTAGAAACCTACCCTCATCCCCTCTGGAAACCCTGTCATTATTTTACGTCGTTTCCAAGTTCTCCATTCAACTCCCCGTCCGGACTTTCCAGTGAAATCACCCTCCGATCGATCAACCGTATCAACCCTTGGTACACACCCTCGTTCACCCATTCGACCTTTTATGCCGAGTTTCGTTGGATTTATTGATCGTGCTCGGGGCTTTCGCTGAAATATCCACGTCGAGGACCAAACTTTCCCTCCGAATCCATTCTTCACCCTCTCCAGTATCTCTCTCTCTCTTTCTCCCTTTCTCTGCCTCTTTTCAATGGTATTTAGATGCTACGAAAACATTTGTTACGCGCTCGATTGGCCAGCGAATGGCTTCGTGGTATATAACCATTCTCCTCTAAATGTCGTTGAGGTTAATGCTGCAAAGTAAAAAGAAGAAAAATACTGCACGACTTGTACCCCAGTACGATTCGTTTCACTGAAAATTGCCCAGAAGCAACAACTGTTCCGACTAGGAAACGAAGACCTTTCTGCCATAAAATTTTACTGATATGCAAAACAAATTACAGGCGCGATCGCTTAGTAGCAGACAACGCTACTCCTCGAGGTCTATCTCACGCCCCCTCACGAATCACGTGCGACCCAAATCGACCAATCGCTAATTTTCGTTGCATTAGCGTTGCACCTGAAGAGGCTAAAATCACTTTCAGTAATAAAAAGAAAGGCATTCTGAATTGCACAAGTTCGAGATACAGTAATCGCAGTTACGTAAATCATATTTGTTTCAAAAAAACAAACAAATGCTTGATATAATTTAAAACATTCTAGGAAATGTTATCTCTTTGTCAGTTTGTATGTTGTACAATTATTTATATCTTCGAACTGAGTCGACAGTAACTTATCTGCCACAGTTTCGCAGACAAATTCTCAGAAATATCACTGTGACGACAAAGTAACAAACGTGCGCCGATGATAAAAATAATAACCGTTTTCTCCACGAAGGAAAACGTTTCTCCTCTTTCCGTTTCATGCCGCGCGTCAATTACGCGCTCTGTAAAATACGTATATGTATTTATAATTGATCACTCGTCCCGTTTATGCAACGCTACCGGCTACCGGGCCCGGCAAAAAGTTATTTCTGTAGCCAACTGTCAGCCACGCATGGTAACGCCGCCTGTATGAAATTGTAATGAGACCCGGACCCTATGCATAAACCATCGTCGCGATTTGCATTGCCGAGTGGAAGCAGTAAAAATCGGTAACAAACGCAAACGCTCTCTCGATTTTCAAAACGCCAATTCCAATCCACGAGAAAAAAGAAAGAAAGAAGGAAAGAAAAACGTCTGGAGGAGAGACGCGATTGAAAGAAAATTCGAATTGCGGACGAAACACGTCGCAGGGGCGTAGTAGGAAAACGGTGATTCAAAGGCGGGAAAGTATCGGCTCGACGGAAGGGAGGGCCGAGCCGAGTTTTCCCAGGCTCTCGAGCCAAACGAGCGTTCCCCTGTTCGCCGTGGTGAAAATAGAACGAAGATAGCGCGGAACGGTTTTGGCACGGGCGCGCTGGTGGGCAGCAACGGCAATAATTTTACAAGCGTCGAGCCACTCGTCGAAAGCCCCTATGCGGCCGCGTATTCCGGGTACAGACACTGCCAACAACGATCCTCCGCTGTCTCCTTCTCTCCATGCTCCCGATACTGTGTGTGTCGAACGTGTTCGAGCGCCGAAACTCGGGTTTCATCTCTAAAGATAGGCAACTCGGTGGCAATTATAGCAGGTGTTGCGGAATTACGCCGCACGGAAATAACGTACGTACGTGCCGTCGTACGCCAAAGTTGCTCCATGCCAAAGATTCTTCCCTCGAAGTCAACATTCTAATAACTCGGTCGTAGTTCTCGGTCGCGTTTCTCAAATAATTCGAGGTTAAAATAAACGATTTAAGCAGTAGTTTGTTCAACACGTTCGAGACGGTTGTCAGTCGCTGTGGACCGACACTTTATCGAGTCTGACAAACACGCTTGATTTTCATCGGTATTAAAAATACGTAAAAAAACTACAATTTATACAACCGTAAAAAACACACGTCTCGAACTGTGCGCGTGTACAGAAAAGCTCGAGAAAGACCCGTTACTCGTCAAATTTGCTCGAAGACGCGGATGAAACGCCATAAAGAGACACTGCCGTAAAAGGCACCAGCAGGCAGAAAGTTTTCAGCGGTCGCCGCAAAGATAAAAACGTCTGACGTCAGTGATTGTCGACTGGTTCGCCAGATCTGGCTAGTTGAATTTGTTGGAAGATTCGCGTAACCTCGACCGACAATAGCGCGAGAGAGAGAGGAGAGAAGCCACGAAGCTCGTTGCGGTCGACCGAGTCAACAGGTTAATCCCGCGTAACGTTAACGTGACAGGTCTCAATTACGGTGCCGCAATAAAACGCCGACTCAGGCCGGCAATAGTCACGCGTCTCTCCCACCTCCCACCCCCTCCCTCTCTCTCTCTCTCTCTCTCTATGCCCGAGCGTAGAAACTAAATCTGATTCGTATTATTAACGACGATGGCGGTCGCGCCATTTCCCATTGCCTTTTCACGCGTGTTAGTGGCAGTCGGTGGGCCTTCTCCAAGGTTACTGACATTCGCCAACGCCGCCACCACTCGCCGCTACCATTTCTGTAGAACCGGTCGAGTTCTGTTAACGCCTCGTAAATTCGGTTTCGTTGCTGGCTCGCGATTGCGTGGCGAGCCGAACGTTCGAACGGAAAGGGGCGAAATGTTTCCACGACCAGTAGCGAAATGGCGACTGTTTTCACTCGTTAACTGGTTTGGGTTAAGGTTAGGTTAGGTCGAAAACCCGATGACGAGCGTATCTAACATAACCTCTCGTAGCGTTTGTCGATTTGGCGTTGATTAATTGTACGGCGGACAATGGATAGTTTTATAGAGACATGCACAATGGTGTTCAACGTCAGATGGAGCACAATGGTGGTACAATTTCTTTTCATCGCTTTATCCGAAGGCCAAGTACCTATTGTATCGGATTGTATTCTTTGCATTCGTTGCTTCTTCCCACGTAGCCTGTAACAATTAACGGAGACTGACTTTGATGAAATTTGTCGATTTTTTTGTAAAGAGGATATGTAATGGCGGATTTCCATGCATCTGTGCAAAGTGGAACGTTCGCTGTCATTTTTAGCGAATGATGCAAGATCTCGGAACTGTAATTGCATAAAGATTCGTCCAGCTCTGTAATTCTTCAATAACTGTAACTCGAATCTTCTGTTTGCTCCTAATTACCGTGATGGGAATCGTCGAGCTCGATTACGTGACTCGAGGCGTTTCAGGGTGCAAGGTTAGAATGTAAATTACGATTTCACATTCGTTTCCACGTAACGAGAATAAACTTTGCGATAAAGAAAATTGTTCGATACGACTCGGTCTTTTGACGTCGTAAATCAATCTGTGTTTAAAACATCGTACGAATAAACTTCCAGGTGCTACGTAAATAATTGCCTTGGCGTTGCATCGCTAACGATTAAGGCGAATCTTCATTACGGCAAAACGCTTGCGTACGATTCTACAAATTCCCCAAAGATCGGACAAAGTATCAAAAGAGACGTGCTTTTTAAAGACCCCTTTGGTCTTTGTCTCGAACGAATTTTTCGAAAAACGTGGATCGAAGAGAGAGGACGAAAGTTTCGTTCTCACCCGGTATGCATGCCCGTTACATCGAAGCTTGTATATACGTGACCCGTTCGTGTAGGCAAGCAAACCTGTCCGGATGATGCATTGGTCGGCGGGAAGGTGTGCGATTGTCCGTGAGGCCAGCTTCGAACCAGCACGTGTGCAGCACGAAAACTCGTTTCCTCTCTCTTTTTTTTCCTTTTTCTCTTCCCCCTCCGCGCGCCGTTGCGCGTTACCCTTCCTCTCCGATACGCTGCGACTTTTATCCGTTGGCGTGTTCCGTCTGCGGTGAAATTACGTCACGTAGAAATCATGGTAATCGCGCGACGCGATGGGCGCAGAAAGCGTAGGAATGCAAGCGTTAATTCGTCGTGTGTGTACCTGCACACGCGCACGGCGTTAAACAACGCCGTGATAAAAAGCGAATCACGAGAGTTGCTGGTAATTTTTTTCTCTTACACCGCTGTTTCGTCCCTTGAATTTTTATTTCAGTTTTTAGGCGTATGACAGCGAGTACGAGGTAATTTCTCTTTGTGGGGAAAAAAAAACATGCGATAAACTTTTCCCCGGTTTTCCCAGAATAGGTATATTTAGTTTGAAAAATCTTTTTGCCACGCGCGAATCTGACGCGACGAGCCTAATAATGAAGTAAAAGTTTTTCGTTTAACAAATATTCGAGTTTTATCTTCTCGAAAGCAAGCGAAAACGGAGACTTTCATTTCACATATACGCGGAAATGTATATTGAAAGTGATTTTAGCGGAGGTAACCCAGAAAATCGGGTCTCTTCAGGTGCAACGCTGATGCAACGAAAATTAGCGATTGGTCGATTTGGGTCACGTGATTCGTGAGGGGGCGTGGGATAGACCTCGAATAAGAGTGGCGTTGTCTGGTATTGAACGATCGTGCCTGTAATTTGTTTTCTATCGATTCAAACGTTTGCACATCAATAAAATTGTATGGTAAAAAAGTCGTCAGAACAGTTGCTTCTGGGTCTTTCAGTGAGACAAATCGTACTGTGATACAAGTCGTGTTTCAAACTCTTTTTCTTTTTCTCTCTCTCGAAAACTGAATCTCGAATTTTTTTCTTACTTTTTTCACTTGATACAAGCTTACACGCGTTGGGACGCCTTTCGTATACTTTCAGGAAATATTCTGAGTAGGATATTCTATTATTGGAAGTCGATCAACGAGAACCGATAAAACTCTATGAATCTTTTATGCCGGCTCGTCTTCACGATTGTTCGTCTCGCGTTTGGTATTTCCCGGACCGATTACGAAATTACGCGTTCTAAATGCGAGCCGTGCTCGCATACGTGAGAGGACGCCTAATTGAAAGGAATCGCCCGCTTGAATAGGCAAAAATCTCAAATACAACGTGTGCGGATAGTAATCGAGTGACCTTTGTCAAGCCTGTTCTTTCTAGTCCAATTGAGTTGCCAAAACATAAAGACGCGTCATTCGACAAAGTAAGAAACTCATTTTCGACTAATAATCACAATTTGCACGACAAAGAAGATACATATCGAGAACTAATCTCGTCTCGTAGGAGTCAAATTTTTATCGATTCCATTGATTTTGTCACGTTTCACTCTCTTCTGGGTGACAAAAGTGACAAAACGAAAAATACGAGTACAAAGCGTTTTATCCGAGGAAGCAAGTTTTGCCTTCGGCGTCTCAAACGAACTTCAGTGAACATCGGACGTAATTCGTTTGAAGAGTTACGAAATTCAACTCCTGTTATTATTTTCAATGCGTCGAAAGCTTATCGACGCTTATCGACACTCTAGTGCATATTTTCAATATCGAAGACTGAAAACATGTTGAACGTTTCAGTGAATCATGCCATAGTTCCATCGAGCAAAATTGAACTCGCATGTGCGTCTTTAACGACTATTTATACTCGAGCCTGTGACTTCTGTTCCCATACAGTATTACCGTCCTCGCAGCCTCGTCGTCGTCGATGCTCGTGTTTCCATTAGGCGGTCGTGTTGATACTCGGGAGAGAAGGTCAGTGAATTTCGAGTTATTACCATCTCGTTGTTTCCCCGACGAGGAGCAAAATCGAGGTTTCGTGTCGCTTCGTCGCGCGAGACAAAAGCAAAAAAAGAACTTTCGACCAGCCTCGTACGGCACGCGGGTTGTTTTTCAAGCGAACGAGGAGGGGAAAGGAAAGGGGAAAAGTGCGAGGGAGACGGTGGTAGTAGACGGGACAGGTGTCCGGCGGCCATCTTGGTCTTCATCGAAGCCTCTCGCGCGCGTTCAGAATGTCAGCCCAGGCTAAGGTCGAACGAGACGCACGAAGAAAGCGGCATTCGGCACATCCTACAAAATTCATGAGCCGTGAAATTCGAGACTCCGGGCATGATCGAATCGCTTCTGCTCGGATAAGAGCGAATATGTCGTTTCCCTGTTGCGATACGCGCGTGCAAAAAGGGGGAGAAAGACGTCTTTGTGTCGTCTCGACGCTTTCGGAGTGACGGAGTAGGGAAAGTCGAACGTTCTTCTGGTTTCTTAACCAGTGTTTACTGCTTGATGAACACACCGCGTATTTTTAGACCACGTTTCCAACGTATACACGTGTGTCTAAATCTTGTACCGTTTCTCCGAATTGCATCTTATATTAGAGACTTAAAATTCTGTAGAGGCATTTTTGGCCTGATGAAATGTAGCTCTCTGAGAAAAGAATAACAATGTTGCGATAATTATAACTTGATCAATCTTCTGATATTTAACAAATATCGTAGTAAAAATCGTTCCGGGGTGGGGAACGTCGTGGCAAATTGGAATCGGATGATCTCTCGGTGAATTTAAAGGCTTGCCTCTCCCGGTGTGTTTAGATGTTGGGATACTCGAGACAGAGGCTAATCTGTGGTATCGTATACTCGGGTCACGAATTGTAAACAGGAACGTCGACCGATCAATGGCCTCTCCAGGAAATTCGTCTCCCAGCCTGTTTTCCGAGCCGCATTCCAATGATCCGTCTCGCCTTCACCGGCGCGTCTCGTGTTTAGTAAATATTACATGAAAATAAATCCCGTGTTTCGCCGAGTAAAGTGAAAGTGCCGAAGGTCGTGACAGAACTGTATACGCTCTTATTTAACATTCAGACGCCACGTGTGTATCTGTAAATGTTAAAAATCATTATTATATTTTATAGAAAAAGTATTTTTATTATAATCTCCTTATATTACTTACTACAGAAAATCCCAAGTTACAATTTTAAACTAGCGAAATTTTCCAAATATTGAAACAACATATTGGCACGTGTAGTAAATATTTGAATAATCTCAAGTTCGTGTAACTCGTGTTTCGTCGTGCCTCGTGGTATACTTACGTATACGGCAACAAATAATTTTTTTGTGACATACTTGTAATGTCTGCTTCCTCTCGATTGCTGTTGTCAAATGATACGTTTCATTTTTTATAGTATATTTCGTATTATATGCCGAAAGGCAAACGAACTTAAGCCGCATATAACCCAACACACGCACAAAAGTATCTGGGAATACTGGATAGGTGTCGTAGCTGCGTGTTTCAGAATTCCACGCGAATTATCCGAGAGTTAACGTTAATCGCAACAGGCGACAGTTTGTATTTCTTGGTAACTCGTTAGACGGCCCCCGCTATGTAGGTTAACAATGGATTTCGCATTTCTCGTTCGCCGCGCGAGATGTTCCTAAACTGCGTAGTTTAAGTTCGGAATCTGTTCCATCTACTACGGAGAGTTGGCGTTTCCTGGAAAACGGTTCTCGAGAGGCGAACCTCGTCGGTTTGCGATTGCCGAAGATACTCAAACAGTTGTAAACGTAATAACTATTTGCGATATGATCGCGCTAGGCTCGGAGTAGCGCAACAAACCGAAGCGATCGCAGCGAGACGAGCCACAATTTCCATCCGACTTCCCTCGATACCGTCGCGTCGTAACTTTCGCGACCTTAATTCTCGCCCGCAGATCGGAGATCTCTTCTATTTTAATTTCTTCATTAATCTTGATTCGTACGATAGCGTAAATCCTAACGGGAAGAAAGAAAGTTGAGAAATTCTCAGTTTTAGTTGTACATAAATCTGTTGCGTAATTAAACTGTAAACTGTAAATTCTGTTCAAAGTCGTGTTGGATTACTAAAAATTAAGGCAGAGAATTCTGAGAGTCGAAAATAAAGTTATTAATCCATGTCTTTCCAAAAAAAAAAATTATTGTGTGTATATATATTTGTTTATATATTATATATATATATTTGTGTGTGTGTATTTTCTTTGTGTGTGTGTGTGTGTGTGTGTATATATATATATATTGTTTTGTGTGTGTGTGTGTGTGTGTGTGTGTGTGTGTGTGTGTGTGTGTGTGTGTGTGTGTGTGTGTGTGTGTGTGTGTGTTATTGTGTATATATATATTTTCTTTGTGTATATATATATATATATCTATTGTTTTGTGTGTGTGTGTGTGTGTGTGTGTATTATTGTGTATATATATATTTTCTTTGTGTGTATATATATATCTATTGTTTTGTGTGTGTGTGTGTGTGTGTTTTATTTGTGTATATATATATCTATTATTGTGTATATATACATATCTTTTATTTGTATATATATATATATATATATATATCTTTTATTTGTGTGTATATATATATATATCTATTGTGTGTATATATATATATGTATATATCTGTACATATATATAGAAAGTGTTATATATCGGTTATACGTGTATAAGAAGAGGCTCGACGAGCAAAACAAAAGAGGCCGCAGGACAAGGATGCGTAAGGCCTTTTTTGGTGATATTTGCCGTGTATTGAAGAGTGGTTCTGGTCAGGCCGGTCTGGAGACGACCGGATTTTTCAAAGGTTGCCCGCAGCTCAGGAACAACCTGTCCTGTTCCCATACCGGACTAGTTTATCGACCGGCTCCTTGCCGCTCCGGCTCGCTCGATTTCCGAGCACAACGCCAAAGAAAAGGGACAAAAGAGAAGGAATTCCTGTCTTCTCGTCCTTCCACACCCGTCTCCTCGCCTCCGTTCGATCAATCGTTTCTCTCCTTCTCCAACCGATTTCTCATCCGCTCGACCGAAGCTGAACGCGAAGCTAAAAATTTCAGACTTCGTCTTCTACCTCGGAGTTGAATTTTTCTTCCGGTTCAAGTTCGAGAAAAGTAGAAATTCGCTCTGCAAAACGAATAATTAAAATTAATTCAACGCGAAGAAGTTCCACTTCCGAATTTGTATCGAACTTTGAGGGAAGCTTCGTTTTATTATTGGTAGGCGAGTTTTGCGAAGGAAATTAGTTCTCGAAGACGTTATTAAACATCGAGTGGCAATGTTTAAATTAACGCGACGTAGTTTCGCCGTGGTTACACGTGTTCTTTTTTTACTTTCTCGCCCGGGCGGCACGAAAGTTGGGAAACTGGCGTTCGCAATGCCGCGTAAAACTTTGCCCATAAAATTAAAAGTTTCGCCGGCGAGCGAATCCTACTACGGTTTGACTCTAAAAACCTCTGGACTCTAACGTTCCCTGCGCAACGACCACACCGCTCCAAAGAAACTTCTTGCTCTTGATTTATGTATAACTGTTCGCTCGAACCTGTTCCTGCCCCGTTCGGCCTATTTTCCTTCCTTTTATCGCCACCAGCCCGTAAGATTACTTCCTAAGACGTTATACTCTCTTCCTAGGGTACTAATTCTCCCAACGGCACGTATAATTTTCATTCAGTTTCGCGTAAACAGGGAAAAGAGGTTGAAGTACTCTTTGGAAACTGGTACTTGAAAGTTTTTTCAATTCTACGCAATGTTCAAAATCAAAATAAACTAAAAAGAGTAGGTAAGTTTCGCGATTTTTATCTTCCTAAAAGGAAAAGGTGCCTGATCCAAAGTTGGAGAAGAGAAAGAAAAAGTTGACCTAGGCTAGACAATGAGTCGAGTCCTCAACCACGCGTTTCAATTTGCATAATTAAAGACGCTCGCTCACCGATGGAGAAAAGAAACGAGCGATCGTGAACCTCATCGAGGCGAGGTGTCGTTTGGAATAAATCGCACGACCGACAAAAGAATGTCGACACGACGATGATAATTACGGCGAAGGCGGAAAACGCTGCTCGACTTATGCAGATCGAACGAGTCAGCCGCTCGCTTTTTTCCAAATGTAAATCGCCTCGGTTGCAGAAACTGGTTCCGGTACGTACGTCTAAGCGCGGTAATAAGCCTCGTTCTTGGAACGGAGTCCTCGAGTTCGGATCCTGCATCTCGTGGAAAACGCATCGGTTCGTTTCTCCTCTTCGCCCACGACTTTTTTTGCGTTAATAACAACGAAACGTGTACTTCCCTCGTCGCTCTTCGTTGTATGGGGTTTCACAGTCGGCTGGAAATCGGCTCTTCCCCTGGGATACTCTGCACGTACCGTTTTAATTTCGAGTCTCTACAATTTATCGTTGTGGACACTTGAGAACAGCTCGAGTGACACTTTTGCGATAGTGTTTGCTTCAGAATTGCCAAAATGGTCAAAATGGCCGTTTGAACGGTGTGCTTTTCCAAAATACACAAACAAAGACTCGTGTATTGCCCCTCTATTGTATTATAAGAATTTTCTTTCACTTTATCCGAGGGAAATTATTTTTATTAATTTTCAATTATTTAATTAATTTTTTAACGCTCAAACTTTCTGTTTCTGAGTCTACAGCGTGAAGCTTCACCTAACCTAAAAAGCGCGGGAAAGTTAAGAAATTGATACGTTCTAAACGCAATTGTAAAAAAGGAAATTCGCCAATTATAAATCAACGATGTGGCAGCGAGCTGTTGTCAACAAATCTCTTTAACGTTATTCCGACTGTAGAAAAATCCAAAAGTCACTCATTACTGCGCGGAGAGGAAACTCGGGTTTCGCAAGGAAAGAAACGAAATCGCGGGTAACATTTGGGAAGAGAATTTTTCGATTTTCATCGAATGGGCGCGCGCTGGTTGATTTGCTACGAAGCTGCGACTCGAGAGGTCGGACAGCAACGTGCGCACGCGATGATAATACGCAGTCTCCGTGCGAGGCAAACACAGAAGCTCGATAAAAGATAACCTCCCTCCCCCGTTCGAGGCAGCGATAACGACAGATGTCTTCGGGCGGGCGCGAGTGGAAAAGCGTGGCCTCGCGAGGAGAGAGCGATCCCCGAGGAAACGCCTGTTCGTTTTCAAAATGCTTTTGGTTTCGAGCGTTAGCGAAACGTGAAAAATGGCACGGCGGAGGAGAGCAGCACGACGGGAGAAATGGCGAGTGGGCATTTATCATCCGCAGATCCGACGCGTTTGCACGTAACAGTATAAATAACTTGCGCAAGCATTAATGAATGCTTATCTAGCTGTGAGCCCCCGGTTAAAAAGTCACGATATGCACGCCAGCCAGCCAGCCAGCCACCGTCGACGTTATTATCGCGACTCTTTTAATACGAGTGCATGCACCAACACACGTGCAGGCGATCTCTCTCCCTGTGTATTTTTGTACACACAGCTTTTAACGGGCTGCTAAGTTTGCTCGATGTCGTCCGGCGAAGCGAAATAAAAGCTCTTCTCAACGGTAAAAGTCGATTTCGTCGTTGACCGAGCGACTGACCTTTGGAGATTGCAGGTCAGACGATGCATGAGTCACCGGGGCTCTCGCGTCTTACGTAAACGTTCTTTTCCAAATAACGCGCTTCCGCCTCTGTCTTTTTCATTTTTTTTTTTCGCGCAATAATCTTGCGATGACAAAGTGAGAGATTTATAAAAAAAATTTTTATTAACGTACAGTCGAATGCATTTTATGTACTACGAAGGGATAAAATATTTGTCTTGGCTCAAGGATGAATACTTGTCGTTGTTTCTTTTGAGATTGTTCTATTTGTTTCTTGCACGTTCGAGTCGATCGGTAGGGTGACGAAAACATTCAAGAGTAATATCTCGTGATGTCGGAGCGACTTCTCTGGTGGGTAGGCGAATGAAATCTACGAGGGTCGGACGAATACAAATCGATGGAAGAATTTTATTCGCGCTGGCATAAATTACGCAGGTGTTCTTAACACCGCGATCATCTACCAACTCCTCCGTGATAAGCTCCTGCTATCGTAAATATCAACTGAAAAATCGCGTTACCAGCATTTAGCTATTTGCATTTCCCGTCTTGTCTCGAATCAATAAATTGTGTATAAACCTCTCTCTACCACGCGAATGCGTAAACTGTGTTTCTTTTCTTTTTTTTTTTTTAGAAAAGTATTTTTAAATTGTAGTATTTATTCTAATTTTTTAGAAAAGTATTTTATAGAACTACCTGCGCTGTGGTTAAGGTAATTGGCTACAACGACGGAGGACCCAGGTTCGAATCCCCTGGCCTAGCTTTTGTGTTTACATAGTAGTGTATTCTCCTTTGTTCCGTGACGGAAGTTTTCCTACTACATTTAGAAGGGGGGGCAGATCACCTAACTTCTAAGATTGCGCAGTACGTCCAGATAAAAACATTATGAGATAAAAGGCCCCCAATTTGACGACAATGTGAAAACCTGGGGGAAGCTGCGAAACTCCCCCAGTTAAATGTAGTATCAAGTATTTTTAAATTGGAGTAAATAGTTTTACAGGGGGTCAACTCTCAAGTTCCAAACAAGGATACACTTTCGTTCAAAAGTTTGGAGGTTTGATTCTCCAAAGTTCTTTCTAAAATCCTAACCGTACTAACTACAAAATGGCAAACTTGAGTGTTAATCTCAAATAAACAACCGATGAGAAAGAACTCGAATTTCAAATTCCGCGATATCTCGAAAGATACCGCTCGATCTTAACGTACTAACTACAAAATGGCAAACTTCAGTGTCAGCTCCAATCTCAAATAAACAACCGACGAGAAAGAAATCGAATTTCAAATTCCGCGATATCTCGAAAGATAGCGCTCGATCGAGTAAAAATAAACAAATAAAAATAATCGAGCTGGGGGGGGAGTTAGCGGAGCGTATCAAAAGACGTGTTTCTGGATCGACGGTCGTGTAACCTTGAAACTTTTCTGTGTGCTGCAGGGAGCGGCGAGAAGCGGAAGCCCGGCTGGAGAAGCGTGAACGCGAGAGGGAGGCCAAGATGGAAAGGGAGAGACTGGAGAAGCAAAGGGCCGCCGAGCAGGCAGTTCACAAGCACTTCGAGGAGTCCCTCAGGCTGGCGCAACAAAAGGTTAGTCAGCCTTTACTGCCTGTTTTTCTCTTGCTGCGCGTGTTTTTAATGACCTCCGGCCTCCGACCAGCGTTGCACAGCGGCGTGTCTAACAGATGCTCGACAGAAAGGAAAAAAAAAAAATCCGATATTATGCCCGTCGACTTAAACGACCGATTTCTAACGACCCTCTCCGCCATTTCTCCGTTTTCTATTTTTCCTTTCCTCGTTTCGACGAACCTCTCGTTCTGGAGCACACGTACGTGCTGGTCGATCGATTTATCATCCTGAATTTTGCCTATCGACGAACCCTCGCTGGTATTCAATTCTTTTTTACAATTCAAGTCCAATTTGATCCTCTGCCCAATTGTGTGTTGGGAAATATACTCGTCGACGTCTCGAGTTGAACGAATCAAACGGCGGCTGCAAACATTTGCCGAGTATCTTCGCGTGCCGTAAATGGAAAATGACAAAGAAGAAGAAGAACTTTCGTCGCGCGTGACGGGTTGAAGAAAGTTCAGCCTTCTCCCCTTTAATTTTTCAAGTTCTCGCCGCGAGCGAACGATACGCGGACTCCGGGAAATCCCGGAAGTTTGACTCGCGAGTTTCTCGCGACCCCGAAAGTCAAACAATCTCGGGTGTGCTAACGAGGACATCGCGATGCGTCACTTGTCGCGCCTCTCGTTGCACGTTGCAGACTGCCGGCAAAGGCAAGGAATATATATTTTTATCGCGCGTCTCAGCTAAAGAGCCGACAGTTCAAATATTTAACAGCCGGGCTCGATTATGCAAGCAACGTCCAAGGGCGACGTCTCGGAAATTCTGAGAACTTGGCAGCCACTTGTTTGCACCGGCATTCCGCGGAAGTCGCTGCAGATTTCCGAGTAAGAATGGTGGCGATTCGTGTTCGTCAATACATTGCTCGTTAACATCGAGACGTTACACCGTTGACCCCTCGAATCGTCACAGAACAGTCTGCAGTCGATTTCATCAATGAAAGTTATTTTAACGGGGTAACCCGGAAAATTGGGCTCTTCAGGTGCAACGCTGATGCAACGAAAATTAGCGATTGGTTGATGTGGGTCACGTGATTCGCGAGGGGGCGCGGGGTAGACCTCGAGTAGGAGTGGCGTTGTCTGCTACTGAGCGTTCGCGCCTGTAGTCGTGCAGTTTTTCCTCTGTTATTTTCTTTTTTCTTTTTTCTCTTTTTTGCGCACGTATACTGTTATTTATCGTTCTATCTTTATTGTCGATT
This sequence comes from Melipona bicolor, assembly GCA_030673865.1. Lineage (NCBI taxonomy): Eukaryota > Metazoa > Arthropoda > Insecta > Hymenoptera > Apidae > Melipona > Melipona bicolor. The sequence continues at coordinate 2,519,790 of JAHYIQ010000007.1, read as the reverse complement.
AAAACGATAAAGTCTCGCTGCTCATCCGAACGTGAAATTCTATCACACGAATGGGAAAGTACATAAACTTGAATTATATAAACTATTCGTTCCGTAACGTGTTTGTATAAACGGAGTTTTACTGTATTAATATTGATATACGTCACCTTTATTATATATTAACGTAGTCTTTCGAGAAAGTTGTAAAAGTTTCCTCATTTCATTGCACGGGTATGGAATTAATATTTCAATTCCAGTGTGAAAGTTTATCATGAATTCTAGCCGTTTTGTATGAAACGAATCTGTCAAAGCAAATTGATCCTCCATAAACCAAATATCCTGTAACTCTTAATCGAAAGGAAAATGCCCCTAAGCTTTAATCCTTTTCTATTTATTGTTATTTCGCCGTCCCTTGTTCGAGGGAAAATTTTCGAGGTACTAGACCTCCAGGTCGATCGTGCACATTCCGATTGACCCTTTCAACGGTAAACAGCTTTTCATTCAAGTTTTTCAAAAATAGTTTGCACTAGTTAGATACGTTTATCAATAAATTACCGATTGCTCGTAGAAAAAAGAAGAAGAAAACAATTTGATTTATTGTTATTTTTACAACCATTAAATATATTTGCACTCGCACGTTTCTTGAATATTCAGTTAAACAAATTCTTACATGTTCAATTTGAACATTCACGTTAATTGAATTCAAATATAAAGATTTCAACTCCTGTTACAAAGAAATCGTTTTGAAGAAATAAGAAATGAACGTGTAGCAAGCTTCATTCACTGGATTAACAAATTTTACTTAATGCCCTAAATTTCTATCACCTGAATGAAAAATAAGTGGTTAATGGGAAAAGATTGGTATTTGTATGAAACTCCAATCGTAGAAAACTGTTTGCTGGAAAGGGTTAAAAACTTGCCGCACACGAAAGGGAGAGAAGTACCAATTTGTCCCTGCTGGCAAATTGATTGCGTTTGGTGATTAAAAAGTTAACGAATCGACTTGATTATCAAATTTGCAAGCCGCGGAGCTTGCAGCAGCAGCAGCTTTCGGCAGAGCCTGACTCGAAAGAGCAGCCGGGGGAGGGTTTCGCCGACCTCGAATTAAATGCGAATATCCACGGGGAAGTTGGTTGCTGAAACTGTTCGTGCAAACAATTTAGCGCATTTACCGCCGCAGTGAATCGACCGGTGTCTCGTCGAAAGCGAGTATTTCCCTCGCAGACCGCAGCCCCAGTTCGCCAACTGTTCGAAATTCCGTTTGCGGAATTTTCAGCCAACTTTGTATTCGATGCGCACCGGTGGTAACGAGAAATTTTCCAAAACCCAACCCCCTCCCCCGTTACCGTCCCATAAAATCCGATCAAGTTTCCAACGCTTCGAATTCCAAAGCGACTGGCTATTCCCCCGACTTCGAAAGGGGTGGGAAAAAAGACACCGACAAATCCTAATTCTTTGGATACCCACCGGCGCTGAAACGTCATAAAAATGGCAAAACGTGGCTTTTCTGTGTGAAAGTTTCAATCAAGTTTCGGGGCATTTAATTCTAATTCTGTTGACTCTGTATTCTGATATATAGATCTGCATTTTTGTGAATGCAACTGATGTAATAGCAGCTAACTAAGACTCGCCTGTTAAAAATCTTAACGAGCGTAACATGTGTTGTTACATACGTACAGTTTCGTGCAGGCGATTCTGTACGAGATTGGATCGAATTCCCAGTTATTTCCAACTTGAAAAAAAAGAAAAAATAAAAAAAGAAGAAAGTTGCCAACTTGAAAAAAAAAAATAAAAGAAGAAGAAAGTTGCCAACTTGAAAAAAAAAAATAAAAGAAGAAGAAAGTTGCCAATTTGAAGAAAAATAAAAAAAGAAAGAAAGTTACATCCAACAAAAATCAATACGAACAGCTACGAGACAAAATACGAACGATCTCGTCAACGTGCACGGTTCTGTAAAGCGGCGAAGAAATTCGGAGAGGGGAAGGAAGAAGCGGCGGAGGGGAGGAGAAACGAGAGCGTGATCGTTGTACGAGGGTGGCCGCACGTACAACGGGGGAGAAAGAGGGATAATCCGAGAGCAGCGTTCTCCCGGGGTTTCAGGGTCTCCTCGTGCGTTTCCCTGGGAGAGAAGGGTGTGTTCCCAGAGCAGATACGGGTAGGGATGCTGAGAGAAAGAGAGAGGAGGGGGGCGAGGCGCGAGGGGTTGGAGGGGGAGCAGAGGCAATCAATGCATTCCAGCACCTGCCTTTTGTGCCTGTTACAGCTCTGACAGTCACCCAAAACCTGCCCCGCGTGTTCTGTGTACTTCCCTGCGTGGCCTGCTCCGCAGCGTCTCTCATTCTCTCCCGTTCTCTTCGTTTCTCCCTTTGTGCGTTGCACATGGACTGCGAATTTCTCTCTGGTAGCTCTTTAGCGAGCAGAAGGATTCGCTCCAAGAATTTAATTTCGTCGAGTTCGAACTCACCCGGCAGCCAATTTTCGAGTTGTTGTAATTCGCCGATCTAGATCATTTTATCGCAAGCTGTTGGTCTGCATCTTCGTTCTAAGGTTTAGGTTAGGTTTACTACATTTTCGCAAAGACACCGTGTTGGAATATTTTGGTAAAGGAGAAAGAATGACACTACGAGGGATAATAATTTCAATGATACAATTTTTCATCGAAATTGACGTTAGGTTGATTATTACACAGCCTAACGTATGGTTACTATCGATCGACTCGACTTTTGGTTAGATTTAGGTTAGGTTTACTACATTTTCGCAAAGACACCGTGTTGGAATATTTTGGTAAAGGAGAAAGAATGACACTACGAGGGATAATAGTTTTAATGATACAATTTTTCATCGAAATTGACGTTAGGTTGATTATTACACAGCCTAACGTGTGGTTACTATCGATCGACTCGAACTTTTGTAAACGTAGGATTGCAAAGTGTTTTGTCATTGATTTCGTTTGAACACGTGGGAATGCGCGTGCGTTTGATGACGTGGAACGTTTTCAATAGCTGTTGAACGTTCCACTTTATCCAGGGTTTTGCCGGTGGAATCTTACGCAACGGAGATAACGACTTTTGTGTTAAGAACTTGTGGAAGTTATGCCGAAACCTTATCTCTTTCCTGGGAAGGACAGCGTGTCGTTTTATCAAACCTTGTACAAGCTCAATTTCGAGTCGCCTCGTAATTAGAATATTTGTTTCATTAACATTTATTCAATCGTTATTAACAGAGTATTGTTTTTCATACTGTAACTTAATTTTAAACGCAGAAATTTCAGGTAATATATCGGCGCACATGTTGACGCCGAGAGAAGAATTTGGCGCACAGTAGAGTTTCTAGAGAAATAATTATTCTCAAGTATAAATATTAATTGAAAGCTAATAAAGTATTTAATAGATATTTCGAATTACATAGAAATAAAGTGAAATATTCAAAATAGAGTATCTATCACAATATACAACAACAAGCCATAGTAACAATTTTACTAGTAAATAAATTTACTTTAAGTGGCGACAAATTTAGAATTTCTGCTTCCTTCGGTTACGTTCGCCCTCGAGCGAATTATAATAAATTCACGAAACGTTTTCGATCCCCTCTCGTGTCTTGAATGAAGACCAGTTTTTGAAAGAAAAGTTCCAAGGGAAGGTTGAGAACCGCTGGGAGGACATATTACGAACACGCATATATACATATATATATATATGTATAGGTGCGTAAACCCATGCGAGAAGAGCATCCTTTCAGGTCGAGATCCAGAAGTTTACCCGCCCTTCCACTCTACGAAAAATGTCCTGCCAGTCCCTCGTCGGCTTTCGTCCTGCTCGCACGACCCTGTCACCTCGTGTCTTGTGAATCACCTCCGATCTCGGTTGAAAAAAGAAGAAGAAGAAGAAGAAGAAGAAAAAGTTACGTGCAAATACCGTTCGATTCGAACTTCATAAATCTTCTCGTTTCTTTCCTCTCCGTCTTTCTTCGCCTCTTCTTCGCAGATAAACCTCGATATCAGCCTATTAGCCAAGTGTGTTTTCCATTTCGTCGCCTCTCAGATAAAGAGCGTGCGCGAGCGGGAGCGCGTGTGTGTCTCGGCGATCAATCGTGTTTCGTCAGAGTTTCGGGGAAAAACTCGGAGTAAAAATTCGGCAGTGGCTGCGACACGAGCTTCTTTGAAGAAACTTCCAGCGCGTCTATCTGGCCATTCAATTCTTTCTTTTTCTTCGTGCGATATACTTGGCACGAGAGAATACGATACCGTTATCTGTGAATCAGTGCTCGACGTGACTGGCCGGTTTAAACACGCGCGCAAAGGCTGCAATTAGGATTTTAAAAAGGGTCCTTGGCGTCTACGTTTTCAAGGTAAGCATCAAGTCAGAGTAATTAGTCAGAGTTGATTTTGGCAATGTTCGTCCGTTTGTCGTTTTCGTCTAAAACGAGCCTCTTTACATTTGAGCTGGGAAAAAAGGTGAGATGGAAACGAGAAATTAGACATTGGACGTTTATTTGTATTTCCCGAAGTAAGAGACTATTGCAGAAATGCTAGCTCTAGAAATATTAAGTGATATAGATAACTCTTGGATAGGAAATTGAGGAACGTTCTGCATATATATATATAGGTATTAATTTGGAAATTAAGAAATTTTCCGAGAATAGAATTTCCTTCAAATGGGTATTGATTACCGATTAATGGGAAATTTAGAAATTCCCAAAGGTCACGAGTTCCCTAAACACAGGGTTCAGGATTCTATTTCCTAAAAATAGAATATTTCTCAAAACCTGACCCGACCCCGAACTCGTGAAATATACATATTCCAAGAAGAAAAAACATTTCCCCCCAACTTGTGATTTTCATAGAAAAATATACGTAATTCGATTCAAAAGTGTATATATATATATATTTTTTTTTATGGTTATGAAAATATCTTTTCTTCTTGGAATATATATATATATATATATATATTTCTCGAATATTTCGGGATCGGGTCAGGTTTTGGGAAATATTATATATACGTATATCGCAGAAGATCGTCGAAAGAATTGCAAGACGGAGGTGGACGGTTGGTTAGACGACCTTGCAGAAATCCACGAGAAGCAGAGAGAACGACCGATGGCGTTATGTTTGCACCGCGATAACGCCCTATCTGCCGCGGTTGATAACAATGCCAGCAACAGAGCGATGTGTACCCAACGATAAATTCGTTTTTTTATTTTTTTTTGTGACTCTCGTTGAAATCGCTGTTCTTGGCGAATACGCGTTTCGCGTACTCGGCTCCGCAAGGACACCGAAGACGACGCGTACGTTTCTGGGCCGCTTTGAAGGCTGGCTCGCCATTCGTGGAAGCTTCGGAAAAAAGCCTCTTCCCCTCCCTTTGTGCACAACGGCCTTTTATTCACCGCCTGAATTCACGTGTACGAATCCATCGCTCGTTCCGCTGCTTCTCCGCCGTCAAACGTGAACGACAGCCGTGCCTCGATTCAGGTATTAGGTCGCTCGATAAGTTTATCACGCCGTCATTTAGGTCGCCGGTTGAAAGTAGACCTGGATATTTTTATTTCGAACCGGATGCACGGAACAACGACTTTTGTGCGAGTCGCCTACTTATTTTTATTGCAGTAACGTGGCAGAACGAGTCAAATAAGAGCGGTGTTTTATTTTAGTGGATTAGCTCTCAACTTTCGAGTAGTAACGAGGCATTGTGATTGAAATAGTTGTCCAATTGTAAAGTTGAGAATTTAAGATAGTTTTTGTGCGTCAACGGCGAAGAAACTGTCGTTTGTGCAAATTCGGAACTGGATAACCCGGTTGTATTTGAAAGTTTTCGTTTTTTAATCTTCTGTCAATTCAATAAAATTAATTAAAAAAAAACTGCACGACTTGTACCCCAGTATGATTCGTCTCACTGTAAGGCCCAGAAGCAACTGTTCCGACTAGGAAATGAAGACGACTTTTTTGCCATAAAATTTTATTGATACGCAAACATTTGAATCGCTCAGTACCAGACAACGCCACGCCACTCGCGAACCACGTGACCCAAATCAACCAATCGCTAATTTTCGTTGCATCAGCGTTGCACCTGAAGAGGCCCGATTTTCTGGGTTACCACCGCTAAAATCACTTTCAGTGATAAAAAAAAAAAACGGGTCATTCAGAAACCACTGTTTTGATAAGACAGGAAAAAGTGACGATTCTTCTCAGGAAAATGGCGCTATTCCTTTACTTAAGCATTCGCTTACATCGTCATTTCCTAGCAAACAATAATTATTATTCTCTAGTAATTTATTTAATAATTTCTTTTTAAGAATCTATCGCTGCATTTATCTAGCAAAAATCGAGAAAAATTGATGAGAAACAGAGTTTTGATTTCCAAGATGCAGATGTTTCTTTCTCGTAAGAAGGAATCGTCTTTGAAACGTTAAACAAGAACTTCTCCCAGAACACTCGAGAGTTTAAAACCACACTCGAAGGCAGGAAGACAGGGCACTCGAAATTTTTTTTTGTTTTGTTTTTTCTTTTTTGTGAAAGTCATCCTCGTACAGCTACACGTAAGAGAGTGTACACGAGATGAGTAGCGATCTGGTGTAACGTGGGCAAATGCATACATAGCACGGAGCGGTTCATCTCGATCGAGAAACTATTCACCGTGTGTTTATTGTAGCAACGAAACCCAGTGCACGATGTCGGTTTATTTATGTGACAAGAGAGAAAGAGAGGGAAAGAGAGAGAGAGATGCCAGGTTGTGCGTCTAGTGTTTCCAAGTGGTATTTGCAATGCAAAACTCGATCGGCACGAAGGTCATTAATTATGCACTCCACGGTACGCAACAATAGAACTCGATGGTGTTTCGTGCTACGACACACACACATACTCCCACTTTCTTCTCTCTCGGTGTCGTTTCCTCGTCGATAGGCTTAAAGCCAAATTAAAGTCGATACTGCCATTGTTTTCCCGTGTTTCGAATGATTTTTTTTATTCATATTACATTTAGTTACTCTTCGTTAGTTCGAAGTCAGTCAATTTACAAAAATACATAAATTTAAATAATTTATATTCATAATTATCGTATCTAGTTTTTATATCGATGAATATTGGAGAAACTGACTACTAGACTGCGAATTTCACGCGTCTGTAATTTTTAACAAACGTACATATAAACGTGTATATATAAATAAATAGAGTTCCATGCAATTTTTAATTCGGTCAACTTTTGAGACGTACATTTACAAATGTACCACAATTTTTACACGTACTTATATTCGTTACATTCGGAAGGTTTTCAGTTGGAAAGAGATTACGCCACATTGCGATGAGCAGCGCGTTAATTTGAAATTCTCCCTCACACGTGAAGCCGTAAACTCGCAGGTTGACGTGTTCAGCTGTTAATCTCGCCCGTTATGGCACCGAGTTACAGCCGCACGAGGAACGAAGCTTCTAATTGGAACGTATTATTTCTAAACGCACGATAAACCCGAACGCACTTCCTTGTGAATCACGCGGATTAATTAGCCAGCCGGGATTACGGTGGCGGTAATTGGTCGAGGTTACGCATTCTCGTCACGCTACCAGTTGCGCCAGAGATTGGAAAAAAATCATCGAGATACTCGTAAACGAACGTACGTACGTACGCAGAAACGAGCGAAGAAGAAAAATCCCAATCTTTTTGGAGCACTTTTTAAATTCCAAATACAGGTCGGTCACCGAAAGACTGAATGATATACATATAAAACAAAAATAACTTTTACAAACTTTTACAATTTTTTTTTTATTTTTTTTATTTTTTATCACTTTATTTGGGAATATAATTAACTATAAACCTATAAATATAATTGACTCTATAGCTTGCGAAAAAAGAGAACAAAAAAGATTGAGAATGAACAAGTTATGACTTTTTCAAAACCTTCAGTTTTTCAGTGACCTGTTAAGTTTCTATGATTTCTATCAAAGCCAAGAATTTTTTTTGTTTTTTATTAATATCTCGCGTAGCAAAGTATATTTTTTTTACACATAATTTTTTCAAATTACAACAGTATATCCTCCTTTTCAAAGTGTGACAATATACCTCTCTTCAAAAGAGAGGGAAACACATTTCGTTGTAAGTTTTCTCTCCCGACTTTCTCGAGACCCGCTGGACGAAACGGCTGACGTTTCTCCCTCGATTTTCTTCTCCCGCCGAATGAATGGCATCTCGAGCGTGATTCATGGCATTCATGGCATTCAATGGCGTAAACGTCGAATCCCTCCGTGGCTCGGCTGGTCGGGCCCGGCCATTTAATCCGCTGATATATCGCACGTCGGTCACGCATGAAAGTAAAAAGCAACAACGGTTATCTAGACCGGGAGAAACTCGAACATCCATTTGTTCGAGTTGGCGTGCTCCGGTGTGTTGTGCAACGCGCCCGGTATGTGTACTGCAGCGAAGGAAGTCGCAGAAATTAAAATGTACGAGGTTAGCCGCCGTGGTGGTCTCGGTCTTTGTTCTCTCTGCGTTCGGGAGGAATGCCTCGCGTTTCCACCGTGTTTTTAAAACGATCGGGAAGTTTAGAAGAGCAGATCGACTCAAACGTACAAATATTATAATTTAACGTAATTTTCCAATAAAGTATAAAATTGTTACTTTTATTATATTGTATTATTAGTTTTATTTATTTTATTATTTTTTACCAGAAGGTATCTGTATTTGTTATTTTTAATGGAATTGAAAAAGGAACTTATTAATATTTGTTAGAGCAAGAGTATATTATTGCTATTTCTCGTCATTCGAATCCCTTTTCATTCCAGCCTTCGTAATTTCCGCAACGACGTTCCGTCGCAGGCATAATACCATTTTCAATTCTTGTTGGCTAATAGCCTTAACTGTCTCGATCGATCAGAGACAGAAAAGAAAAAAGAAAGGAATAGACGGGCACGGTAAGCTCGTTAAACGAGAGAACGCCTCTCTTGCAACGAGGGAATCGAAGAAATTAAAGTGCACGCTTGCCTAGCTGCACGACACTAGAGAGAGAGAGAGAGAGAGAGAGAGAGAGAGCCTCTTTCCCGCTGAAAAGCACCGCTTCGAGTTCCACCTGACTTACTCCACGTCGTGTCTCCTCTACTCCGGTAGCACAGAGCCCGCCTGTGTTCCTTCGTTGCGTTGGCTCGTCGTAAATTCGCTCTGTACCCACGCCTTCTAATCCTGTGCGAAGTTAATTACCCCGAGCAACTTCTGCAGTATTCCTCTCCGTAGTATGGAGCACCTTCTCGCATAAATCCCGCCTGTCTAGCCACGTACATGCGTGGACGTCTCTTTGCGAGCGTGTACGTATCTGAACCGATGCATCAGTCTCTCGATACATTTTCTGTGTCGTCGCTAACGCAACAACCAACGTTCGTGCAAATTCAGATATTTAACTGCCGAAGTGGTCCAAGTTACTAATTCGTAATTTTTCTTAGACATATTATATTACAGGTGCGAAATAGTCTGTTTTTAGAGGTTTGAATGATTTTTCATTTCATCACTGAAATAACCTAGAAAATCGGGTCCCTTCAGGTGCAACGCTGATGCAACGAAAATTAGCGATTGGCTGATTTGGGTCACGTGATTCGCGAGGGGGCGTAGCGTAGACCTCGAGTAGGAGTGGCGTTGTTTGGTACTGTCGATTCAAACGTTTGCGTATCAATAAAATTTTATGGCAAAAAAGTCGTCTTCATTTCCTAGTCGGAACAGTTGCTTCTGAGCCCTTCAGTGAGACGAATCGTGCTGGGGTACAAATCGTGCAGTTTTTATAAAATACACGAATAAAAGTTTGTGTATTCCATCGTATTTTTATTTGTTTCCCCTTAATATCTTTGACGAAAATTCTATGCTTCGGTCCTTGGTAGTTGCAGCGTTAAAAGAATATTCGCAGCGTTGCACGTTGCTGTTGTAATTCTAATTTACGAGTTGGAAAAAAATCAATTAAGAGTTAGCTGGGCACAGCGCTTGCTTTAGAATTGGACGAAATGCGTATAAATGGTAATTGCAGCGTTTACAATGTAATTACACGCTCATGTTAAATTCACCGCGTTGAGTTAGATTGTGCATAACCACGTTATTAACGCGCAAGTCACTTTTTCTACGCTCATTCTCGCAGAAATATGAATTTGCATAGGAATCTACCCATTACTGTCGTGTAAACCGCCGCTTAAAGAGTCGCGTTATTTTCCATTAGTGAAACTCCGATAATTATATAAATGAAAACAGCACGACAGAAAATTTTCCTTCGCTCGAAATTTCCCATACAAGCGCGATGAGTATCCGCAGTCTCCTCGTCAAACGTATCCAAACGCGAGACAAAGCCTCGGGGCTCCATGTGGCGCTGTCCGTAATTTTTCGTTGAACGAAAATTTCCTTTTGAATGAAATAGGTCGATGGTTTCTGACAGAGAGAAGGAATGAACGGATGAAAGGGCGCGGAGCACCTTTTCGGAGGGGTGTCGTAGCCGAGGGCCAAAGAGCCGGTCCTTTTCGGTTGCATCCTTTTATGTTTGGCTCTGGTTTAAACTCCTCTTTGTCCCCTCAGGATCCTCGTAATTGGGGAATAAATTCCGATGCAGGCAGGACACTGCCATCGGTCCGGAATGATCTCATTTCTCAGAGCACCGCCACGCACGAGAAAATAGTCATCGAATGAGAGAGAGAGAGAGAGAGAGAGAGAGCACGGCCTCGAAAGATAAACGCCTGTATTTTCACATGCTCAAGGCCGGATGCGGATTGATTCACCTGCGCGTAATTTCGTCAATGATTTCATCAATCGACCGGTTCGTTTTCGTCTGTGGGAGAATACCGGTTATTCAGAGTGAAATCGAACACAAACCACTACGACGTCCGAGGTATCGATTCGATTAGAAAGCAAAATGGAAAATGGATGGCGAAAGGACGTGAATTTTGTGAAAAAAACATGTTGACTGCGAACGGTGTCTCTTGACTTCGTTTCTTTGAAACGTTCGCAAAATTGTGTAAATACGCGCAGCCTGTGGCGACGATTATCGATAGCACAAGACTTCCTACTTCTCCGTTGCAATCAGCAGATTATAAATTCAAATTGCTCATTAGAAAACATGACGATAATTTGTTTTCGCAATTATCACGTACGCTGCTGCGAGCCATCGACGATCGCGATAACATTGGAGGCGCTGTTATCAGTTCAGAAGAGTCTTCTTGATCCAACTTTTAATTCAGAGTTAATAAGTCAATTGAGTAATAAACTCAAGAATCGTGGAAACGCGTATTAAATCTGAGTTCGTGGAATAGTTGAGTTCGTCAATCCCCCACCAGTTGGTAATTTCGCTTTGTACGAAAGTTGCAGCTCCTTTTCCAATTTCCCGATTGAAACGCATTTTCACAGGATTGATCAGCAGTTACGGCGGTGACTGACTGCGACTGATATCAAATACGTTTGTCTGACGATGAAAACTGCCGAAGGCGAGGAGACAGGAATTCGAAAATTGCGGGACTGCTGTTGTCGTCGTTTTTTCCTTCCTTGCTCCTCCTCCTCCTCCTCTTCCGTCGTCGCTCTGTTTTCCGAGCGCCGGCTTTCAATTCGACGGAGCGAAACGCGGTTAACTCGCGGAGTCCGCGGGGGAGAGACAGAAATGCGGATAGTCAGCAAGTCGCTCGCGCCCGTTTGCTGACCGGGCACGTACATAGGAAACCTGGAGAGTAGTTTCTCCGCAGCGTCGTCAGCAACTTGCTATCGGGTGGCCCCTCTTACAGTCGTTTGACGTGGTAGCTCGTCTGAAATTTAATGCGACGCCTGCGATTCTGGCAAATATGTTTCTCGCGCCTGTCAGCCAACTTCCTTCCCTCCTACGATAGGATATCTACGTTCCTATTCAAATCGAATTCCCGTTTAATTAATCTCTCCTCGTAGTCGCGTCTTTTTGTTGTTTTCGTGTTGTGAAGGCCAGGAGCTGGGAATGCGTCTATGAGACCAACAAACGTATAAAGGTAATGTAAAAGGGACGCATATTATATCAAATATTCCTTTATGAGACTGATCTGCCCGAAACTACGCGTCTTTTTGTTGTTTTCGTGTTGTTTTCGTGTTGTTAAGGCCAGGAGCTAGGAATGTGTCTGTGACCAAGTCAGCAAACATATAAACGTAATGTAAAAGGGTCGCATACCTGTGCAATATTGTCAGGCCCCAATAAAAAGGGCCAACACGGTTTGAATGAGGCTTTTTCGACAAGTCAGTACAAAGTGTGCTTCCCGTGCCATCTTGTGAGTGCATCACTCGCCTCATTACAAATTCGCTATTCGTCCTTCGAGCCAAGTATGTGTTATTATATACGCAGAGGAACAGGATCGACAACAGTGTAGCATTCGTAGTTTTCGTTCTGTCGTCAGCTACCAGCTGGAAAATTTCGCTTTGTTATCTTTTATCGTTATTGTTAAAACTATTATTTTCATTGTTAGTAGTGAAATTGTATTTCTAGGAAAGTTCGAATTTCGTACGCTTTTCGCTGACCTACATGACGAGAGGTTCGATTTACGTCATTTGTGATCGATTCACAGAGACGAGGCGTCAGTCGTACAGGCACGAAATAGCAGCCAACCTAACCTAATGCTTAATTCAACCGGCGTTTCAACTTTTCTTCGAATCTCTTCCTCGTTCTCAGTTTCTTTTGCTCTTTTCGATTCCGCGAAAGTTTCTTTCAGCATTCCCCTCCGTTAACTCCCTGTCTTCTTTCTCGTTATTCCGGATATCGTTGGAAATCCAGGAACGAAATTCCCTAGATTCTTGATAGACGATTCGCGCGGTTGTTATCTCATAAGTGATTCAAGCTCTTAGCTCGTTAATTCTGGCGGCTTAAACTCAAAGATGACGAGTATATTCGTAAAATATAATTAGTATGTCAAAATTCGTGGAAACATATGCATGGAAGATCTGGGACAGAGGTTAGGCGAAAATTCCCTAGATTGTTAATTGGCCGATTCACGTGATCGTTATCACGCGCGCGGTTTCTCAAACAACGTGAATCAGCCCAACTGTGCCGAAAGATTACCGTACGTGTCGTGTTATCGTACTGTCGAGTGTTTGACTATAGGTGTAAAAAGATCTACGCGACTCGGGTTCTCTCTCCCTTATCGTCTCCTATCATCTCGCCAGCTATCTGTTTGCTAGAAACATAAATACATTTCTCAGCTCCCCGTCTATCGCGATAAGATAGCGAAACGTTGTGTTATTCGCGAACAGATTCGCCCATGGAATCGCTTCGAATTCAACGCTGACACTCTCTTCCACGAGTCCTGCTGTCGTCTCTTTTCTCTGTTCCCTTTAATTTATTTATTTGCGGCTTTCGGACAGAATTGAAACTGGCGATCAAGTTGAAATTTTTAACTAGTACTATCGTGTCAGTCAGTTGGTTTTGACATCGAACATCAAAGTGGTGTCGTTGGGTCGTAGAAGAAACGTGTGCCAAATTATCCAGATTTTATTTTGCATCTTACGTTCTCCGGTTGGCAAGGAAATTCAACGAAATTAGAAACTTCAAAATTGAACGGCCCAGCCTTAAAGTACTATCTCCGGTTGAGAGATTAAATTAAAATCTCTTCCCTTGGATCCTTTGTGTTTCTCTCGAGTCTTCCTTCTTTGTATCAGTTTCCGTTTGCCCGTCGATCTGCTTTTTTTATCCTTTGGCAAACGAAATTCGCTTTCAAGGTAATTTGGATCTTTTTTGATCCCTTTGACCTTGGATCTTTTTCACAGCGTTTATCAACTTGCTCCGCGCAAATTTATTTCCAGTAACCCAGAGAAGTTCCTCGCGACCAGTTTCAAATTGAGGTACTGTGCTTGGAGGAATGATTTTGGTCGCGCATTCGATTTAGATCTGATTTAACCGAGTGTTTGCAACAGAACTGCCCGATAATATTCCGTCGTTGCTATCTTATCGCAATTTTTTTCCCTTTTTCGTGGAAATGTTTTGTCGATTGATAACACACAGATGAGATCAGGCTCGCGTTGTAAAGTGGATCTGTATATTTTGGTCGAGCCGAGTCATTGCTTTCGTCGTTTAATAATTCCCGTTGGGAAATCTGTCGCATTGTTATCGGTGTCTCGTCGTTCGTTAATCCGAAATCTCATTTATTTAGATTGACGTCGCGGTGTAGAACGATTAAAACGTAATCAGATAAATTTCACCTGCCGAAAAATTTTCAAGAGCACGAACGACTCGGGCATGTAATAACGCATAGATGACACAGACATTTTTGTAAAAATTAGCAACTCAGCGTAATCTAAGAAACATGTAGAATTTACTTGACGCTTAATTTGTAGCAAAGTAGCAATTAAAAAACCAAGATTGAAATATCCACATTCGTATCTACAATACGAATTTTTAAATTATATTATGGATAATTGAAAGTTGCAATATGGTGTACGAAAAAATGTATAAAAAATAAAAAAATGTAAAAAAATGTCGGAGCGTGATAATTGTAAGGCCGAAGCCAAAGGAGTTCCAAGTCGGTCTACATTCATTCACGTGAATGTAAATATCGTAACATGGATGTATCACAAATCCATTTCAACGAGAATGATGCAACGCGTTAGAAAAACAAAAAAAAAGGAAAAGAAAAGAAGAAAAATAGACGATTCGAGGAATAGAAGATAACCGTACGAAAAAATAAGATAAATAAAGTATTGGATAACGCAAAAAATGATTACGCCCGAGAGATAGGAAATTTCTGTGCCGAGTGTTAACGTGTTTTCCTCGTTTTTATAGGTTAATGTGCGCGCACAGTCCATCTGAATCGTATCGTTCGCAAGCAATCGAATTATATAGCTACAGTTATCGCGTACAAACCCTCTTATCGGGCTTATCTATCCATAGTCGAGTTAATTAATCGGAGTATAAATAATCATCTTCTCCCTCGTGATCGACGCTCGCCATTCACTCGAAATGTAAATTGGCGCGATAACGATATTCGAATCTTATTTTTGCCGATAAAAACCCGGTTGAACTATCACGAGCGGCAAATATTTGCCGAGTTTCTCAATATTTCCGCTGAGGTCGTTCGACGACCGATCGCGATAAGTATTTTCCACTATGTGGAGCGACTCTTTAACGACGCTCTGAAATCCAAATTTCGTTCGAAACTGTCGATCTTTTATTTTTTCAAGTGTATCGCTACTTGCTCGAACCAGAGTTTTTCCCGCTGGCAATAGATTAATTTTGTTGTTCGAACGGAATATTCATTCGCAATTAGTACCGAAGAGCACGTAAACAGGACACTTTGCACGTACGACATTTACCACGTAGTTTTCGCATTTGCATTTGAAATAGCGAGCTGCAATTTGCGACCGAACGCTTAGAGAAATCACGCTTAACTCTTTCATAGATCAGCGTTTGGTTTATATTCGACGAGACGAGTACACAAGTTTTTCAACGATATTTTTAACGCGCCGTTTCAACGACGCGACGGTTCGAAGGTGAAAGGTTTCGCCAAATCTGTCCCTCTCGTTTCTGACGAACGAGCTCGAGTCGAAGAGAAGCCATCCACCTCCCGCCTCTCTTAATTCGTTTCATTAAAATTTCGCGAATAGATTAATCGAAGCGAGAGAAAGAAAGAGGGGGTGAGAGCTGCAACAAGGGTGGATGATTTGCTTCGAGCCCCTCTTCTCTCTACCAGTCCACCCCCGCATTGATAGCCAGCTCGCTCCCCGGTAAATAATGAATGCCGGGATATTATCGTGCAGACCGGGAGCAGCCAGGGGCCAAGGAGGAAATGAAAGAAACGGCGATTCGAATACAGGCAGGCTGGCTGCTATTTAAATCCAGCTCGGCTGGAATTCAAGATCGTCGCGTTCGAAATTTTTTTTCAACCCAGTTTCATTTACTTGATTTTTTTTTTTTTAAATCAATTTTGATGTCGTGAAATTTCATTTTTTAACCACGGTTAGACGTCTTGATGTCTTTTCATCGTTCGTTCGATAGATTTTATAGTGTTCGAAAAAACCAAGGAAAGAAATCGAAGTATTTACTCGCAAGCAACTATAAAAATTATCCTCCGCGCAGAGAGTCAAAGAGCCATTTTTCTCGCCTCTTTTTTTTTCACACTCTCGAACGTCAAACAAACCCGCGCAGGGAAAAACAGAGAAAAAGGCAAATGAAAGGGGAAGAACAAAGAGTGGCGGGGCTGATGGCGCAAAACGTTTCAATTTCGCGTCCCATTTCCATGGCGTTATTTCTTTCGATGTACAAAACGCTTCGACACACGATCGGCGGGACCAGTTATCGAAAGTGGCCTCGATAGGCGCGGCCACGATTTTAATTCCACGACGATCGTGCGGCGATTAAACGTTTTCAGCGCCGGCCCGATTAGCGCGCGCGCCACGGATAAATAAAATGGAATTGAAGTGTTCGCGATCGGAGATAATCGGCGTAACACGCTCGCAACGTGTAAAGAAGAGAGAGATGGGTAAACGAAACGCGCTTTTCCACCGTTCGCGTCGCGTAAATACCAGAGTCAGGAAATAATACTCGTTTTGAAATAACAGTTAAATATAAATGCATAATTTTGGAAACTTCCCTTCATTTGTTATCCATCCCCCCTATTGCATATTAATATCGCATTCGTTCCGTTTTGCAAATGTAACGTGAAGTTTACGTGATATAATCTTTTCTCGTATTATTAACAAAATTCTGTAAATAATAGTTCTTTTCCAAAGAAATTTATACAGCAAGTAATAAATAAATATATATACTTGGATGTATGTTATATATATTATCACTGAAAGTGATTTTAGCGGGGAAATATATAATCCAGAAAATCGGACCTCTTCAGGTGCAACGCTGATGCAACGAAAATTAGCGATTGGTTGATTTGGGTCACGTGACTCGCGAGGAGGCGTGGTGTAGACCTCGAGTAGGAGTGGCGTTGTGTCTAGTACCGAGTGATCGCGCCTCTAATTTGTTTTGTATCGATTCAAATGTTTGCGTATCAATGAAATTTTATGGCAAAAAAGTCATCTTCATTTCCTAGTCGGAACAGTTGCTTCTGGGCCTTTCAGTGAAACGAATCGTATACTGGGGTACAAGCAGTTTTTTATTATAACGTATATGTACATATACATCTATACATAAGCGGATATTATTCGGGTGGCTGTGGTTATATACGGAGGCTCGTGGAAATTATCACACAAGCAGTCGCCTGACGATTACATAATTGATACGCCACTTACGTTCACCGTGTATAACACGACGATAATACTTCTCTTCCTTTCCTTCTTTTTCAGCCATTAAGTCATCGGGACGAGAAAGTTCTTCGCTTCTCAAAGTCGTTTCGATTTTCGTTCTTTTTTTCTTTTATCGAGACTAACTTTTGTATACCACCACGGAAACTTGACTGTCATCGTTGGTTGCCACTTTATTTTAACTTACAGCAGAGATTCGCACTGGCAGACGAAATATTCCACCGCTGATCACTCCGCTTTTCCATCGTATTTCATTTAACGCGTCGAACATTCATCGTCGCGATTCGAACGACGGCCATGTTTTGCCTACGCGGAGTGTCGTGGAATTCGAAGCCCCGAGTCGAATATCGACTTTGTCTTCTCTAGTTGTTCGATTTAGGTACGAAAGATTCTTCTTTCTTTATATTTTTCTTCTTTTTTTAATTATTAAATTATATCAACACACTGATACATTAATGAAATATAAAATATACCAATATCTGTGCGATAGTTTTAGTCGAATGTGAAAAATGTGATTTTATTTCAAATTTTAAATCACTCATTCGAGACGAGTTACATACCGCATGCGTAATGATCTTGAACTTGAGTTATTAGTCATTAAAGTAAAGATAACATCGTTTCGTAGTAGAAAGAAAATTAAACAAAAAACTGCACAACTTGTACCCCAGTACGATTCGTCTCACTGAAAGGCCCAGGAAACGAAGACGACTTTTTTGCCATAAAATTTCATTGATACGCAAACATTTGACTCGATACAAAACAAATTACAGGCGCGATCGCTCAGTACCAGACAACGCCACTCGCGCGAATCACGTGACCCAGATCAACCAATCGCTAATTTTCGTTGCATCAGCGTTGCACCTGAAGAGGCTAAAATCACTTTCAATGATAAAATATTCCGCTCCCAGGGATTGTCTCGAATGTCTTAAAAAACTCTCGAACCACACCGTATCGTCTACCATACCGCGATCAATTAAAGAGAATTCGATCGTGGTTGGAGTCGTTTAACGGAAAGAGCCCAGCGGGCAGAAGAGCGGTGTTGCTTCTGGCGCGATACGCATCGTCGATGTTAGCGGTTTGCGAAGCAGGAACGCGATGACTCAAGCACCGGCTAGATTTGCTCGCACGGCATGAATCGTTGCGCTCGTTAGGACGCTCGGAGGTTCGCGCGATCACATCCGTGCCCGGTTGCGAAACACACACGGGCAAATTGGTGCACGTTTAAAAAGCGTGACGCTCGCAGACAAGAGCCTCGCCGACTCGAAGAGTGTGTCGACTCTCGGCAGACTCACGACTCGCACCATCGCCACCGCCAGTCGACCGTGATCGATAAAACGAGCACGTTTTTCGTTTGTGCAACCGCACGAAATCGCATCCGCGATATTTATCGCCTAATTTCCCCCCCTTGGAATCGAGCTGACAGTGTCTTGTGATTTTTGGTTGATTCGATTTGACGAAATCCAGCTGTGCTCTCTGGTTGAATTTGAAATGTTGTAAACTGGTATTGTAGTTGGAATATTTTATATTATATGTGATACAAAGTTCATTACCAACAATCCTACAAATAGGTTCACTTTCTCGTTTTTAATATTTTCTCCCGCTAAAATGCACAAAATCGTCAAAGTGCGAACTTTAATACATCGAAGAACTGAACAAGAAATATGACAAAAAAGATACGTACGAAGTATACTAAAACATACAAACGTAATAAAGTTTTACGGGTCAGATTATTTCGCGCCAAGTTCAAGGTTGAATTTCACGCCGAATCTCGCCAGACTTCTGCACGATAACCTATAAATACCCGAGTGGAATCGCCGTGTGTCGAAAAAGTGTTCGATCCTGCAAACCGTGCGCTAATAATAGGACCATTGGTCGATAGTGTTGGATCACCGATGATTCGGGGAGCACGACCCGGAGGAGCAATAAAACGGGGCAACGTGTTCCGCTCGGGGAACAAAAAGCAGATTGAGCGTCGCTAGTTAAGAGTCGAGGAAGAGAAAGTCAACGAACCAATGGCAACCAGTCGCTGATTGAGCCTGAATGCCGGTGTTCTGGCTTTTATTAAGCGCAATCGTTCAGATTCGGTCCGTAACTCTCTCTCTCTCTCTCTCTCTCTCTTTCCTTTCTCTGTCGACCGACTCGCGCGTGTCTCGTGCTTTTAACGAGCGTTTTACGAGCTTTTGTGTTCCCTCTCTCTCTCTCTGGCCCTGCACCTTTTGTCTGTTGGGAATGCAATACGCGAACAAAATGCAACCGCGTATAATGCCCTCCTACGTGGACAAAACGCGGGCCTGATACACGCTCCGGATCAGACGCAGGACGTGTTCCACCCGATCAACGGAACACCACGGGACGATCGTCGATTCTCACGTTTCTCTTCGCCGCTTCGTTTGCCAACCAGCGAGCTTTCGAATAGCTTTCTCTAGCTATTGGACGACACACCGTCGGTGGTAATTTGCTGTTTGCCAGACGCGATTCTCTCTCTCTCTCTCTCTGTCTTCTGTTTTTCGAGCGATGCGCAGTCGTATTCTCGATTGCAGGAATACACGATCCGTGATTCACATCCGGGCGAAAATCGTACGTCTGACTTACGATGTCCTCCGGCGAAGTCGTTCTCCGATAGAATCTCGCTCGTTATAGCATTCGTTAATTACGGATATACGTATTAGCGTCGCGTCCTCGGACTATATATATATACATCTCCAACTCGTAATGTAGGAATGAAGAATTACTGATAATGGAGCCGAGGTGAGTGAACTCGAGAGTCAATTAAATTATCGTTGCTCGTTAATAGATTCACGTAAATGGAGCTCTGCTATAGTCGCACGAAAAGTGTCAGCGGTGGTCGACGAGTTTGCTTAAAATATAGAAAATCAATAACTACGTCGTAACTGACAGGAGGCATCGCACGAGCTGGCTGGCTAGAAATAATAAAGCTGTGTCGTGCGTGTGTAACAGAATTCTACAAAAAGAAGAAGAAAAAAAAAAAGAGTGAAATTGCAAAGTTACAACGAGCGTACGTGGAGCGCAAAATACACGCAAGGAATATTAATCGACGCATCGAACGATGACGCATCGAAGCACCGAGCAAACAGAACACGTGAGTTGACATTTGCTCGCAGCATCGGTTAGCGTCGTAAATCTTTTTCTAGGATGAGATTATAATTAGATTCGCGGTCTCTTCTCGTCTACGATGCTGTTCAAAGAGATCTCCTTTTTCTCTCTCTCTCCCTCATCAACGATCATTAATTCCACGTTTTCTCTCTCCGATTGTCCAGTTCATCGTTAATGAATTTTATCGTCCCTGCGGCCCGATCTTGACACAGTTCTCGTCGGATTACACGTTGGAAAAATACCAATGTCGGAGGACGTTCCTTCGCTTAAGATCATGGATCAATAATTGATTCAATGTTTTTATAAATCTGTGTGTAAAGTATCAGAGTGCAAATACATGCGTACATGAAATATTCTATTAACGCTCTTCGTAATATTTGATAGATAGCTTTTTTTTTTCTAAAATCTAAATGATCTTTATAATTGATATTCTGCAGATTTTTGTAGGAGATGATTAAAATAAACGGAACTTGGATAAAAAGATATTTCACACGTTCTTGCGATAAATACGATAAATTCTCCACGATCTAATTGTTAAACGATATTTATCGGATGATATACGTGACGTGCAAGAAATCGTGAATCCTTTTTTTACGAGATTGTACAAGTGGGAGTCTCGGTCGTGCAGATTCTCGCGATATGCGCCACTCTCCAGTGGGATCACGGACACACTCGTGCAAACACGTTAATGAAAGAATTATTTCTTACGCCGCGAGCGGAATGCGGTTTTACCAGTGTCTTTTAAAGTCTAAAGGTATAAGTTTCCGCGTGATTCATGCGTCACAACTGCACTTGGTTGTAAGAGGCACTGATAAGCGTTCTGGGAAAATTATATCAGCCGTGTTTGATTAATCGTTTCGTGAAATTAGATCTCGAATTTCGAATTTAATTTCGTTGCTAATCTGCACCACGGAGAATACAAACAAAGTTAGACGCTTCGAGTTTCCGCGATTGAGATAAATTAGTTTTGAAACTTTTGGGTATCGCGACAATTTGGAGTCAGCTAGCTCGACTTTGAAATTTTTATTTTAATTCACTCTTGTTGCCAATCTCTGTCACAGTTCTCCGAATCAACTCCTTGGTTGTCCAACGTTAAAAAGTATCATTTGCAATATTGAGTACAGTTACGCAATGACTCGACGATGTACACGTTATTACCTCGTTAAAATTTGAAATTTACAACACGAACGTCTACGCGTTGGAAACGATTAAATTTACATTTCCATGAACGCAACTAATTTCCCCGCGAACGTATAAATAGACTCGGTCTGACAATCGTACATCGTCAGGAAAGTTGGTAAGGCGAGTGTAAGTGCCGCAGTCAGTGTGCTTTCTCCTCTCGGACGTCGGGTGTCGAATGCGTTTTCGCGCGGGCGCCAATGTGACGACGAACGCGAAAATAGAAGTTGGAGTATCGCGTTTCGAGTTCTCTCGGTGACCGGCGAACACGCGTAGTGTGTGACGTGTAACGAGAAGGAAACACCGAACACGAGAACCGGTAGTGACTAGGCATCGAGTCCAATATACGCGAGGAAGCGTGTTTCTATCTCTGTACGCGTCGAAATTTTGAAAGTCATGCTTCGTCAAATCGAAAACCACCGACGCGTACCGAAAGTCATGCAACGAATGTAACGACCGATGAGTCTACGAGTCTAGTTGCTCGAGGTGCTCCGACGACAATGGATCGACAAACGACAAATTGATTGGCAGTATTTATTGAAGTAGGTATCTTATGCTCCGCAGAGGAACATGCAGTCGACCTCGATGGCGTGGAACACGTTCATCCCGCTGCCACCGCCAGGAAGCAGGACGCACGCGGCACCGCATTCCGGGATGACGGCGCATGTAGGCCATCATCATCCGGGGCCAGGTGCGGCAGCGGCGCATCCAGTCACCGTGGCGCAGCAACAGCAACGCGAGCGCGAGGAGAGAGAACGCGAGGCGAGGGAACGGGACGCGAGGGAACAACGACAACGTGAAACCGAGAACTTGGGGATAAGGGAGCACCTGGCCGCAGCCGAGAGACTGCACCGGCAGGCCGAGGCCAGGGACCACGTCGCGGCGCAGCAGAGAGCCGCTTATTATGCAGCGACCGCGCCTCCGACTCAACAGGTACGTTATACCACCTCCGTGTGGTCGTAACACGCAAACAACGATCGAAAGAGAACGAGAACCGAGAGGAGAACGAGCGCGTTCACGCTGACATTTGACGATACACGTAATACGTATTTGATACGTGGCTGTTTCTCCCCGGGCCATCGCTCTCTTTTTTCTTACAGCGATATCGCCAGCGCGCGTTAATGCCAGTGGTTTTGTTTGGCACAGGTGTCTCGGCCGTCGAGCGTACCTGGCAAAGTCGATTATCCACCACCGCCGGCGCACTCGAGGACCTCGAAGTCGTCGCTTCCCGTCAGCAGTCTTCACGAGAAACCGCCGCCGGTGGTAGGGCCGTCGCACAGTTCTCTGCCAAAGGTGGAGCCGAACGTCGGCCTGTTCAGTTACTCGACGTACCAGCCACAGTCGTCGTACATGCACGATATAAAGGTGAAGAGCGACGTGGGGCAGCCGCACAAGTCGCTGCCGAGTAAAAGTGGCCTGGCCGGAGGTCTCGAGCGGGATCATCACGGCCGAGAGGTTCTCCAAAATCCACCGTCGTTGCTGCCGGATCACAAGAGCTCGGTGATAGTGAAGAACGAGGGTCGGGAGCTTCCGAAAGCGCCGACGTCGCAGCAACAACACTCGCCGAGTCCGAAGATCATACCGTATTTGGGCGTGCAGTCGGTGCCGCCGCAGCACAAGCCGTACGAGTATCGAAGTCCGACGCAGAGTCCGCACCATCTTCACCACTTGGACGGGCTACAGGCGACGAAGAGCATACCTCAGAGTCACCATCGGAGCAGTAGCGGGACCACGACCACCGCGCAGTTACCCAGCCCGCACGGGCATCCGCCGCATTCGCACAATCGACAGTCACCGCACGCTCAGCATCCTCATCAACCACCGCATCCATCGCCACCCGAGCCACGTTATCTCACCAGGCCGGAACCCGGTTTACCTTACGCTACTGCCAAGTCCTCGTATCCGTATCCGCATCCGCATCCGCCCACGGCCTCGCCGACCTCGCACTACGCCGCGCCGCCGGCAGGCTCCAAGCCGAAAGTCAGCAGTCCAGCGCCGCCTCACATCTACGGGAAACCGAATTCCGGCATCATGACCGGAACGCCGGTCTGCAGAGCGTCCGAGCCGGCGGTCGCCGCCCCGATACCTCTCACCTCGAAGGCCGGTAGCTCGCCTTACCAGCAAGTGCCTCACCATCACGGGGCGCCGCCTCCACCTCTGCCGCCGCCCGCGCACAGTAGATCCGTCTACGACCCCAGGGGTTATACCGGCTCGATGCCGGCCGCCAAGTTGCCGCCGCCGCCCCTTCACGGTTCACCGCCGACCGCGGCCTCGGCGCCCCTGTCCAGACCGATCGCGCACCCGGCGCATCACACCAGCCCTCACCAGCAACCCGGTCAAACGGTGCAACACGCGCAACCGCAGATCAACACGTCTTTCCAAACGCAGCCGCTGGATCTCGGAGTGGAGAGAACAGGCTCGCCGAAGAGGAAGGCACCGACCCCGTCGTTAACCGAGAATTCCGGCCAACCGGTTTCCCTGGAGGTGTGCAAGAAACGCAGGACCGAGGAACCGCAGCCGTTGTCGTTGCAATGCGTCGGACCACCGATTCTCGCGAGAGTGAGCGAGCCGAGCCCGTTGATCGCCTCGGCAGCCACCTCGATAACCACCGTGGTCAACACCACGGTCGCTCTACTGGCCCAATCGAACGCTCAAACGACGCAGGAACGCACCGTGACGGCGGTGAGTCCAACGCCGCGAACTGCCAGCGGCGATGGTTCCGTCAGACCAGCCAGCACGGGCAGCGTCAGCTCGTTGAATCCGACGGTGAGCGCGGCGCCAAGTCCCGCGCCCATTCCCAGCCCAGCGCCGTCCACGGCGCCCAGTCCGGCACCTAGTGCCCCTGGCACGCCCGCCAAGGCGAACCCTAGCAGCACGGTGGACAGCGAGAAATCTAACAGTCCCGCGCCCAGGCCACCTAGCAGTACCAGTTACCCCGTTCACAAGCTGAAGAAGGCTTGGCTTCAGAGGCATTCCGGCGAAGATGGGACCGAGGACACCACCGGCGTCGTAGGCAGCGGCACGTGCGTCACATTGCCTATGAACATTTCTCAGGCACCGTCGCAGTCGCTAAATAACAAAGAACGTGACACATCCTCTAACGTCTCTGGCAATACGACTACCACGTGTTTGCCCAGCGCCGTCAACTCGATTCACAATATCGGCAGTATGGCGGTGAACAGCATCAACAAGAGCAAGGTCACTGCCAAAAGTAGCCGAAAATCGGCGAACAAAGAATCGTTGAACGGACACGCCACGGACACGAAAACGCTACAAGAAGACTCGTCCAGCAGCGACCCAGAGAGAAAGTCGCCGCCGAAAAGGAAGCCACCCAAGGTATCTATATGGATCGTATTTATCTGTATAGTTCAATTTCTAGAATCGAATCGTGTATCGCTCGTTTCGTTTCGTAGTACGAGTCGCCGTAGCATCTTTTACGCTATTTCTCTCTTCTTGCATGCTTCTCTGAAGTAGATGGTATTTCGAGCACGATTGCCACGATTGTCTTTTCTTTTATTCGTGTCTATTTCTGTTCTTTTTCTGGTTGTTCTACTAGGTTCTCGACACATCACGAGTAACGGTGTTTGATCGTTATGCGTAATTAGTTGAAGCATGTACGTACTGTGAGACTACAAAATTTCCGAGTGTCTCACTGTGTTTGAACTTCCCGCCGCGTGCGCCGCCATCTTGACAACACTACCGCTAATACGAGAGCCACAAGTAGAAAGTAAAGTGGCCTCGAACAGTGCAATTAAATGAGTTTTCGCGCAAGTTTTCCGCATTTCGGCACGGATATATGTGTCGTACGAACAATTATCGATCGTGGGATATGCACATGTACCAGTGGATAAAAATGGTAAAGCGTGAAATTGGTTACGTTCGACGCATACTCGCGAATAAGGAGACCTAACCTCCAAAACTCGGTTGTTTAGATTTTGTCGTAATTTGCGCGTTATTCGATAATTTAACGACGAATTATTCCGTTATTCGTAAAAGAGAAACAAAAATTGTTGGCTTTTTCTTTTCTTTAAACCAGACCATTAATTTGAAATTATCCGAATAGATTGCATGTAGCGCGTTCGATGCGTTAAATTGATGTGCTTGCTGTAGGAAGCCATACAGTAGAACAATGATGCGCGTTCAAAGTTCTTCGTAGTTTTCCTCCTTCTCTTTTCTTTCCTTTCTTTTTCTTTTTTTTTTTTTTTTTTTGTCAGTAGTTTCGGCAAGAGCATGAACTTCCTGACTACTTAATAATCTGTGCCCTGTGGTAGGTAAAACGAAAGAAGGGCGCAGCACGGAGGCAGCAAACGACTGCGGAAGATCAGCGAAGACGAAAAGAAGATAAACAAGGCGGAGGAACCGGCGTAGGCAGCGAGTCTAGTAACGAGAGCGAGGCTGGCTCTGCCAGCGATACCAGCGAACAGTTGGGCTCCATTCAACCCGCGTCGAGGGTGCGGCATACCACGGCCAATTCCAACAATTCCTCGGGAAACGGTTAGTTGACGTAGCTTCTTGTAAATGGACTTCCCATCAGGTGAACTAACTATTCACTTGCAGGGTAAGTGATCCGCGTTCCATGGTCATACACTTACTCCACCTCCGTGCAGAGCTGTGCGAGGACTTGAGAAATTCAGGAATAAATCTTCTCTCAAAGTATTTGACTTTCATTAGCTTCTGTTAAACTCTAGATGTCTAGATGAGAGAAGGAATAATAAGATGCAGTTGTTTGAAGTTCCTTTTGCTAGTTGCAATGCAAATTTGATGGAATTCAATAGAAATTTTCTTCATGGGTTAACCTCAAAAGATTTTTACTTGTTCGGT
This sequence comes from Melipona bicolor, assembly GCA_030673865.1. Lineage (NCBI taxonomy): Eukaryota > Metazoa > Arthropoda > Insecta > Hymenoptera > Apidae > Melipona > Melipona bicolor. The sequence goes on along the minus strand of JAHYIQ010000007.1, from coordinate 2,493,502 downwards.
CCTTTCTTAAACTTCCTGATACTCTTTAGATTCGCCAAGCTCTTGGAACCTTTGTTATCCCGTTTCGCACACTTACCCTGTTTCGGTATGAAGTGATATTTCCTTCATGTTTTGATTAGTAGTTTAATTGTTAGGAGAGACAAGTTGATGATAAGCAAACGATTGATATGCACATTCGTGAAAATGCAAATAACATAATGAGCTTTTTAACTCTGAATTAAATTGTTCGTGCCATAAGTGATCAGATGAAATGTTGTTCATTGTTACTTAACAGATTGTATCATTTGTTCAACAGGAAACAACAAGGAGCCCAGGAAACGGGGTAGGAGACCAAAGACTACGAAAGGTAACGAATTGGGCGGGGAAGATCAGCAACCTCGTCAAAAGAAAGAACGTAGAGACGATAGTGCGAGTGGTGGTAACAATGGGCCAGGTGGAAGCGGTGGTAGGGGTGATCCCTTTCGTAGACCCCCAATATCGCAATTAAAAAAAACTGGCGACAGTTGGTTGCAAGACGGCGCTTGCTTCGAAGTAGCTCCGAAGTTGGCTAAATGCCGTGAGTGCAGATGGACACCGCACCAGCGTTCCAAAAATCTTCCTCAAAATATTTTCTGCAGATTTTATGCATTCCGTAGATTACGGTATACGAAAAACGGACAGTTGGCTATTGCAGGATTTAGCGACCCCCATAAGGACGCGTCTGAGGTAAATACGACGAATTTTTACGTTTTTCATTAACGCTAGAAAATATTAGAAATTACAAAAATATATTTAATGCACATTACATTATTTATTTAAATTACAAAAAAGATGTATATAAATAAAAGCTTGCGTTGTTCTTTGATTATTTAATTTTTTCTCAAACTTTTTTCTTATTTCTTATTCACTTTCAACATTTTATTTAATATTTTAATAATTGAGGTAATTGTAATGTTTGCAATAACAATAACCATTTTGTTTCTGTGTTACAGGTAGATCTCCGATTATGGTTACCAGGAAAAGAGAGTTCGGACTCGAAGAAAGACGAGAAGCCCGATAAGAACGACAAAGAAAAAAGCGACAAAGAAGATCTAGATTTGGAAATGGCTCACAGGCTACTTCGCCAGGTCGGAGATCAGTTCTGTGATCTGTTGCATCAAGAGAAGGATGCTCTTCAACAGCACATGGCAGAAGGTAAATTTTTGATATTGAATTTTCAACATTTTGGTAACTCGGATGTATTCCAAGATTCAAAATGAAAACTTTATATCAATGTTTACATATACTTTATGCATGTTTCACGATATCGATGTTGTTCGACCTACTTCTATAAGATACTATTAAGAACAAATTTTAAAGAAGAAATGGAGTATAGCATGAAATTTGATTACCGTTTCTTTTCTCAATTTTTTATCAATTATGTATATCATAAATTTTCGTAAGCATGTAATTACATGTAAGCAAAGCTGCTTCGAATATTTCCTTTGTTCGCATGATTTAACGCTTTGCGTATCGATTGTTTCTTCACCTTGACAGCAAGTTCGGGACTTGTAGACGGAACAGTCGCCTGGAAGAGAGTGGTGCAAGGCGTTCGTGAGATGTGCGATGTCTGTGAGACGACCCTGTTCAACTATCACTGGGCTTGCGGAAAATGTGGCTTCGTCGTGTGCATCGATTGTTACAAGGTAAATAAGATGATAAATTTTGTCTTTGTGACTTTGTTCATTCGTAAAATATGATGATAAATAATCCGTTGAAGAAGTACACGTGTGATATCGATAAAATATTGAGCTTTTTAACACTGACGCACATAAAGTGTTGCATTAGGCATCTGAATTTTTCTTCACGGTGGTCTTACAAATAAAAAACATTATTAGGGACGCAAGAATGGCACGATCAAGATCTGGGGAGAGAGCGGCAAGGACAGAGACGATTTTTCGTGGCTTTTGTGCACAAATAGGCAGGTACACGAACCCGAACGACTTATGCTCACGCAAATCATCGCCGGCGACAGCTTGATACGTCTCGGCCAACGACTACACGAATGCCGTGCAGAATGGGGCATACCGCAACACTGTGGCTGCTCGCTCGTTGTTCAAGCATCGCCAAACGAGTATCTACGGAACATGATCAAGGGCGACTCGGTACCGGTTTTGAACGGCAACGTCAAGCAGGAAGTGAAAGAAGAGAAGAAAGTGAACGAGTCGAACGGATCGTCTGAGAACAAAACAAACGGCGAGGACAAAAACTCTCCGTTGAACTGGCTGGCGGACGTAGCGTTGCAGAATCAGGATAAAAATGAGAGTGGTTCTAGCTCGGATTCCGATGAGGATCGGGATGGTAATTACTCGACCTTGAGGGAATTGCTTATCCGACCCTCCCACAAGTCGAACGGTAGCGGTTCTAGGTCGAATTCACCGACAAACAACCCCGGCAACGTCAATGTTGCCGCCGGGAACAACGCGCAAAACAATGTCACGAAATCTAGTAAAAAGTCAAAGATGGATACGTTGGATGAAGTTATATCGAGCGTGATCGAGCACAGCGTGAAGAAAGAGAGGGAAGGCGAACTAGATGATGAGAAACCGAGGGAATTGAAGCACTTCGTCAGAAGATATAAATGGACGCAGAAGGGACGAGAACCGTTGCCCATTCGAATCATGACGCTTACGGAGAGTAAAAGTCTTTACCCGGATGTGCCGCACTCGTGGCTGTGCGATGGGAAATTGCTCAGGTTAAACGACCCGAACAATCCAAACAATTACAGAATATTTCAAGATCAGTGGAAACGCGGGCAACCGGTCATCGTGTCGGATGTTGCGAAGTCATTGGACATAAATCTTTGGCATCCGGACTCGTTCGCTCGAGACTTTGGCGACGAGAAAAACGACTTGATCAACTGTATGACTGGCAATTTGGTGCCGAATCAACCGATGCGTAAATTCTGGGAAGGATTCGAACATTTCTCCAAGAGACTGAAAGACGAGAGAGGAAATCCCATGTTACTGAAACTAAAGGACTGGCCGCCTGGTGAAGATTTCGCTGAATTATTGCCATCGAGGTTCGCGGATCTGATGAAAGTTTTGCCGTTGTCGGAGTACACCCACCGAAACGGAAGATTGAATTTGGCTAGTCGTTTACCGGACTGCTTCGTGAGACCAGATTTGGGACCCAAAATGTACAACGCTTATGGATCGGCCCTTCATCCTAACAAGGGAACAACTAACCTTCATCTAGATATTTCTGACGCAGTGAATGTCATGGTTTACGTAGGAATACCGAAGGATGCCGATAACGACGAACACGTTAAAGGTATTTGTTGTCGCTTTATTTTCTTTCTGCGACCCAGAGTAAAATCACGTTTCGAGAAATTCACAATTTTGATTTGTATTAACATTGCAGAAGCACTGCGAGCGATAGATGAAGCCGGCTGTGACATTCTGACACGCCGACGCGTTCGCGAACGCGGAGAAGCACCAGGCGCGTTGTGGCACATCTATGCAGCGCGAGATGCCGATAAAATCAGGGATCTCTTGAACGCAGTTGCTTTGGAACGCGGTGCCCGTTTGGAACCGCATCACGATCCAATTCACGATCAGAGCTGTTACCTCGATGGACCTTTGCGAGAACGATTGTATCGCGAATACGGCGTTGAAGGGTAGGCATTGCAAATCATTTGCTCATTTTTACGTTATTCGTATCTGTTTAGGACTTGTACAGAAACAAGAACTCGTCTCTCTTGTTACAGGTATGCTATCGTACAGTGCCTAGGCGATGCAGTATTCGTGCCAGCTGGCGCGCCGCATCAAGTCCGCAATCTTCACAATTGTATAAAGGTGGCGGAAGATTTCGTATCTCCGGAGAACGTGTCGCACTGCTTTCACTTGACGCAAGAGTTCCGTGCGCTATCCGACACACACACAAACCACGAGGACAAGTTGCAAATCAAGAATATAATCTATCACGCGGTGAAGGATTCTCTGGCCGTGTTGAGCAACGTGAAGGAAGAGACACTTGCCAAGGTGAAGTCGAATAATGAGATGAAGAAGGAGGAGACGTAGCCCTAGGCCCCCTGTCGCGGTCGCAAGAGCCGTTGGTCGTTGTTTGACTAAAGTCTCGCTGTACCAGTGAGTGTGCAAATCTGTTATCCGGTCCGTGTATCGGTCTCCCGAATAGCATACGTCCCGGGATCCGGTTCGAGACGACAGGAGGATTCTAAGATGCTCCGGAAACAAAAAAGAAAAAAAAACAAAAAAAAAAAGAAAGAAAGAAACCTGTATCGAGGTGCAAGAATTTGTTGTGATATTTAATGAGTAACTCAAGTTTGATTTTTGTCGATATTGGCAGAGCCAATGAGATTATTCGTTGTTTCATTTGAATTTCCTTTTTACGCATACTTTTTTCCTTTCTCTCGAGCTACGTGCTCGCGGACATGAAGCCCGCGAGTTTTTCTTTTCATTGAGGTTTCATGGAGTCGGTGACGCGAACCCTTACGCGCGCGCACGCGCGCCGCGTTCGTTATCATTGTGATACCAGGAGGAGGACTTTGGATCATGCATTATTTGTAATTACTTATATCGTGCCTGTATTCAATACATACTGTCTATATTATATAAATGTAGATAATGGATTACTGTGTAATGAATTCTTACTAGCAACTACGAAAATGAAAAAAAAAAGGATCGTCTAGAGGTACCTTTGTGCAATTAGATGTCGATTAAATTTGTTAGCTGGATCAGTGATATACTTGTCGATCCGCGTTAATGTGCTCTCGTGATCTGGTGCTTTTCGGTATCGATTTAACGGAAGCAAAAAGAACAAAAAAAATGGTAAAGTGCTTTGCTAAATGGCCGATATATATTTCTCGCTATCGTTCTTGTGTTTCGCATGGCACACGAGCATTAGAGGAGAAAACACTGCCTAAGCTGTTTGCGACGATCTGTTTTATGGATTAAGATGACTCGATCGTCGCGCGTTAACGCGTATTGTATTACGTGGATAAATCGCAGTTCGGCTTCCTCGGGTACATTCGTTTATCAGTTTGTCTTTCTTCTTCGAAACATATATCGGCTATACGGAGCAAAGCTTCGTTCGGAGGTTTGTATGTGACCATCGTCGTTTAAAGTAAGGCATCAGAACAAAAATAACAAGAGAAAAAAAATGGCTGAAACACGAATCTTTCAATACTATCTTCGCGGGGATACGAGATATCGACGAGATGTAGATTCGATTGAATTTATTGTTTTTTATAGATCGGATTTAACGTTATGTGACCCAGTGAGATGACCCAGTAAAAATTAAGTAAGATGAAAACAAGAGAAAAAAAGGAGGAAAAAAAAGAACGAAAAAGAGAAGTAAAAAAAATTTGTTATTTTTGTCGAATCACGCAAAACCGTCTATCAGCGATAGAGCAGCGATATTCTAATTGTATCATAACTAATATCGATAAACTAATGGTAACATTATTTAATGCAAAGTAATACAAAGCTGTAAACGATTTTCGAAGTGCCAATGTTGAACGACGTGGACATTCTCACGTGTTTATACACGTTGTGTATCGTACGCGTATAGGTAGGCAAGAAAAAGAAGAGACAAAAAAAAAGGAAGAATACAGATTAGTCATGCAGAATTCACAGATGAGAGGCCGAGTTCCTATCATTCAACTTTTCTGGTATAGAACAAACCGCTGCTATTCACGATATGTTGCGCAATCTGAATCCTTGAGAGCCATTGCCGTCTTCGTTCATTGTGTTCCACGATGATGTTTCTCACACGCTCGCAAACCGGGCATAGCTGTGCGTTCACGGTCCGTTCACAAAAAAAAAAGAAAAAAAAAGAAAGACAAACGAAGGAAAAAGAACAAAAACAGAGAAAAGTTAAAAAAAGGAAGAAAAGAAAAGAGGAAGACAGTAGCTTTCGAGGACAGACGCATGTAATTTAGCGTCTCGCGCTGTTGGTGCGCTTATCGATCGTCAGATATTCTCCACTGCTGGTAATCTCGAAACCGACGTGTAAACAACAAGCGAAGAAACAAGGGAAAGAAAAAATGAAAGAAAATCACTGGAATCCTGGAATCCGCAATTTCTTTGATCTCAACATTCGTCTAGCATACAACGACTTTGATTAAAATAATATTTAACGAATAAATTTTTAAATATCTTAGTGTCGATAAGTAACGTTAATATTAACGGAAATCATAACAAGAAAAAAAATAAAATAAAAAAGTACCCTTATTATTCACAAGCGACGATAATGATAATAATAATTGATGATAAACGACGATGTATAAAGTTATAGAGAAAAAGGAAAAAAAAACAAAATATGCATACTCTGTGTATTATTGCTGCAGACAAAGCTATTATTCGTTCTCCCGCTACGTGTATGTAAATACATTTATACATACTTATATGTATACATATACATATATAAATACAAAAGAAAGTAGACTCTAAGGGATTACACACTCCATAAAACGTGGACAAGAAAAAAAAAAGATACACCTTACACACGTAGATAGATAGTTTATTATACCATTATTAATTATTATGATTATGATTATCATTATTACGATTAATTATTACGAAAAGAAAACCGATATTTAAATGTTGCTGATTACATGGCGAAAAAAAAAGCACGACTATCGAGCGTCTAGTGTATAAATGAAGAGTGATTACGAAAGATTGCTTGCGTGTAACTGCGTGAACGCGTGACGTGTGTTGACTTTTTTTTTCCCGAGCGAAATTTGTGGGAAGAATGCACGAGAAAGCGAGAGAGAATGTGAACAAGGGGCCGTGTATTGGGGGCGGAGTGGAATGGATGAGACAATTGTACAGCCCTTAAAACTCCTACAAAATATCCACCCCCAAAGTCCTACACTAGCCCATCACCGGTCGCCCCCAGTCATAGCAATTATGAACCGCGGGCCGGCAGGTCTGAGTATAATTTTTTGTACTGTGTAAATGTAAGAACATACGTTTGAATAAGAAAAATGTTTATATTACAAAAAAAAAAAAAAAAAAAAAAAAAAAAAATACAGTTTGCGTACTTTTATTCAACTACATTCAGTCGTACTCTCAAATACGAATCGAGCCACGTGCGTGGGAAATACAAATTCTCTTTCCAAGTTGCAACAAATGCTTAAGACTCGATCCTATTACGAAACTTGTTGCGCCGATCTAGCACGCAATCTAACTTGTTGCTTATTAGCAAAGTTTCGACGGTGATTTCTCTCAGTCAGTATATCAAGTATATTAAAGTATCGATCGCTTCGACGTGTCGTGACATCTTTAAATTAGATTGGAACGTTCAAATTTCAGATCGCTATTAATAGCTGGACAGAGAGAGAGAGAGAGAGAGAGAGAGAGAGAGAGAGTCAAGCATCGAGAGTATCAAGATGAACGATTCATTGATCGCGTTGCTCCACGTTACCAACGAGAAATCGATTCCGTGCATCTACCGGGTACGCATCAACGAATTCGGCTCAACATCTTACGAACTGTAAGAATCTCAAATCTTCCTTTTACAAGCAAGCAGATCATTCCTTCGGAAGCATATTAATACGTGGCTGATATTCGATCGCGCGCATTGAAACACGTACCGATACGTGTCCGGATTGTAATATACACAAGCAAACGATTGTGCTTCCGTTTTAAAACACACACCTTGTGGCTTGTTTCCGGGTGTTGAATTTGCACGAAATCGTACAAGACAGGGATCTAGAACTCGGCGGAGAGGCTTTTGACGCTGGCTATACTCGGCCAATGATAGCATATCCGGCGTGAGAAGGACAGACGACCGATAAACTATGGCACAAGCCTGTGGTGGTTAAATGTACATGTACAGCACGGTACAGTGTCGCCTACACATTCACGCTTTCAAGATGGCGCTCAACCTGTGGAGAGGGAGACGATCGAGCGTCTGAACGGATCTGCTATAGCTGTGTCAAGCGTCGAACAATGAACGACTGCCGGACCGATTTGCTGCTCGTTTTTGTCGTCGCTTCGACCAGTCAGTCATCGTAAGGACAGTGTCGTGCGTTTCGGTGCAAGGGCAAAATGTGTAGCCACAGACAGGAGATCGTTAGGATAGAGTCGGAAACAAGTACGTGCTAGTGGCGAGTCCTCGGTTATGTCAGTGCGTTAAGTCAAAATGGCAGCCACGTTAACTGTCGAGCAGGAACAGGTAAGCGATTATCCCATCGCCTCTTTGAGGATACATCGTGTACGAACAGATTGTTTCGCGACGGATCTTGCCGACATCTCGAGGCGATCGATTCTCTTTTTTTCTTTGTTCCCGATGTACCTGCACCACGTACGCGTGTACGACCGCGTAATATAAACATTACTCGTTCTCTGTAGTTGTCGTTTCGATCTTTTCGATGATTTTCAACGGGAACGACGAGGGAAATAAATTTTGGCCTCATCCTGTGAAGCTTCGAGTATATCTCTATACGAATCACAATGACCATTATTCCGTTCAACGATTGGATATGTTAAACAACCGCGGTTAAATCATCAGTGTTTGTACTAGATATATTGTTGTCCCAACAACAACTCTCGCGACTCTCTTTTGTCGTTTGTATTCTTTGTGTAACTCATTTGCGACATTCTATTCCTTATCGGTGTTTCAAGATTTTTCTATGATTTTTTTTTTTATAAAAATTGTTACGTACTATGTGAATAAATCATCGAATAGCACGCGACTGATAGTCAAAAAGATTTTATAGAGACTGTTACGAGGAGAACAGCGAATATTTCGCTCCGAAAAGTGAGAAATGGAGTAGAATCGTGTCTCTTTCTTATACTAGAAACGTGACATTGAAAATGAAACAAAGCGAGAACTGTCTAGCTTTACTGCTTAGTAAAGTTTTATTGAAGTATCGATTCACGATATTAAATTTCTTGACCCTGGAACGAATCTATCCATTTACCGCACCGGTCCCCGGCGAGCGTACTATGGCGGAAGTTGCCGGTGGGTAGGTAGTCGGGGCACCGGAAGTTATATCGGTACTCAGGGCATGTACACAAATCATTGACGAATGACTGTTACGCGTTTCGACAGTGTGGAAATGTTGCGAGACTATCTTATTGTTCTGAGACCTTCATTGGTCTCAACCTTCTTTAATGATTATCTTCCTCTCATTAGAATTCCATTCTGTAAATTAGAGCATGTCGTTTGAAATATACAATCATTTAAGCAACGTAACTCGCGATCTTTGTCTTGAATTCCGATGAGACAAATTCAGAGTGTTTAATGACACGTGGATCGTAGAAGATTTGATCGATTAAACCTAATGAATTTTTCCTCGTATTTGCAGGCCACGAAAGAGTTTATAGAAGCGGTTAATAAATGTCGGGCCGGAAGGAGAGCCGGCCCAGTGTCATGGAGCACGGCTGTGAAATTCTTGACAGCGAGAAAATTCGAAGTGGCGAGAGCACTGGCGTTGTACGAACAGCACGAGGCCACCAGAAGGCGAGAGGGTCTTGCACTTTTGTACCCTACTCAGGAACCATTGCTCAGTGAATTACGCACAGGGAAATTCACAGTTTTAGTAAGTTGCTAATTTGATAAAAAGAGATTATCTGTATCTCGATGATCAAGATTGAGATATATCAACTTATTATATTTCTTGTTAATTAATGTAGCATTTACCCGATGTACAATGTTGTAGCCTTCGCGAGATGCTACAGGGGCAGCCATAGCTATTTTTACAGCACATTTACACCTTCCACAAAACACCACGCACCAGACGACGTTACAGGTGAGTATCTCAATACCGTGTGCATTTTTCTAAATATGATTTAGAAAATGATGCGCGGGTCAAACCGCTAATAATGAAACTTTCTCTGTCTCGTTACAGGGTGTGGTGTACCAGTTAGACGCAGCGTTAGAAAGCGTAGAAACTCAAAAGCACGGTCTGGTTTTTATTTATGACATGTCGGATAGCAAATACCAGAATTTCGACTATGACCTCTCGCAAAAGATTCTCACCCTCTTAAAGGTAAGTTTCACACCCGTGTAACCGCACTCGTCCACAGTACCTGTCGTCTACATACATATCCCTTGTACATATACATACATATTAATTAGTTACTCTCGTCGAATGAGATAGAAAAAAAAGCCAGTAGTGCTAGAATGATGAAACAGTAATTAAATTTAAGTCAGATATTATAAACACTGTTAAACTTTGAATAAATAAATGTGTTACTTTCTGACAGAAGCTTAATACTCCCGCGACTTGCAACAAATTTTAGTAATTCACCTTGGTTTCATTCACGAGTCTATACCCGGGGTTGACACAGGGCTCCGAGAAACAAAGAGAGGCATTGTTGCTAGCAACAGATCGTTCCGAATGTAGGCCATTATCTTTACACAGGAAATTTAATCAACATCTTTAACTTTTATTCGTACCACGGACGAAATCAAACCGTGTAATGCACGCGTGTTGTTACACCGCGAAAAAGATTGCTGGCGTAATACGCGAACGCGTAACACGCTATAAAATGTACTCGAGACGCCATGCGTTTCAGTTGGTGGCGCAAAAGGGAAGGAGTTAGGGTCGCTTGGAATCCCGATTACGTAATACCGAGAGCAATGCATAAAGTGATTCCGAAGCGTCTGCTTCGAGCAGAGCATGCGGAAGGGTGCATCTCGAAGAATAGGGACGCTCAAGGGGGTCGTTAACGCTTCACGAAAACTCACTTACAATTGCCCAGTGAGCCGCGCGTTGTTAAGCAAAGGCAAGGGATTTCCGATGGTTTCGCCGAAGAGTGACGCAGTTATAGAATATTTATGAAACTATTTCTAACAACATTTTTACGTCAGCCAGCACCGGGGATAAAAATAATCGTCTGTTTAGTCCGGTTGTTTATTAGGAACCAGGGATAAGGTTGAATTCTATTCTGAAACGCGTGTTTCTCGGGAAGCGTATAAATGGGGAAACGTGATGGCGCGTTTTCTATTCATTTTCCGCTCTGTTGTACTCTATCTGTCGCAGATAGACTTTTCCTCATCTTTCCGATAAAATTTCGTCGTTTTATCGGTTATCGACTGATAAAAATTAATGCTCGATAAAAAGGAAAAGAAAAAAGAAAAAAAGAACGGGAAACAGGTATCACGCCGGTAAAGGTGATATATTTTGTTTACGTAGACGGTTTTTGCGGTTAAAAATAATTCGGTCCCGCGTTCTAGTTTCAACGGTGGCGAGTTATTAAAGGTTGATAACCCCCGCGCGGGTGCACGTATTCCAACGAATTCTGATTGCCCGAGTGCTGCCCGGACGTAACGGAAGAATGGGCTTAGCTTTAGGTTAGGTTCCCCCGGGGTTGAGAGACACTGATGTAATACGTCACCGCACGTAGGATCGCACCTTTGCCCAGAGGGGGAAAAGAAATTCACGTAAGGGATGCTAGAGCGGTGGTAAAAAGAAGGGGTCGTTGGCGCGCATGCGCGCGTACGCGGGATAACGTCGCGACGCTCGTGGTCAGTAATCATCGTGACCCCTTTGCGGTATTATCGTGCACAGATCGAACAAGAAGTTGCAACCTGATTCCGCTGTAATTTCTTCGAATTGCCGGAATCGTCGTGCTGCTCGGTTCGAAACGGTCCGGCGACGCAACGGATGACGTCGTGACGTGATAATCGTGGTGACCGTGTACGTCGCGCGCGCAAGAGACAGAGAGAGAGAGAGAGAGAGAGAGAGAGTTATGCCCGTCAACCGTGGAAAACGGTTATTCTAATTTCACGCTATCGATTGACTGACCGAGTGTCGGCAGTGATTTCGATTCCATCGATTCAACGACCGCTGGATATGCCCGTTGGTGATTAATCGAGAATTTTGGATCAGGAACAGTTAATTTATCGCCCGTTTACAAGACAATCTACGATCCGCTTTGGTTGATCGCCGAGCGCGATTCGTGTCATCGATGCCCGATAAAAATATTCGCTTGCGGTGCATATCTCTTCACCGCGGCACACGGTAAACGAGAATTCTGATTCTATTGATTGATCGTGCCCGAGTTCTGCTCTGTCACGCTGAAATTCAACGTATGTAATCTTTTGAATCTCGATTTTCATATGTTCGCGAAGGGGACCTCTCCCCGGGCATTATCTACGAACGACGAAGGATCGTTTTCGATTGGTTCGAAATGGCTTCGGGGATCGTCGACACTATTTCTTCGTGTTTTCGCGGGGTTTCGATGTAATAGGGTTTTGTGCGCTTAAGATCGCAGAGGTGTAGTGGTGCTGCTGCTGACGTCGTCGCCGTTACTTCCGCCCTCTATACACACTATACAGAGGATACCGAGGGTTAAGTCACCGTGTTCCGTGTGCGTTTTGCACAACGTAGAGAAGCGAGAAAGATCCTTTTCTTTTTTCTTTCTTTCTTTCTTTCTTTTTCTCGCGCGTCACGCGCCGTTTTTCTATTGATCCGAAATCTCGGATGTTCGTCGACCCCGTGGCTTCTGAATCGCTTGTCCCAGTTCGATTAAATTCTGCATCGTTTGACGCGACGCAGTCAAAGTAGCCTGCTAGAGAGAGGTTTACCGTTAAATTGGATCGAAACTCGTGTGCCACGTAATACCTAGTAGTTTTCCTTTAAAACGGAACCCTCTCGCGTGTTGAACATATATTTCGGGGATTGCTTGCAGTTGGCACTAAAGCGTAGCTCTCGGTTTATACACTATTCTATTATTGCACCGTCTTGCAAAGGTCAAATTTGAAAGTCGCTCCATTTCGAAAATAAATCATGCACTCGCGTTAACCGATCGTTTCCTCTCCTTTTTTTTCTTCTTTTAAAATCTTTCATCTTTGACACATACACACACACATACATACACACGTAATTTTCTTCTTTTTTTTATAATAGTACGAATGTACAGAAATAAACCGTACCATCGATTATTCGATCATTCTTTTTTTATTCCGTTATTTCTGCAGTGTACCTGCGTAAATAATTCGTTTATAAATACGTATGTGGTCTTACGCTCTGTATTGCATATAATATGGAAAATGTAAATATTCAATTACAGTGATTTCAGTGAAATACACGTATTATAACGATGTCGTGTTGCTTTCAGGGTGGTTATCCAGCCAAATTGAAAAAGGTCCTAATAGTGACTGCGCCGCTGTGGTTCAAAGCTCCCTTCAAGATCCTTCGATTATTCGTGCGTGAGAAGTTGAGGGACAGAGTATTCACCGTATCCATTCCCCAATTAACATTACATATCCCGCGGGAATCATTACCGCATCGCTTGGGCGGCACATTGGAGATACAGCATGAGGCATGGCTTCTCCACTGTCTTAAATCCATGACAAACAGGGGAGGGGGTGAACTTTGCGAGGTCGGTAGCCTGATGAAGTTTATCTGACATTTCATCCATCGAAGGAGTCATCGGGGAACTTTTTATGTTTGCAGGTTACCCCCAGAGTGGGTACTCCTCTTTCGCCCACGTCGAAAAATCACACGGTTCATCAAAATCCCAATGGAACTACAGTCAGTAGCTCAACTAGTCCTATAATCGATAAGAACAAAGTGAAAAATGGTATCTCTAATATCGGAGATATCGAGATCACGAATGGTGATGCCTGGATGGGAACCGATGAGGCACCATCTCCAGTTCAGCCTCCGTCCTCAGCTAGTTCGGGTTTTAGCGACGACGACAGCCTACACGGGGATCTTGGCATTCAGGCTGTTACCATGGAACAACTTATTGAAGAGATACATTCGCGAGGACGTGCAGGACTCATAGCAGAGTACGCGGAAATTAGGCAAAGACCGCCCGAAGGTTCCTTCAACAACGCAAAGTACGTAATGGCTGTTAATTCTAACACTAACACTATCGACGACTACAATAGAAAAACTTATATCAAAGAAATGAAAATGCAAGGGACACGATAAACTAAGTTCTCTTTTATCTTAAAATTTCTTGTTAAAATAATACTGGTTATTTGCAGTATACATCATGTGAGCTATTATAATCTAAGAGTGACGTGTAGAACTTAGTAAAAATTCAAGCTTTTAGAATGTACCATTGAATACCATTATGAAATTCTGATAATTTTAATATACTTCATAGAATCATTATTAGTTTAAATGATTTTAATGTATTTTTTAGATTAAGATCGAATCAATCGAAGAACCGATATACAGACGTGCTTTGCTACGATCACAGTAGAGTGTGCCTATCACAGATAGACGGAGACGCGACGTCGGATTATATAAATGCTAATTTTGTTGATGGTTACAAACAGAAGAATGCGTTTATTAGTACCCAAGGGCCGCTGCCGAAAACTTGCGGAGATTTTTGGAGAATGATTTGGGAGCAGCAAACTCTCGTCGTCGTTATGACTACAAGGTAGATTAACAAAGACATATTATCATGTTATTTAATGTTCAATTAGAAGAAGACGATCCTATGATTTTTAACGTGATTTCAGAGTGGTGGAAAGGGGACGCACGAAATGTGCACAATATTGGGGTCCAGAGCCGGGTGACGAAGTACAAGCGGGCGGTTTTACAGTAACCACTCTCGAAGTTGATACGAACCCTGATTATACGATATCAATGCTTCTCCTTACAAACAACAAGGTGTGCGTCGATGCTCGTTTAATTTTCAAGGACGAAAACTAAAACACGCTCGGTTGTTTAGAAAGTTTTAATCGATAAATATATCGCGGTTTTATTTCAGACTGACGAGGCAAGAGAAGTTTGCCACATGCTGTACACCGCGTGGCCGGATTACGGTGTTCCACAATCGGCCAGAGCTCTGTTACAGTTTCTAGCCTTAGTAAGACAGCAACAAAATAAGTTACTTGCTAGCAGAGGAGATACGTGGGCTGGACATCCACGAGGACCTCCTATAGTTGTTCATTGCAGTGCTGGAATAGGAAGGACAGGTATAAATCTCGATAGAACACGTTTAAAACGAAAACGTTTAAAAGAACGGAAAGGAAACATTTATTGTAAAATGTATCATGTTTGTAGGAACATTTTGCACATTAGATATTTGCATATCGCGACTAGAGGACACTGGAACTGTAGACATCCGTGGAACCGTCGAAAAAATCCGAGCACAGAGGGCCTACAGTATTCAAATGCCAGACCAATACGTTTTCTGTCATCGTGCTCTGGCAGAGTACGCACTTTCCAGAGGGATGCTTAGTTCGCAACATCTTGCTATGTTACCTCCAACCACAGAAGAAGATTCTGACTAGAGTGTAACCTCTATTATCATGTACCAGATTGATGTTCTTCCCGAGTATGCATAGCAGTCTTACATAGCCTATTTCTAGCTTAAATAACTAAAAGTTATTTTTTGCTATCATCTCCATCGATGTAATATTTCGAATTTCTACTCTTACGTAGGCTGTATGTTTAGAGAATATCTAAAGAAAGACTAGTTTTTTCAAGGCCAAATGTGCGGACAGAAATCATTCGTTCCTTGGTATTTTGCTCTGTGAACGATCCGATGTTAAGGAGAAATGACGCGGTCGCGTCAATTAGAAACGGCTGTCCGAGTAATAGCACGAAACGCGGCATAATCGGATCTGCCGATTTAATTTTAACCCTCTCATATGTAAATTTTATTGTACATTTTAAAAGGTGACTAACCAGTTATTTAAAACACGTAAAGTATGAAATGCCTTACTTTATAAACATTCCATTTGAGAACAATTACTATGTCAATTAAATTAACGTGTAATGTATACGAGTATGTGAATTATGCTATTTCATAGATTTAAACAACTTTTCTTGTATTCTGTGTTACACGTACCAGGGATTAACATTATGAGGCTTAACGCTGCAACTAATAAACTATAGTCTTATTGTTACGGATATTATTACATATATGTATACATTGGTATATTACTATATGGATTACTAAGTTCAATAGATAAATAATTGATAGTATTTTCTTTTATAACGGTACATTTAGTTATTTTTACGTTACTGCGCAATACGTACGTACTTTATGTTCGTACTAATCACTAAATTGTGATTAATTGCATTCTCCCTGTTGAAATAAGTAGTTTCGCATTTTTCATCTTGATTTACGACTTGGTAGAATTTGACGCTGATTTTGTTGAACTCGCGCTTTAACAAAAGCGTTACATGCTAGTTGATCTTTGTTGCTTTTTACGAGTCTTTCATACTTTGAACGCCTGTCTAAAAAAATTAAATTATCAAGTACAAAGGATATATTGTTACAGAATCATTATATGAGAGGGTTAAACTTGTAAAACTGATTTATTAAGAATGAAGACCTAAAGAAGATTTATTAAGAATGAATCTTTAAAAAAAAAGAAGAAAAAATAAGAGATACGAATGTTGCGGAAAATCACAAAACTATGGAAGATATAATTTAAACGGCCGACTGGGCCACTGATGTATAAGATTCAAAGACCTACAAATATTATTATTAATATGTTACAACGGCTTCCGCCATACAGGAACTAAGTAACGACGATCGTATTAAATAGGCATTTTTGGGTAACCAAAGATTATCTCCTATACACCGTCTCAGAACGATTACAATTGAATCGCGTCTGGATGTAGCTGGCTGACATTTTACGAAAAAAAATTCCCAGGGATCATTGCATAGATTAAAAATACTTCCAATTCGATAAAATATTATTAAAAAGGATTTAGAGGGATCGAACTTCTGAAGGAGCAGAAGGGGGGCGGGGGGTTAATGAACACAACTAGTTTACCTCGAGAATCAAACGTGCTTCGTTCTAGCAACGATAGGATTTTTTAAAGATCTTAGTGCAAGAATACCATGCAAATTCAAATTCACGCGCTCTTCCATGGAAAGCCTTCGTGTACGATACGAGAATAAGAGAAAGAGAACAATGTGATTTAAATAATTTAAATTCTTAGGAGGTCGATTACACTTTTCCAACTTTGTTACGTTGATGCTATCTCAACTATCGTGAGACGTGTAAACTTTTTCAATTCACGCGATATTCCATTTATGGAAGAATCAATAGGTTTTAAATCATCGTTGAACTATTTTCGATTTCTCGGCAGCTTTCTCAACAATATAATCTTAACGAAAACAATGTGTATTTAAAGTAGAGATACACGAAGAAAGTACGCAAATGCTGATATAATTTAAGGGCGTGTACAAAATGTGCTGTTGTAGATGCTAACGCTTTTTAATACGAATTTTTAGCATTTACTCGTTAAAAGGCAAGCATACTAAGAGGTTTTTTAAACGATGCGTTGTGAAATGAAGCGCGCTTATAACGAAAGCAGGAAGTAATGGTAGAAATTCTGTTCTAAACCATGTTCACATAGATGTTTTACCTCAGAATTTCTTATTAAATGCAGTTTAAAACATCCTAAATATCGATGTCCGATCGATGTCCGATTTACAGCTACCACTTTGTCTAACCGTCTATTTGTTGAATGTATATTATAATAGTTGCAAGGAAATCGTAATACTAAATTGTTGTTAACAAAAGCAATGGGATATTACAATGAATTTTTCTTGTGTCATTGAATTCGATGTATAATACGGAATTTTAACGGAGACATCGTGAATTTGTTATTATATTGCGAAGTATGATATGTGATAGCCGTTCTAGAGTATTCTCGAATATTACAATTTTGTTTCTCTCTCTCTCTCTCTCTCTCTCTCTCTCTCTCTCTCTCTCTCTCTCTCTCTCTCTCTCTCTCTCTCTCTCTCTCTCTCTCTCTCTCTCTCTCTCTCTCTCTCTCTCTCTCTTCGCTTATAAGAACGCTGCCATGTTAACGTAAATGTTTAATTACGTATCTTTGCGTTTTATTTAAATTTCATATATATTTCTATATATAGATTTACCTGATCGACTTAATCTTGTAATTTATTCGTTTCGATTTTGCCATTTATGCACTAGACGATGCCAATGAACTCGTAGGAACCAGAATCTTCATTTTCTTTCTTTTTTTTTTTTATTTTTTTTTATTTTTGTCGAGAGGAAAAAAAAAACTTTGCCCAGAACCCAATATATGCGTGTATTTTCTGTACAGTCTGTATATTATGCGCAAAAAAAAAAAAAAATTTTTCGCGGTGTCACTTCGACTGGTTCGTCTATCCATCACGATCTATCGATAGTGAACCCGTTTGTTAGGAATATCTTCGAATTTTATATAAACGGAATGAAAAAGCGCTGTTATACTAAATGCTTAGTCAGACTTAAAATAAGTTTCGAACGATTTTTAATGTAATACACGTTCCTCCTACTCTTGGGTTACCTTATAAAGGGCATGCTGTCGATACAATCATGTTTATTAATTATTACGATTATTATTATTATTATTATTATTATTATTATTATTATTATTATTATTATTATTATTATTATTACTATTATTATTATTATTACTATTATTACTACTACCACTATTGCTACTATTATAATTATATTATATTATAATTATATTTCTCTAACGTATGTAATTAGTTCACAGTGCCCTTTTATATATTATCTATTATATTTATTAAAAAGATTATCCTGAAGTATTCGTACGATGTATATAATATGCACATACTATCACGAAGTCTTAAGGTTCACTTAAACCTCCATGTTCTCAGGGTTTCACTTTCCAAGAACCTGCTGGTTGGAAGTATAAAGAAAGGAGGAAAGAACAGTTGCACAATAACACTCGGTTTATAACGACTCGTTAAGTCAGGAAAGTGAACGAGAATTTTTTTTCACATTTGCACTTTTTCGTCTCGTCAAGATTGAAAATAAAGAAAAGATAAGATAATACTCGAGGTAATACGTGTAAAATGTCGCACTACAAAAATACATTGAGCTAAAATGCACATCTTTTCCTTTAGTCCGATGTTTCTCTCTTTCTTATTCGTTTTTTCTTTTTCAGTTTGAAAACAAGTGCAGTCTGTGAATACGGAGGTTTTATCGAGTTTTTAATTTGCCTCGAATACGAAAGAAAAATTCCGTTTTCCGTTATTTCTCTCTCGCTCTCTTTCTTTCTAATTAAGTGTGGATGTAACGTGTGATTTTGTAATAATTTGTGTGTGTCTATGTTTCATAATATTCTCAGATGTGTATCGGTAAATCGAAGATAAATGCGCAAAAAAGAAAAGAAAAAAAGAAAACAAAAACGGAAAGAAACCACCGGAGCAGGCACTAAAGATTTTTGTAAGACACTTGGACGAGTAACGTATATTTTAAATCTCCTTAGATTAATTTTCTTTTACGCGTTATCCGAAAACTAAAGGTAGATTAATCTAACCGACTCAACAGTATTACGATCCTATATAATTTTATATTCTCAACGTCCATCCCTTTCTCGCGCGTGATCAGTATTCTCTCTGTGTTTTGTTCGATTATTCTCATTCGTGTGAAATTTCAACTGTTTCGATCGTTAATCAATTATTTTAGTCCTACGATTCTTTTAAACTCAAGAAATTTCGATATTTTCAACGATATATGTATGTATATAATATCTTCTGAAATACATATATTCGCTCGGTTTTTATACGATAGAAAAAAAGGAAGAAAAACTAGACATGAAATATGGAAGGAAGAATCGATATCGAAAAAGTGGTTATTTTGTGATTCTTGGTGTCTATTCAATCATAAAAAGTAAAAAAGAAAAAGAGAAAAGTACTGAGATATTACGAACAACAGAGATTTAAATTAAGAGTGGGAACGAAAAATTGTACATATACGAGTAACGTGACTTTAAAACAACTATCGCACATGAATGTATCTAATAATTATTTAATATATTGCAAACATAAATGGTATTTTATGCTTCTATGGTTTCTAAAATCCTAAAATTAACATTTACATTTTTTGTCATTTAAAGTTTAGTGGCAATTATTTCGTAACAGGGTTAGAAGTGTTACGCATGCGCAGTATCATCGCGTCGTTGCGCAAGCGCTGCGCGTTGCAATTTTTAAAAATATCATTCCAGTGAAAGTACCACGATTGAAATTAAAAAAACAATTTTTAATAATCAGCAATACACAAATTACCGTGTATTACTCTTCCGTTCGCTGATTTCACGTTCTCCAATAGCGCGTTGTCAAAAGACAAGCATTTTCCAAAATGATATCTATTTTCAGGTAACGCACAAACGACGATTTTAGCGTATTTGTGGCAATGCGAAAGCGACAAAAAGAGAAGATTATTTTATTGCATAATTTTATATGTTGGCGGTAAAACAGCTGATTTGAATGGTAGACATCTGGCGGTGGCTAGTGGATTCTCCAGCACGCAAGAAAGAAAGAACTCTAGAGAGGGGGAAACAGAAAGAGAAAAGCGAGTGGGCTGCACGGGCGCAGTCTCGCGGCAGATTCCCATACGAGGGAAAGATCAATGGGCGGTCAGAGAGTAAGATGGCGGACTGCGAGTCGGAGGTGCAGCGCTTGCCAGCCGCGAACGAGGACGTAACGAGAAACGCAAGCGTGACGATGATCACCAACGGACGCGTGCCTCAGCACCCGGTAAACCAAACGAATCCGATCAGGCAGGGGCCAAGACGCGTCACCATTTACAAAACAGAGACTGGTTTCGGGTTCAATGTACGCGGTCAGGTCAGCGAGGGTGGACAACTAAGAAGCATCAACGGTGAATTGTACGCGCCGCTTCAACATGTCAGCGCCGTGTTACCTCGAGGCGCTGCCGAAAAAGCCGGTGTACGAAAAGGCGATCGCATCTTAGAAGTGTGAGTAGTCTCTATCTCACTTCGTTTGTTTCCCTTTCCCAACAAAGCTCACCCGATCATTCTGTTTCTTCCTCGCGTTCATCCTACTATCTCCTGTAATCGCTGTACGTTTACCTGTCAAACGAGTACCGACTCGCCTCGTTCGAGAGCCAAGAGTGTCTCTTACTATCGGTACAATAATCGTGACGAAGATCGAGTAACCTATTCTGAACGGGATACGCGCATAACCAACGGTTATCGTTTGTCGCGTACTCGTGAAATTTAACGGGGCTTACCCGTAACGAAAATGACTACTTGCTCTTGTATAGATTCGACAACCGGTTTATCGATACCACCGCGATAGTGTAATACTCGTTTTAATCGCAAGCTTAATCTGTAGCAACAGCGAGGAGACGATTTCTCGGTAGAGTTTACATTTCGTCTCCTCGTTGTGCCGTTCTGTCAAGGGGGAATTTAATTCCGCGACCCAACCGTTCTTGCTCACTCGATACTTTCGTATTACATATTCCTCTTTCTTTCTTTTTCTTTTTATCGACGATCTTAGAACGATTTCAGAGACTATATTTTGGAAAGCGGACGCTTGCGAAAAAGAAATCTGCGTTTAATTGAGTGTTCTACGTAGTAATTCTCGAGCATCGAGAAATATTCGATTAGAAACGTAATCGACGTGTCGATGTAACTGAAATAACGGTACAAAGAGACAAACGTGCGCCGCTGGTATGTACTTCGTAAGTGGGAATCTCGTTTGTGTTTTTTTAAGAGTATAGTTGTCAAAACAGTAAATACGTTTCCACGTTAGCTGAGATACGACATAATGTTTGAAGATAGAAAAACATAGTATTTCGTTTTATCGTGACTTGAGCCATTCGCATGTGCACAATCTCTGATTTATATCAAGGAATGACGAATTTCCGAATGAGAAATTGCTTTACGAACATTACGCTATTGCAATTGTCGCGATTCTGAGTTATTCAAGTTTGGATCGCGTATCTGGCCGTTTCGTGAAACCGATTCGTACTGCTGGAAAACTCTCGACCGAAGGGACACTCTTTGGCCTTGTTTTCAATCGGTCATCATGCTAATTACATTTGTACGGAGTAATTAAAGGCGTTAATTTGTCACGAATCGTATACAAATTCAGGATCCTGTCGTTTATATTTTGATAGTGGACAATCAGCGCTATTTTATTAGCCATCAGACGAATGTATTTTTCTAATATCAGAAAATAACTTTTGTTTTAAGAAAATATAAAATAATACTTGTGATAAATTTTTTTTTTTTTAAATACTAGTTATTTGTATTTACTAAAATTGAAATATAAAAATAAAAATTCGAGGATCATAGCAGGCTTAAAAGGATAGTTTTTTACAATTAGATTTAGCGTTATATTCTTAAAAGAATTTAGCACATGCTTGTTATAAATTTAAACGATTAATATTTGGCTAATATTTTCCTGCGTTTAATATCGTAGAAATAATTTAAGAACACGTATCATGCCCCCGTATTTTCAATCAGGAGTTTTTTTTCCGCGATGAAAAACGTGGTTATCGTCGTAATCTTTCGTCGTCGATATCGTAAGATCGGTGATTTATAATTTTTTTTTTTTACTTCAATGGAAATGTAATCTGCAATTTTCATACGAGCGATATACACACCAGTGGGAAAACTAATAAAACTTAAGCATTTTCGTTTAATTATAGTAAAAATAGTATCTATTTATTTTATTGTTTTTCTATCTATCATAAATCTAAAGTAGAAGTTTTAAAATAATTTCAGACGTAATAGTTTACTGTGTGATTAGAGCGCGAAAATTCAAAGCCTGTAATTAAGTCTGGTAAACATATTTAAAAATATTTCAGTCAGTAATTCCTCTATTAGTTGGGTAATTATTTTTGCATAATATCCAAGCAAGTGGATTCTAACAAATTTATTGTGATCACTTAATGATATCGTAGACTCATTTGATTTGCTAATGTTATTCTCGTCATCGAAAGCGAACAGAAGAAAAAGATTCACAAGATAAAAAGCGTGTTTGGATCAAGAAAGTATTTCAGCACTAGAGTAATAGAAAACTTTTATGCTCATACGTATTACATAAAATCTTGAAATCTCATTAGCCCTGTAACGAGACAAGATTAGCATTATTATATTGACAAAATTTGAAATCACTCTGAAAATGTATTATATTGAGAAGTCAGAAACAAACAAAATATTTATTGTCAATAGTACTAAATAGTTATCTTGAACATGTTAAAGATTGCTTTATTAAATATTAAATTTTATTACAACTACATATATAAATTTTTCTGTTAAAAACTAGAACTTTTTCCATAAAGTGGTTCTTCTTGTTTTTAAAAATTTATGTAAATTTGAAGATTTGTACAGAATATAATATATTTTATAAAATATATCTACATATTTATATTAAGTACATTTCACAGATTTGTTCCAAATTTCATATGATACAACATCATCGTGTCTTATCACAATGCTAATGAAATTTCGTTTCTAAAAGTGTTGACGTACTTTGATGAGTCACTCTACATATCTATTCATCATTAAGAAGGCAAAATTTGTGCATGCACGCGATTCGCAGAAATAAATAGGTTGTTTCGTTCACACTCAAAGAAGATCAACAGAACGTATTGTTCCAAAGGAAAAACGCATCAAGATTTATTATTTAATTTGTTATCTCCAGTACCCGCAATGGGTCAGTATGCTTGGTTGAACTAACTCGAGAAATCAGACGTTAATCATCGTGCACCTACTATTTACGCAGACATTTTTTTATCATTTACACTAATGATGGTAATTAAAGTGGAGAGTGAGTTTCGTAGAAAATAATTGGATGACACAAAGAAATTCTACATTATCAACGACGAAATGTACTGCTCGTCAAGTAAATTGCCACAGTTGAAAACTGGTCGCACATGTTTCTCAGATCAGTAACATTTACCTGAAAAATAAAGTTTATATTAATTGTTTAAAAAAATAGGAAATATTTTAAGAAGTACATTTTGCTTATTGGAGTTTCAAATTTTATACTATCCGTTAAATATTTTAACATGTACGCCACATTTCATACAGCTCGTTATTATGTACGTATACTATAGTATAGTGTATCATGTACCTTTAAATTTTCCAAAAATGGAGTTCGAGTTCGCGAATCAAAAAATTTTGCACTCTCGTTTGTAACACGTCCAATTTTTTTCCTTTTTCTTCTTTGGTAATCAATCAGTGTGCTATAATTACGAGATCGAAACAAGGTCAACTTAGAAATTTGATTCTTGTCTTCGATGCGCTAGCTTCACCAAGCATCGAAGCTTTGAAAAGATTTGTCACTTGTACGACTTCTAACAAGTGGTTACATGTACCCGCGACGATCTCGCGGATGGACTTTTTAGCCACCAAGGACACGATATTAAATTAGAACGAAACGGGTGTTTTCTTCAACGCGATTATGTACCTTGAAAAGTAATATAACAAACATATGCGTGCAATAACAGAAACAGCTATAAATCACTTTTTAGAGTGGGCGCGAACAAGAACCAACGGTAATTTGTAACTGGTGATAATTTTGAGTCGTTTGTTAGACTTGAGAAGTCTCTGGAAATGTCTGGATTATATCATTGTTAGTTATCGACTCGTCTGTATCATTTACAATTGTAATTAATTTTGCTAATCGTATCTGGACCGGTCTCGTTGGAAATAACTCATTGATAATCGCATGAATAAAAATCAGCTGATAGAAAGAAACATTACGTGATCTCTTCAATTAGTCTACCGACTCACGTTTGTGGTTATCGTATACTAATATCTGAGTTTAATTTAATAAAGATCAAAATCCCAGACTCGGCGCTTCCTGTAAATTTGCAGAATAACTGCATGGACGAACAGATGTGCAGTTTAAGTTAGATTAGATTTGATACTGAAGAAACACTATGTGGTTTGTCCAATTGGTTTACCGACTCGCGTTTGTGGTTATCGTATGCTAATATCTGCGTTTAATTTAATAAGGAAGATGAAAATCTCATTCTCAGTGTTTCCTAGAATTCAAAGAATAATTGGAGACATGGAGAAAAGAACAAAATTAGACACAGCTGAATAGGATTAGATTAAGTTGAGTTAGATTTAACTGGTAAGAAGAAACACTGTGAGATTTTATCGATTCATCTGAGTTTAATTTGATAAACAAGAAAAAGATCTCACATTCGGTGCTAAATTTGAAGAATATTCTTCAGAATAAACAGCTGCGCGGGTTAGCTCCAGTATGTGATTAATTAATGTTTGTAATTACGACGTAATTAATTAAGTTTGACTTAATGAACAAAATGGTTATTTCTTTCCACAAATTTTAACAAAAAATAAAAGTAAATAAAATTTCTCTTGTTTCAATAAACTGCGCCAAGATGTTCCAATATCTCTTTAATGTTATACAGATTACTATTACGCTGACGCAATCGTATTATTATATTTACATGAGAATGCAAATGTTCAACATCTTTCACACGGTATGACACATTCTTTTTTTTTTTTTTTTTGGTAATTTCAGTGATTGTCGGACTACAGGTGTTTATCCAAATGCACTGTTTCATGTACAAATGTTTTGAATACTGAATATTTTCAAGAGTGCGTTTTAAATATCTCGGATATTTTTAAATATTATATAACTTTGGTGGGTGTTATCAACTTTCAAAATTTAACTCGTGATTTTGCATTGCATCTCGAATTTAAATGTTATTGAAGCACTTCTCTGCAAAACCAACAATTCTGTCTTATACTCTTTTACTCGCCAAAATTATATTCTTTCAATTTCTCATAAACATCTGCATGCTGGTAATTATTAGAATATTAATATTAGTCATATTAATATTAATCATGCAAGATATTTAAAAGAAAGTATTCAGTTGACAAAGGTACAAACATCTGCAGTCTGGTAATTACCATAAATCCTCGAAATCGTCGCACTAAATCGATGAAACACGACATAGTGTTAGTCGCGACATATACTTTGCCCGTATTTGGTGACATTGTGTTTGATAACTTAATAGATAACTAGCTCGCATTTTCATCGCAAAAACAGATTATCTCGCCCCTGTTGAGACGTATCGTCTGGTTGACATATCGATAAGTGTAAATACAACCGGGCATTCAGATACATATGACCTCTTTTCTACGTACGTACAAGCGTTGCCTCTGATACGTCTTGCGCTAAAATCATTCTGAAAAAATAATGCGATCGTAATGGTCATCGCGAGACACCCTCGACGAAGGAGTCGATATTTTTCGCGAAATGTACAACACTTTTTCATCGCAAAAGCGCGAAAGATATTCGGATATTTTTCGTTTTTAACATTCAGTGTCACTGATATTTTTAATATCCAAATATCACGATTACGTTGTATATTTTATAATATGCTATTTATTTTTTTCAGTTCGAAACAGACGTACTTGTCCCAAGATACGAGAAAGTTTTCCAGGAGAAACGAAAAATAGTTTTTACATTATTACTTCGTTTATCAAAGAAACGACGAGATTCGAAACAATACGCTTCACTTTTTTTAAAAATTGTAAAAATTCAAATGATCTCAGAAATTAAAATCTTTCTTCGTTGTTTCATCGAACTTTGAATATTGTGCTTAAATGGCGAATTCAGGAAATTCGAATATTTCGTTATCTAACTCCAATGTTCAAATTTCAATAAAATAGCAAAAAAGAAAAAAAAAATCGCAGAACAAGTTTTGAGGGATCGTTGTAAAAAAGAAAATTCCAATCTTCAGGGCCAATGGTAAATCTCATTGAAAAAACAATTTTTCAATGTTTTGGAATTTTGACAATTTTCAAGAATAAAGGTAGTTTCCACTACGTGATATTAAAAACACATTTGAAAAAAAAAAAATACGCACTCAGAACTGTCAAAGTAAAGACTTTGCTCTTTAAAATGAGACCAAGTAGGTTGCTGTACGATCTTCTTTTACAAAGTTGGAGCAGTTTAAAGTATCGACAATTTTTACGTCGTTATTGGTTCAGTTGTGCTCGCTGTAATTGCTCCTTAGCGAGCGAAATTACGAAGATAAACGAATAAGAGCCCCGTAATTGGTCG
This sequence comes from Melipona bicolor, assembly GCA_030673865.1. Taxonomy (NCBI): domain Eukaryota; kingdom Metazoa; phylum Arthropoda; class Insecta; order Hymenoptera; family Apidae; genus Melipona; species Melipona bicolor. The sequence goes on along the minus strand of JAHYIQ010000007.1, from coordinate 2,466,737 downwards.
AGAAATACCTCAGCAATATTTTCGCAACGATAGTTCGAAGATTGCGTTATTTTTTCGAGTTGCGAGTACACGTTAGTTGCGCAGATTATTTTCTTGCGTCGAATAATCGATTCTCCGCGACACTGATGAGAACCGACACGTTCGGTGAATTTATCGCGATTTGCTTGCTTAGCTTTCTCTTCAATTACGTTCGCGATTCTGTGCCGATTAAAGCCTTCTGCGCCGGTCCGAAAGCTTTTGATGGAAACTGAATGGAATCGGACGGACGATTAGATCTGCGGGATTTACTTCTCTTTCGGGTAAGGTCGACGTACGATTAGAGGTCGACGCCAGATGTTTAATCGCGTGGCTCGCCGTGTTAAATCTCGTCAATTATCAATGAACGATGAGATTTAACACACAGATCGAATCCAATCCTCGAACGTTCTTCGCGCGAGGTGTTTGTTTGCCTGGAAAGAAGAAACGACAAAGAGTTTCACAGCGGTAATATCAATTTATGTAATTCTTCGCGATTAAATATTAGATCGTCACGCGAGGATACTTCTCGGCCAGACAAAGCTACCGCTGCTTGGTAAGATAAAGAAACAAATGATAATTTTATCGAGACCTACATATACGTATCTCGCGCAAATCATTTTTCTCTTTTCTGCTTTTTTTAGTACTAATCTCGACGAGAATATCGAATCAGATGTCGATCGCGCGGTATAATTAGAGTTATAAAACGCTTTATTATTAATTTCGATGGTTTTATTTTTACTTCCAATCGATAATACTCGCTCTTACCTTCCCATTGACTTCATTACTGGCCTGTTCAGGTCAAATTACGATGTGCTTAAGTCCTAAGAGAAACGAAGCGTACCTAAGGGTTCGTCGTAAAAATAGTAACTCTCATTAAAATATACTCGCATCGTCGTACGAGTCGAAACGGCAGCGGACGCGGTTGGTTTAGAAAAGTCGAGGAAAGAAAGAAAGTTGTCCCTCCGGCAAATGGTAAATTGATAAAACTTGAGCCAGACTGTCGCAGCCTCAATTTTCATCGAAGAAAATGCCGATTGCGTACGGCGGGAAAATTTCAAAATTTTATTTACACTGTTGTCAGATCGTCGCGATTACATTGGTGCAATCAGTGGCAGACGTGTCTCGTTATGATGCTAATTTCAAATTTCATACTTTGTACGACGCGTAATATACAGACGAATACAGAGATTTGTCGATACTTTCGCGAGCGAGAAAGTATCGCGCAAGAAAATAAATAACAAATGTTCCGAACAGCTAGCAATTTTTTTCTTCTTTCGGAGGGGAGAGCCACTCGACGTTATCTGGTCAACCCGGTTCGCTATAAAATCAAAGATAATGAAATAAAATTAAAGGGGGGACACGAGGCCGATAGGGACAAGTATAAAGTGGGTCTGAGCTTAGTTGGAGTGCAGATCGTGTGTCACTAGCCGTGTCTCCGCTCCGCGACCAATAGCGTTCGTCCTTTCACGTGCGGAATTCGAAGCTCGATCAAGGCTGGTCACCTGTTTTCTTTCCCCGTGTTCATTTTTACTGGTCGTGAAAGTGAAAACTCGCGACTAAACGGAGGAAACAAGAAACCACGGCCGTTTCTTTCCCTTTCCTCGCCAGTCTGTCTACGAGCGCAGCCTGAATAAAATCTAACGGGCCTCTAGTCTACCAGCGGGTGCAACAGTTGACAATCTTTTCTCAATATTGCGACAATAAATACGCGTTAAAATGCTAACCTGTTACGTTACTGCGATTCAGTGCGAGTGGATGCAGAATCGCGGACGTCGTGGATTGAATCTGGACTCGCGATTCAAAGCGATCACCGCGGGGTAAAGGAAACATCCGCGAAATCGTTTGTTTCGCCATTTACATTTGCTTCTTCTGTCTTATTGCAGGAACAGCGTGAACGTGGAGGGAGCCACCCACAAGCAAGTGGTGGATTTGATCAAGTCCGGTGGCGACGTACTAACGTTGACTGTTATCTCCGTCACGCCGCAGGAAGCAGAGAAGCTGGAACCATTTGAGGATCTAAGGTAAGAGTTAGACGCGTGGTCTCTTGGACTCTGCTCTTCTTAACGGACATGGTCAGGTATTGTTGCGTCATCTAATAACGATTTGCCTTAGAGTCACGTTTAGAATAATGGATCTTGTTAACTGTGGTTAATAGTTTCATAAAATTGGGATAGAATACTTGATACGAGAGGATAAAATATGGGATTTCTCACTCTCTTGTATTTCTTCTTTTCATTGTATTGTAAACTATCATGACACTCTAGTGTCTGAATGACACGTTTCTACTTTTCACTCACTTATGCTGGTCGATTACGCTTTCTCCTAGTTATGCATCGGTGGACTACAGCGAGAAGCGATCCCTACCTATCAGCGTGCCGGATTATCATGTCCGCGAGAGGAAGCACGAGCGTTATGTGGTTTTCAATGTTCACATGGCGGGCAGGCATTTATGCTCGCGACGTTATCGCGAATTCGCCGCTCTGCATATGGCATTGAAGAAGGAATTTATCGGCTTCAACTTCCCCAAGCTGCCGGGAAAGTGGCCATTCCAGTACGTTATTTACATCAAATCCATATTTTTCAACTCATATACGTATTTCTTGCATATACACGAGCATTATCGCACTTGTGCGTAGATTGAGCGAGCTTCAACTGGACGCGAGACGACGCGGGTTAGAACAATACTTGGAGAAGGTTTGTGCGGTGCGTGTAATTGCCGAAAGCGATATCATGCAAGAATTCTTGGCTGATAGACTCGAAGAGGACGGGGATCAAGGTCCAGCGGTTGATTTGAAAGTATTATTGCCGGACCGCGAGGTTGTTACCGTTACGGTCGCTAAGGCTGCCTCTGTCAGCGACGTGTACGACGCAGTTTGCAGTAGAGTGGGTCTGGACGCAGAAACAGCGAAATACTTTTATCTCTTCGAGATTGTCGAATACAATTTCGGTACGTAACTGGAGAATCAATGAGTCCAATCGTTTGACATTACATGCACGTGTATCCAGCGATGCCATTCTAATGGAACCTTATTCGTTTTGCAGAAAGGAAATTGCAACCTCACGAGCATCCTCACACACTGTACGTTCAAAATTATTCGACCGCCAGCGTGACGTGTTTAGCAATAAGAAGGTGGCTTTTCAATGTAAATAGACCACTGAGCGAACAGGCGTTAACCTGGATCTTCTGGCAGACGGTGGACGAAGTTAATAGGGGACACATCACCGCCGGTGAAAGATTGTACCAGTTGAAAGCACTACAAGATGCATCGAGGAAACACGAGGTACAAACGAGGTTTTGTTCCTTTGTAACAATGTAGATTCTAGACTGCACATCTGAGAATATAATAGAAAAGATAATGTCACTGTAAAAATATTACAAAAAACAAAAACAACAACAGTGTACTTGAATAACTTTTTCCTAAAAATCCGCCTCTGATATATTGGTATGGTTGTCAATTTTGAAAATCTTGCGTATTGAAACGTTTGCATTTCTCTTCTTCCGTTTTTAGTACCTAAAACTAGCGAAAGAATTGAGCGGTTACGGCGACATAGTGTTCCCTCATTGCGCGTGCGACTCGCGGAAGGAAGGACACGTTGTTCCCGCCGTAGGCGCGCCAGCGTTCAAGCTACACGCGGCGAAGGAAGATGGCACTTTGGAATCTCAAGTTGTTGACTTTCAATGGAACATCATCACACGATGGGAGGTAGACGAGGAAGGAATGGCGTTCTGCTTTCAGTACACGCGTCAAGACAACCGTCCACCACGTTGGCTCAAGCTTTTCACACCTTATGTAAGTACTGAAAAAGTTCTTCCTTCTTTTCCCTTCTTCTTTAAAAGATGAATCTCAATAACACATTGTCATTGCAAATTGACTGCAATTATTTCTTTTGATAGTAGTGTGCCAGTTTACAATGACTCATTCTATTTGGTATATCTCTCTGGATATTTTGTCACAGTAATTAGCAATCTGTTAGTACTCATTACATATGCAGTGATTCGCAAAAATATTGCTACATCTGTCGATATCTTTTTATGAATACATTACGTGTGTTATACTTCCATTAGCACTGTACACTCAACCATCATGATATTGTATCGATATAATTTTTGACGATTTTAAAAATACACATGTAAGTTACAAAATATTTATCAAGTACACGTTTCGCAGAGATTGCAAAAGTCTTGAAATAGATTTCACGAATAAGTTATAAACGTATATTTGCAGTAAATATCTTGTAAATGTTTTCAGATTGGATTCAAATTTCTTTTCTAATACAAAGCAGTTGCGTGTCATTATAATTCTAATTAAATTACCTTTTATGATAAGCGTACAAACCACAAATTTAATTAAATTACCTCACGTACTATTTACGATCGAACACGTTGCGTTTTGTTCGCAGTACACGTTCCTGTCAGATTGTTTCGACCGAATAGCCGAAGAAGCGAAATGGGACGATCCAGGCGAATGAGGCAACGCTCGGCATTAAAATTCATGTATGGTGCATAATAGCAAAGGTATCGTTTCATCGGACACACATTTCACTTATCTTTGTAGCAAGAACTTTTTGATTAGGATTACTTTTCTAAGGCGATTCGGAAACTAATAAGACACACTGATCATATCGAACTCTTGCTTTCGCGATTAACTTCGCAGTACCATCAAACGCAGTGCATTCATTACGTATCATTGTACACTTTTTTTATGGTGTTTCAAATACGAAATGCGCTGCTCGATAAATTAATACTTCTCTTTTCTTCTTGTTCTAAACGGTATAACAAACATCAACATCTAGACATCTAATAATGATAATTCTATCGTAGATTGCGGTACTTTAGTTAAGGAGGAGAAAAAAAAAAAAATAACTAGGCGATCGCGTTTACTTTTTGTGTAAGATATTGTTGCTACTTCATGCTAAAACACCAGACGCTAGATAAACCTATTTTTTGGCCTATCATTCACCGTGCAACAACGTGTATATCTTTGGATGTCGATCGAGAGAATCATTGAACTCATGAAACGTTCCTTTTTACAAGCCTAACAATAAGTATCGCCAATTTTTGTTCACGTGAAGTTAACCAACAAGTATTATCATTTAACTGGTTAATTTCTCATTAACTCTGTGCGCATTTTCTTTTCTTTTTTTTTTTTTCTTTTTTTTACATCTTTTATCAGCCTCGCCTGTTTTCGTTTTGTACGTGCATATATGTATACAGTTGTATGTACTCGATATAGCAAAGTAGAGAGATTGTCGCAAGCATCCATCTGACGTTATCCGTGTAAAGTGAAGCGTAATAGAGGTTCGAAGGATAGCACAGATCACTTTTTCCCCCGAAGCTATATTTTTACTATCGAAGAGAGGCAGAAAAGTAAGAACATTGTTCTCGATCCGATCTCGTGTGTCATCGTGCGTCGGTAGTGTACAAAATGATGAATGTACTAGAGGTTGTAAACGAAAAAAAAAAAAAATGAAAAAGAAAAAAAAAAAGAAAAAAACTGTAGCTGCGTAGACGAAGTCATCGTTGAATTCGCAAACGAATACACACTTCTCGCTATCCTCGATTACACGAAACGGAGAAAGAATATTCGTACGGCGCGTGTCAACGTGTTTATTTAAAGAAATGAAATTCTAAGATGGAAAGATGGCGAGATTTTCGACGGTGGAGGAATTAAGCGGTAAGATCCTACAGAAATATATATATGAGACTTAAGTGAAAAACGTTAAGAGTTAACGAATGGCACGCCGATAAGAACGCCATAGCAGAGGAGAGAAAGGAAAAAAGAATTAAGATAATACTCAGCAACACATTGTTAAAGAAAATGCAGATAATAAGAACGAAACAATTATATAATGAGTAATTTTAGCGTCTTTAAGATCGGTGAACGCACTGATGAACCTTCAAAAGCATCCTGGCCTGTTCGTCGTGTTCAACCGATGGAACAGCGAATTCTTCGGAACATAATTCTTAGGAACTCCGCGTTTATTGTTGTTAATAGTTTCTATATATACACACACACATATACATATATATTTTTCTCTTTCGTATCTTTTTTTATTCACATTGCTTTTCATCGATACGCTTTCACCCACGATCCAGCACTTCCCGTTCCGAACGATTCGCTTGTCCAACAACGAGAGAAGCCTCGGCAGATAATAATTATAGAAATAGATGTATAACTATCGTTAATGTTTTTAAACTTTATTCGAAATGAACTGTGCGTGATTTTTGAGGCAGCGAATGGCCGAACGGTTTATCCTAAGGGAATCGAAGAGGGAGGCGACGTTAGCAGAGCATTGAGGGTAGCATGACTCTTCGAGCATTGTAAAAGTAATGAGAACTTTCTTGTTTGAACAGAACTTACGATTTGCAAAGACTTCCAGTAATTCGCGGCTTAACACTGGAACTACCAGAGACGATCGAGACGGTTAGTTGTTAGTAATTTTTTCATAGAGATTTTATAAATTTTATAAAAAAAAAAATACAGTTTTATTTCTTGTCAAACATTTAGACGGAAGCTTGTGTGTTCTTTATTGCATTATCCCTTTCAGGTCCACTTCCCTAATATTGCGTTTGCTCCACTTTTACACGTACAATCTCTCACATATATTACAAAAATAGAAGTTATTTTAAAAAAAATATATATATATATGTTTCACGCCAAAAATATTTTTAGCATAATAAGGTAGAATTAGCAAGCAATATAGTAAAGAATTAAAGTTTCTTCCTAAGACAGTGAGCCCTTAAAAATTGTTCAATTTCGAGCAATTTCGGAGCTGTCGGTAGTTCCAGTGTTAGTTAAGTCCGAACAAAAAGGTTTTCATTATTCTTACGCGATTGAACACCGAACTATCCGATCACAGATATATAAACACGTATGAGATATGGATCTACTTGTGTGTATCTGTTCCACTCGTATCGATCGATCAATCGGGGAAATATACAGTGACGATTTTTTGATTCTTGTTCCATCAATAATTCTATCGTGGGAATCGTTCAAAACGATCTGTAAATCTGTAAATTGTTAAAGATACGCACGCGATTGTAGTTGCGGGGAAAGACAAATGCGAGGTTGGACCTTCGGTTTCTTGAGACTTGGGACTGAAAATTGTATCCGCGTATAATGTGCTTCGGATGTTGTGCACTCCAGGCATCGAGCAATGGTTTTGTAACTTCGCCAATACGATTACCTCCTGTTTATGAGTTGTGAGTTTTTCATTGAATTTTTTTCCAGCAGAAGTTTATAAATATTAGATCGGTGCATGTGGAACGTCATCCTTCAGATATAACTTCGATCGTAGTTTCTTTGGAATGTTATACACTTGTGATATAGAAGATAATTATTTCTACGTGATTGTAATTCATATGTTTTTTTTTATCATAACTAACAATTAATTTCCAAAGTTATAAGAATTATCAATTTGAAAATAGAAAAATTTTTAGAATGTTACTGTCACAGACTTTGGCATTATTTGACTAACATATCGTTTCATTTGAATAAGCAAATGATGGAATGTGTAATCGAAAATGTGTAAACACCGACGATATTTCGTCGGAAACTTTCCAATTGACAAAGTCAAGAAACAACGTTTCACATGCACCAACTTAGTATCACTTGACGTTCAGGCGTTGACTGCGAGGACATTTGCTACTTTAAGTTCGTAATCGGTGAAAACCAGAATACACGAAGTATCGAGCAAGTATTAAAATGCCATGGGTAGACTCTAGGCCGAAGGTCGCATCGATTGGCAGTAACGGCTGTAAGATTTTCACGTCATTTTATGACATTATTATTCTATTAGCCGGTGATGTAATCACATAATTGTTCGAGTATCGCCAGTAGCGTTTTCGAACGAGTAGTCCATGTGCGTTTCGGGCAACAATGCTACTTCTGTTCTTTTTTTCCTGGCGAAGTTACGTCGTCACACGTTACTAACCAGATAGAGAGAAATCGACGATAGAAATATTTTCGAGAAGAATTAGAAAGAATAAATAAATAAAAAGAACAAAAAAAAAAAAAAAAATGATGTACGTCCAAGTTATAAAGCGTCAGCGTGCAAGATGAGGATTGTTTGCTAAATTTTATTTACATTTGTTACCGCGTGTAAGTACGTATATATTTAATTTAATATCGTATGTGATTGTAACTTGCGAGAGAATCAACTGGTCTGTTCGCGCGTGATTATGCTTATTTATCGTTGCGCCCGGTAGCAGTATTTTTAGTATGGGAAAAACTCCAGGAGATGTTGGGACAGTGGGACGTCCGTTAATGAAAGTTGGTTAATTATTAATTACTTCATTAAATCATCATGTTAAACGAAAGGAATAAGTCTGTCTGAATTGGATGACGAATTAGGTAGTATAATTTAATTATCGTTACAGTAAGACCATATCATTACGATTAACTCTTTAGACATTAATTAAAACAAAAAAGCAAAAAAAAAAATACATTATGTATAATCGTAGTCCGTAATAACAAACAATTTATCATTGTACTATCATTTGGCGATACTTTTTGCCGTGAAACCGTTATTTCCGATTTAGCGTTGGTATTATTCGATTTTTGTTCGCGGATCATCTTGTTATAAGAGTCGGGAGATCAATAAATGCGAAAATGGAGGGGGGCAAAAAGAAAAAAAACAGAAAAAAGGAGAAAGAAAACGAAGAAAAAACGCAGAAAACATAACAACCGTCCATCTTTATTGATATCGATCTCCGCACGTAGTCCGGCAATTCGAACTCGCTCGGGATTATTACTTCTCTCTGTGTAATTTCGCAGATTTCAGGTTACGCTGGCTGTACAATGTCGCTTATGTAAGAAAATCGTGTCGTGATTTTGCGCATCGTTGCAACAATGGCAAACAACCGATGCTCCCGACGTTCCCTCTCGGTTCGCTTCGAAACGAACCTGACACCCCTGTCGATCGATACTCTCGTCGAATCTTCCGCTCGAGTTGTCCAACTTTCCTCCAAACTAATCGCCAGCCCCCTTCTCGCTGTTCGAAACTTCGTCCGGAAGTTCGACGCAAGTTCCTCTCGGCAAGATATCTTACGAACAACGAACACGAGATCCTCTTCGACGTCGGAGAAGCCGCGTAAAGATTCGTTCACGCGATGCCTCGTGTCTGAAGGAAACAAAATCTGTCGAAGCTGTCGGACCGCGAGGAAGGATCGCGAACGAGTACCGCTGGTATCCGATCGGAAGCGGCGTAAACACGCTCGCTCACGCGCTCTCATTTGGTCACTCGTGGTATTTATCGATATCGGTTGCCCGTGGGCGGAAAAGAGGGACATATCTCGTTGTACATGTAAATACACAAGTACGCGACGCTCGTTTCTATGCACTCGTGATCGCTTACGAATCGCGGCGAACGTGTGTGCGGACGCGCGGACGCCTTACCGATACATTGAACGCGTTCTCGGAAGATATCGCTAAGTGGTCGCCGATATAAGGAACGGAAGATCAGTCTAAAACCACCTGTCCTCGAACGTGGAGGTTCTCTCATCTAATCGTCACTGTGCGCGTGGTGGGATTTAAGCTCGGCACAAGGTGATAATTGTTCGTGATCGATTCACTTGGTTCCGTACGATCGAACGATCCCCGGAACAATGGAGAGATTGAAGAAGAAACGGAAGAGGACCGACAATCAAAAGGTGAGTGAACTTATTTTTCCTTTTTTCTTTTTTTCGTTTCGTTTCGTTTCGACGACGTAGTCGAGCGTTGTTTCGAACAACGAGATCGATAACGATTTTAATAGGTTTTCTAATGGTATCGAAAAGCCTTCGAAGCGATAAGAATCCGCTTAAACGCCGCGAGAAAGTCGTATGTTGCATGCGCGTTTTTTGCAATTGCATTTGATGCTCTGTTTGCCAGATTTTGTTGATAACTTTTATCGACATATTTATTTTACAGACCTTTTTGTAGAATGACTTTGGAGAACTTTCAAGCTCAAACGATCGTTTTCCCGCTCTTGAATCCGTTTCCAAGGATTTTTGACGGGATTTTTTTCTTTTTTTTTTTTTTATGGAATGACGATTAACGATTAATGTGGAGAATTTTAAGATGCTTTTTTTTTTAAAGTCGTTTTTTTCGTTCGTTAAAGTTCCATTTTCTGAAGTGTCGCGGTTTAATGGAAATTCATGGCGCGAATAAACCAAGGTGTTATGCAATATTGACACCCGTTCAACAATTGACGTGTTGATTTACACAATCTCGAAGTTACATCCCGGCCTGTTGTCCATCGTTCAAGAACAATACATTTGCTAAAATAAAATTTATCGAGGAGTCCTACAAAGTAACAACACGTTTTTATACGACTGTTTTCATTCGTTAATTCATGATAATTAATAATGAATAATAACGATAAAATTTCGCCGAAGAAAACAATGAGCTAATGCTCGCGTCGAGCGGCGAGATCTATTCGAACTAGAGGTGCATTCGTCGTAAATCATCTCTATTTGGGAATCCTATCGCTTCCTGTTAAACAGTCTCACTGACGTCAGAAAGATTATCTGGATTATCTTTTTCATTAGTCTACTTTTCTTAAAATCAAAACTTTCAAATTACAATTAAAACAAAATGCAAAATGGGAACGCGATACACTTAAAGAAGTAATTTCTTTCAACAGTACTTTTACTTCATATTTTTGTTACAGTTTTGTTCAACTTTATCTTTGCCAAAGTCAGTCTGATTTATGGACCTATCGACTACTGTGTATTTTCTCATTGCATCCACAAATTCGCTTTGTAGATCCTGTATTTTCTGGAATAGAGTATCTCATAAGACAAATCGAACAATAATAAAAAATTACAAATTCACGCGAGCTATCGATCAATTCGATAAATTATCCGTAGCTTTGCTGCCAGTGATATTTGTCGACGAATGACCCGACGTACGAAAGATTTTGTTGTTTCTACTTTTTCTTCTTTTAGTTATAGTTCTCGCAGCTATTGTTGTTTTGGCCATTCTCGACGCAGAAATATTTTTCTAACGATGATAAATATTCTCTTACCGAACAAAGTACGTGTAAAAGATGTATTAATAGACTGTGGATTTTCCCGCATAAAATGCAAAGTCACATGCACATACGTGGTATGAAAAAAATATATAAAGTATCCGAGTCATAGTGCTCCCTGCAATATTTAATAAACAGGTTTTAATAATTTGCATACAAATCTGCAATCTACTTTCAGTGCTATATTTAAAATCCTCTTAAAACTTTCTTCTTGTCTTCTGAAATAAAAGCTGCGAATAACTAAAAAATCGAGAACTACAGCAGGATTAAAATCGTCGCTTGCATAACAGAGTCACATGATTGAATTCAACTTTATAACTAGACTGAAGTCACGTGGAAAATCCAGCAAACTTGTTTTCGATGGGACGTCGATGGCTTAGAAGTTACGTGTCTTATTAAACTCTTTACCAAAGTGAGGTGGACGGAGATTGTAATTAATTTTGGCGGGAAAATACTGGCAAGAGGTAAAAGTGTGGAAAATCGAAGTGTTTCGAGATGAGGATAAAATCTGGCGTTAATATCGCATCGAGATGTACAACTTGTCCTTTCGTTCGAGGTCGAAAGTCATTTTTCTATTTTTACGCCTGTTAACCTAATTTTACTAATGAGATTACCGTTCTTCATTTGTTTCGTTCAGCATTCAAATTGCAAAATCCAGCAAAACGCGAAACAATGATGGTCGTTCGATGTTCTTTGAAGCAAAACGCTTTTGTGATGGTGATTCCACTCGTTGAACTAAAATTTATTTATATCCTCCTACGAAAAGAAGGAGGAGAAAAACGGTGACTATTAAATCGTACAATTAACAATCTAGCATTTTAATATGATATCAAACAATTTTTGAATATCATATATTTGATTTATAGGGTTTCTTACTTATAATTAGATTCTGAATTTTTTGAAAATACAATTTAAATAATAGAATTTTGATAAGAAATTTTTCTACGTGACAAATATTATAGAAAACACTACACTTTAAATACTTTGTATATCTTTTTATATTTGTACTTTGCACTTTAAAATTTCCTGAGTGCGTGATAAATCACATTATACCAAGTAACATTATTCTCCATGAGTTCAAATATGTAAAATGAGATTCTCTGATTTAATTTTAGATTTTATCTTGGGTAACCATGTGCAATAATTAAACTACGTTACACCACTGAAACGTAACAAGAGTATTAATCTTTTTATCGAACGATCTAAATACTTGTGATATTTTATAGTATATGTATATACATCAAATTACAGATTTAAAAAAAAAAATTGGTTGCAAGTGAAAGATACAGATCAAATCGTCGAAAAATTTTTAATTTGAAAATTATTTTTATTTTTTTCTTCCATTTCTTCTACCATTTCTTTGAGAGAAGAATTGATTACTGTAAATCGCAAAATAAATGCAAAATAAATGCGAAAACAGGTCGTCACGCGCGGATCGTGGATCACGAGGAAGCTGAATAATGCATTCAACGTTTGAATTTTTATCGCATGCCATTAATCAGAATGTACTTTTCCTACTTATCGAACGTTAGTTTATCAATAATGAAGTAACGCCTGAGAAAATAGTTGGTTTGTTAATCGCGGCCGATTTAAAGCGCTACGGTTCTTTTAATCGCTTTATTGTCTCGTTTGTTTGAAACTCTGTTCGTTGCTCTGCTCAGCGTAAACAAGATATATAGTCCCCTTGATAATACCATTGGACGTGCAATTTGCAAATATATTTGCAGTGTAGCGAATAAATGCAACACGTAAGTGGATCCTACTTGATTGTCTATTGGATTGTATAATTGTGATTTTATACTTGTATAATATTTGCTTTTGTCAAACATGCTATTGAATTAGATTGTCTGAAATCTTCTGTACTACTGAAATCTCTGTTTCAGTCAATTGATTATTTCTACAAATAATTATAGTTCTCCTGTAAATCAATCTTTCACCTGGTGTTTGATCCTCGAAGAATTTTATTATTCAGAAGCTAAAATCAACGAGGAGAATCAAACAAAAGACCTGGAATTCACCTCGTATCGGTAAAAATAGGGAACAAGATAGCACACGTGACACGCAAGCCATTATCAGTTTTCATTATGTAATTTATATACGTCAAACTGTCAGCTCGACGCTACTTTCAATGATTAATCGAGTGTAAATACTGTATAATCCGATCGCTCTTCAACGAGCTCGTTCCACAACGATTAGAGATTTACGAAGAACTAATCTTTAAAGTTTGAGTTTGTCTCGTCGTCTATTAAACAATTTAATCTCGAAGTTCCTCTTATCATTTTAGATACGTAGCAACGAAAACTGTATTGGCCCGCAGATTAAATCGATATAGTTAATATTTACGGAGTATGTTAAGTTTGCGTACCGTTGAGATCGAGACAGCAATATCTATCGTGATATAAAAAAAATACAGAACTAGATGCAGCAAATATTGCATCGTCGGTTCGATTCAATATTCTCGACCTTAACCGTATAACAAAGTTCTTTCTTCCAAATACAATCTTACAGAAACAAAATCATAAAGTTTCCCGCGAAATTAGTTATTTTAATTACTCACTACCGAAATATCAAAATTCCGGTTTTTTACTGGAACATTGCACGAGTGTATTTTTAGATATTTATTTACGTCATGCGCATTTTTCAACCCGTGCAACGATATAATAATTTATGACAGTTCGAACTTTAAAGAGGTCCATAAAAAGACCAAAGAACGTCGGAATTTTTTTCCTACGGTTGTTAGCACAGAACGTCAAGTAAGTTTCAAGTACAGTCTCTCTGGAGTTTTCAAGTTTCTAGAACCTCGAATTATTACTATTCCTCGAGTAATAGCGAATAAAAGCGCGTATGCCGGTGCCACACGTCTGAAGACGACGGTCCTCTCTTCACTTGGGTTCGACTGACGCCCGGCCACGCATAGCTTTAATCAACTTTAACTGGCCAATTCCCTCGACGATGCTTCTCTGATTGCCCCTCTTCCCTCTAGCCTTATTCTCCATCCTTATTCTCTTCACGCAGAAAGTGTTGCTCTCCATCGTCGATCCCTGGGACGTCAGAGTGGCCAGTGTCGATCCAGTCGGACTGGCAGAACGACGAGGCGTTTCCCTGTCGATCATACCGCAACAGAGTAACGGGAACAAGTCAGCGGAATCGCTGTCCCCGGGTAGAATAGTCAGGATCCCGTCACCCTGGTACAAACCAGCACACAGCAGCGTTTTGGAACGACTCACCGCTGACGGAGCTGGAGCTGAAACCAGCTCTGGCGAACCGACCTGGGTGGATCCTTGGCACTCGTCCAGGTAAAACGATTGCTTTCGTTCAACAGCGAGGATCGGCAATTTATTATAGAAATTGATGCTTTACGGTCTCTGTGGCTTAGACTTCGTTTCCGGGGAAAAATACGATAAATGCGACTTCTTCGTAATTTAAATTTAGGTTTTAGGAAGATGAAGGAGCTTTCTGTAATTTAAATTTAGTCTTTGAGAGTGGAACTGTTGCTCTCTAGTTTGAAATTACAAAATCTTCGGGAATTTTTTATAATGTTGTTCGAGAGTAAAGTAGTTTAGTTTTAATTCAAATGTAATTTTTGGAGGTAAACATCTCTGATCTGATCTTTCGGAATAAAGACAAATTTTTAAGAATAAAGATCGTAATTAAAATAATAATCGCAATAATCGTTATAATTATAGAGGGCACGAATCTAATTTTTGGAATAGAGAGTAGAAAGCTGTCTACGATCGAAACTTTTCAAACTGGAAATATTTCTGAGATAAGATACATTCTCCGTAACCTAGACCTACATTTTGAAAATGTGAAACAAACGACGCTCTAAACATCTTTCGTGCAATGATTGCGATATAATGACCATCTTTTATCTTATGCTTCGAAGGTCATTAAGCGGAGGACAGTATCGCCCACCGGAAACGCCGCAAAATCCGACGAGAAAGAAGGCGTTGAACGAAGGGAAGAGCTTGAGGAGAAGCGGTGGCCTCCGGAGCGATCAGGAAATTCCAGACGACAATGGATTAATCGGCGCGACACCGGAAATCACGTGCAATGATGTCGATCACGGGCGCAGTAGTGGAACAGTTGGAAGAGTAGTGCGTTTCGTGAACGAAGAACGTCCTAGGTAGAGCGCGATCTCTATTTGTTGATCTTGGCTCGTGTTGTCCAGCAGACAGTGCAAATAAAAGAAATTGATTAAATTTTCGGACCTGCAGGAGCTCCACTTGGGGATCACGACTGGACCAAATAAATCGTGCGCACAAAGTAAATAATCTGTACTCGTCGAACACGATCCATTCGCCGAACGCAAATCACGAGAGCGAGAATTATAATTCTACGAGTGAACGGGAAGAGCTTCTACGAGGAAGAACAGAGGACTCTGCGGTGGACGTCGATGGGAATGACGAGGAGAAACGGTGCATGTTAACCAAAAATGATGAGAAGCTTGGTCATGGATTTTTCGAAGATGAAGAGCTTGTGAATGTCGTGCAAAATTTAGTAAACTCGAGGTATTTTGAATCATCTTTTGTATTTTTTTTTTTTTGTCAATTGCAATTTGATTGCAGTATTGCATTGCATTACAATATCATTTGACTATAGTAGTTTATAAAGTCATTCATAATTTGTCTTAGTTTAAATATTTACTATTATGTATTGACATTAATTGACTACAGTGAAACATTAGGGTATCAAGAATAATATGTGTATTGATAAATACATTAATAAGATTTAATATTAATTATTGATTCTTAATAATTATTTTCAATATTATAAATTATTAATTATAAATTTTATATTTCTTAATATTCATGCTCGTTAATATTGAATTTAAGATTAATATTCAATCGTTAATTTGATGATACGGAACAAAAATGATTGAAATGCTCTGCTTCGAAATGCAAATGAGTTGATAAAATGTATAAATGACATTAATTTTGCTCTGTTATTTATTAATACTGATTATTTTCTAAGGTACAGTCCAATTTTAAATGGAACACAAAGAAGGACAATAAGTCGAAGAACACCATGTCAACATCAAAAGGAAATAATTACAGTGGGTGAGACAACGTTTTTGTAATTTGTATCACTAATGAAACATTTATAGAATATACAAAAAAGATTTGAGAAAAGTAAAATATAAATTTTGATATTCACGATATAACCATGGCTAGATCTTCAGGCAATTTTGGCTTATTAGGATTGTTCATAATCAACCAATTGGCTAGCCACAAGACAGGATCTGCGGGTTTTAGTTTGCAACACTGCAATTAAATTTTTAATTTTCGAGTCAATTGTTGAGGTTTGATGAAAAAAAATTACAGAGATTGTTCTTTTTACCGTGGATAGAGCTTCTACGAGTGTAGGATTGAGTACTTCCCACAAGTAATCTTCTATCATTTCATTCTTCAACAGAGGCTCGATTATGACTGGAATAAAGAAACAAAGTCATCGATGACTCTATACAATCGTTTTCTAATTCAATTGTTAAAAATTTAGAAATTCAATATTTAACGCTTTCGAGATAGAATGTTCTTTTAGAAAAAGACTTTTTGTGAATTTTATAGATCTATCAGTATTATTATGTTACTAAATTAGTCTTTAGTAATATTAATATAGTTATTAACGTAATTCAATAGTAACATGATAATATTAGTAATATTACTTAGCAATATTCACAAATTATTAACAACTATAAATCCCATACAATCAGGAAAGAAGAAATGAATTTCTTTCTCAGCCTCTTCCCGATTATTGCTTCCATGGACTGCATTTTTAAAATCCTCGCCCCTCCTGCCATACCTCGCTCTTATACTATCAGGATAATACAAACGAGCCTCTGTGACCTAAAACATCTCATACTTACAATTAAATTTAATTAATTGAAATAACGTTTAATTACTTTTGTCGGTCCCATGAGCAGTTTCCACTCGTGAATGGCGCATTTTTTCGCCAAAACGTGAACGATTATGGGCCCTGAGGCCATGTAAGCGACGAGGTGTGCAAAATTCAGCTGTCCATATTTGTCCGAGTAAAACTCAGACACCTGTTCAGGTGTGAGTTGTAACCATCGCGTTTGATATATCTCGAAACCTTCCTCGAATATACGTCGCTCGATCTGTTTTCTGTAAACCACTGCTTCTGGTTTTATAATCGCTAACGTGCACTCGATGTCTGGCCTTTCCTCGACGCAGGGCTTGAACGAGAATACCGGTGGGTGCCAAGGTTCTTCTTCAGCTTCTCCTAAATGCTCGTACTCTTCAGGACAGACGAACTTGTACTGTAGAATATTAAGTAGCTTGTAAAAAGGTAGGTTATTTATTATTAATGTAGATTGCACAATCGATTGCTAGAAGCAGTAATTCTTTAATAATTCCATTCTAAGTAATTTAAGAACTTAGTAACTTAATGTTTAATATTATTGATTGAATGCCTCTTGGAAACCATTTTTTTTACAGACTGTTTCAGAGAGTAATATTTGACGATATTAGTAATTGATATTTGGTGATATGTAGTAATTTTATTTAGTAGTATTTGTAGATTACAGGAATAGATAGTAACGCTGAAAAGAAATAACATATAAAGTTTCACTGGTGTTTAGAAAAATGTTTTTTGCAGGTCTTTGGTAGTAACGAATAGCGATTTTCTAGCTGAAAAAAACTATTTTAAGCGCGTTTAGAAAATTTAACAACCCAATACAATTTAAAAAGAAGAGATGTTCAATATTGTTTGAAAATCGTGAGTAAAATTACCGTTTTGGTAGAACTACTAAGACTACTCGAGTCGAATTGTGATCCTTTTGGTGATCCACAGATCGTGTATCTAAGATTTGATCGCGAGGAATCAGCGGGACTCCAAACATCCTTATCTGAGATTACATCATAGCTCGTTGATTTGTCTATGTCTTTCATCGGGTGGTATTGCTTTGCACATTTTTTGAAAAGCGTCACTGTTTCCGGGATCTTCCTGGCATCATCCTCTTCGTTCCTCGGACAGTCGCACATTTTCGCGGCAATTTGAAATTGTGTCGGTATATTTTTGTTAATTTTCTCCGATGACTGTTATCGAGGTTAAAGTCGTTGACATTTAAGCAATAATATTAAAAAAAAAACAATTGCTCGAGTATTGATGATCATGATGAAACAATGCTTTCAATGAGCATGTTGGGGTTCCAAAGGAAACAATGTATTTATGTCGTGAATTCTAGTTAATTACATTTACTACTTGTTATTTACTATTTGTTATAATTATAATTACAAATGAAAGTTATATTGTATAAAGGTGCAGAGGTGTACAAAATATATAAATGTATAGGCGAAACAAATTTCTATCGAGATTATTCTCTCGTTTCTCGGGAAAATGTACGAAAAAATAATAATCATCGTTTTCAGATGCGTCGAAGGTGGCGGGACATAGGGAAAGCGAACCTGTTACGTCCACAGAGAAAATTACGGAAACTACAAAAATTCCAAATTACAGAAATACTGAAACGAGGGGTCCTCAAGAGGCCGCGATACTTCGCCCCATTCGGATTCGTAAAACGAGCATCTCGATGCCTAGTAATCTGGACGAAATGGAGAGTTTACGAATCGATAGGCAGAAGGTAAGTTCAAAGAGTAGAAGACAGTATATGTATACAGAATCTCCTAGCATTCACAAGTCAAACATCGTGTATAAATAACCAATGACAATACTCGTCTAGTGACTAAGAGCAATATTATCGTTATTCTGTTACAATTATACATTTATTATGTAGTCTATGTTTATTAAATTAATGAAGAAATTTTCAGCTGAAAATTGATTCCTTTTAATGAAGAATAATTCATTTAAACTATATTAATATCGCAGTTGTCAGTATATATGTATGTGTTTACTAACATGTTAACTGCTACGTGAAATTTATACGTTTTGATTTCATTTTGAAAGAAAATATTTAATTTTTATAAGATTTGTTCATGCTAAGTTTCTAAGTTTTATTTTCAAACTTGATGCTTCTCCATATATTATATTTTTCTTCTCGCAACTCTATTTCCAGTATTATTGTGAATACATTAAATTCTAAAGTTCCATTTTTTAATATTACGACTGCAAAGAAATTCCAAAAGATTTTCCTCAATATTCTAATTGTTAAATTTCAAGAAATCGAAGTATTAATATAACATAAAGTCCCTAACGAGTTAAAACACTAAATATTTCTCTTAATCTTTCCTGTTTTCTCTTCTGTTTCTCGAAATGTTATAAAACGGAGAATCAAATGCCAAGCCGCTCGCGACTTAGACCTGTTCGTGAAAAGGCACGAGTTCTCTCAGTGATTACGTAATGTTTATGATTATCGAGCTGTGCATTCACCGTGCCGTTCTGCGTTTCACGTGAGAGTAGTTCTCGAATGTCGCTCGAAGCGGCGGATTTCACTCTCGCGTCTCGACTTCATTCTCCGCACGACCGTAGAACAAACAATAAAATAGGACTCGAGAGATTTAAATCCTATTCTCGACCATTTTTCTTGATTTCGTTACCCTCGTCGCACAATGTTCACGAGTGGTCGAACTTTCGCAGGGAACCGCCTCGAAGTTCACGAGATCGGAGAGCGACGACAGCAGCAGCGTGACATTCAGTAACAGTGGTTCGACGCCCAATGGAAGTCCCCTTGGTTCTGAGACCGAGGAAGAGGCGAACGACGAAGAGTTGGCCAAGTATGTCCTTTCTTTTAAATTTATAAAAACGGATAAATTTATTAACCACTTTGTACAACCTATTTTTATAAATTGTAACTAAACGATATGGTACATTATAGTAAGTATTTACAGCACAATACAACTTGATAAACTTAATAAAATATAATAGGTAGATATGTGTTTTTAGAAATTAGATATTTACTTTGTGGGAAAAATACAGTATATGTGTGAAATTATGATTGTCTTATTAAATACCATATAATATTATATTACATTGTTTTATACTAACTGCAGATATTTGTACAAATTTATATTTTTACAGACATTGTTAAAATAACAGAAGCTAAGTAGAGAATTAACTGTTGGATATTATATTTTACATAATTTTAAATTTATTACGTGCATTCCTTGCATTTTGTACCTTTATATTTTTCAAATGTGTGAAAATCCACAATTATATAATATATAATTTATTACATCACAACTTAAATTTCATAAAATTATAGAAATTTGAGAATGAAAGGGGGAGCAATGACGATGAAAAAATATTGAATGAATCCTTAAAATCTTCTTTCATAGCCTTGATAAATTTTCAAATTTTCCAAAGATTTGTAGAATCTCCCAATAATTCTTTAAAATTTCATCAGTTTATAGAAAAAAAAAATGAATGAATCTTCAGAATTTTCTTTCACGTTAAAAGAAATTCGATGACACATATTAATTAATCGAAAAAAATTACAAATGAATCATTGATCCTTGACGTTGAGAAAGCCATAAACGATTGTCATATCTCGAGCTCAATTAATCAAAATGTCACCAACCAATGACAACCTCCTTACTTCTTACGACATAAACTTTATGCTTTCAATCTAGTGGCGCTAAAAAGAAGAGAAAATAAAAACTTCGCCGGTTATGATATCTGTGTAAATCACATCGCATCACATGTAAATCCCTAACTAGTTGAAACCAGTATCCGTGTCTTCGTAGACACTGTACTCGCGGCGAGTGTGAGGATCATCTTCGACCTTCCTTATATCGCTTCAGGGTTATCGCGCTACAAGCACGATCGAGAGACTCTTCGAGTCGAGTCGTACTGGACGGCCAATCAGTTGTATTTTACCATTCAATATCGACGAATTTCCGCGTACTTCGTGCTACGGTGTCGCGTATCTTCGTTGCAATTTCCGGTACACTTGTCCAGATTAACGCAGCGTTGTTTACTCTGAAGAGTTTTTACGCGAATGAACGATCAACAATTTGACAGTGAATCGTACGAGAGTTGAATATAACAACCGTTCTCGCGAAGTTTTAAAGAAAAAAATGATTCCTAGATACGACGTTGGCAGTGCAATGTCTCTGCAAAGGTACTGGAAAGGAAAGAAAGCAATAAAGAAGCTTATTTTTCTGGGACACTTTGTTCAAAGTAGAAAAAAAAATTTGCAAATAACTGAAGCAGAAAATTTCTCATTTCGATTGAAACGTAAGAAAAATAAGCTTTCCTCTCTTTTCCACGTCTGTAATGTTGTCTGCGATTTTTTTTAGAGTGCCGCTGCAAGCCCCTCCGCGAAGAAAGAGCAGAGCCATGTCGCCGATGATAAGTGAAAAATTAGGGAACAACCCGATGGAACTTTCTGGAGCGCAGAGCGTCAACTCCACGATAACGAGCGTTAACAGCATTAGCAGTTTGCTGAAGGAAAAACTTCAGCTGTCGATCCCTCAAGCTCTGCGCAGCAGTAAGAAGAGACAGAACGCTGATTATCGGTAAACAACGTGGAAAGAACGCGAGTAACTTTAGTTACTTCTGATTTAGAGTTCAATTGTTTGTCTCGATGATTGTTCACAGACTTCGAGCTTTCGTCGGAATATTATTCCTCTGCGTCGTTTTCCTCGTGGGGTTTGCGCATATTTATTACACTCAACATGTTCTTCAACGAGCCTACTTCGATAAATTTAGGTACGTAAGGAAACGCGATGTTTTATCAAGTTAAACTGGGATGATTCATATTTTCCGATGTTAGATTAAAGAAATGGAAACAGACGTTTATTTAGATTATAATTTTTACCAGTGTATTTTATTTGTTGCGTAGTTTCTATGCATCTTCAAATTTTGTAGTTCAGTAAAATACGAGTGTCAAAGATCCAAGTGTATGTATCATTTTTAGGTTCAACAAAAACGAGCGAGTGATGCACGTGTACAGCAGCACCGGTGCGGAGGTGATTGCAGCGCGTCTTGGCAACGATATACCAGCCGACACCGGTGTTTTCCCCTGTCTGTCTCATTACCAGAAACAAGACTCAGTTTGCCTGGAGTGGCTTCAACAAGCACGCTTGTACCTCGCTCACACGAAACACGCGGACATGCACTGTTATCACATCACCTGGCAGAGCTTGAACTCTTACTACAGTCCGAAAGATTGCTTCGACTGGTCGCCGAAAAGGGGCCACTGGTACGGCGGAGGCCAAGTGCAAAACATGCCCTATCCCCTCGAACGTGGACGACTCGATTTAAGTCCCTTCGTCACCGGGGACATTACCAAACATCCTTTCGGCAATGTGCTCAAGAGGTATTTCTTAAACTCGAAAGGTGCTACTATACTGGTCGATCCAGAGACTCCTCTCTATGTGTCCATTAACGCGAACAGGAGCAACAATTTTTGCTTACAAGCGAAGCATGATGCGTTTGCGTACATCAATCACCTGACACCATTGCCTCAATTGAACTACACCATTTGTGCTACCGACAACATGAAGATCTTGCACTCTTCCATGGCCGAAAAGTCCTTGTGGGACGGCTTGAAACCGGATGAGTTGAACGCAGTTAATTCGTTGTTGTCCGAACCAGTCTGGCAAATTTCGCCCACCAGCGAGGCAGCGGTTTACAATTACACGGAGGATGTGATTGCCTTGGGCTTTCTGAAACAAGGACACGTTTTGTTAAGCGAGGAATGGCAACCTAGTCCTGGTGATTTTGTGTTGGACGAGGAGAGATTTACTTCGATGGAAGAGACTATTAATATCATTCACCGTCGCGGGTTCAGGATCGTGTTCACTATACAGCCGTTCATATCCACAGAGTCTATTAATTTTCGAGACGCGGTGTCGAACAGGCTGTTAATCTCCGAGAGAGGAAGCGATCCTAGGATACCTGCTTTGACCAGGTAAAACTTGTTTTGTACATCAGTCAGAGACCACGTTGATCAATTTCCTGAATTAAAACCTGCAGAATAAGGATAATATCACAAATATTAGGAATTTAAAATTAATAACTTTATACTATTTTATATTTATATAATATATACTTTAATGCTACTCTAACTTCTGAAAATAATCCTATGGAAGTGTAAAAGTGCAAATAAAATAATGCAATAAATAATTTCATTCGTGCAGGTACAAACAGAGTAACAGCGTGGGCGTTCTGGACATCACGAACAACAAGACCCTGCCTTGGCTTCAGTCCAAGCTGGAAAGTCTGATTATGAAGTATCACGTGGACTCGTTCTACCTGGATTTAGGCACCGCGCAGGACATGCCTCACTACTACAAATGCGAGCAGCCGCTGACAAATCCGGATCACTATAAAACGCTGTTCACAAAATCAATTTTGGGATCCGTGCCGGTGATCGGTGTGTCAGGCGCGATTTCCAGGCCACGTGCACCAGTCTTCGTTTCCCTCCCGCCGTTCTCCTCCTCTTGGAAAGCCATCAAAACAGTCATACCCACAGTTCTGACTTATGGAATGATTGGTTATCCGTTTATTATGCCAGGAGCTGTCGGCGGAGACGTGGCCTTGCCCATGTCCGACAACAATCCTGACAACGACTTCGAAGTGAATCTACCAGACAAGGAATTGTACATCAGATGGCTGCAGCTGTCCACGTTTCTACCAGTGATACGTTTCACTCATTTGCCGAGCAAATACTCGGACGACTCCGTGCTGGAGATTGCCAAGAGATTGACAGACCTAAGGCAGAAAACGGTGACGCCGAAGTTGAAGAAGTACGCGAAAGAAACGCTCAATACTGGCCTACCGATCATACGACCGTTGTGGATGCTGGACCCGGCGGATCCGGCTTGCCACGTTGTCGTCGATGAATTCTCCGTGGGCGAGGAGCTGATCGTAGCGCCTGTACTTTACTCCGGTAGCAGGCAGAGGGAGGTTTATCTACCTGCAGGAGTGTGGCGAGACGGAATCGACGGTAGCCTTAGAAAAGGATCTAGATGGATTCATAATTACAGAGTCGCCGAGGATAAGGTTGCATACTTCGTGAAAATGCCAGACAACACGAGATTTTAAAAATTGATTTTTAACTTTGCAAAAGAGTGATCCTGTTAGAAGTTTTAGAGAAGAGGGATTACGAGTTTTTATGCGATTTCACATTTTTAAGGGGATGATCGTTTTAAAAACCGAACCTAGATATTTATATTATATTCTCCAATTTTTTCATAAAAATCTGGTGATCAAATACAGTTTGGAAGATTTTAAAGATCGAATAAGAATCGAAAAAAAGATTGCGAGCAAAGGGGGAGAATATAAAAATTGGGACCAAAAAAAAATGTCGAAACATCTTCTTCGCTTGGATCGCTTCATTTTACGAATTTACAGATTGAGACTGCGAATGGCTGACGAAGAATTTTATGGACAGCTTTAAGTTTGTCACCCTGAAAGTATTTATTTCTTTATATATCAAAATATATTTATTTTATTTTAGTCGTACGTGTTTTATTAATAAAATCTCACGTTCTTTCAGACTCGAATTGTTATAAATAGAAGATGGCGATACTAGTAAACTAAAAATCTATTTATTTCATCAACGTGACATGAGGCACGTTTCCTTTTTTTTTTTTTAATAGTGAAGAACTATTTGATGGTGGAAAAATCTTCACGATATCGTTCCCAAATTCTGCTTCTCCTCGTGTTGCTGTTGCTGTTGCTGCTGCTGCTGCTGCTGCTGTCGTTCTTCCACCCTTTGCTCCACTGCACCCGAATGCGATTGGAACGGAGGTAACGACTGTCTCGGTGAATACTCGTCCAGAAACTTCTGCAGATCGCACAGCTTCTTGAACTCGTCCTGAATATGTTGCATGTGCTTCCAGCGAAGGTTCTTCAAATGTTTGATACATTCAGCCGGTGTTTCGTGATGAGTTGACAGATCCTCGCAACAGTCACTGCGCAACGCGCGTATTATTTCTATGGAGAATCCTTCTTCCGTTAATTCTCGGCTCGACTCTTCGTTCTGAAAGATAGCGAAGAGGAAGAATGTTCAGATATATTGTAAGAAAAAATATTTGGTGAAATTCCCGAAAGTGTTCTGATCTGGATGATATTTTGTAATTTTAACATTTTGCTATCGTAAAATAAACGAAACTTATTCTTTAAATTTCAGTCAGCACTGACAACTGAAATTAAATTTTAAATGTTCATCAAAAATTTTGGGTCTTAACAGTCGTTAGAAATTCTGTTCTATAATTTTCAGCCAGATCAGAGCCTGAACATTTTCAGAAATACAGCCAAATATTTTGTACTCGAACGGTGGCTCATTAAATCATTTGAGATCGAGTGAAAACCTTTGGCTGACCCGGCGACATGGCGAATTTCTTGCTGAGAACCCGGTCGATCAGATCGACGATGTAAGTTTTGGTCGCGCGAAGATCCAGATCGAGATCGAGATCTCCACCTGCGTAAATATTCTTCCTGTTAGGAGATTCTTGTTCCTCGTCCTTAACTGCCAGCTCGCAGCCCGAGCTTTCGTCTCTACTCTCTTCAGAATTGCTGGTCGATTCTTTGCCAGGACTTCGAGGAGAATTTTGTCGAACAGGAGATCGCTGGCGTGGTTTGCAAATTAATCGATTCTCCACTTTTTTCAACAGATTCCCCTCTTTCGTATAATCATTCGCGTCTATTGGTAGAACTTTGTGCTTGGACTGGAATATTGTCAAAGGTTCGAGAATGAAAGAATGAATTTTAATCGTGCAAATATATATTATAACTAATATAATAGTATATATATAATTATCAATACATATATATTAGCATAATAATGCTATTATTAGCATTATAATTATTATACTAATATATTACTATCAAATTTAGACTATTATACATTTCCTAAAAGTCATCACTTATTTATTTTGATTTCTCTTTCCTTTAGACGAAAGCAAAATACTATAATTTCTCTTTAAGATGTCCAGAGAGCAATGAAACAAGAATTTCAATCAATCTCTAAAACATTCGAATTCTATTTTGATCTCAAATTGAACAGTGTCGTTCTAGAATTGAACACCTACCAGATCCTCGAGATTTCTATTCTTCGAAGAAGTCTGCGAGCCACAGCCTTTTAAAATAGAGACTTTATTCGATTGAACGTTAAGTTTACTTTTCCCTTGCGCGTTTCCATCGTTCTCAAAGCCTTCTTTCTCCATTTTATTCGCACCCTCGTGTTTGGATAAATTGAATCTCAATCTACCTCTTGTGTATAACCAGCTATCGTTCTTATGGTCTCCGAAATCGTATCTCTCATCCACGTTTATTTTATTCACCTTATCAACGTGATGTCTCGTTGTTCGTGGCTCTGGTTTTAAGGTTCGCTCCTTCTTGTGCTGCGTACACTTTTCCACAGTTTCGTTGTCCACGTCTATGGCCTTCATAATTCCCGCCATCGCCTATTATTGCATTTTAGATGCGTAACTATGAATGTTTAAGTAAATTCATTGTATTGCCTATCTATTTAGTTATTTATTCATTATAACAACTGGGATGGAAATTATTAAATATATTATATATATAATTATTGAATAGAATTTGCAAATCTTTATTTGTACATATCGTAAATTGAATAGAGCGTTGAAGGAAAGTCAAGGACGCGATTTTAAAACCCAATTACACAAAAATTACACAAATTAATCGCCTTTTTCTTTTTTTTTTGCAAATGGGAATTTATGGTCATTGGATTTCGTGGACAGTTGCTCCACAATTTACGTCTGTCAAAATTTCTTCAATGGATTAACAACCTTTCAAACTTGATTTTTAATTTAAAAGATGACTTGACTTGGAAACGTGTGCTAAATATCCTTTAAACTCTCTCCCCAAGACTTTCAAGATTTAATTGCCTCTACCTGATCGTCTCCCCTTACGTAATAATCCTCCTTTTTGCAGTTGTTCTTCATAGATCGCGGATACTCGCAATAGAAATTCCCATTGTCATTTCCGGCTGGATGCAACGAGTTCTTCGTTATCGAGAGGATTTGCTCCTGCTCGTTCCTGCATTGACGTCGGTGTCGGCTCGTTTGCCTCTTTCGCGGATGATAATACGCGTAAGCCGCGTTGTTACACGGCTGAACACCGTGCAACCTCGGCGACAACGGGCTGCTCTGGGATCTCTTGAACGTCTGATTCGCTGGATTTGTCAACAGGTGTTCGTATTCGTTCAAAACGGCGTCCATGTTCTTGGAACAGCTGGCGAGACGGATCGTTCTAATTTCGAATCGGACAGATTTGGCGAATTAAACGTACTTTGTTCTGCCGATCGAATATTTCACCGCTTCGGGCGGACAGTGACAGGAAGGGCAGTGTTGCACATGGTCTTTCGTTCTTCTCGCGCGTCTCCTCCCGAATTCCGTTGGAGGCAGCTCCCATGGTTGGTTGCACTTTAAGCAACACTTGTGTTTCAGGTCGTGATAGGATTCTGCCTGTTTTCGTCGTACATCGTGGTATTTCTGCACCGGGTAGCATTCCTCAGTCTCCTAAAGAGTTGAGTTCAAACCTTGAATTAATCCAACCTTGGCACTTTTAAAACTTGTGTGAAAATCTTGGTTTCCTCGTTTAAGATCTATTCTTTTTACCATAAAAAGCTCGAGCTCCATTTCATTATATTACATTAGTACATTTGCTACAATATACTAAAATGTCAATGCCAACGTTTGCATTTAAGGGTTAAATAAACGAGCGAAACCTAACCGTTTCTGTGTCTGGTCGTTCCATCATCGTGTCGACATCAGAATCTTCCGTGAAATTTGCACCTGCCCGCGTCCCGGACAACCCGGATTCCCGCAAAATCAAATTGACCTCCGTTCATAATAAGATCTGCTGTTTTGTCTAACGTTCCTCTGCCATCGAAGAAAATTAACAAAAAAAGGCGTAGAAGAAGCGTAGAAGTTTGCGCTCTGGTGTAAAAATCGCGGAACGTGTGCCGAAAAGAAAATTGACTCGCACGTTTTACTGAAAACTCCAGAGCCAAAGCAGGCGTTGGAAATTTTGCAACGACTTTGGAAATGAATTTGGAATACTTTGAAATGAACTTTGAAACATTTCGACGAGAAACTGAGTAAATAAAAGGGAAAAACCGAGAATATAATTTCTTATAAAATAAATCTTATTGTAAATCAATTTGCGATTTATCTTCAATTTTTTTAACGCAACTATTTCATTTTATTTTGTAACTTTATTGTGTATATTTATTACACAATAAAATAAATTATTTAAATATATATAAATATATTATATATATTATACTTTATTTATATATATTTTATAACTTTATTGTGTATATTTATTACACAATAAAATAAATTTCTTTATATTTTATCGCGTGCATTAACATACATTTCAATAGATCGTTATATATATTATCTACATTATCTACTTCTCCTATTTTATTGCGTTATTATTCATAATTGATAAGAGCGTCGCGTGCAGTGTCTCTTGTCGATCAATAAAAATCTTGACAAATTAGATTGACAAAAACGATTGTAACGCGAATCTTTTCCCGTATTACGTAGAAACATTCGTTTTATTCATCCGCGTGGTTGACTGAGAACAACATTTACATTTGCAAGTTAAAAAGGAAAAATCAGAAATGTCAAAAAATACACTAGAAAAGAAAAATAATTGTTTCTTCGGAAATGAAATATTACCCAATTTTCAAACACGTTGGAGAGCTACGTTGAGACAAAAGGAATCTATTCCCGACAATTATCCAAATCGCATTGGCATGCCGACAATTAATGCGAAATCGAACGCGGGGAAATATTTCGTAGAATTCGCAAGTTCTTCGTCTGTGCATGGTTTGAATCATTTGGTAGCACGAAATAGACACCCCGTTGAAATGTAAGTGCCTTAGATAAGACATTTATAGTGAGAAAATAATTGCAATAAGATTTACGAAATATTTATGTTACAAGAGTCTTAACCGTGTTCTTCGTTCTTGGTGCTCTATTGTGCCTGATCATTTTGTCGTTACTTTTCTGGGATCGTTACCAGAATAATGCTACGGTCATCGTGGTGGATAACAATCGAGACGAATTCGAAATATTGAAGCCGGCGCTATTTATTTGTCCGATAACAAACGTAAACTTAACGGAGATCCCAAACGTATTTAAAAAGTAAAATCTTTATTCTTATAATTAGACCGTGGATTTTTACGCAAACTGAGAATTTAAAAAACAGAAATTAAGAAAAAGAAAATATAAAAGCTAAATAGAAAGTTTTATTAATATGTTACTACTACTACTTTGAATATTTTATATATTTCTGCACATTATGTGCATCGTGTCCATTTCTCCATCTTCTAATTTTTCATAAATATCCACAGTCTACCTGACAAAATGATAATATTCTTTTACTAATAATAACACATGAAATACTTAGACATGGTGTCGAACACACGCCAGAAGCAGAAGAGTTCTTCGTCTTTCTTGGCAATCTCACTTACGAGAACATGATGGATACACCAATCTTCGATAAAGTTCCAGCAAACAAGTGGCTGGAAATCCTCTACGACTTGAAAAAGTATATTCCTTCGAATATTTTGAAAGAGAACGACCCGTATGAAACTTGGGTGGTGACAGAAAGAGGAGCGTGCCTTGCAACGAGGAGCGTCTTTGCAGTCTACGCTACTTTGAAGTGAGTATTTTTCTCTAATATCGTCTGTTACTTGAATCAATATCAATTTAACTCGATTGTACGACTCTTTTACATGTAACAAGCTACTGGAAGACTGATAATTGGACTGTTATTCCTGAACCAGACAAATTGCCATCGTACGATTACAGCAACGAGGGTATACAAATAAATGTTCACGTGGATCACACGGTTCTGGTACAAATATTTATTTCTATTTAGCTTGAAAATATAAACGTGTATAATAAAATATAAATATATATATATATATATTTTTTTTATCTTAGACCGCTATACTTGATCCTTTTGATCTGATAACATACAATACTGCAATGACGGAGATGAAACAAAAGACGATACTAAGTGCTATCACGTCGATGTCTAAGATTAAGACAAAACAAAACGTCAAAGAACTTAGTGTCCATCAAAGGAAATGCAAATTTTTCAACGATGGCGGATTAAGAACTTGGCCGGTTTATACGACGAACATGTGCGTCATGGAGTGCAGGATGAAAGTGATACAGGATAAATGCAACTGTCGTCCGCATTTTGCCAGATCCATTGGTCCGTGATCAATAATTAAAATCAATAATCTAATAGAACGATCGAATGAATTTAATATTTTCAGCTAAATATAAATTTAATATTTTTGTAGAAGGTGTAAGCACGTGCAACGCAATGCAGCTTCGTTGCATTGGTAAAATGACGAAGAGCCTTTTCCTGTCTGAAATTCCACCCTCTTTTTGTCAGTGTGTTCCAAAATGCGACAACATTTCCTACCAAATCAAAAGTAACGCGAATACCGACATGTATCTATCGAAGAAAGCTATCAAATTGTATTATAACAAGAGATAAAGAATATGTAAGGAAACAAAGTTCTTCAAATTGTTTCAGAAACCAGATACCGACAAACTCATCCCATATGACTATAATCGTTCAGCTACCGCAAATTATCTATTATCGATCGCTGTTGTACGGCTTCACCGACTTTCTAAGTACGTATCCGTAAGTAAATACACGTCGTACCGAGTGATATTAATATTTTAAATGTTGAAAAGATATTTCTCGAAAAATTAATATAAAGAAGTACCAATAAAAATTTTTGTAAACAAACAAATTCATCACAGCTAGCGTCGGAGGTGCGGCAGGATTGTTTCTAGGAGCTAGTGTGTTATCCTTCGTTGAAATATTCTATTACGGCACCGTACATCTGTGCTTCTATATGAAACAAATCAAACAAAAACGCAATCAGTAGCATCATGTAACATCAACTAAGAAAATCTTCACTTTACAAGGAACAGTCGTTTAAGATGCACAAACGCAAGATATTTAAAAAATATTGTTTATTGTAAACATGTTACCTCTTTCCGACGGGACACAATGTAAAATAAATATCATCACATACACGTACAACTGTACACGCAACGAGTCGAAACCGCACAATGATTGTACATCAATTTACAAAGAGAATTAAGAGCGGAATTACTTCTCGTTTTGATTTAACTTTCTCGTATCGATGTCAAGACTAGCTAGAAGGACGCTAAAATGTCATTAAATGGAGTTCCAGGCTCTTTTGCCGCTGCTTCGAAAGTTTCCACGAAAGCAGCCTTCTGGGCGTCCTTGGATAACTATTGAAATAAAACGAGATTACTTGACGCCACAAGATTTTAATCGATAAAAATTGTATACCTTTCGATAGAAATCCGAAGCAGCGATGCACAATATTTTCTTATCCTCGTATTCGTATTTTCCAATCCTTGATTGGATATAGGGAAACCTGAGTAGAATGTTAAGGAACATGTTTTGATAAATGAATATATTAGTGATAAATCATTAGATGTGTGAAACAGTGGTGGAAGGATACAATGCTCTCAGCCATTGATTCGTAGATGCACTGATAAAAAAACAAGATAAGCACCACGTCGACATAGTAACTGGCAAACTCTGAATGAAGTTTGGTAAACTAAATACAACCCAGTCTTGGAGAAGTTCCATTTGGGCGCAAGTGCACGCTCTTTCGCACACCTGCGAAAAAAAGAAAAAAAAGATCATCGTATTATTCTAAATTATTTGCAACTTTAACGCAATCGCATTGATTTTTGTATAGAATAATAATAAATTAACAATGTATCAGTGTTCAATTGTTTCTACTATACTGCTACACACGGTGATACAAACTTTAAAAACAACGGCGGAAAGTAACCGCGGATGAGGTTGTTGCGGCGACAAAAATTCTCCTATGACTTTAGTCAGGATTTCCGACGGTGGGAAGAAATCCCCGAGCACACCGGACAAAACTGTACATAGAAGCTCCACTTCCATGGAGTGTCCTCTCCTGATCTTGTCGAAAATCGCCGAAGTGCGCTCTATGGATCGAACTAATGCCTCTGGTTCCACATCCGGTAATGGTTCTTCCGTCTCTGGTTGATTTAATCTGTCTGCTGCTTCCGTATACATGCAAGTCAACAATAGTTGCAAGGCTGGCAGCGACAACATAGGACTAGGTTGTTTTAAGCGATCGATCGCTATTTTTACTATCTGCTCGGCTACTTTTCCAATCACGCTTTTGGTTGCTACGAGTCGCTCGAGCCCCTATCGATTACATAGATACAATGTTACAAATATGCATAATTTAAACATTTAGGGAACCCAGTAGAACCTCATGAAATAATTGAACCGAATAAATATACCTGCAAGAGTGTCTGATGCAAGCTACAAGAAATATTTTGCGACGTAAGTAAAGTAAGGACCAATTCCAACACAGCTGGAGCTTCCGTGTCTGGCGGAGTGTCCTCAGCATGTTCCAGTAAAAAAAATACCAGAGCCCACATCACGCCCTGATGCTCTTCACTTTGGCTCAACACGCTAAGTTGGATAAGTAATTAATTTCAACGAAACGCGTGTACCGTAAAATACATGCGACAAAAATTTGTGTAATTTACCCATTCAGATCTTGCGCATCCAGATGTTTCTGTATATATTCTATCGCTAACGGATGTATAATATTCATTGTCTCCTCGCAATTTGCAAGCACGGCGCTTTGCAACAGATACAACGAGCCGTGAAGAGCGGATACCTTTGCGGGTAAGAAACTCGATTTAAGATTCGCGTCTACTAGACGCTTAACTTTATCCAACGTTTCAAAATCCTGAAAAACATAATACAGATCATGAAAAATAAAATCTTGAGAATGTTACAATCTCTAAAATAATTTTTGAAGAATATGTACCAACGGTGTCAGCACTGCAGCAGCTTTGCACACAGAGACCACTAAATATTGATGTAAAATAACATTCTCTGTTGGATGAATTCTTGAAAGTTCTAAGCACATGTCCAACATCCATTGATACTGTATTCTTTCCACAAATAATTCGGAGATTGCCAGAATAGACTTAATAACTTCGGTGAGTAACTGTATAGATGTGTTAGCTTGCGGGGACATCCAGCACGTGTAAAGTTCTATCAAGAAACGAAGACAGGAATCCAAATCAAGAGACGCAGACATTAACGCGTCGTTTCTTCTGTTCTTCAAGTTGAGGACGGAAGCGTTCAACTTGTCCTCGTACAAGTTGCACAACGACCATAAATAGGATACAGAGAGTTGACTGTACGTATACTTGTTCAAGTTCGCAACCCTTTCCACGTTTCCTCGATGGAAGATGTGATCCATATTCAAACTGTCAACTGTCTCCAAGTCGTTCATACACTCATACTTCCACGTAAGCAAATCTTGAACCGCGTACAATTTTTGAGAGCTAATTTTATGAACTGATAGTTGAGGATCTCTTGGATAATGAATCACAGCGCTGGCCCTTGGATTACCAGGATAAGGAAGAAGCAGAGTTTGCAATAACAATTTCGTAATTGCCTGTACGGCTAAACTACTGGCTTGAATCAACGCTGGTATGTCTTCCGTGGATACGTTCTCGTTCTGTGAAAGATTAAGCATTCCCAAAAGGGCCATCCACATCTCTTCGAATTGCAGCCGAGAGACCCAACCTAACAGGTTTATCCTGTAAATGAACTGCTCCAAAATTTCTACCTCCTGAAGAAGATTCGACTCGGAGGACAACAATGGAAAGTAACATTTGGTCGGACCAGAACCAACGATGTTCCAGTTTTGCTTCCAAACCAATGGTGGTATTAAGATGTAAGAATTCACCAGCGGTTGACGACTGATGCTTACAATTAGATCTTGTATTGTATTGAATAAGTAGCGTGGAATATTTGTGGATAATTGTTTCTTCTGACATTGTTCCAACCAAGCGACAAGGCCGGCCATTCGTGTGCAAGCATGAGCAAAGTCTCTGGTAGCCTCGTCCTCCAAAGCTGGTTCTAAAGCAATTGTATCTATAACTGGCAAAGCATCCACTGTCGATAACAGGTATTCTACTACTCTCTTCAACGAAGCAGCACTGCTACAAACCCACGAATACCTCGCATTCTCTCCAAAAATTTTATTTGGACCAGGATGCTTTAAAATCTCTGACGCACAGCTTAATGCAAGCTCCATGTTCTTTGGTCTCAATTTCTTTGTTCTTTTCTCCTCACAATGTACCATCCAGTGTATTAGCTCGAGGCAAAGCATCGCAAACTTGGCCAGATCTTCCTCAGATTTCTTATCGATTTTCGCTAAATTGTACTTGGCTAATTTTGGCAATGTTTTCACGTATATCTTCACAGCTGGTATCAACTGGAAAAGTACATCCCAATATACCGACTCGCTTAAAAGTTCATCAAGACGATGTGCATATTTCAATTCTTTCGAATTGCCATTCGACTGCGTTGGATTGTAAATTTGATGCGGTTTTGGTATCAAATCGCTGACGTAATGAACGTGCTCCAATAAACATTGTTTCGCAGCGCTGTACAAGGGGCTAGTCTCGAAGTTGAAATCCTTTTCATTCTGTGTTACGCCAAACTCTAACTTTTGGCACTTCTCCACGCTCATTCGTACACCCAGTATTATGCAGGGTTTCAATATCGAGATATTGAACTCTTTGGAAGACAGAATACCAAAACAATCATCGAAATTCAGTATTCTCAATAACTGCGCTGCTTCCGACAAATTGTGGCCAGCATTGGAATTACAGCAGCGTAATCTTACTTGGGACAAAAACCAATTACGATCCAGTTGAATACTTTTCACGGTGGATGGATTGAACGGTCTACACTGGTCGAGCTCCAGAGGAGACAAGTCGTAATATTGCACTCCTAATTTATTTAACAGACTGACCAATCCACCGTGTTTCTTAGCTAACTTGGTCACTTGCAGAATCTCCATGATCTTGCTGAAGTCCTCTTTTGATAATTGCTTCGTGACGTCAGCAACAGGAGTGGTCAGTAAAATCTCTACTCTTCGACTAGCTATTTTCGCCGCCATCCTGGACAGAGCGAGATATTTGGTGGATAATAATCTCGGTATCAATGTCATTAGGACAGCTCCACTTTGAGAATGATGAGCACCTTCTATACATTCCAGAAGTCGTTTAACGAAACTGGGTTGTGACAGGTCTGTGCATTTGGTCGCGATCGCTTGTACCAACAATCCACTAGCCGCAGAATTTCTATGTATAGCTGTCGTCAATAGGTCTCTAACAGGAGATTCGATGGCACTATTTACTGTCTCTTCTGTATGATTAACTAGCAACCATGTTAAAGGTTCTGCATCGCTTAGATTCTCACAGACGTAATCACAGAATAATATAATGCCACCTTTTCTAATAATTTGAATGTTAATGCTGCTAGCATGATCCACATTCTTTTCTTCACTCGGAGAACAATGCATGACGTACTCCGTTCGACGAGTGCCTAATATTTTGGACCAAAAATTCATTTCATTGTACCCTAATAAAGTCATTAAGTAAGCCCACTGGCAAGTTAACGCCGGACACTTGTTCCCAATATTTAACATCAAATAATTTAAATCGGAGATCGGCAGTTTTTCCTCTTCGAGAACGTTCCGGCCTTGAATCATTTGTATAACAGCGTTTGCTACTTTGCAATGGCTTCCAGACTCGAACATATGAATACATAATTGCAGGAAGAATGCAAATTGATGGATTAAATAGGAATCATTTTCCATTGATTCGGAAAATGTAACGTACGGATCGTTGAGTTTATGATCAATCAATCCAAGAAAATTGTAAACCTTACAACCCACTAAATTAATAACTTTAAATATAAATCTAGCCAATATCCTTTCTGGCGGTATTTCGGCTGACTGACTGTCCAAAACATTCAGAGGGTCCGTAGTCTGAGATTTTTGATGAAAAAATGAGTGGGACAGTTCAGACATATTTGTACTCAAGTCGGAAAGCCGGGCAAGCATTGCTTCTTCTTTCGAGCATGCTATCAAAGCTAACAAAACAACATTTACCATTCCTAACCATCGTTTTAACCTCAGGTTTGAAGTATCCAGAGAGTCAGGTTTAACAAGAAGTACTTTTAAAAGAGGATCGACTGGTCTAAAAACGGTGGGAGAAATAGCTGCAAATAATTTAACCAAAGCTACATGTGCTTTCTCCGATTCTACACGTATTTTCCCTGCTGCTAGCATAGGAAGGACAGAGTCCATTGTCAATCTGGACCATCTTCTCCATTTCTCCTCTCCATTACCATCTCCGCTGAATCTAGACTCTGTTAAACATAATGCCAAGAGCTCGATAATTTGATAATATTCCACAAGACGTAAAAGCATCGAAATTAAGACTTCTCTTGTTGTTTCAAGCTCCCTTTGTTCCACCGGGTTTGAACTTGCGTTTCTAATCAAAAATACATCTTCTACTACTGGAGCCAGAGCTGGTATACAATGTGTGAGCTCTGGCTGACCACTTGCCATAAGTCCGTCGCACAGCTGTATTATCTTTGGAATTCCTATTATGGCTTTTGAATGATTTTTCTCATATGACAAATGGACCAAAAAGTTGAAAATCTTTGGCAATAGATCCTCTGTTTGTTTCACGTGGCCTTCCTCGATAAATTCGAACTGCTTTAATACAAACCCGATGAATATTCTTTCAGAATCCAGCAGACAATAGTTGACTTTTAATTGTACTAGCTGACTAAGCAGCATTAATACTTGACACTGCAATGACACGCTACTTGTTACAGTATATTGTTTTAAAGATTTTATAACCATTGGTTCGAAAAGACGAATAAATGATGCTACAGAAGTTTTTTGATCAGATGATCGCGATAAACTTTTAAAAATAGAAAAGAACTTTCTATCACCTTTTCTATGTAACAAACCCACCCACCTGAAATTAAAAACGTATAGTGTCGTACAGTTATTTATAAAAATGAATATATTTTATATTACAAGAATGCAAATTTACCCAGTGTCTGGTTCGTTTTCACCCCTGCAATTGTTCCCCATGGATTTTATAGTATCCGCCATTTGTCTTGCAGGATTTTGAAAGCAATGATTATAAAATCCTTTAATATCATTCCGTAATGCAGCCATCCTGTCCGAGTTTTTCTGCACGTCTAATTCATTCCACTGTGCATACACGTTTGTACTGAATAAACATTTCAACAACTGCTGAACACACTGAACAGTCGCAGTTGGGGATAATACGACGGTGCTCTGTAGGTAATATAATATTTCTTCTGCAATTTGGGCTGCTTCATTGATGGATATAATTTCAAGAATTTGCGATAGAACATCTAAAATTGCATTCAACAGAGACAAATACATTTCGCTGGCATGCGGTTCAAGAGT
Organism: Melipona bicolor; assembly: GCA_030673865.1. Classification (NCBI taxonomy): domain Eukaryota; kingdom Metazoa; phylum Arthropoda; class Insecta; order Hymenoptera; family Apidae; genus Melipona; species Melipona bicolor. The sequence continues at coordinate 2,429,413 of JAHYIQ010000007.1, read as the reverse complement.
AGCTGAGTAATTCAAATGAGCTGCTTTAAGAATTTCATACATTTTCATGTAATGCGGTATTGAAACAAATGCACCCATTTGCTCTTTTCCGAATTTCAAGCTTCCAAATCTTTCTCCTTTCTCTTTTAACTTCGGTTCAGGTATTATCTTTTTCTTTGGAGATAACGATTGCGTCGATGATAAAGACGGTAACGTCGTTTTTGTACTACCTTGCAATTGTACATCGTCAATTATGTGAACAAATATATTTAATACTCTTGTAATGTGCATTAACAACAATTCTATTTGTTTATCTTTAAACGTTCCCCACCAACTTTTGGTCGGATCGTTGGGCTTAAAATTGCAAAAAGCTAGACCTGATGCAAGATTGCCAGCAAGAAGTACCAAGTGCTTATGCGTTAATAAATCTAAGCTTATAGGGGATGACGAAAGTAACGACAGAGCTAAAGATAAAAGGCCGTTGCTCACGGACGATGGCATCATATCACTTGTAAAATTTGATTCGCTAATATCTAATCGACTACCGTTCTTTTTGTGAGACTTCTTTAACAATGTTTTTGGTGAAATACAATCCCATCCTCTAATATATATTGTAGTGTTATATACATCACTTAAACGAAACAAAGCTTCACAACACCCATACACTAAATACTTCGATGATTGTACTCCAAGAATTTCTGCCAATATGTTGATTACAATCGACAACGAGTATTCTATATTTGAACGATAATTCGTCGAGTTATGAAAATTTAAAGCTGCAAATGGTTGTATAGACGTATTTATAAAGAACTTTTGTTTCTCTTGACAAGAAGACAGTTCTACGGAACTCCGAGTTACGGCACTCAAATATTGTTCTGTATATTGTACAGCTTTTCGCGTAATAACATCATCGTGCGGCTGTTGGAAATGCAATAAGGGAATACTCCTAAAAAATGAGGAATTAAATTAGTCGAGAAGACTTGAAACTTAATAATCGAAAAATATAAATTCAGATAACTACTTTACAATAGCATCTGATGCTGCGTGTCTAATTCTTTGATCTTGGTCACCTAATAGCGTTACAATAACATCGATAAAATGTTCTTGAAACATTGATCCACCAGTTATATGTTCTATAGTAACATATGATATCTCACTCAATAATTCCACTAATTTAACTTTTACCAGAAAATATGGGTTCTTTACTAGTTGAGGTAATGCAGTTAACACAGTGATTCCATGTTTATTGTCAACAGATTCCAACAATTCTGGTAGACATAAACTGAATGCTGTTAACGTTTGCCGGCACGTGGTAGCAGAATCATCTTCCAATCCCTAATTTAAAAATATACGGATTAAAATTTTTCAATAATCATACTTTATATGAGAATACTTACTTTTAAAAGTAATTTAATTAAATTATTTAACGATATAATTCCTTGTAATTTTTTATCACTGATTTCTGTCTCAAACTTTTTAAAAGATCCTCCATATTGAGTATATACAGATTTCAGAAATGTACCAATAATAATTGATATATTACCTCTAATTTGAGGATCTGGATGACTTGCAAATAACAAGACATCCGTTATCATTTGTTTATTCTCATCAGAATTTGGTTCTTTGGCAACAGAAATTAAAAACAAATTCGGGCAAAGTTTCAAAATATAAGCCACGCAAGTTAAAGCGAGAGATTTCACACTAACACGAAAATATTTATCTGGTATTACATGACCGACATTGCCAGTTAAGAGGAAGGATGATACCAAATAACGACAACAGAATTTTAACGGCATATCAGGATCTGTAAAAGTTCCAACGTCTATTTCTCGTAATGAGAAATCTAAGGAAAGTTTTTTAGGAGAAGCGATAGACGATGCGACTTCTTCGATATAATCCACGTCTCTCGTCTCGCTTTGTAAACTTGAATAAATTTTCTCCGATTTTTCTATTTCACTTCCAACATCACTACCTTCTTCGATCGTTTCATCTGAAATAAACGAAATATAGTTATTTTTCAAATGACATACATGTTTTTTAGATTATACATTTCCTCTTACTATCAATAACTCCAATTTTCAAATCACTATAATTTTCTAAAACCTTTCCTTTCGTTTCTATAACATTATTTGCGCATTCCTTTGGAATTTGTAAATTTTGCAAAGGAGGTACAGTTTCAGAATCTAACATCCATTTTTCTATCTTTGGATTTATTTCAGGTATATCAGAATCAAGTAAATTTAATGTGTAATCAGAACTTTCTCCACAAGCAGTTGCAGCACTAGAAGTGCTTGCTTGACTCAATGATAATGTCATTTCATTTTGATTCACTGCTATTCTGCTATGTGTTAAGCCTTTGTTTGATAATAATAATGATACTAAAACTTTTGGAGGTGACTTTAAAAACTGCATTAACGTCTCCAAAACAGCATTTATAACGTTATGATCAGAGTGCCACTTTGTATAATGTAAACATAGTTCATAAATTTGTAACAAGCTATCTATCTCTATAATTTCATCATCTGGATCTTCCGAAGGATTGCATAGGTGTGGCAAAATTATTCTTATACAACCAAATATACCAATAATAGTTGCTATACGACTTTCATCTTCGTTTACAGGTACTACAACACCTGATGAAAAAATACTATTTAATTACATATTTAAGTACGTTTAATTAGCAAAAAGTACATTATTTGTGCTCATATAACACTATTACCTAAAAGATGTTTCAATACATAATTCAAAAAAAACTGTGGTTTCCGGCAATTCAAACATGTTGCTAAAATCATATTTGCCGCAGCTCTGCGAAATGCTGCCTGTACAGAGGATATATTTTCAAAGAATGCTTTTAGTAATGTCTGAAAAACAAACGTGAATATGAATTCATAGTCACATTATAAACTTTGTATTATATAACAGACATATGGAATTACCTTGACATCATTGTCTGTCATAAATGGCCCTAGTGCTTTCGTAATTAATGGTAATGACTGTGACAGTGTTTCAATTACAGATTCCTCAGAACGATGTGCGATAGCTACTATACAAGGTATTAAATTAGATACGTATGCTTTCCCTCTTGTAGGGCGTATCATGTGGCTAAGAAGACCAAATCTCCAAAGAGCAGCTCTTAATGTTCTAGCAGGTCCATTTCTTTTTATTTCATTGTAAAGTTCTATTTGAACTTTAACGATATTACTATCAGCCATCGCCTTTCAAATAAAATATCTGTTAATCTACAGATCTACTATCAAATCTAACAAAGAATGAAATGAAATATAAGATACCCTTATAATTTTATTTAATGTTTCATCCGCTACCATTCTGACATCAGAGTCATCATCATTGCACAGTGTCAGTAAAGTTTCAATTGAAAGACTAAGTACTTGAGGAAACTTGGTTGCTAGTTTGACAGTTGGTGAACATATTCCTTCTGTTATTGTCATGCAACATGTTAATTTATCTTTCCTTTTATTGAAATAAAGGATACATTAAATTTGTTATACGTACTAAATTTCATAATTTCTATTTTTTTTTATTATTATCTACATAAGTTCTAACTTTACGAATTGTACATATTTAACTATGAATTATACAAATATATTACAATTACACATTCGATTAACAAATTTTGCATTACTTTATTCATACAAATATGTCAAATATTATTAAGCGATTAAAAACAATTTGTTCTTATACCTTGTATTCGAATCTGACAGAAAAATGTTCGATTCTTGAGCTGATTTCAACGCTTCTATAGCTTTCAATACGTTATTTAATGATGTCATTTTGCCAAGTATTTTTTTAACAAATCGTCTCTCACTTTCTACAAATCAATCAGTTTTAACAAATTACATTTTGATAATGTAGGCCGAATTTATGACAGACACATCATACATATGAATCTACATGCTGCTCGGTAACATATTTATTTGTGATTCGAACATCATGCTAAAAGCAATTGCTCACAGATTTCGCTTGTGCAAAAGAACGAGGCATAAGAAAATTAGACGTTTAATGCGTATTTGCCGTAAGAACCGCTAGGTTCTTTAGGTACTAACCCTATCGCTCTATAATAAAAGATAAAACGAATATATTGTGCGTATAATCTTTATTTTACGCTTGGAAGCTTGGTAACAATTTATTTGAATTTATTATTTGGCATTAATGCAATGCAGACGTGTTTAAAAAAACATTTTACATAAATTCTTTGTTCGAGCGATGTTAATGTAAAACAATATTGAAACAGTGAATGCAATGTACCACGTGTGACGAATACAAAAATAAGTCTTCACAGATGATTCAAGTGCTCAATTTTTAAAAGTGCAGCATAGTTGATAACTCGTATAACGTACAAATTTATTCCAAAACTTTGATTTTTCCCCCGATAAAGATGACATACAAGTATGAGTTGGAAGTAGAATTTAAAAGGCAAGTACAATGAGATTAAACAACGTGCAAAGCCGATGTCAACGAAAATATATTGAATTTCATTCGATAATGTAAGATAACAATTAACCTATCTGTTATTTGATTCTCGAGGTAGCCATATTACGTCCGGAACATTTGGATTGCGTAGAGTGTTCGAAATTTAACTGAAAAAGAGTTTGCTGTTGTTACTGCCACGGGAACGTTCCGGGCTGCTTAACTCCGTTTCTTTCTCATTTTCTCGAAACAAATTATACAAATTTGTATCGTTTTCAATCACATGTAATTGATAAACGACGTATCAATAAATTTATAAGTTGTAATTTATAACAATGGACTTTGTGTAAGATTAGTGAGTAGGGTGAACGAATTTCGGATTTCGTACCGTATATTGTTGCCAAAAAGTGAAGTGCAAGAAATATTTTCCTTCATTTAAGAGTTTGAACAGCTTAACAATTTATATAAGAAGTTTTGAGACTTATCCGGATTGAGATCGTAGCAACTAATTTTTCACAATGCTTTGTATACAACCGAGTGAACTCTTTCAGTTAATGGTTATAAGTGAAGGACAAAGGTTTGATTTACATAAAAAGTACTTTTTTAGATATTCTTTTATTAAAAAAACAAATTTTCTCCCGCATTACTTCGATCTTTGGAATTTGCTTCAATTACTTGAATTGTTTGCTCAAGTCGCTATGTGTAATTAAGATCATTAAATTTTTGAGTTACTGTATTGTACATTACATGTAAAAGTCATTAATTTTAATTAATGTGTTATATATGGATATACATTTTTAGTTAGGTTAGATTAATAGAACCACATTGTTCGTCTTAACGTTACAAGTTTATCATTTACAATTTACAGAGTCCTTAATAATTTCTGGATGTCTAAATATGCCAGGCTGTGCAGCAGTTGGCTGCAACAATCGTAGTGAGAAAGGTTATATTATGAAATGTTTTCCACGTAATCCAAAGTTGAGGAAAATTTGGCAAGAACGTGTTGCTAGGGCTGATTGGGAACCATCAAATAACTCATTTCTTTGTCATGTGCACTTTGAATCTCAAGAGTGGTGTATAACACGAAGTGGTAGAATTAGGTTGAGAAAGAATGCAATACCTTCTATATTTACTGTGACATCTAATAGAAAATCCCCTAAAAAAAAGACTAAGGCATTTGATAGCAAAGGTGAAAGCATATTGCAAGGTGAATATAACATAGAATACATGGAAATTGATACAGAGCATTCATCTATTGAGCATTTAGAAGAGAAAGATTTGGATTTTCAGGAGATTGAAGACTCATCTATGCAGCAATCTATTGAAAATAGTTTTACTCACACTTACAAATCTACAGAGGCTAAAAAAGAAGAAAGTGTTAAGATTAATCATCAGAGACAAAATATTGTAATGATTGCTGAGGATAATCTTACTGATATTAATAATTTAGTGGAACAATACAACCTTGAAATCCAACCAAATGATAATAAAAAGAAAGTTGAAGTCATGGACAAATCAGAAACTACTCAAGTACCAAATATCGCAATAAAAAAAGAAATTAAGCTGGAAGTTATGGATCATAATGCCTTTGAAGATAGTTATGATGAAATTGAAGAGAAATTAAAACAAATTTGTGATGGTGGGTCTATTGAAGATGATAATTATAAAAATGAGATTCAAAAAGAAGATGAAGTTGAAGAAAAAACAGATGCGAAAGTTGAATCTACCAGTAATGACCAAAAAGTTACTTCGCCTACTGATGTGAGTCATTTATCAATAAAAAATGAAGTTGGACATATACTTACAGGTAAAGAGGAAAATGTTGAAATAATTTTTGGCGCTGAAAGTGGAGATGAAAAAACGTCTGCATCTCAAAATATATCAAAAGTAAATAAAGTGGATAACAATACATTGAAAGAAGTTGAAATGATTTATGTTAAAGATGAAAAAAAAGTTTTTAATGAAGACATAGAAGAAAATTTTTCTAAAGATGAAGTTCATGTTATACCAAATATAAGAGCAGCTATGAAACGTAAGAGAAGAACTAGGGAAGAAATAATGAAATCAATAAAGAAATCAATTAGAAGCAATTCAGATCAGGATATTAATTCTTCAAGTAATACCGACTTATCTGAAGTAGAAATCAGAAATGAATTATCTTTATTTTCTCCAGAAATAAATGATATTAATAAGAATGATACAAAAGAAGAAACTGCAAAATTTGTTATTAAAGTAACTGGTGACCCTGATGATGTAACTGAAATTATTGAAGAATTATCATCTAATACAATAGGAACACAAATATCTAAAGAATTCAATACGTTTTCCAGAATTGAAGAAAATGATTCACTTGTTACATCTATTATAACAGTACTGTCACCAAAAAATCTTAAAGGTATTATTTATGGAGATTTCAACAATTCATTAATAAAGGATGACTATGTAACTTCAAGTAAAGAAACGTTAATAATGAATCAATCTCCTTATGAAGATAGAGAGTTTACAAGCTTAAATTCAACTCATAGTTCTAAAACATACCACTCGAACATACATACATATTCTGATGAAGAGGAGAGGCTTAAGGTAAGGACCAATTCGCCATTACAAAATTGTACACAAAGTGTTCCAGTCACCTTGGAAAACAACTCTGGTTGTATTTCCTCAGACTATGAAGATCTATTAGAGAGAATACAAATTCAAGAGGATGTAATTGCGAAGTTAACTGATCAGATAATTATTTATAAAGAGTTGGAAAACAGCATGAGAAGTAAAGCTACTGGACATGAAATACAAATCAGAGATGTAGAAACTTCTAGAATTAATACAAGATCAAGTAATACGCAATCTTTTATACTTAATAAAAAAAATTTAGAATCCAAGCAAAGATTAATAGAAGATTTATCAAACAGAGTGAATTATTTTGAAGAAATGAATAAGAAATTAATGAAAACTGTAACATTGGAATCTCAGCAAAAAAGAAAGCTTGAAGGACAAATTAAACAGAAGGATAATCGAATAAAGGAACTTAACTGGAAACTGGAAAAAGCGTCCAAATATCTCGAAAGAGCAGAAAAGAATACAAATACTTATAGAAGAAAAATGTTGAATATGCAAACTATTATGAGAAGAAGAAAACTTTTAGATGAAAAAATGAGCAAATTTAATGAAATGTTAATAGATAGCTCTAAGCAAGAATTTTCAGAAAAGGCTTTATCCATGGCAATAGAAATCAGAAAAGTTTGTGGAAGAATAGGATACGATAAGTTGATTTCTTATGGGTTTCCATTACCACCATCACAAGCTTTAAAGAAAGGAATTCTCACTGAAGATTTTGCAGATTCCAACAGAAGTAATATGTATGAGGTACGAAATTCTACACAGATAAATATTAAAACAGAAAAAGCTCATGATACAAATAATGAATCTGAAATAGACGAAAAGGACATAGAACTTCTAGAATCAGTTGGTAAGGCAACTGAATATGAAAGTACAGAAACTGTGACAGGAACTGTACAAGACATTTTTGACGAAAACAATGATGGTGATGATTTTAGTACAAATGAATTGAGAGAACATTTTATTCTGCAATTAAATGCAGTTATGTAGCCATAATTTTGTATTTTAATTATATTCTTCTCTTTACATCTTAAGAACTGTAATATTAAGAACCTAAATACTTAGATAAAATTTCGTCTGTCAATTGTACAATATGTACCATTAACATATTCTTAATAATTATATTTATTGTACAGTATAATCTGATATTCTTATTTCAAATGTAAATATATGTACAATATACATGTATAATATAAAAGACCATTTTAACTAATCAGTTGCAGTATTAAATTATTGCTCATGAATAATTTTCTGCATAATGGTCTACCTTAAAAGATTATACAATATTTTTTGCCTCTTATTGACGAACCTTATACTTTAGTAATAGAGTAGGAAGGACAGATTTGTTATGATGTTTTCTGAAATTCATCATTGTTAACAACACTCCAATGTTTATCAATAAAATATCAAAAATATATGAATTTACTTATATTATTTAAACAAAAAAGAAAGTAGAATACAATAAATTAACTATCTCGTATAAAAGAAATATAAAAATATAATACTTTTACATATTATATAACATTGTTAATATCTAAGCAGTATATTGAAATATACGTTAAATATAAGTTGTGAGAAATTATATAGGATAATTCTTTTATTTGTAAATTTAAAAAGGCAATGCCATATCAACTTGTGACCTATTATGAGTAATTTGTAAAATAAGATCAGAAGTGAGTGATTGATGATATTGCCTTTAAATTAACTAAATAGTCATTTGTAAATAATCATTTGGCTCATTTCAATAATATAAAGTATAATGATAATAATAAACACTTGACTACACTTGTATTTGTGTGTGTGTGTGTATGTATGTGTGTGTATTTCTTTTTTCTTTTAACGTAATTTTTGTTAGAATAATCACAATCCAGTGGCAGACTTGTTATTGTTAACTTTCTTTTTCTCCTTTGATTTTCCATCTTTGGATCCAACTATTTTATCACATTCGCACCAAGGTGTAGTCATTTTATCACACATTAGAGAAATATTAAGGACTGTTAATGGAGTGTCCCCAATAGTCATTGTAATTGTACCTAATATTTTATAAGAAACATTATTTAAGCCAGTTTGACGGTCTCGTTTTCTAGTAACTTCCCGTTGATTATAACATTTTATCATATCTCGTTTCCTATGATTTCTGTCATGTATATGTCTATAATAAATAAAAGTGACATAATCAATGAACATTTATTAATATCTAATATAAATATAAATTTTCTGCAGAGCATACTTACTTGAATGTATTATGCGTTCCAGTAGATACATTTTGTGGTCTCATAACACTTAATCCAGCTTCTTTTAATCGAACATAGAACTCATCATCTTCAAGACCCCATCCCCAATATTTATTAGACATTCCATTTACTTGCATAAAATGTTCTCTGCAGAAATATTTTTATTATCAATTTACTTAAATTTTTGAGTATTTTATACAATAATAACTATTATAATAAAAAACCTTTTAATAAGTAATATTCCACCAACAAAAGTTGGATAATGATATCTAGGATGTAATTCTGGAGAAGATATATGGTATGGACCCTTATGAGGGAAAGAGTACAATAATTCATCATTTATAGGCAACAAATCTACATCATGTATAGCTATATAATCAAACTCTTTGTCAATTTCAAGAAAGCCTACATTTATAAGAGAGGCTCGATTAAATCTAAATCTATCAACCTGCAAGATATAATATTATTATTATTACATTTGAATAACATGTTTTAATTTATTGGTGATTGGTCAAATTGATGAAAAGATACCTGATTAAGTACAAATATATGATAATCTATATTTTGTTTATCCAAAAATTTTTTCATATGAGGAGCAAATATCAGTAGCTCTTCAAAACGATCTCGAAATGGCACAAGTATGGCTAAATGATGTAATGATTTCTTGTAAACTTTATTATCATTATTCTGCTGTTTGTTGTTATTGTACTGACTTGATTGTGTAGCAATTTCACATTTACATTCATCTAAAATTGTAAAATCAAAAGGTATTATTTAACAATTGCCTTGCTAAAGCACTCAGAATATAAAAGACTTACCAATGCTTATAGGAGCAATACTTATCAGGCATGAAATAATAAATGTGATTAAAATACAAGCAAATATATATTTAAATTTGATATTTTTCCAAACAACTTCCATGCCGTATAACAAGTACTTAAGTAAAGTATCTTAAGTTTACAAGTATATAAATTAATCATCGAATAGTCTTACAAAGATTTATTGGTATAGTAACATTTTCTTATTTCAAGAAAATTTAGAAAGCGCTGATAACTCTTGTCCTCTTTCTTATTTACAGTAGTAGATCATGATTGAGATTGGTAACAAATCGCATTGCAGCTCGCATAGTTGAAAATTACCGCTGCATCGATTTGTTAAATATGAGGTATCTTCGATATCACACGAAAATTAGACAATCACGAGTTGCAAGATTTTATTGTTCTCAGATACTTTTTTTATAGTTCATTTGAGCGAACGCCAATCTTACACCAAATGTATATATTTTCTAATTGATCATATTCACAATTACGGTATACGCAAAGATTTAATTCAAACATCATTAATATTCAACGTTGCTCAGTTGAGCATACAGAGATTTATTCTATAACACCAACAATTAACCACATTACCTAAAAGAACAAATTGTACCATACTAACTTCTGCATTGTTTGCCTTACACTATGTAATACTATGATAGTTCAGTAATGTTCACAATTTCAGGTAATTGAAATGAGAGTAGATAATTTAAATCACTTTCTTGAAAGATAAAATATTATCTACGTGTTCTTAACTGACTATTTCATTGTCAAAATTACTTATTACAATTTTACAAAAGCTAACATAAATTTTATAAATGTATTTTTTAAATATGTAGTGATATCAATTTCTTTAATTTGTTAGTTATATTAATTATCAGTTATATGGTTATCAGTTTTAAATATAAAATAAATACTTAAAAAATGAATGAAAATGCTGAATATTGAATATATTATCATTAATTTATAATTCAACAATTGTATATGAATGACATTGCTATAGTTTGCTATAATGATTTGAATGAGTAATATACTATACATAGTATAGTAAGTTTTAGAGTATCAAAGTAATGGGTGTTGTCTTTCGTAGCAATTAACGCTTAGACGAAAAAAGCATTAAAATGCTACCAAAAAACTGCATAAATTTAATTTTAATATTCTGTAGTTTGTTCTGCCACTTTATATATGGTATAATAAATACTTTTGTTTTTGAATAATTTAGTCATCTTATTTATTTTGTTTAACATTTGTTGCTGTTTAACTATTAATTGTTACTTATAATTAAAAATAAAAGATGCTAAATATTTATTTAGTATTTACAATTATCGTTAATATCAATAAGACGCTTGAGTTTGTTTTTTTAGGACAAAATCTCACCAATACTGTTATATGGTGTACAATATCCGATGCTGAACAACATAAGTGTAATGCATTTTCAAGAGCAGTCGATCGCGAAATAGCGTTTTTTGAATATACTTATGTCTCTTTGCAATGTATACAAGCATCTAATAAAGAAGAATGCATGGCTTTGCTGGATCAGGAGAAAGCGCACATAACCACTTTAGATGCTGGTGAAATTTTTGTAGCAGGACGTTATCACAGTTTAATCCCATTTATGCAGGAAATATACGAGAGTAATTATCAGTATGCAGTAGCAGTAATTAAAAAAGGATCCTTGCCAGATGTTCAAAGTTTACACGATTTAAGGGGTAAAAAGGCTTGTTTCGCTGGCCTTGGAATGCTTGCTGGTTGGGTTATACCAATCTATACAGTAAATATAATTTGTTTTGCTATAGTTCTATATAATGTTGCTTGTTAATTAAACATGTGTTTCTACCTATTTAATATAGTTTATGAAAGAAGGTGGATTAGAAATTGTTGATTGCAACAATCATGTTAAATCTGCTATCAATTACTTTGGACCCAGTTGTGCTGTAAATTCATTGATAGATAAATATAATCCATTAGGTATGATTAATAGTAATTCCACATATATTTTTAATTTTTTATAACAATTTTAAATTTTAGGTGATAATTCTGATCAATTATGCAAATTGTGTATTGGAAAGTTATCTGGTGAAAGATGTACAACTGCAGATCCTTATGCAGGATATGAAGGAGCATTTCGATGTTTAGTAGAAGCGGGAGAAATTGCTTTCTTAGTACACACAACAGTGAATGAAATGACATCAACAACATTTGATTTCAGTATGTATTTAATTTGTGGTAATTTACTATTATAATCTATTACAATATTAATAAATAATGTTAATTTTTTTAAGACTCTGTGAAGAAAGAGCAATTTGAGTTGCTTTGTCGTGATGGTACTCGTAAACCGATTGATGAATATAAATTTTGTAATTGGGGTACTGTTCCATCACGCGCTGTAGTCACCTCGTCCGCCACAAAATTCGAGACTCGTCGATTATATCAGCGGTTTTTGACAAAAGCAGTTCAAATATTAGGCAAACATAATGCGAGAAATTCAACCGAATTTTATGACAATCGTTTCGAAAACCGACCAGGTTTTAATAATAATAATAGGTTTAACAGAACGGAATATGTTAATCCAAATGAATATAGCACAAATGAATATAACTTTGAACATCGTGACGGGAATGAAAGAAGCCACGATGGAAATGAATTATGGGATAACACAGAATCAACGAATATACAACCGATAGAAACTTTCAATTTATTTGAGTCTGCACCTAAATATGGAATGCATCATAATTTAATTTTTTCTGTAAATAATAATACATATTTCTTTTCAATAATATTATTCTCTTTTTAATAATCTCATTTCAGATTATATAATTTCAGGATGCAGCACGAGATTTTGCTCAATTACCTGAGAAAGATCAAATATATACTAGTTATTTAGGCAGTTCTCTTGATCTAATACTGGAAATGCGTCGATGTCCAGTTAGTACAATGACCTTATGTATTACATCTGATCCAGAAATGGAAAAATGTGTAAAAATGAAGGTAAAGATTAAAAAATAAATAAATATTGTAATTTTATATTAAGTTTAATTATCAATCTTTGTTCTCACATTAGATAACATTAAAGGCGCAGCTATTGAAACCAGAATTAAATTGCCATAAAGGCCACAGTCAAATTTATTGCATGCAGGCTATACGAAGTGGGTATGTATAAAAAAGTTTGCAAATAAACTTAATAAAAAATAGAAGAATTTGTCTTGAGATAAAATTAATTCTTTTTTCTAGAATCGCCGATATAGCAGTATTAGATACCAGTGACGTATATACTGCTGGTTTACGCTTCGATTTGATTCCATTTATATCTGAAGTTTACAATTTACCTGCACCAGAATATTACGTGGTTGCAGTTGCGAAAGAGGAAGACGATAACACAGATCTGACTTATCTTAAAAATAAGTATACTTGTCATACAGGAATCAATACAGCCGCAGGTTGGGTGTATCCGCTGGTATATCTCATTTCGAATACATAGATCAGGAGTTATGGCTGTGATTCAGTTCACGCTACTGCAGAATATTTCAGTAAATCTTGCGTTCCAGGCTTAGTACCGAATACAATACAGGTAGTTATAATTTTTACACTAACATTCATCACAGATTCTACACCTGAATTTACTACGTATTGCAGGAGTACCATATGACAATATGTGCGACTTGTGCCACGGTACTAGCTTCCGTTATTGTCGTAGAGATGCGTCTGAAGATTACTATGGATATACTGGTGCCTTTAGATGTTTAGTCGAGGGGAGTGGAGACGTAGCTTTTGTGAAACACACAACGGTCGCAGAAAATACCGATGGAAAACGGCGAGAAACATGGGCACGTAATACTTTTACAAAAGATTTTGAATTACTTTGTCCAGACGGCACTCGTCGTCCAACAACCGATTACATACATTGCAATTTAGGAAAAGTGGCATCAAATGCAATAGTTACACGTGGTGGATATTACGGATATAACGAGACACAAATAAACGCTTATATAAATTTATTTATTTATGCCCAACAATTTTATGGAAGGAAGGAACAGGACGAATTTAGTTTCAGCATGTTTTACAGTCAACCGCCTTATAGCGATTTGATTTTCCAAGATGCTACACAGCAGTTGGTAGTAATACCACCAGAGAAAAGAGAGTTTAGTGCGTATTTAGGGCCAGACTTCATGAGAGCTAGAAGAATTGTAGATTGCAATGCTGGCGCATCAGCTATAGAGCATTCAATAATAGCCACGATAACTATGATTATATTTGCTTACATATTTAGTAGATAAAAAGTATTCTAAATTTTTTTCTCAGATGAATATATGTACATTCGATAAAGAATTTACAAAATATATTTAGGTATATATTTGCTAGGTTTTAAATCTTCGAGATGTACGAGATGTGTTCAGAAATTAGTTATATTTTTTGTATTTTATATACTGATATATTGTTAAACGAATGAATGTGGTAATGTAATGCGTAGTTCTCGACTAAAGACTATAATATAATCCGTCCTTTTTCTCGACATATTATATAAAATGACATATTTAATTGCGTATAATAATTGTACGTATACTTGTCCGTCCATTAATACATTTATACATATTGAATAAAGCTGGTTTATAATATATCAGTTAGGTTCATTATTCTTTTGTTTTTTTAAATATTTTTGTTTCATTTAAATATAGATCTTGCATTTTTTATCGATATGCTGCTTTGAAATCTTTTCGTCTTCAATCAACGTTTCTTACACACTTTTAGCATTTGTTAATTCCTTCAGTTTCTTTCTGACTATTATAAACGAGAAATTAATCTTACGTTGGTCAGTTTGATAATAGAAGAATTAAAAAATAAAATTATTAGAAATACAGATAAGAACCTAAAGCAGATAATCGGACACCTAGCTTCTTGGGTAACATTATGGGTGCACAATCTTTTGATGTGTTCATTGACAATTCACGTGCTTCTTTAAATCTCTTTATCTTGAAAGTTGTACTCCTTTGACTCGACGAAATAGATGTTTTAGGAATTTTATATTTCCGAGTAGGTTTGCTCACCTTAAGATACCAAATAATTCAATTTACATTCTACGAGATGAATATTAAAATTAAAGGAACATATTTACATTAGAAAAATGATCTTTATATTCCGTTTTCTGCTTCACAGATTTAGGTTGCGCTAAGATATCGATACGTCTTAATTTTTTTACGCTTTTTCGTTTTTTCTTACGATGCCCCTAAAAACAGATATAGTTATTTATTGTTTATTTACGAGCTATTGCTAAATTAAGAATAACTTCTTATTTTACTTTCTTCAATTTTTTTTTTTCTATCAACGAACTGTCGATATTTCCCGCAACATCTGTGCTTTTTACTCTTCTAGGAGCGCACCAATAAGTGTTTCGTTTGTTACAATGAGTTTTTATGACTAATTTTGACGCTATTTCGTGTCTATTATGTAGAAAATTGCGTTAGCAAGTATCAGAAAATGAAGAAGATAGAAAAACATTATATTTACTGCGATTTGTTCATCTTCGAACGAAAATTTAGAGGATTGGTTTCACTGAACGACAAATTTTCTCGGCGGACTTGAAATTTTGTTCACGGTTACTGTTTGTTGGATATATTACTAAGAAAGAATTGAAGTTTGCAAGTATCCTTATTTTACGATCGCTTCACTGTCAATATTTTAACCCTAAGGCAAAATTTTCAAAATTCTCTGCTGCTTTCACAATTCACAATTACATCTGCAAATTTCGAATTAAAAATAAAAGGTAACAATTTTACAATCAAATGAACGATATGAACACGGATGTTCATCAAGATAATGTACCAAGACTTGAAAAATTAGCGAAACCCAGAAAAAGGACCGATAAAACCAATAACTATAACACCTTCAATGTAAGTACTGTGAATTTATTATAGAAGTATATACGAAGAATATAAATTTTCTAATTTATTATAAAATATTTTAGGTAAAACGTGGAGCATTGTCGTACCAAATTACGGATTCACTGAACAAATTAGCTCAACCTAGGCGAAAACCAGCCACAAACGTGTCAAATATACCCAACTTTAGCACGAAAAACTCACCTACGAGTACAGGTAGTTTAAAGGAAGCATTTCAAGTGTCATCTATTATCGAACACTTTTTTACTTCATCAGTTCGAAGAGCTCTTTAAGTTAGAATTTTTCTTTTAGTAAAGAAGTTAGTTGTTTTGGGAATATTAACAATATTGTGATTTTCACGTAAAATGTGGATGTAAAAACGTAAATGTTAAAATTCGATACAATAATACGATTGTTCTTAGTGAAACAAGGGCATCACAAATTGATAAATAGCAGCGAACAGTCGAAGGACGCGCAAGAATCGAAGAAGAAGAAGTTCCTGCTGGACACTTACGCTCGTATCACCGCAGCAAGGAATAAAGGATGCTCGAAACGGCTGCATGAACTTGCGAAACCGAAAAGCCATGCGATTCGTACTGAACCGTATGACGATTTCGAGAATTACTTTCAAACGATAAAGAAATACAACGCGAAAGCCCCGCATCAGAAAAAAAAATAATACCACAAACTTCGCTACAATGATGTAATACAAAATAAATAACATCCTCACAGAACATTTTGATACTTACTTTAAGAACTTCTATACTTCCAATTTTATTCATTAACTTCTATTTAGTTAAATGAACAATTCGTATCGGTAAAAAACAAACGAAGGATTGCTTTCTTTTAAAATTTGACAAACTCGGTTCGCATAACACGAACACTAAGTAAAATCGCACAAAATGAAATAGCGATATTAAAAATGAAGAATTTAATGTAAAACAGTAACGTAAAACGAAAAATGTCATCTCTAACGTTTTACATATTCATCTTATCCGTGAATAAATTGGGAAATATTTAACCTATATATTAAATTGGTGAGAATAGATAAAGAAGTTTATTTTGTACTTGTATTATTTGTCTGAAGAAATCCAACTTATTCATTTCATCTCAAATTCTTAAATTTAATTCTAATTTGATCGTTCGTTTAGATTAGAAAAAAAAACGTTTCAAAAATGGTTCCGAAAATAAAAAAACCTGCAAAAAATATGGTCGGGAGGAGAGTTCAAAGTATGAAGGAAACGAAGGAACCAGCTAAACCTCCTAGAGCGGCAGCCGGCAGATTAAGAAAAGTAGATAGGCTGAAACTTAAGGCAAAGTAAGCGTAATTTTTTTCGTCGACTAAATGAAAATTCGAATCTTTCCAACGTTGACGATTTTTAGAAGAATCAGGCGTAAATTGAAAAGATGGCTAGCGACGCCGGCTGATTGGACGCGTTTCAATGCCTGGGCGAAAATCAACGCGCTACCAAAAAAGTATCCGGAACCTGAGGCTATAGTTAGTAATAAATAAACTTATGCATTTGTGAGATTTTATGCTTAAATTTCAAATGCGCATAATAAAAAAAGAGCCACATTCAAGTCTAAAATTGGAAAGTAAAAAAAAAGTGATAACATTATAAGCGCTATTTCTTAAAATTTGTCTGCAAATTTATTATACATGTCGTCTTTAACAATAAATGAACTCACGGAGATAAATTTTTGTTTTTTTTTGGAAATTAAACGCTAAACAGTGTATACGCTGAATAATGAAGTTTAGTGGAGTTTATCGTTCTCTTTTCTGGAAGACTCCTACAATAATTTAATAGGAGAAACAAATTTGCATTTAAGTTTTATTTGTTCCTCAGGTTCGACCATCGAGGCCATTGTTTCAATTAAAGAAAAGGATCAAAGTGTTGGCGAAACCAAAGGAAAGGCCCGATGAAAGCATTCATTGCAGATTAGATTTTACTATCTCGAAAATGGCATTAAAAGCAATTCCATCTAAAAGAACGATTTTACTAGCTCTACCAAAGATAAGACTGGTCGATTTTGGTCGAATTTATTACCAGGTTTCTCCAGCAGCGTTGAAGTACCAGCCAACTCGAAGAATCATCGAGCTGAGTACGCCTCGTGTCTTTATTAAAGAAGAATCCAAACCACCCAGATTACAGATATATGAAAAACGAGTATTGGATGAAGAGAGATTGGGAAAATTAGCTTTAGCGAAGAAACTGCTCGATTATTCTGAACAGTTAACCAAGGAAGAGCTAGAGGAGCTCTTTACACCTTATGGCACAAAGAGAACCGCGCTTCTGTATCAAGTAAGTTTACGTAAGTATGTTATAGTATATTGTATTATAGCGTAATATTGCATATTATATATATTATATATTATATATATATCTTGAATTTGAGACAATTCAAGATAAATGTTTTAGAAGAAATGAATAGGTATTTAGGAATTCATGAAAAAGTAATTTGTTAAAGAAATATGTTTGTAGAGAAAATATTGTGTTTTAAAAAATTGATGAAGTATTATTCAAAATCTCACTTAATTATTAAGGACTGATTTATTTTTAATTATGATATTTCTTGAAATAAATCTGTATTAATTTTACTTAAATCTCACTTTTGATGAATTATTCTGACTTAATTTTGTGTTATTCTTGCGAATATGCTCTCTTGAATCGCTAGATTACACCTTGGATGAGTTTCCTGGCTATGCCATCATACAGGATGATAAAAGACAGGACAGACGAGCAGGCGAAAACTTTCAAGAAAACGATAATCGAGGAAGAAGAGAAAAGGGGCAAGAAGGCTTTTGCCGAGTATAAGAGAAGGGAAGTGGAGGAAAGAAGAGGAAAGAAACGAAGTAGGAAAACTATCGAGGCGGAAGAAGAGGAGAATGTGTACGAAACTGAAGAGGAAGAACGGAAAGCCAAGAGAAGAAAACTCGAGAAATATGCTTGGAGATTTGCACCGTATCCGTTCGTAAATATTCCAATCCCCATCAAGAGAGCAGTTTTGAAAGCCAAAGGTTTGCCAAAGATAAAATTACAATTGTTTAATTTACAGTAAAAGTATTTTTGATTTCTCGCATTATTATAACATACACTGATGTGATTTTAACTGAAATTAATTAAGATCTATAAAATGTCCAAAGTTTCTATGACTGATTACAGGCTGTTTCGTTTCAGCATCTCCACGTACGGTAGAACTAGCTAAGGCGCGCGAGCATAAATATAAATCTTTTAAAACTGATCCTTTTACCGTAAAAAAGGGTGCATTAGAAGCCACGGCTACTGAAAGAATCGAATCTTTAGCGAAACCAAAGAGCCCTCGAAGCCTCGTCGAAAGGAAACCACCGCGAGAGAAAGATAAATTTGGAAGACCGATATTCGAAATGCCCGTAGGATGTTTTAATTAACCCGCTAAGAAATAGAATTTGATAATATTGTCGTTGTTTAATATTTTGTTCTTCTTATAGTAAAATTTAATCTAATGTAATAATCTAATTTAAAATTATACTAAACTAAAACTGGACTGACAATTATATTTATTTTTGCATTGATAATAATGGTAATTTTAATAATCGTCCTCTCTTGGATTCTATAATTTTATGAAATTTTAAGAAATTGGAATATTTATGATACTATGTTAATTTTTCTATTTAGTAACAAATTCATTTGCAGATTTTTTTATAGGTTTACGGCAAAGTTCTGCCAAAAACGAAGCCGTACAAAATGGGCGATTGTCCGGAACCGAAGACGGAGAAGCCTCCTGCTAAAAAGCGACCGATTGATTCGATTATTTATGAAGCAACCTATGATCCTTGTATCTATCCAGATTTGGCGAAGAGGCAGAAACTCGAGCGGAAACGAGCTGAGAAATTATTGAAAAAGAAGCCTCGTAGAAAAAAGAAATTGCAAAGACCTGAATATCGTGATCCGGCGGAAGCAGAAGATAAAAAGGAAGAAGTGGAAGAAGGGGGAACTGGCGAAACAGTTGATAAAACTGAAATTGAAGTAACTGAAGAAACTGAGGTAACTGAAGGAACAGAGGTAACCGAAGGAACAGAGGTAATCGAAGGAACAGAGGTAACCGAAGGAACAGAGGTAACCGAAGGAACAGAGGTAACCGAAGGAACAAAGGTAACCGAAGGAACAGAGGTAACTGAAGTAACTGACGAACCTGAAGAGGAATAGAAAGTGAAAATATGAAATCTAGATAATATGAAAATTATAAGTATGTACGATAAAAGCGGAGAAATAAAAAGAAAAAAATAATGGTGAAAAGGGATTTTTGAATTCGTAGCATCCAATTCTTCTAATACTTCGATGATTGTTGGATAGCAATGATATTTTTTTAATAGTAAGTGAATAATAATTGAATAAATATACATTCATATAATAAATAAGTGAATAAATATTTATTCAAGACGGGTAGGAACCACATTTTTTATGTTTAAAAATACAATAAAATAGCTTTTCCCTATTATTAATCACCTTCTGGAACTTATAATGACATATTGATACTAAAACACAATAACTTGTCTGAATACATCGACTTAAATAGTATCGCATTTTTCCTGTATTATTTGAAATATTAGATTTAAGGTACGAAAAAAAATAGGCACTGTTTTAACCCAAAACTATGGTATAAATACATATGGTATTCTTACGTTTTCTCTGCATGATCGTTTATACGATGATTATACAATTCTGCGATATCGCAGTCTTGTATCTATAGAGAATGAGTTTCAAATAAGTAAGAAAATATCATTATTTTACTGATAAACATATATATGTTCTTGCAATTTTCAATGTTCTTGCTTATATTGTAGATAAATTATCAAACACGTTCTACTTACTCTTACTTTTTACTTAGTTACATTTTGTTAGAACCTTGTTCGTTATAACAATCATTCAGTACAGAATACATATAATAATATAATATTACTATGATTAGCATTACGTGTATTGTATAATACTATAATATTACATCAGATTTAAAATATCAATTACAATTAATTATAATATTCGACATGTGAATTTAATGTCGTAATATTGTATAATGTAATGTAATGTAAGATCACGTGTTACATTTTTGGATCTCATCCTACTGCACTTTAAAGTATTAAAAATACATATTTTTCCCTAAATGACTTACATTACAATATTTTGATTAAAATTTGACATGTACTCTGTCCACCAGAAAATTACAATTGTCGCAATTCAGTCATGAACGTATTAAGATGATTTCCCCCTTCGACCAAAGTATATAACGTTCTTTCCTCTTCATTGACCTTCCAGTGCTCATCAAGCATCAATTACACGAGCAGTCTCTCGAGCAATTTCAATTTTTAACTTTCCTCGTTCGTGCAGAGAATATTCCATTCGACCATTCGTGTGAAAGAAGAATCACTGGACGAATGACAAAATGAAACTACCATTTTTGTTTTGTATCATCATCGTCGGTAACGTTATACATTGCACGGCAGAACCGGAAGCGGTAGCGCCGATCGGCAGGATCCGCGGCTTTTAACATCAAGAAGATTTATACCTTCCTTTCGGTGTGAAATACGCCGAGCCACCCACAGGAGAACGACGTTTTCAGATGAGTTTTGTTTTCCTTTTTTCCTCATTCTTCGCCTCGTCTACCGCGTAATTTTTATTAATCCTGGAAACATCCTAGCTCGCGGACATTTGTCAAACTTATCGTCAGCCTTCAACCATGCAAACAAAGGCAACTCTCCGCGTGTTTCCTTTTACGTGAGTATTTATGGGACACCGGTGGGAATAATTCTTATAATCTTCTCACGATTCAGGTTGCTGTTCCAGCGGCAGATTGGAAAGATGAGTTTTTAACGCAAAAGCAAAGAAGATCCATCATGTCCAAATCTAGGTGATTTTGAACGAACCGATTTCCGAAGACTGCTTGCGTTTGAACTTAGTGTTCTACACTAAAAAAGTACGTCTCGCATTTTACTGCGTTATAGCGTGATTAATGGATCGAGATATATTATATGTGATTTATGGAATGTCTCATTGTTTAAACGTTGTAGTTACCTCCGAAAAATGAAAATGTATCGTACCTGTATTAGTGTTTCTTTAGGTGGTTTTTACACCTTTTTGGCTCAGAGTTTTAACTGTGGACCTGAATATTTGTTCGATATTATGATATCGTTTTGATGACTGCGAAAAATCGTTTAGCTATGTAATATTTGGGTAATTTGCATTTTTAATGCATAATGTAACAATTATTTCTACTATATTTCAAGAACGAATAGATCAATCTTTCGTTAATTTGTATTTAAATTATTATGTGCATAGTTTACCATAATTTATTTATATTAAAGTTTGTATCTAAAAGGAGAATTATTTCTTTCTTATGATTTAATGATTAAATGGATATTGATTTCATACAATATTGCAGATTCAGTAGATAGTTCAAGTTTTCTAATATTTTTTTTTTAGGAATCTGGTAATAAATTACTAATATTACTAACGTTAATCAGCAATCAATTAATATTATCAATGAATTATAAATAATAAACTTACAGCTTTATGTAGACAGTATAGTTATATTTCCACAATTACATGGGGGTAGGTATTAATAGCTCGACTCTAAAGCTCCAGTATATTTTTATAAATTCACATATCAAGAACTGTTACGTTAATACTAATTAACTATGTTAATAAAGTTTGGAAAACAACCAAAAATATGTAATTCTAATAATTCAAATGAATAAATAATTCAAACTCTTTTTTAAGAGTATATAAGAAATTGTTATTCTTCGCAGCAAGGTAGTTGGGTTTCCCCACTAACTTTTCTCATAGCTCTCGTATAAATTGTTCGCATTTGCCATCGAATTCTCCAGTCTTCGTATAAGCATCGTATATGTTGGTTAACTGGATCAACTCGTTCTTATCAACTTGTCTTTTTCCTTAAGAGCAAGCCACTCTTGACAAAGAGAAAATAAAGCTTAAAATGAAAGGAATTCTGATAATCTTCTTTTGCATCAGTGGCCTTGCTATTGCTCAACATTCGACCGAAGAGCAACCGCTGGTCAATGCACCAATAGGGAAAATTCGCGGTTCTATTTTCACCTCTAGACTTGGTAGAAAGATCTATTCGTTCCGTGGTATAAGATATGGCGAACCACCTATTGGACAACTACGTTTTCATGTAAGAAATTTGGTATTTTTTTTTGTTACTTTATGTCATTGTACTTTATGTCCATTAAGGAGTATCCTAACATTATAAATATATACTTTAATTTTTCTACAGAAACTAAACGTGACATTTGGAACACGAAAATTAAAACTACGTATTCCCATTAATATTACTTGCAGAATATCTAAACTAACTTTTCCATTTTAGCGTCGAGTAAGTTCGCGAGAATAGAGAATTACTATTAACACGTTAGTTACTGTTAACAAATTATTTGATTTTCACGATACTTTATCTGAAAGTAAAGCTATAATCTTGACACATTCTAAGAAATTAATCATAAATTGCACAATATCTTCTTTGCTGATTATACAGTCAACAAAATTATATTTTTTACTGTTTCATCGTGTTTCTGAATTATGTTTCCACTATCTTATTGTGTTTTAAATTATTTAAATTATTATGTTTTAAATTTTATTACATTTTTATTACATTTTCATTCCAGCCTCCAATACCAGCGAACGATTGGCGAAACATTTTCGATGCAACCGAAGAAGGACCCAGCTGCCTTCATCCCGGTGGCAAGATAATGTCAGAAGATTGTCTACGTTTGAATGTTTATACTACTAAAGTAGGTGAAACATTTGAGCAATTTTAATTAATTTATTTTCATTCATTCCAATCAATTAATTTCATTTCTAGTTACCATGCAAACATGAAAACGTGTCGAGACCAGTTATGATCTTCATACATCCAGGCGGCTTTTACACTTTCTCAGGACAGAGTGCAAATTTTGGTCCGCAGTATCTACTGGATAAAGACATCGTCTTGGTTACGATTAATTACCGTCTTGGGACATTAGGTAACTTTAAATAAATCAAAGGAGTAATAATTATTACATGTATTATTAGCACGTTAGTTGTAATAATTATTATAACAATGATTACTGTTATGAATAACTATTGTAAACAATAATAAAAATCTCTCAAGGTAGAATGTAAAGAGTTAGCCCAGTTAAGCGTTACACGTTTTAAAAAATAAATTCAATTTATTTCAGGTTTCTTAAATACTGGTGAGAGCTTGGCACCAGGTAACATGGGTCTAAAGGACCAAGTCTTGGCCTTCCAGTGGGTTCAAAGAAACATCGCTGCCTTTGGTGGCAATCCAAACTCCGTCACCCTGTGTGGTTACAGCGCAGGAAGTTACAGCATAATGTTGCACATGGTGTCACCAATGTCTCGAAATCTCTTTCACAGAGCAATCGCAATGAGTTCTTCAGCTATTAAACCTGAAGTTTATAGCGGTATATCGCAACATGGACAGCCAGAACTTGTTCAAAAGCAGGCGCGATTATTGGACTGTCCCACTGATTCAACTAGTTCACTGTTGCGCTGTTTCCGTTCGAAGCCTGCAGAAAACTTTACAAATACATTTAACTCTCTATTCGTACGTTTAGTGTAATACATAATTCATGTTACAGTCTTGCTACATTATTATGACTATTTTCCTGGCAGGTTAATTATGTTTTTAATTTTATATTCACAATTTAATTTATACAATTTATTTTCAAAATTATCTATTATTTACATTTTTAATTATACTCTTTTGAAAGGATTGGCGTGGAAATCCCACTTTGCTTTGGTCACCAGCTGTAGAACCGGAGATTCCCGGTATCGAAAGATTCTTAACCGATCAGCCGTACAACCTGATAAAGCAGAGAAAATTCCATCAGGTTCCTTTAATATTAGGGGTTACTACAGACGAACTTGGCGGCCAGGTTGCATGCAAGTATTCGAACCAATCTATGCTTTATAAATGTATTATAAAGATATGAAAATTTAGAGTCCAATTATTTTATTGAATTGTATAGATTACGAAAGAGCAGCACAAAGTGGTAACGACACCATATATCGTGAATTGAATAAAAATTGGAATACTCTCGCTCCAATCGTATGTAGATACGAACGTGATACGCCACGGTCGAATTACGTTAGCAGAGAATTGCGGAAATTCTATTTTGATGATCAGCCAATTAATTCGACTAGCAACAGAAAGCTCGCCGAAGTACATATCAGATTCTTTATTCTCTAATTCTATCTTTTTCTTCATTATTAAAGAAAGCCGTGAAATCCTTTTCAGTTACTCGCTGACTGTTTAACTATATTCCCCGTGTACCGAGCAGCCAAGTTATTCGCCACGTATTCTACGCATCCAGTGTACTTTTATAAATTCACGTTCCAAGGACGGAGGAGTTTCTACCCGCTGAACGACACTACACCATACGGTAAAATGATTCCCCCTCTTCTTTGTCTTTAAAGACTACGATGCAGTTTTATTTTCACGAACGTAACTGAAAAATGCAACTGAAATAGAAATTTCTTTCATCTATCAAATATTATAACAAGCGTTGCACTTTGAACTTTTCAGATATTGTGTACTTTATATATTTTGTAGATTTTTGGAACTTCAAGTGTTTCCAAACAACATCGGCAATTTAGATTTAATACTATGTCATTGTGTACTATGAGTCTTAGACAAATGAAGAGATCGTCATAATATTAAAACTTTTCACTCGAAGAATACATATTAAGGTACACATGCTGAATACTTACACTTTAAGCTATTCATACCTTTTTCAGGTGTGTCGCATCATGACGATTTGCAGTATCTTTTCTTCATGAAGAATTTCTTCCCGTTTTTCGAGAGCGATGCGCCGGAAATTCCTATGGTGGAAATTTCTACGAGCATATGGTCGAACTTCGTAATAAATAGCGAACCGATTCCCAAGGACGATGATAAACTCAGGAATGTGAGATGGAGCAATCTGATACCTGAGCAGACTAACTTCTTGGAGCTCAATCTTTATCCGTCCATGAAGACTGAGTTCTTCCCTGAAAGAATGCGCCTGTGGGAGACACTGTTCCCAGCACCGCCAGTACCAAATACAGCGAAATTGAATTTATGATTGAGAGCCTGTTAGCTCTAGTTACTAAATCGATATTGAATTCAATAGAGCATTAATATATAGAGCGCAATGAATATATGTAGATGTTATTTTTTTTTTTGGAACGAAATTATATATGCGTATATAAATAAAACAAATACTTTATTATTCCTTAAAATAGCGTTGCAATTGTTATGTAATTATTCCTTATGTTGATTTGATACAAATGATTCGTACAGAGGTTATCGAATTAAAATGTTATCGGATTCGCAGTTTTTAATTAATAAAACATAAGAAATACTTTATCATTCCTTAATAGCGTTGCGCTTCTATTTATCTATTATGTGTGATGCCATAATTTAACTGCAATTATTCGCACAAAAAAGTCATTTCTAATTATTTCTAAATTTAGTTCTAAATTTTACAAGTGCAGTCATAATAGTTGCAGTTAATGAAATTTTAAAATAAATATATGTAACAATTCTTCTGTCACAAATATTTGATGTTAATGATGTTAGATCATAATTGAAATACGTGCAAAGATAAGAATGTTAAAGAATGTATTTATAATAAGGGGAGAAAAACAAAAATGTTAAAAAATTTTTGATAAACATTGCGAATGATAGATAGAAATATTTGTGTGCATGAGTTTGCGAAAGATTATTATTCTTTGCAGGAAGGGTTTCCCCAATCGTTTTCCTTATAGCTCTCGTATAAATTGTTCGCATTTGCCACTGAGGTCTCCAGTGTTTGCATGAGTACTGTGTGTGTCGGTCAACTGGATCAACTCGTTCAACCTGTCTTCTTCAAGGAGGACAAGATAATTCCGACAGAAAGAAGATAAAACTTTCAGCTTAAAATAAAAAGAACTCGGATATTCTTCTTTTGCATCAGTGGCCTCGCTATTGCTCAGCAGTCGACCGAAGAGCAACCGCTGGTCAATGCACCAATAGGGAAAATTCGCGGTTCTATTTTCACCTCTAGACTTGGTAGAAAGATCTATTCGTTCCGTGGTATAAGATATGGCGAACCACCTATTGGAGAACTACGTCTTCAGGTAAGAAATTTGATATTTTCTTTGTTACTTTATGTCATTATAAATTCATTAAGGATTATTTTAATATTATAAATACATACTTTAAGGAGCATTTCCATGTTTAGTAGAAACAGGAGAAATTGCATTCTTAGTGCACACAACAGTAGATGAAATGACATCAACGACATTTGATTTCAGTATGTATTTAATTTGTGGTAATTTACTATTATAATCTATTACAATATTAATAAATAATGTTAATTTTTTTAAGACTCTGTAAAGAAAGAGCAATTTGAGTTGCTTTGTCGTGATGGTACTCGTAAACCGATTGATGAATATAAATTTTGTAATTGGGGTACTGTTCCATCACGCGCTGTAGTCACCTCGTCCGCCACAAAATTCGAGACTCGTCGATTATATCAGTGGTTTTTGGCAAAAGCAGTTCGAATATTAGGCAAACATAATGCAAGAAATTTAACCGAATTTTATGACAATCGTTTCGAAAATCGACCAGGTTTTAATAATAATAATAATAGGTTTAACAGAACGGAATATGTTAATCCAAATGAATATAGCACAAGTGAATATAACTTTGAACATCGTGACGGGAATGAAAGAAGCCACGATGGAAATGAATTATGGGATAACACAGAATCAACGAATATACAATCGATAGAAACTTTCAATTTATTTGAGTCTGCACTTAAATATGGAATGCATCATAATTTAATTTTTTCTGTAAATAATAATACATATTTCTTTTCAATAATATTATTCTCTTTTTAATAATCTCATTTCAGATTATATAATTTCAGGATGCAGCACGAGATTTTGCTCAATTACCTGAGAAAGATCAAATATATACTAGTTGTTTAGGCAGTTCTCTTGATCTAATACTGGAAATGCGTCGATGTCCAGTTAGTACAATGACCTTATGTATTACATCTGATCCAGAAATGGAAAAATGTGTAAAAATGAAGGTAAAGATTAAAAAATAAATAAATATTGTAATTTTATATTAAGTTTAATTATCAATCTTTGTTCTCACCTTAGATAGCATTAAAGGCGCAGCTATTGAAACCAGAATTAAATTGCCATAAAGGCCACAGTCAAATTTATTGCATGCAGGCTATACGAAGTGGGTATGTATAAAAAAAGTTTGCAAATAAACTTAATAAAAAATAGAAGAATTTGTCTTAAGATAAAATTAATTCTTTTTTCTAGAATCGCCGATATAGCAGTATTAGATACCAGTGACGTATATACTGCTGGTTTACGCTTCGATTTGATTCCATTTATATCTGAAGTTTACAATTTACCTGCACCAGAATATTACGTGGTTGCAGTTGCGAAAGAGGAAGACGATAACACAGATCTGACTTATCTTAAAAATAAGTATACTTGTCATACAGGAATCAATACAGCCGCAGGTTGGGTGTATCCGCTGGCATATCTTATTTCGAATACATGGATCAGGAGTTATGGCTGTGATTCAGTTCACGCTGCTGCAGAATATTTCAGTAAATCTTGCGTTCCAGGCGCGCTTAGTACCGAATACAATACAGGTAGTTATAATTTTCACACTAACATT
The DNA here is from genome assembly GCA_030673865.1 of Melipona bicolor. Lineage (NCBI taxonomy): Eukaryota > Metazoa > Arthropoda > Insecta > Hymenoptera > Apidae > Melipona > Melipona bicolor. The sequence goes on along the minus strand of JAHYIQ010000007.1, from coordinate 2,400,742 downwards.
CATCACAGATTCTACACCTGAATTTACTACGTATTGCAGGAGTACCATATGACAATATGTGCGACCTGTGCCACGGTACTAGCTTCCGTTATTGTCGTAGAGATGCGTCTGAAGATTACTATGGATATACTGGTGCCTTTAGATGTTTAGTCGAGGGGGGTGGAGACGTAGCTTTTGTGAAACACACAACGGTCGCAGAAAATACCGATGGAAAACGGCGAGAAACATGGGCACGTAATACTTTTACAAAAGATTTTGAATTACTTTGTCCAGACGGCACTCGTCGTCCAACAACCGATTACATACATTGCAATTTAGGAAAAGTGGCATCAAATGCAATAGTTACACGTGGTGGATATTACGGATATAACGAGACACAAATAAACGCTTATATAAATTTATTTATTTATGCCCAACAATTTTACGGGAGGAAGGAACAGGACGCATTTAGTTTCAGCATGTTTTACAGTCAACCGCCTTATAGCGATTTGATTTTCCAAGATGCTACACGGCAGTTGGTAGTAATACCACCAGAGAAAAGAGAGTTTAGTGCGTATTTAGGGCCAGACTTCATGAGGGCTAGAAGAATTGTAGATTGCAATGCTGGCGCATCAGCTATAGAGCATTCAATAATAGCCACGATAACTATGATTATATTTGCTTACATATTTAGTAGATAAAAAGTATTCTAAATTTTTTTCTCAGATGAATATATGTACATTCGATAAAGAATTTACAAAATATATTTAGGTATATTCGCTAGGTTTTAAATCTTCGAGATGTACGAGATGTGTTCAGAAATTAATTATATTTTTTGTATTTTATATACTGATATATTGTTGAATGAATGAATGTGGTAATGTAATGCGTAGTTCTTGACTAAAGACTATAATATAATCCGTCCTTTTTCTCGTTATATTATATAAAATGACATATTTAATTGCGTATAATAATTGTACGTGTACTTACGTACATGCTTTTACAATTCACAATTACATCTGCAAATTTCGAATTAAAAATAAAAGGTAACAATTTTACAATCAAATGAACGATATGAACACGGATGTTCATCAAGATAATGTACCAAGACTTGAAAAATTAGCGAAACCCAGAAAAAGGACCGATAAAACCAATAACTATAACACCTTCAATGTAAGTACTGTGAATTTATTATAGAAGTATATACGAAGAATATAAATTTTCTAATTTATTATAAAATATTTTAGGTAAAACATGGAGCATTGTCGTACCAAATTACGGATTCACTGAACAAATTAGCTCAACCTAGGCGAAAACCAGCCACATACGTGTCAAATATACCCAACTTTAGCACGAAAAACTCACCTACGAGTACAGGTAGTTTAAAGGAAGCATTTCAAGTGTCATCTATTATCGAACACTTTTTTACTTCATCAGTTCGAAGAGCTCTTTAAGTTAGAATTTTTCTTTTTCCACAAACTTCGCTGCAATGGTGTAATACAAAATAAATATCATCCACACAGAACATTTTGATACTTACTTTCAGAACTTGTAAACTTCCAATTTTATTCATTAACTTCTATTTAATTAAACGAACATTTCGTATCGGTAAAAAACAAACGAAGGATTGCTTTCTTTTAAAATTTGACAAATTCGGTTCGCATAACGCGAACACTAAGTAAAATCGCACAAAATGAAATAGCGATATTAAAAATGAAGAATTTAATGTAAAATAGTAACGTAAAACGAAAAATGTCATCTCTAACGTTTTACATATTCATCTTATCCGTTAATAAATTGGGAAATATTTAACCTATATATTAAATTGGTGAGAATGATAAAGAAGTTTATTTTGTACTTGTATTATTTGTCTGAAGAAATCCAACTTAATTCTTAAATTTCATTCTAATTTGATCGTTCGTTTAGATTAGAAAATAAAACGTTTAAAAAATGGTTCCGAAGATAAGAAAACCTGCAAAAAATATGGTCAGGAGGAGAGTTCAAAATATGAAGGAAACGAAGGAACCAGCGAAATCTTCTAGAGCGGCAGCCGGCAGATTAAGAAAAGTAGATAGGCTGAAACTTAAGGCAAAGTAAGCGTAATTTTTTTCGTCGACTAAATGAAAATTCGAATCTTTCCAACGTTGACGATTTTTAGAAGAATCAGGCGTAAATTGAAAAGATGGCTAGCGACGCCTGCTGATTGGACGCGTTTCAATGCCTGGGCGAAAATCAACGCGCTACCAAAAAAGTATCCGGAACCTGAGGCTATAGTTAGTAATAAATAAACTTATGCATTTGTGAGATTTTATGCTTAAATTTCAAATGCGCATAATAAAAAAAGAGCCACGTTCAAAATTGGAAAGTAAAATAAAGTAATAACATTATAAGCGCTATTTTTTAAAATTTGTCTACAAATTTATTATTCATGTCGTCTTTAACAATAAACGAACTCACGGAAATAAATTTTTGTTTTTTTGAAAATTAAGCGCTAAAGAGTGTACCTGAATAATTTCTGGAAGACTCCTACAATAGTTTAATAGGAGAAACAAATTTGCATTTAAGTTTTATTTGTTCCTCAGGTTCGACCATCGAGGCCATTGTCTCAATGAAAGAAAAGGATCAGAATGTTGGCGAAACCAAAGGAAAGGCCCGATGAAAGCATTCATTGCAGATTAGATTTTACTATCTCAAAAATGGCATTAAAAGCAATTCCATCTAAATGAACGATTTTACTAGCTCTACCAAAGATAAGACTGGTCGGTTTCGGTCGAATTTATTACCAGGTTTCTCCAGCAGCGTTCAAGTACCAGCCAACGCGGAGAATCATTGAGCTGAGTACGCCTCGTGACTTTATTAAAGAAGAATCCAAACCACCCAAATGACAGATATACAAAAAACGAGTATTGAATGAAGAGAAATTGGGAAAATTGGCTTTAGCGAAAAAACTGCTCGATCATTCTGAACAGTTAACCAAGGAAGAGCTAGAGGAGCTCTTTCTTCGACTGTGTACGAAACTGAAGAGGAAGAACGGAAAGCCAAGAGAAGAAAACTCGAAAAATATGCTTGGAGATTTGCACCGTACCCGTGCGTAAATATTCCAATCCCCATCAAGAGAGCAGTTTTGAAAGCCAAAGGTTTGCCAAAGATAAAATTACAATTGTTTAATTTACAGTAAAAGTATTTTTGATTTCTCGCATTATTATAACATACACTGATGTGATTTTAACTGATAAATTAATTAAGATCTATAAAATGTCCAAAGTTTCTATGACTGATTACAAGCTGTTTCGTTGTTTCAGCATCTCTACGTACGGTAGAACTAGCTAAGGCGCGCGAGCGTAAATATAAATCTTTTAAAACTGATCCTTTTACCGTAAAAAAGGGTGCATTGGAGGCCACGGCTATTGAAAGAATCGAATCTTTAGCGAAACCAAAGAGCCCTCGAAGCCTCGTCGAAAGGAAACCACCGCGAGAGAAAGATAAATTTGTAAGACCGATATTCGAAGTGCCCGTAGGATGTTTTAATTAACCCGCTAAGAAATAGAATTTGATAATATTGTCGTTGTTTAATATTTTGTTCTTCTTATAGTAAAATTTAATCTAATGTAATAATCTAATTTAAAATTATACTAAACTAAAACTGGACTGACAATTATATTTATTTTTGCATTGATAATAATGGTAATTTTAATAATCGTCCTCTCTTGGATTCTATAATTTTATGAAATTTTAAGAAATTGGAATATTTATGATACTATGTTAATTTTTCTATTTAGTAACAAATTCATTTGCAGATTTTTTTATAGGTTTACGGCAAAGTTCTGCCAAAAACGAAGCCGTACAAAATGGGCGATTGTCCGGAACCGAAGACGGAGAAGCCTCCTGCTAAAAAGCGACCGATTGATTCGATTATTTATGAAGCAACCTATGATCCTTGTATCTATCCAGATTTGGCGAAGAGGCAGAAACTCGAGCGGAAACGAGCTGAGAAATTATTGAAAAAGAAGCCTCGTAGGAAAAAGAAATTGGAAAGGCTTGAATATCGTGCTCTTCCGGTAGAAGCAGAAGATAAAAAGGAAGAAGTGGAAGAAGAGGAAACGGGCGAAACAATTGATAAAACTGAAACTAAAGTAACTGAAGAAACAGAGGTAACCAAAGGAGCAGAGATAACTGAAGCAACAGAGGTAACCGAAGGAACAGAGGTAACTGAAGTAACTGACGAACGTGAAGAAGAATAGAAAGTGAAAATATGAAATCTAGATAATGTAAAAATTATAAATATGTACGATAAAGCGGGAAATAAAAAGAAAAAAAATAATGGTTAAAATGTATTTTTGAATTCGAACCATCCAGTTCTTTTAATACCTCGATGATTATTGGATACCAATGATATCTTTTTAATAGTAAGTGAATAATAATTGAATAAATATACATTCATATAATAAATAAGTGAATAAATATTTATTCGAGAAATTTAGGAATTTTTTATGTTTAAAAATACAGTAAAATAGCTTTTCTCATTATTAATCACGTTCTGGAACTTATAATGACATATTGATACTAAAACACAATAACTTGTCTGAATACATCGCATTTTTCCTGTATTATTTGAAATATTAGATTTAAGGTATGAAAAAAAATAGACACTGTTTTAACCCAAAACTATGGTATAAGTACATATGGTATTCTTACGTTTTCTCTGCATGATCGTTTATACGATGATTATACAATTCTGCGATATCGCAGTCTTGTATCTATAGAGAATGAGTTTCAAATAAGTAAGAAAATATCATTATTTTACTGATAAACATATGTATGTTCTTGCAATTTCTAATGTCCTTGCTTATATTGTAAATAAATTATCAAACACGTTCTACTTACTCTTACTTTTTGCTTAGTTACATTTTGTTAGAACCTTGTTCGTTATAACAATCATTCAGTACAGAATACATATAATAATATAATATTACTATGATTAGCATTACGTATATTGTATAATACTATAATATTACATCAGATTTAAAATATCAATTACAATTAATTATAATATTCGACATGTGAATTTAATGTCGTAATATTGTATAATGTAATGTAATGTAAGATCATGTGTTCAAGATCATGTTTGCGTTGACGCAAAAGCAAAGAAGATCCTTCATGTCCAAATCTAGGTGATTTTGAACGAACCGATTTCCGAAGACTGCTTGCGTTTGAACTTAGTGTTATACACTAAAAAAGTACGTTTCATTTTTTACTGCGTTACAGCGTGATTAATGGATCGGGATATATTATATGTGATTTATGGAATGTCTCATTTAAACGTTGCAGTTACCTCCGAAAAATGAAAATGTATTGTTACCTATATTGGTGTTTTTCCCTTCAGGTGACTTTTACACCTTTTTGGTTCAGAGTTTTTTAACTGTGGTCCTGAATATTTGTTCGATATCACGATATCGTTTTGGTGACTGCGAAAAATCGTTTAGCTATGTTAAGTAATTTGCATTTTTAACGCATAATGTAACAATTATTTCTACAATATTTCAAGAACGAATAGATCAATCTTTCGTTAATTTGTATTTAAATTACTATGTGTATAGTTTACCATAATTTATATATATTGAATGAATATTATTATGTTTGTATCTAAAAGGAGAATTATTTCTTTCTTATGATTTAATGATTAAATGGATAATTATGATTTAATGATTAATTGATTTCATACTGTATTGCAGATTCAATAGATAGTTCAAGTTTTCTAATATTTTTTTTTAGGAATCTGGTAATAAATTACTAACGTTAATCAGCAATCAATTAATATTATCAATGAATTATAAATAATAAACTTACAGCTTTGTGTAGACAGTATAGTTATATTTCCACAATTACGTAGGGGTAGGTATTAATAGCTCGGAACTCTAAAGCTCCAGTATATTTTTATAAATTCACATATCAAGGATTGTTACGTTAATACTAATTAACTATGTTAATAAAGTTTGGAAAATGACCAAAAATATGTAATTCTAAATAATTCAATTGAATAAATAAATCAAACTCTTCTTTAACACGTTCGTCGCTACGTCACCCATATCTGGGTGACGGGTATGTTTCCGTGGAGGACGTTCTTTTTGGTCAAGTTATAGGATGTTTAATTGAATTTTTAAATAGGAATTTAATGGAATAAGCACTGGCAAATACAAAATATACAAAATAAAAATAAAAAATAAAAAATTTACACATTATATTATACTTTATATTAATTTATATTTAAAATAAAATGAAACATTACATTACGTTGTAAGATATTTGTTAAAACAGTTCAAACACATTTGTGGTAATTTTGGACAATTTTGACAATATGTTGTAGTTTTTTTTTACATTTTTTCTCACTTCTTGGTGTTCAAGAAGTTGTTTCTTCTTTTGATAACATAGAACGCAGATCCTTCTAATAGACTTGCCCTGCTGATTCTTACGAATCTCTAAATGGTGAGACACTTCTTTCGTTTTCTTTCTTTCATTGTCGGGCCTAGTATTTTCCGAGTACAACAATTCTCCAACTAGAAGTTCCCATATCTTAGTTTCTGTGACTAGAAGGCTTATCACCTTTTCATCCAAAAATAATGAAAGAACTTCACCTGGGCTAATGTTAGGAAGGCAAATCCATCAGAAGCCCACTTTTTCCGGTGAATGTAAATGATTGTTGCTTGTTGGCAAATTCGTTCCACTGGATATTGTCTAAAGAATCACCAGCATTGGTCAATTCCTCCTCTTCTGCTATTGCAAGTTCATCTAACATTTCCTCAAGGTCTTCACTTGCATATGATTCCTCGTCATCCGAGTCTGAATTTGATGAAATTCTATTTATAATCCCTCTTGTAAAACTCACTACTTTTTCATCACTACTCTCCTCACTTTCAATTATATTTTTACACTGTGCAACGAACATTTTGAGGATAAAATATCACTGATGTGCTTGTCAGACAAAGTATGCTTTTTGACTGAATGAAGGTTCTGGGATAAATGCAGTGAGATCTCTCGCAGTCTCCTTTCCGAAGAGTTATCGCTTTCCCCATTTCGTTTCTAAATGTTTTACTTTATAATGACACGAAGGTTTGAAAACTTTAGGTCACAGACCAAGCAAGTGCCTACTCGAATTTCATCGTTGCTATTCCAGCTGATCGCTCTGTTTGTGTTCTGGTGTTCCGACTCCGAAATGGACCCCGCAGGAAACTCAACCAATTCACGCTGGGCGACGAAGGTGTTAAGGGTATATAAGAAATTATTATTCTTCGTAGCAAGGTAGACCGGTTTCCTCAACTTTCCTCATAGCTCTCGTATAAATAGTTCGCATTTGCCATCGAATTCTCCAGTCTTCGTACAAGCATCGTATATGCTGGTTAACTGAATCAACCCGTTCTTATCAACTTGCCTTTTTCCTGAAGAGCAAACCAATCCCGACAAAGAAAATATAAAGCTTAAAATGAAAGGCATTCTGATAATTTTTTTTTGTATCAGTGGCCTCGCTTTTACTCAAAATCTGACCGACGACCAACCGATAGTCAGGCCACCAACTGGGCCAATTCTCGGTTCTATTTTCACCTCTAGACTTGGTAGAAAGATCTATTCGTTCCGTGGTATAAAATATGGCGAACCACCTATTGGACAACTACGTTTTCATGTAAGAAATTTGGTATTTTTTTTTGTTACTTCATGTCATTATACTTTATGTCCATTAAGGAGTATCCTAACATTATAAATATATACTTTAATTTTTCTACAGAAACTAAACGTGACATTTGGAACACGAAAATTAAAACTACGTATTCCCATTAATATCACTTGCAGAATATCTAAACTAACTTTTCCATTTTAGCGTCGAGTAAGTTCGCGAGAATAGAGAATTACTGTTAACACGTTAGTTACTGTTAACAAATTATTTGATTTTCACGATACTTTTTCTGAAAGTAAAGCTATAATCTTGACACATTCTAAGAAATTAATCATAAATTGCACAATATCTTCTTCGCTGATTACACAGTCAACAAAATTATATTTTTTACTGTTTCATCGTGTTTCTGAATTATGTTTCCACTATCTTATTGTGTTTTAAATTATTTAAATTATTATGTTTTAAATTTTATTACATTTTCATTCCAGCTTCCAATACCAGCGAACGATTGGCGAAACGTTTTCGATGCAACCGAAGAAGGACCCAGTTGCCCTTATCCCGATGGCAAGATAATGTCAGAAGATTGTCTACGTTTGAATGTTTATACTACTAAAGTAGGTGGAACATTTGAGCAATTTTAATTAATGTACTTTCATTCATTCCGATCAATTAATTTCATTTCTAGTTACCACACAAACATGAAAACGTGTCGAGACCAGTCATGATCTTCATACATCCAGGCGGCTTTTACAGTTTCTCAGGACAGAGTGCAAATTTTGGTCCGCAGTATCTACTGGATAAAGACATCGTCTTGGTCACGATTAATTACCGCCTTGGAATATTAGGTAACTTTAAATAAATCAAAGGAGTAATAATTACTACATCTATTATTAATACGTTAGTTGTAATAATTATTATAACAATGATTACAACTGTTATAAATAACTATTGTAAATAATAATAAAAATCTCTTAAGGTAGAATGTAAAGAATCAATCCACTTGAATCACAAATTTTAAAAAATAAATTCAAATTATTTCAGGTTTCTTAAATACTGGTGACAGCTTGGTACCAGGTAACATGGGCCTAAAGGACCAAGTCTTGGCCTTCCAGTGGGTTCAAAGAAACATCGCTGCCTTTGGTGGCAATCCAAACTCCGTCACCCTGTGCGGTTATGGCGCAGGAAGTTTCAGCATAATGTTGCACATGGTGTCACCAATGTCTGCAAATCTCTTTCACAGAGCAATCGCAATGAGTTCTTCAGCTATTAAACCTGAAGTTTATAGCGGTATATCGCAACATGGACAACTGGAACTTGTTGAAAAGCAGGCGCGATTATTGGACTGTCCCACTGATTCAACCAGTTCTATGATAAGCTGTTTCCGTTCGAAACCAGCAGAAAACTTCACAGATACATTGAGCTCCTTGTTTGTACGTTGAGTATAATAATATAGATCATTCACGTCAAAGTCTTGCTACACTATTATGAGTACAAATTGTATTTTCTTGGAAGGTTAATTATGTTTCTAGTTTTATATTCATAATTTAATTTATACAATTTATTTTCAAAACTATCTGTTATTTACATTTTTAATTATACTCTTTTGAAAGGATTGGAATGGATTTCCCATTTTGCTTTGGTTACCAGCTATAGAACCGGAGGTTCTCGGTATCGAAAGATTCTTAACCGATCAGCCGTACAACCTGATAAAAAAGGGAAAGTTCCATCAGGTTCCTTTAATTCTGGGCGTTACTGAAGATGAACGTGGCGGCATGGTTGCAAGCAAGTATTCGAACCAATCTATGCCTTATAAATATATTATAAAACATGAAAGTTTACAGTCCAATTATTTTATTCAATTGTATAGATTACGAAAGAGCATCACAAAGTGGTAACGACACCATATATCGTAAATTTGATTGCGATTGGGACAATGTCGCTCCAATCGTATGTAGATACGAACGTAATACGTTACGGTCAAATTACGTTAGCAGAGAATTGCGGCAATTCTATTTTCGTAATCGGCAAATTAATTCAATTAACAACGGAACGCTCGCCAAAGTACGTATCAGATTCTTTATCTTCTTCTTCATTATTAAAAAAAGCCGTGAAATCCTTTTCAGATACTCGCTGATAGTTTAAATATATTCCCCGTGTACCGAGCAGCCATGTTATTCGCCACGAATTCCGCGCAGCCAGTGTACTTTTATAAATTCACGTTCCAAGGACGGTATAGTTTCTACATGCTGAACGACACTACACCATACGGTAAAATGTTTCTCTCCCCTCTTTGTCTTTAAAGACTACGGTGCAGTTTTAGATTTTTGCGAACGTAACTGAAAAATGCAATTGAAATAGAAATTTGTTTCATCTATCAAATATTATAACAAGCGTTGCACTTTGAATTTTTCAGATATTGAGTACTTTATACATTTTGTAGATTTTTGGAACTTCAAGTGTTTCCAAAAATTCATCAACATCGGCAATCTAGATTTAATACTATGTCATTGTGTACTATGAGTCTTAGACAAATGAAGAGATCGTCATAGTATTAAAACTTTTCACTCGAACAATACATATTAAGATACACATGATGAATACTTACACTTTAAGCTATTCATACCTTTTTCAGGTGTGTCGCATGATGACGATTTGCAGTATCTTTTCTTCATGAAGAATTTCTTCCCGTTTTTCGAGAGCGATACGCCGGAAGCTTCTATGCTGGAAATTTCTACGAGCATGTGGTCGAACTTCGTAATATATGGCGAACCGACTCCCGATGAAACATCCAATGTGACATGGACCAGCCTGGTGCCTGATCTGAATGAAACAAATTTCTTGGACCTCAATCTTCACCCGTCCATGAAGAATGACTTTTTCTTTGAAAGAATGAACCAGTGGGAGAATCTCTTCCCAGAACCTCAAATTCCAAATATGACGAAACCTTGAATCTACGATTGAGAGCCTGTCAACTCTGGTTACTGATTTAATATTGAATTCAGTAAATTACTAATATACAGAGAGCAATGAAAATAAGTAGATGCTATTGTTTGCTTTTTTTTTGCTTTTTTTGTTCGCTTTTTTGCTTTTTTATACGAAATTATATATGAGTATATAAATAAAACAAATACTTTATTATTCCTTAAAATAGCGTTATTATTGTTATCTAATTATTCCTTATGCTGATACAAATGATTCGTACAGAGGTTATCCAATTAAAAGGTTATCGGATACATAATTTTTAAATATGAGAAATATTTTATCGTTCCTTAATGGCGTTACGCTTCTATTTACCTGTTATATGTGATGCCATAATTTAACTGCAATTATTCGTACAAAAAAGTCATTTCTAATTATTTCTAAATTTAGTTCTAAATTTTACAAGTGCAGTCATAATAGATGCAGTGTTAATGAAATTTTAAAATAAATATATGTAACAATTCTTCTGTCACAAATATTTGATGTTAATGATGTTAGATCATAATTAAAATACGTGCAAAGATAAGAATGTTAAAGAATGTATTTATAATAAGGGGAGAAAAACAAAAATGTTAAAAAATTTTTGATAAACGTTGCGAATGATAGACAGAAATGTTTGTGTGCAAGAGTTTGCGAAAGATTATTATTCTTTGTAGGAAGGTAATTGGGTTTCCCCAGTCGTTTTCCTCGTAGCTCTCGTATAAATTGTTCGCATTTGCCATTGAGATCTCCAGTGTTTGCATGAGTACTGTTAATGTCGGTCAACTGGATTAATTCGTTCAACCTGTCTTCTTCTTCGAGGACAAGACGATTCCGACAGAAAGAAGATAAAGCTTCCAGCTTAAAATGAAAGGAATTCTGATAATCTTCTTTTGCATGAGTGGCCTTGCTATTGCTCAACAGACGGCCGAAGAGCAACCGTTAGTCACTGCACCAATTGGGAAAATTCGCGGCTCTATTTTCACCACTAGACTTGGTAAAAAGATCTATTCGTTCCGTGGTATAAGATATGGCGAACCACCTATTGGAGAACAACGTTTTCAGGTAGGAAATTTTATATTTTCTTTGTTACTTTATGTCATTAAATTCATTAAGGATTATTCTAACATTATAAAGACATACTTTAATTTTTCTACAGAAACTAAACGTGAAATTTGGAACACGAAAATTAAAACTACCCATTAATATTACTTGCAGAATATCTCAACTAATTTTTCCAACTTTCAGCGTCGAGCAAGTTCGCGAGAGTAGAGTGCTGAATTACTGTTAACAACTTGATTACTGTTAACAAATTATCTCATTTCCACATTATCTGGAAGTTAGCTGTAATTTTCACATATTTGAAAAGATTACTCATAAATCGCAATATATTTTTTTCACTGATTACATAGTCAACAAAATTATATTTTTTGATCTTCCATTGTGCTTCTATTGTCCTATTGTGTTTTAAATTACTTAAATCATTGTTTTATTCCATTTCAATTATTTTAGCCACCAATACCAGCGAATGATTGGCGAAACGTTTTCGATGCAACCGAAGAAGGACCCAGTTGCCCTTATCCCGATGGCAAGATAATGTCAGAAGATTGTCTACGTTTGAATGTTTATACTACTAAAGTAGGTGGAACATTTGAGCAATTTTAATTAATGTACTTTCGTTCATTCCGATCAATTAATTTCATTTCTAGTTACCACACAAATATGAAAACGTGTCGAGACCAGTCATGATCTTCATACATCCAGGCGGCTTTTACAGTTTCTCAGGACAGAGTGCAAATTTTGGTCCGCAGTATCTACTGGATAAAGACATCGTCTTGGTCACGATTAATTATCGCCTTGGAATATTAGGTAACTTTAAATAAATCAAAGGAGTAATAATTACTATATCTATTATTAATACGTTAGTTGTAATAATTATTATAACAATGATTACAACGGTTATAAATAACTATTGTAAATAATAATAAAAATCTCTCAAGTTAGAATGTAAAGAGTTAGCCCATTTAAGCGTTACACGTTTTAAAAAATAAATTCAATTTATTTCAGGTTTCTTAAATACTGGTGAGAGCTTGGCACCAGGTAACATGGGCCTAAAGGACCAAGTCTTGGCCTTCCAGTGGGTTCAAAGAAATATCGCTGCCTTTGGTGGCAATCCAAACTCCGTCACCCTGTGTGGTTATAGCGCAGGAAGTTTCAGCATAATGTTGCACATGGTGTCACCAATGTCTCGAAATCTTTTTCACAGAGCAATCACAATGAGTTCCTCACCTATTGGAGCGGAAGTTTATAGCGGTATATCGCAACATGGACAGCTGGAACTTGTTCAAAAGCAGGCGCGATTATTGGACTGTCCCACTGATTCAACCAGTTCTATGATAAGCTGTTTCCGTTCGAAACCAGCAGAAAACTTCACAGATACATTGAGCTCCTTGTTTGTACGTTGAGTATAATAATATAGATCATTCACGTCAAAGTCTTGCTACACTATTATGAGTACATATTGTATTTTCTTGGAAGGTTAATTATGTTTAAAATTATATATTCAGACCTTTTATTTTTATTTTTATTTAATCTGTACAATCTATTTCGAAAATTACCCGAAAATTGTCATTTATATTTCTGATTATATCTCTTTCAAAGGATTGGTATGGAAATCCTATTTTGCTCTGGAAACCAGCTGTAGAACCGAAAGCCCCCGGTGTCGAAAGATTCTTAACCGATCAGCCATACAACTTGATAAAGCAGAGAAAGTTCCATCAAGTTCCTTTAATTATGGGCGTTACTGAAGATGAATTTGGCGGTGTAGTTGCATGCAAGTATTTTTAAATTATTCATATATTTAAATTGTAAAAAATTTATATTTTTAAATTTTATATTATAAAAATATAAAAATTAATTGCCTGATTATATTATTGGATTATGCAGTCTACGAAAAAGACGAACTGTTGGGTAATGGTTCTCTGTATCACGCGCTGAATGGTAATTGGAGTACTTTGGCTCCTATCATATTTATGTACGAACGTGACACGCCACAGTCGAATTATATTAGTAAAGAACTGCGAAAATTCTACTTCGATGATGAGCCAATTAATTCGGCTAACAGCAGAAAGCTCGCCAAAGTACTTATCAGATTCTCTCTACGCTCTAATTCTATCTTCATTGGGAATGTTATAAAAACGTGAAATTCTTTTTCAGGTATACGCTGATTCTATAATTATATTCCCTATGTACCGAACAGCCAGATTATTCGCCACGTATTGCAGACATCCGGTGTACTTTTATAAATTCACGTTCCAAGGACGGAATAGTTTCTACATGCTGAACGACACTACACCATACGGTAAAATGATTCCCCCTCTTCTTTGTCTTTAAAAACTACGGTGCACTTTTATATTTTTACGAACGTAACTGAAAAATGCAGCTGAAATAGAAATTTGTTTCATCTATCAAAATATTATAGCAAGCGTTGCACTTTGAACTTTTCAGATATTGAGCACTTTATACATTTTGTAGATTTTTGGAACTTCAAGTGTTTCCAGAAATTCGTCAACATCGGCACTCTAGATTTAATACTATGTCATTGTGTACTATGAATCTTAGACAAATGAAGAGATCGTCATAGTATTAAAAAATATAATATAATATAATATAATATAATATGATATAGTATTAAAACTTTTCACTCGAAGAATACATATTAAAGTACACATGCTGAATACTTACACTTTAAGCTATTCATACCTTTTTCAGGTGTGTCGCATCATGACGATTTGCAGTATCTTTTCTTCATGAAGAATTTCTTCCCATTTTTCGAGAGCGATGCGCCAGAAGTTCCTATGGTGGAAATTTCTACGAGCATATGGTCGAACTTCGTAATAAATGGTGAACCGATTCCCAAGAACGATGATAAACTCAGGAATGTGAAATGGACCAGGCTGGTGCCTGAGCAAACTAATTTCTTGGAGCTCAATCTTCATCCGTCCATGAAGAATGAGTTTTTCCCTGAAAGAATGCGCCTCTGGGAGACACTGTTCCCAGCACCGCCAGTTCCAAATACAGTGAAACATTGAATCTACGATTGAGAGCCTGTTAGCTCTAGTTACTAGATCGATATTGAATTCAATAAAGCATTAATATATAGAGCGCAATGAATATATGTAGATGTTATTTTTTTTTTTTTTTGGAACGAAATTATATATGCGTATATAAATAAAACAAATACTTTATTATTCCTTAAAATAGCGTTACAATTGTTATCTAATTATTCCTTCTGTTGATTTGATACAAATGATTCGTACAGAGGTTATCGAATTAAAAGGTTATCGGATTGGTAGTTTTTAATTAATAAAACATAAGAAATATTTTATCATTCCTTAATAGCGTTACGCTTCTATTTATCTATTATGTGTGATGCCATAATTTAATTGCAATTATTCGCACAGAAAAGTCATTTCTAATTATTTCTAAATTTAGTTCTAAATTTTACAAGTGCAGTCATAATAGTTGCAGTTAATGAAATTTTAAAATAAATATATGTAAAAATTCTTCTGTCACAAATATTTGATGTTAATGATGTTAGATCATAATTGAAATACGTGCAAAGATAAGAATGTTAAAGAATGTATTTATAATAAGGGGAGAAAAACAAAAATGTTAAAAAATTTTTGATAAACATTGCGAATGATGACAGACAGAAATGTTTGTGTGCAAGAGTTTGCGAAAAATTATTAATCTTTGTAAGATGGTAATTGGGTTTCCCCAGTCGTTTTCCTCGTAGCTCTCGTATAAATTATTCGCATTTGTCATTGAGGTCTCCAGTGTTTGCATGAGTACTGTTAATATCGGTCAACTGGATTAATTCGTTCAACCTGTCTTCTTCTTCGAGGACAAGACGATTCCGACAGAAAGAAGATAAAGCTTCCAGCTTAAAATGAAAGGAATTCTGATAATCTTCTTTTGCATGAGTGGCCTTGCTATTGCTCAACAGACGGCCGAAGAGCAACCGTTAGTCACTGCACCAATCGGGAAAATTCGCGGTTCTGTTTTCACCACTAGACTTGGTAGGAAGATCTATTCCTTCCGTGGTATAAGATATGGCGAACCACCTATTGGAGAACAACGTTTTCAGGTAGGAAATTTTATATTTTCTCTGTTAGTTTATGTTATTATAATCCATTAATGATTATTCTAACATTATAAAGACATACTTTAATTTTTCTACAGAAACTAAACGTGAAATTTGGAACACGAAAATAATATTAATATTACTACTTGCAGAATATCTCAACTAAATTTTCCATTTTAGCGTCGCGCAAATTCACGAGAATAGAGTGCTGAATTACTGTTAACAACTTGATTACTGTTAACAAATTATCTCATTTCCACATTATCTGGAAGTTAGCTGTAATTTTCACATATTTGAAAAGATTACTCATAAATCGCAAAATATTTTTTTCACTGATTGCATAGTCAACAAAATTATATTTTTTGATCTTCCATTGTGCTCCTATTGTCCTATTGTGTTTTAAATTACTTAAATCATTGTTTTATTCCATTTCAATTATTTCAGCCACCAATACCAGCGAACGATTGGCGAAACATTTTCGATGCAACCGAAGAAGGACCCAGCTGCCCTCATCCCGGTGGCAAGATAATGTCAGAAGATTGTCTACGTTTGAATGTTTATACTACTAAAGTAGGTGGAACATTTGAGCAATTTTAATTAATTTATTTTCGTTCATTCCGATCAATTAATTTCATTTCTAGTTACCACACAAACATGAAAACGTGTCGAGACCAGTCATGATCTTCATACATCCAGGCGGCTTTTACGGTTTCTCAGGACAGAGTGCAAATTTTGGTCCGCAGTATCTACTGGATAAAGATATCGTCTTGGTCACGATTAATTACTGCCTTGGAATATTAGGTAACTTTAAATAAATCAAAGGAGTAATAATTACTACATCTATTATGAATACGTTAGTTGTAATAATTATTATAACAATGATATTATTTACAACTGTTATAAATAACTATTGTAAATAATAATAAAAATCTCTCAAGTTAGAATGTAAAGAGCTAGCCCACTTAAGCGTTACACGTTTTAAAAAATAAATTCAATTTATTTCAGGTTTCTTAAATACTGGTGAGAGCTTGGCACCAGGTAACATGGGTCTAAAGGGTCTTGGCCTTCCAGTGGGTTCAAAGAAACATCGCTGCCTTTGGTGGCAATCCAAACTCCGTGCGGTTATGGCGCAGGAAGTTTCAGCATAATGTTGCACATGGTGTCACCAATGTCTGCAAATCTCTTTGACAGAGCAATCGCAATGAGTTCTTCAGCTATTAAACCTGAAGTTTATAGCGGTATATCGCAACATGGACAGCTGGAACTTGTTCAAATGCAGGCGCGATTATTGGACTGTCCCACTGATTCAACCAGTTCTATGATAAGCTGTTTCCGTTCGAAACCAGTGGAAAACTTCACAGATACATTGATCTCCTTGTTTGTACGTTGAGTATAATAATATAGATCATTCACGTTAAAGTCTTGCTACACTATTATGAGTACAAATTGTATTTTCTTGGAAGGTTAATTACGTTTTTAATTATATATTCAGACCTTTTATTTTTATTTTTATTTAATCTATACAATTGTAATCGAAATAATAATCGAAAATTATCTGTCATTTATATTTCTGATTATATCGTTTTCAAAGGATTGGTATGGAAATCCTATTTTGTTCTGGGAACCAACTGTAGAACCGAAAGCCCCCGGTGTCGAAAGATTCTTAACCGATCAGCCATACAACTTGATAAAGCAGAGAAAGTTCCATCGGGTTCCTTTAATTATGCGTTACTGAAGATGAATTTGGCGGTGCAGCTGTATGCAAGTATTCGAACAAACATATTACAAAAATATAAAAATTAATTGTCCAATTATTTTATTGGATTGTGCTAGTCTACGAAAAAGAACAACTGTGGGGTGATGGTATACTGTATCGCGGGTTGAATGGTAATTGGAGTACTTTGGCTCCTATCATATTTATGTACGAACGTGATACGCCACAGTCGAATTACATTAGTGGAGAATTGCGAAAATTCTATTTCGATGATGAGCCAATTAATTTGACTAACAGCAGAAAGCTCGCCAAAGTACTTATCAGATTCTCTCTACGCTCTAATTCTATCTTCATTGGGAATATTACAAAAATGTGAAATCCTTTTTCAGCTATACGCTGATTCTATAATTACATTCCCTATGTACTGAACAGCCAGATTATTCGCCACGTATTGCAGACATCCGGTGTACTTTTATAAATTCACGTTCCAAAGACGGAATAATTTCTTCCCGCTGAAGGACAATACATCATACGGTAAAATGATTCCCCCCTTCTTTGTCTTTGAAGACTACGCAGTCTTATATTTTTACGAAAGTAACTGAGAAATGCAACTGAAATAGAAATTTGTTTCATCTATCAAATATTATAACAAGCGTTGCACTTTGAACTTTTCAGATATTGAGTATTTTATAGATTTGGTATATTTTTGGGACTTCAAGTGTTTCCAAAAATTCATCAATCTAGATCGGCAATCTAGATTTAATGCTATGTCATTGTGTACTATGAGTCTTAGACAAATGAAGAGATCGTCATAGTATTAAAACTTTTTACTCGAAGGTACACATGCTGAATACTTACACTTTAAACTGTTCATATCTTTTTCAGGTGTGTCGCATCACGACGATTTACAGTATCTTTTCTTCATGAAGAATTTCTTCCCGTATTTCGAGAGCGATGCGTCGGAAATTCCTATGGTGGAAATTTCTACGAGCATATGGTCGAACTTCGTAATAAATGGCGAACCGATTCCCAAGGACGATGATAAACTCAGGAATGTGAAATGGACCAGGCTGGTGCCTGAGCAAACTAATTTCTTGGAGCTCAATCTTCATCCGTCCATGAAGACCGAATTCTTCCCTGAAAGAATGCGTCTGTGGGAGAGACTGTTCCTAGTACCTTCGGTTTCACGTATAGTGAAACATTGAATCCATAACTGAGAACCTGTTTCTCTGATTATTAGATCGATACTGAATTCGTATAAAGAGCGCAATGAAAATATGTATGTGCTGTTGTCTCTTTGAGTGAAATTGGAATATACGTGTATGTATTTATAAAACGTGAGAAATAGTTTATTATTCTTTAATAGCATTATGTTGTAACTATTATATACCTAATTATTATCTAATTGTTCCTTGTAATTTAATACAATTATTATCTAATTATTCCTTGTAATTTAATACAAATTATTCATAAAAAAAAGTCTGAATGTTTTAGCGATAGAAATTAGTTTTTAAATATATAGACTAATGAAATATGTTGAGGTGAGGTTTTAGATTTTTGGATCCGATGGTTGGAGTTTCACTATGGTTTCACTGAGCTCCCAAAACTTCTTACCCATCGATGGATCTTTTATTCCGTCAGGAAGGTTGGTTTCCTAAAAATAATAATATCAATAAATAATATCATTGATATAATAATAATATATAATCATCATATAAACATCATATAAATCATATAAAAAATCATAAACATCATATAAAAAAATATTATATAATCATTGATATAAAATAATAATATCAATAAATAATATATTGAAATAAAAATCATTGGAGTGAATCATGCAGTAACTCCCGGAAATATTTGTTCGATAGAAAAATTGTGTTATAAATGACTTGTTTAGAAATGAGTTATTTAATACAAGTACGTATTTATTACATCAATAAATCTTAACGTTCATTATATTTGACGTATGCTCAAAGTGCCTCATCATGCTACTAATTGCAATAAGTGCACATTAATTTTTTCTCAGGTATCTGCAATAAATATCATATTTCATCGGATTTATAAACGTCAGCTGTTAATTATTAAAAAAAACATTTTTTAATAACACATGGAGAACATACGTACAACAATATACATAACGTCTACTGTATGGTAAGTTTGAATGCTTTCGTAAGCCTATGTACAATCTAGTATCTATCCCTATCAGAATAGTGGTTGTCCTATCATACGAAAATTTCATTAATATTTTTATATCTTTTATTAATTTGAATACCGGAAGCTCCTCTGCATTTCTGGAAAGTAAACCGATCCATAGTAGAAACTTAATTTTTGCTTACACGACAATCTAAGAAATATTTGCCAGAAATTCCATCGACTTCGCTGGACACTGCAAGGTGTATCGTTGTTTGCGCACCTTGTTCAACCGTTTTGTTAAACATTTTCAACAGAAAGGACAGTCCCCAAGAAAACGGAGGTGGCACCTTCTTCCAGATTCCGGTGTTTATTAGACCAGGATGAAGACAGTTGGCAGTAACGCCAGAACCTTCGAGACGTCGTGCTAATTCTAATGCAAAGACGATATTTGCATATTTGGAGACATAGTACAAGTAAGCAGGGAAAGATGTTACTGGATTTGGGTTGTTCAGATTTAACCTTGCCAAAAAGTACAGCCCCGATGCAACAACCACTATTCGACTTGGCTTCGATAGTTTTAGCAGATCTGTAAAATAATTTGGTCATATTTTTGAGAGAAAGGAACGAAGAAAGAATTTAACTCCTAACTGGTATCATTGGACACTTGGAAGTCACAAAAATGTAGTTTTTCTTTCGCTCAATTTTGATATTTTTAATTTCATCCAATTTCTCTGTCAGAGAAAACAATTAAATTTTAAATTTTTAATTTTTGTTGTATGATGAAAATCACTGTAGTCTCTGACTCTACCATGATATCATTTAAGAGTTAAGAAGACGGAAAAAGTATTTTGGAATATCGTACCGATCAAAAGATGCGTGAGTAAGAAAGGACCATAGTGATTCGTTGCCATGGTCATTTCCAGTCCATCTTCGTTCACTTCTTTCCTAAATATTTCTGCTGTTCCCGCGTTGTGAATTAACACGTCTAATCTGGATTCTTCGCGGTTTATTTGCTGTGCGAATTCCCTCACCGAGGAGAATGACGACAGGTCCAGTTTTCGTGTAACGATGTTTTCATTACCAAATTCCTTTATTAATTCCTCTGTGAAATGAGACAAGATGATATGTGTTTTCCTTTTTTCACGAAATAACGGTTGTAATTCTATGCACAAGTAATCACATACGTTTATACCATTGTACAAACTGGCTTTGTATCAATATTTTTACTAAATATATGTTAACTGAAATAAATATCTGTTAACATCTATGCACATCTTCAGATTCGTTTCAAATTTTACTAATGCAATGATAACAAATCGTTCCTCGTCACAATGTTAAAAAAACTTCGATATCTTTTATATAACACATATATGTAACAAAAATTTTTTCCCATAATACAGTTTCAAATATTTCCATGAGTCATTATATAGAAAAAAAAACTTATATTCCTCATCTAGGTATTATGAACCTGTTTCTCACTCTTTTTGCACTTTGAGTTCGTGATAAAAGTGAAGTTTAAAACGGACCTTTCAATTTGTTCGCTGCCTCCAAATTTCTGCATGCCATGATTAGTCTCGCACCTCTTCTCGCTATGTCCTTCGCCGTTTCTCTCCCAATGCCGGAAGTGCATCCAGTGATTATCACCGTCTTCCCGTACATTTTATTCTTGCTCCTGCACACGCCGAACGAATACTGCAGGTAAAAGTACACCGCCAACAGGAGCAGGAGCACGACGAGTAATGTGGCTGCAATTACGCTACACAGCGTCGTGCAATTCACCATTTTCAGTAACATGATCTAAATAAGTGGTGTGTGATTAATACAAATTGATAATTAATAATGGTAAACATGCATATTTATAGATTTTGACAATAATTCGGGATATTGTTCGCAAACAAATTCGCAATAAACAGGTTTCGTTGTGCAGTCAAACTTGTTTTTGTGCGATTTTTTTTATGCGGCATATAAAAAAAATGTCCATCAAAGTGTGTAATGTAAATAAAAAGTAATAAAAAGTAAGAAATTTAATTGATTTTGCCGTAAGTCCAAATATATTTCATCATCACATTACATACATATGTACATATTGCATTACACAATATTTCATTATACATGTGTTGCACCATTTAATCACGTTAGTTGATTACCGTCCATCAAAGTGAGTACATACGTCTTCACCATTAAGACAAAATTAATATTAAAATAAAATTAAAAGTAAATTTATTGTTTTTTCTATCTAGATATAATTTTTCATGTCCTTTGTTTAGACCCTGAAAATGAATACAAGGAAGAGACAATTTCCTTAGAAACTGAAATTGTGATTTTAAATCGAATAGCAGAAGGCGAAGGATCCGTAGCTCTTGGTAAAGAATTTGGATTAGATGAATTCACTATAAGAGCCATACAAAAACGTGCAGGTGAAATATATATATATGCATAAAAAAATTTTTGTTCCAAATGTGTTGCGAACTACTTGTGAAGTTTCGGAATATTCTTTTTTGTGCAGTCCCTATCCTCCACACAAAAATAGGTCTGAGTGTACTATAGGTATGTTTCACGAGGAAAATTTTGAAATTCCATTGCGACACGACGCGGCATTAAAGTCTCCCGAAGAAACGCCTAGTAACAGGTCGACGACCGTGAACATGGTTCGTTAGAGATATCGGACATTGTCATTCTACCTCTACTCGTATGAAATGACGAATGAAAAATATTTGTTGTCTAAACTACAATTTTTTTTACAACGCAATTAGTATAATAATTATTGTAATTAACTTGCAGGTATATTGTGCTAATTAATTACACTATATCTGCAAGTTAATGGAGATCTTTCACGGAACTTGTCTCTACTGCATTCCTCAACGTAGGAAGCGTTTTACTTTCAACGATCGAAAGAATGGCGGATATATTAATGCGATCACAGATAGAACAGCACGTACGGTCGAATTTCAAAGGAGCAGCGGTAAATAGTGTCAAGCAGCGAGCACGAGAAGCCGGCAGAAAAATTCTGTTAATTTAACGTTGAATTATACTCACACACCAGTTGCTACCAAATTCTCATTCAGACCGGCTCGAGAGTCCAGGCACTAACACGCCGTTTCTACCAGAGTGTTGCCTCCATACTGACATTGCAATACGTGACCCTGCAGCAAGCATTATCCCACTCTCTCGTTCTTCGTCGAGAACAGTGATGAGAGAGTGGCTTTTACGAGCCTTAATGTCAAGTTCCCCGTAGCCCGGCTCTGAAAAAGAGCTCGTTACATTTTTCAATCTCGAGCATCTTGAATATACAGTTGTACACGCATTCACGTAGTTAGTCCGTGTCAAGTGTGTCTCTCTTTTCCCTTTACAATGTCGAGCATAGTCAAACAGCATGCACATTTTCGTTTTGTCTTTGCTTCAAGCAAATGGTATGACGATTTTCAGAAGCAAAAAATTTCGTCGCGAGTGAAAAATTATAATACGTATACATACGTATATACGTTATATGTACACTATAAGCATATTTCCTGGACATTGAAACGAAAGACTAGTGTATTTAACTGCGTAGTTTTGCGCGTTTTTAGATTTTCCTAAATTTATTTTAATTTGGAAATATTTATTAACATTCAGACGCTATGATGTTTCAGATGTTTCTTTAGACGAAGGATCTTTTGCTACAAGTTTCGTGAAGGTAAAACGCGATGATTAAATATTCGAATTGACGAACGTTCGCTTTTTTTTAAAGCAAATAAAGCGACAAATATTCGATTCTGTTCTATGGTAATGATATTTATTTATCATCCTTGGCATTATTTCTCTACTTTCCACTTTTTCTTGAACATCATGTTTTCTAGCAAATTGCTCGGATTCCACGGCGTTCTCCAAGGTCTGCGACGTCAGATTGTATATTCACAGGTCTTTCAACTTCGTTATACTTTCGAGGTACGTAAGCTTGTGATTTAAGTTACACATCATGACGTGAAGCTCCTGCATTTTTTGTACTATTTTCACACGGACGTCATTCTCCTCGTTGATGTTCTCCCCGTTGGACGCCTTGGCATTTTCTTTCACTTTAATGAGCAGAGAAAAATATGTCGGAATTTTTTTTCACAAGAATTCGTCTGTATACGCACATATTCTTAATCTTTGTCCCCGTGTTTTAATTTAGAGGCGTGGAGTACGTTCAACTTACAGAAATTTCGAAGATGATTCGTTAATTGAAATTTCGTGTCTTGAAAGTAATTCCAGATGCACAGCCAACTTGCGAACCATCCCAAGATAAAGCTGATCATTTGTTTAGCACGTGAGAATATTGATGTCTTAGAATCAAGAGATTTCGAAGTTGGTTGATCAACAGGACTTGACATTGATTCATCTGGTATGTTACCTAAATAATGTCATCACGCGCTTTAGAAATATTACGAGTAAATTCCTACCGATTTTTAGACTATTAAATGTTACTTATTGTTAAATACGTAATATTATACATTTTTGAAAATATGACGTTCAAATCAAATTAATTAATATCATAATATATGAATTAAATTACTTTTATAAAAATTGATAGGAGTTTACTTATAGTAATATTAATATTTGATATTCTAAGTAAATTCTTATCGATTTTTATTACAATAATTTATTTAATGCTTCCACTACCCTCTTCGACAAAGTCGTTTTGTGGTTGCTTTTGAGGAATCTGAAGATCAACTCCATCTTGCACGACTTTCTTTTTTATCTCTAGCAACATATTTTCAGCAGCTCCGGGATGACAATTCGCCAATTGATTGATAACACTTTTAGTTAATTTCATGTCAAGTTTGCTTAGTACTTTCCGATTTAACATGTTCCAATTTTCTTTTTTCGCAGTTATACTGTTCACTGACACGTAATTATGGAGATCAACGTAACGAGGATAATATATTTTAAGAATTTCCGCTGTTATTACTGAAGAACATAATTCTTAATTATTTCAGTTAATATTATTAATACCATTTCAGTTAATATTGTCTCGTATAATAACTACCAGCATCCGAAAGATCTCGAGATAAATTCTTTGTTGGTTTTGAAAGAGGAATCTTAGAGATCCATGCGTACAATTCTTCTACTTGACTTTTAGTGTCTTTTTTATCTTCATTGGCCATTTCTCTACGTTCGATAAATTATTTTTACTGTTGTATTTTGAAATTAATTTGATAAACGGAATAACTGTACTAGGGAGAACTATACGAGTGTATCGAACATATTTTTTCTGTAATGCCGTGCAGAATTTTGTACTATGCATAAATGCAAGTTGTAGAAGAATTTATTACGATAGATCTTATTTTTCGATGATATTCGTTTAAAATATTTGGTTAAATATTGTCACAAAATTGACATCCTTTTATTTGAAGTTGGATGCTGCTATAGAGAATCAATTTTTAATTTTGCATATTCGTTTCTTTAATCAAACATGCATCGATAGTTGAACTATCTTGAGAATATGCGATATTTCTAAGATTTTAACTTATAATTGTAGAATTTAATATAGATAGATTATAATCTTTTTTCAGGTAAAAATGTACAGAAATCATAATTTAAAAATATACCCGCGAATATACGTAGCAGCAAAAATATCCCTAGTACAAAAATGCCTAGTTCTTTTTTCGTGCATGTTACCGAGCTTGTACAGAAAGTTTCACAGTATTTAGTAACCTGTATTGTTGCAAAGTAATTGTCATGGCTTCGGAACGGTATAGTTTTTCGTTAACAACTTTCAGGTAAATGTAATTATTTTTTATAAAAAATTCTTCGATTTTAACGAGCAAATGTAATTTCGTAATAAATATCATCCATTTCCTACATTTTAATGGATTAGTAGTTTTCACTGACCTAACCTATGCATAAGATACACTCATCAATTTATAAGATTTATCATTGAATATACAATAACAAATGAGAACATTTTTCTTTACACTCTTATTTATTTAACATTACTTATAAAAATGAATATTACATGGTATTCTCTTTGACTAGAAGTGAATTGATTTCAACAAAGTATACAATGACTCGTCAAATATCTGTACAATATAACTTTCGAGGTACAAATGTCACATGATTTATTTTGTTACATAGTCCTTCTGGGAAACTGGTGCAGATAGAATATGCCTTAGCTGCGGTTGCAGCTGGAGCTGCCAGTGTTGGTATCAAAGCTTCAAACGGGGTCGTTCTTGCCACAGAAAACAAGCACAAATCAATATTGTACGATGAACACAGTGTGAAAAAAGTAGAAATGATTACAAAACATATTGGTATGGTCTACAGTGGGATGGGTCCAGATTACAGATTACTAGTAAAGCAGGCACGTAAAATTGCACAGCAGTATCAACTCATTTACCAAGAACCAATACCTACCGCACAGCTGGTGCAAAGAGTTGCCATGCTGATGCAAGAATATACACAGTCTGGGTATATATCATTGACTCATTAAACTCTTAATTTATTAAAGAATTATAATAAGTGTATAATTAACATGTTGTAACTATAGAGGAGTCAGACCGTTTGGAGTATCTTTGCTAATTTGTGGCTGGGACAATGGAAAGCCTTGTTTATATCAGTGTGATCCTTCCGGTGCATACTTTGCGTGGAAGGCCACGGCAATGGGCAAGAACTTTGTCAATGGAAAAGTATTCCTCGAGAAAAGATACAGCGAGGATTTGGAACTGGACGATGCCGTTCACACTGCCATTTTAACTTTGAAGGAAGGATTCGAAGGACAAATGACCGCTGATAACATAGAAGTTGGTATTTGCGATGCAAACGGTTTCAGAAGATTGGAACCTTCGAACGTCAAGGATTACCTTGCCAATATCCCTTAATTTATATATTTTTTATATCACATTATCTACAGTGATCTTTACGAAATCTAAGTAAACTAGATTCTTATAATGAAATATTTCGTTAAAACTAAAATAAAAATATTATTCCGTATAATTCTGTATGATAATGCCTTATAGGATCTTTTAGATCCTTTAGTTCCTTATAGATTATTATTCCTTTATTTATAACATATCATTCTGTCTCTCTATCTTTATTGAAAGTTTATTAATTCGTTAAAGAAAACTTGTTCGAATATTCTAGAAATATTACAAATATTTATATTACAATTATGTGGAATTACGCTTTGCAATTAAGTTGAATCGTCAGACTTGATTTTTGAATTATGTGCGGAAAATGTTAAGCGAAGTTCGTCCGACAGAGCGCGCCACGGGCATCCATGTTGGTTGGGCGCGATCGTGCGCAAATGCGAACGAGTTTCCGTAGTCGGTGCGCGACCGGTCGGTTGGTTTGTTTCGTGTGTTGTTACGTTGTGCTGTCAGTTCTCGGTGGCGATCGGTGTTGACAAAAAATCGACCCCAGAGCACGTGTCGGCCTCGTCAGGCTACTTCTCAACGGATGTGCGCAGGTAAGTTTATAACTGATTGCTGTTAAATTGCGTTTACTGTCGCGATGCTCATCTTGCCACTCGCGAGCGAGCTGCTTTTACCTCGTTACGATATCGAGTCTCGTAGACACTTGTTTTCGATATCGAATCAATATTACGACAGAAATTTCCCGTCTGCACGTGCTGATATTCGTGATAGTCGCATTTTCGACAGGTGATACAACGTGGTAGCAACAATCAACGTGTCGCGTGTTCGTCGCGTTGCCGGTTATTTGTTTACGTCAGCCATTAGTCACGCTCGGTCAACCCAAATATTTATTTACCACGTACGTCTTGGGTCAAGGTTTTTGTTTCTCTATGTTTCTACGACGTTCAGATGAAATAGAGACGACGTATCTACACACGTTACTAATCCGAGTAACCATTCAAATTGTGCGTCAGTAACGCGCTACTCTTTCGCCTACGGTAATTCGCTTATTTCTAATTCTCATTTCTAAACGCATATTGAGAGAACGCGGTGTATAAAAACCACCGCGGGAGCAGTGGTCGAACGTGCGAACGTTAAAATTAACCATCATGGATTTTCGATATTTACGTTCATTTTTATCTCGGGGTTTTAATCGCAACGTTGCGCCGGTTTATAAAGCCGCAAATTCGCGTTTCCAGAGGGCAGACCGCGCGCCTATAATAATTTGAAATCGCGAATCCCGGCTAATCCCCGATCATCCCTCGCTCCTCACTCCCTCTCTCCCTCTCTCTGTCTCTTCCACCGTGTCTCTCACCACCTCTCTTTTTCTTACTAACTCACTTTTCCCCGGCGTCGTCTGCATTCGAGGCGAACAATGCCAGACTTTAATATGACGCATCCGCAGACGCGTTTCCACGAGTAACGGCGGCTGGCTTTCATTTACTGCTGCTCGAACAGTGTTTCCACGTCGGTACTTGAAGATTTCCGCGGACAATCATGCTCATCCCGAGAGAAAGAGAGAGAGGGAGAGAGAGAGAGAGAGAGAGAGAGATTGAACGACTGGAAAGGGAAATTGTACGTGTTGTGCGCGCGCGAGGGAGGAAGAGGGTGGAGGGGGGAGGCAAGAGGGGTGGATAAAGGGAGACACACACAGTCTCGGGGAAGACGGAGCGCCTCGGTGTGCTGGTTGCATGGTTTGCAATTTTAATGTCGGCATTACAAGAGGCCAGTCAGTTCTTCCCTTCCAGCTGGCGAAAGCGCTGAATTTACATTTCCGCTTTCGCAGAGAATCTCAGGCGTGATGTCGATGTCGCTTATTAAAAATTCTAAAAAGCCATCGAGCCCTCCCCTCCCCCCCTCGCGAGCCCGTTTCCGTGTTCCTTCCTCGGCTTTGTCTCTCGGTCTATTGGTCTCTTCGCGTCGCCACTTCTTCCCTTTCGCGTTTTGCTCCTTCGATCCCGAGTGTCTTCGAGATTCCACACCTTCGAATCCGCCATTCACTGCCCGACACCTCGAGGCGCGAAGGAAATCACCTTACGCGCGCAATTTCAATTATTTGAAATAACTTTCTATCGTGCAGGCTCGGGCACTGAGAAAATAAATCTCGCGGAAGTCAAACTGAGAATATGTAGAATACAACATTCAGCTTTTAAGAAACAAATGACTTACTTTCACGAGTTCATCCGTCGAAAAAAAATGGCAGATTCTAAGATGAATTTAAAAAAAAAAACGATCTTTATAATGTCTGCTGCGTTTTTTAATTTATAGAGTTGATCAATATAGCTTCTGAAGGACTCAATGTAGATACAATGTTTTACTGAAACAACACACACACACACACACACACACACACATATATATATATATATATATACACACATATTGATATATATATATATACACACACATACACATATATATATACACATATATATATATATGTGTGTATATATATATGTCAACATCTGTATATATATCATCACAGTCACGCGTTGATCAAAAGTTAAATAACATTTCTTACGTTTCTTTTTGAACGAAAAAGAGTCACTCGATATTAGATAGAATGTATCCACAAAAATTCGAATTTCTTCTAAGAGACACAGCTCTCATTAATTTTGTTGCACACCGCGGTAACTAAGGACACGTGCTTGATATTTCTCTTTAAGGTCTTTAGCCCTTTTGAATATTCCGATAAAAATTCGAATTTTTCCAAACAAAAAAGAAAAAAAAAAAAAGGAACGTAGCTTTCGTCAATTTGATCATATCTCGTGGCAATTAGGAACTCGTGCTCGATGCTTCGTGCACGTTTTACTCTCAAAAAAAAAGTTAAGTGCATCTGTCGCGGCAGTTCGAGTCGTGTTAGGGTCTAATTACAGGCGCTTTCTTACCCCTTTCGCTCCTTTCATTCCTTCTTTATCAGAGGTCAGCCGGATGGACTTTACGCGCGAGGCAAACAAAGCGAGAGTGAAATTACACGCGGGTTAATTGCGCGTTAGGTATGCAAGGCGCGACTCGCTTGCACGAAAAAAAAGAACGTAACGAGCCTGGACACTTTTGCGAACGGTAGCATAATGTCAATTTCATCGTGTTTGCACTCGCGACTTTTGACGTAATTGGCATACCGATTGATTTGTACTTCTGGCTCTCTTCAAAGATTAAACACGGTACTTCCCCAGTTCGAAATGATGACCGAAATCGCATCCGTTTCTTCGGAATGTATATTTAATCAATTTTTATATCCTGGACGATTAATTAGTTTCATTTCACTTTAGTTGAAACGGAGCTGCGTTACAATTCCTCCACTTGTATCCAATTTCTTTGAGTGTAATATGAGTTTCAATTACGCGTGATTTCTTTAGAGCGTCATAATTTGTTTAATTGGCTCTCGCACGATGCAACGTGAATATGATAATACGTGCATTTATATGCAGATTTACGTTTCTGGGAATGTGATTTAAAAAGCAGCAGCTGGTGCAATACTTGAGTCGTTTATCTTGAAACGGAGCAAGGCCATTTGACATGATGAAATTTAGTGTAGTTAGTTAAAGTAAAAAAAATGTCTGTTAGTACTCGTCCATATTTTTAATCTACTGAAAATAAAGCTTTTAATACAATCGTAGATTCAACTGCAGAGCTTCGAATATTTCGCAATATACGAACTTCCAAAATAAATGGCCCATTGATGGTCAAACAAACCTCTATATTTTTACGCCCCTGTAGACAATACTGGATCGTTTAGCCCTGAAATTTTACTCGTGAATTTCCTGAAAGTAAATTTTCATTCCTTCTAAAAAAAGAAAAATTCATTGGTAAAAATTTCATAAAATTTAAGCAGCGCAAAAATTCTTTTATATTTTTTTGCAAGCGTAGAGTTTGCTGAAAAGACCAATCATTCTCTCAAAAATATGAAAATTCACCGTCCACCGATATTAATTAATTAAATTCACTCCTCATTTTTCACCCCCACGTACAATACCATTGTCAAGTTCGCGAAGGTGAAAGGCTTTCCTCGACGAGAAAATGAACTTTGCCATAGTTTCTCTTTTCCTTTTTTCGCACGAACGTTGGTAAGCTGTGTATAAAACCACGTCTGCGTATAAGTATAATTATCGAGAGGTACTATATATCTATCAAATGGAACAAGTTCTTAAACTACGTCAGCGATGTTCGTGTCTGAGGAGCTTCGAGTTTAAATAATCGACGGTAGTTCGATAATGATCGTACCAACTCTTCTCGTTATAACTGACGATATTAGGTGTTCGCTGTTTATTTGACACGCTGCCTGCATTGCAGTCACTATCGATATCGAATAAACGTACAAATAGGAGGCCGTTATCCGCATATGTCCAATTCTCCGGCTCGCGGTAACGTTGCGCGACGCAAAGTGGAATATTAGGCCATCGTTAATGGACGATTCGTCATCGTTGGTTGGTTCCGATGGTCGTTGAAAATCGATCGTCGATTATCGTCTAATCGTGTGATAGCTACGAACTTTGCTTCACTGTAATAAATTAGTAGACTGCGGATTTTTCACGCGTTCGAAGATGCAGAAAACACGCACGATGCGCATAGCGTACAAAAATAATACAAAACATTCAAAATATAGATATTCAGTGGACGAAATGTGAAGTTGTTCTTTCAAAGAGAGGAAAAATGTATGAAAATCCACAGTTCGTCGTATCAAAATTACGTTAGTAAAAAACTATGGACATCTTTGTGTATTTATGGGAAATTAAATCAGAAATTATAATTGGAAAAAACTGCACGACTTGTATCCCAGAAGCAACTGTTCTGACTAGGAAATGAAAACGACTTTTTTGCCATAAAATTTTATTGATATGCAAACATTTGAATCGATACAAAATAAATTACAGGCGCGATCGCTCAGTACCAGACAATGCCACGCCCCCTCACGAATCACGTGATCCAAATCGACCAATCGCTAATTTTCGTTGCATTAGCGTTGCACCTGCCCGATTTTCTGGGTTACCCCCGCTAAAATCACTTTCAGTGATAAAATCAAAATGTTTATTACCGTGAATCTGTACTCTAAACTAATTTAAAGTAGACGCTCTAAATTTTTCCAAGTCCAAACGCGTTATGGTGGAACAACGACAAAATTCTCGACTCATCTACTCAATCTCGTCCCTCCGTATCTTCGGGCTCTTAATCATTTAACCGTGCAAAAAAAGTTGCAATGTCACGGGGAACCATCTGTCGCGTCCTGTAGGTTTTTCAGCGAGAGAGAAAAGAAGAAAGGAAGGAAGGAAGGAAGGACGCGAGACAAGCAATTTAGTCAGACATTTTAGCTTGGTGTCTCGCTTCCTCTCAGACGCGTCCACGTTTCGAAGCTTTGCCGAAGATAGATGACGAATACACACGGCGAAAATGATAAAAGATTCCTTGGATATTTTCTCAAAGTTGGCTGACATTTTTCTTAAAGAATCACGGCTGTAATTTAACCCCCTAAGTTGAATCTTCGTTAGTAAATCACTTTCGTAAGTTTTCTCTTTGAAACTGGGAGTGGTGAGCTATTGTCAAACTCAAGCTCAGTTAAAGTCTTAACTTTCGTAGTTTAGTCACGCATTTTTCATTTCGTCGTCTGTTGATGACAACTGCATTTAATTCTTAAGTACCAGAGACTTTGAAGTATATACAGCTATTATAGGAGATCTTGACTTCTAATAACTAAATTTAATGTGTTACCTCTTTTAACTCGATTTGCTTTCAATGTTGTATTTATTTTCAGATAAATAGAAAATTCAATGCTTTTTACTTACTTTTTACTTACTTTATTATCGTTATCATAACATAATTTACTTTTTACAATTTTTTAGAGTGTTCTTTTTGAAACAGTTTCTAAATTTTTCTAACAGATTTGTATCGTCACTTGTACGAGTTCAAAGAGTCAAGTACACTGTCGTTTAGAAGTCATGGAACATTTTTTATTTTTAAAATTCACTGTTTGAAATTATTACTAGTAATTCTCACCGCCTCGAATATCTTCGTTGCTTTTGGAGACATGAAAATACTTTATTCGGTACAGACGAGGACACAATGTGAGCGTAACGATTTTCGGAGACTAATCGACTTCCCCTATAAAAGAAAAAGATATTAGCTCGCGTTAATGTCGAAAAATGATGTTGATTTTGTAAAATGATGATTCTGTCGTACGAGAGGCGAAAAAAAAAGAGAATCGATGTTATCTAGTGCGATAGATTTTTATAATTTTATTTGAGATCTCACACCATATTTGTTCAAAAACTTACTGGCTGCCAGTGCACGCGTTCGTATCAAACAACGAACAATCGTTTTCCACCATCGATGATAAATCCAATCGTTCGTCTGCACGAGCTTCGCGGCGTAATATTCCCGTGAACGAAAACTGAAGGAAAAAACCAGGGAACAGAGGAGGGAAGGTGAAACTCGTGCGAGCAAAACCGCTAGAGCTAGAAAAATGGCGCGAGAAGATAGATCGGGCAACGATCTAATTTTATCCGCGGGCCGAGAGGGAGGGCGCGCGGGTCTCTCCCACACACACACACACACACACACACACACACACACACACATACACACAGCGAAAAGGGAAAACGAGCTTTTGCGGGGCGGCTCGTGCAGGCCGGGATGAAAAAAGCTGCTCATCGGAGCTTGCGACGACGGAAAACCGAAGCGATCGACGTCATCCAGGGCTTGTCGGCTCCTGGAAGCTTTGATCGCTCGGCCGAATGCCGTTTCTCGTCAAACAGAGACAAAGACACCTCGGCCAGCTGCGCTTGCAACGGATAAGGACACGGTTCTACCCATTATATTTTGCCTCGCACGAGCCACGTCGAAAATATATGGACCAAAGTTCGGTTTACCGGTCGATCCAACGAAACGTTTCACCAATCCGTGCCCCTGTTTGCCACACGTGCAAACGTTTTCGTTTGGTGGAAACCACGGTTTTTGGCTTCCTGAAGATCCTGTTTCGGATTCAAATAGGGAGTCAATCTAGGGAACGATGTTCCATCAATAAACTGTTAATTTGTTGAAGTCTGTAACACTTGAGCTTCCATTTAATGAATTTTAACAGAGTCTTCTGTCTTCTGTCTACGTTTTTCCGTAGTTAATACTACGTCAAACATACACGGACCAAACGAAACGTTTGAGCAGCTGCGCTGTTTGCGTACGGATATTTTGGTTTTCGTGGATCACAGTTTTGGTTTCCCGTTGGAGGATCGCGTTGAAGTGTGTTCCGATTAAACGGGGAGTTAACCTAGCGAACGATACCCCACGAACACGATGTTGCCGCCAATTTGTTGAAAGCTTTCAACCACCGGGTTTAAGTCCGTGAAGCTTCAACACGTTCTCTGCTGGACAGACAATATTTTGAAGCGAACGCTAATGAAAGCTTCGCGCGAGACATTTAAAGATCTAACGTGACAGTACAATTAGTTAAAAGTGCCATGATCGCCGTACGCCATTTCATTTTCACAACTACGATGGAATTCTTGGGATTCGAAATCTTCAGATAGTGAATAATATTGGATGTTGCTTAAACTTGTAAAGTAATAAAGAAATTTTTTTTTTTTCACTTATTTTAACTG
Organism: Melipona bicolor; assembly: GCA_030673865.1. NCBI lineage: Eukaryota > Metazoa > Arthropoda > Insecta > Hymenoptera > Apidae > Melipona > Melipona bicolor. Next base: position 2,366,685 of record JAHYIQ010000007.1, on the reverse strand, counting down.
TGTAACCGAAAGATTAACGTTCCTTAGAACGTACGATTCGTGTATTATTCGAGCAGCAACGTGTACAATTGCTCATAAAAATATTCAAACACTAGGAACTTTTTATAAATATATCATACGTATAAAATTTCTATTACGTGTATTTTATAATATGAACATGTTGTATAATAATAATATTATTATATATTATATTATTATGAATATGCTACATTCTGAAATTTCATTAATTATATATCATACGTATAAAATTTCTATATTATGTGTATTTTATAATATGAATATGTTGTATAATAATATTATTATTGTATATTATATTATTATATTATTATGAATATGCTACATTCTGAAATTTCATTAATTCTGCGATATGCGCGAGACAACTGTTGCGATCACAATGACGAAACTTGAATGTCCCGGGACTTTTGCGTACATCGTCTCATCCTTTCGCACTGAACAGTACCACAGTTCATTCGGTGAATAATATATATTCGCGAAAGGAATCTGCAAGTGTTCGAATGCTTTCACGGATCACCGTGTACGGTGGCGTACGCGAAAATGAGCTAATTTTCTTTTGAATGAGCACGATGCAGATCACTCGCTCTGCCAGGGAATTCCTTCGTCTTTGTCCTGGGAAACATAACTTCGTCCAAGAATACAATGAGCGGCGAACGTCGTGGAATGTAATTAAGCCGGAGTTACTGACGGAACACGACTGATGTCAAATTATGGGGTTGCTTCACCCTTCCTCCAGGCCTAGTTCGTCATACTGATTTATTTCCTGCCAACCAATAGCTCCTGACGTTCTGCGGCGCGCAAAACCCGTCCTTTTCCGCCCAATATCTTGGGAATTCTCTCTGGATCTGGCGAAAAGTGTTCTTCTAATAATTGTGGTAAATGACTAAAACTAGCAGGACGGGTAGCCAGAGTAATTTTTCGTAGAAATTTTAGTACACTCGACGTACTAAAGTGTTTTTTGACGTTCAAGGTTTGACCAAAGGATACAAAGATTGTGAAAAAATTTGTTCTTGACACTACGCTTTGTTCACGCCATCCACTAAATTTGGTTCTATTGTAAATTAATTATAATTTAAGTTAATTATAACTACGTAGATTAAAGAAAACAGAAAATTACGTATATATAACATTTAGTGTTGAAGGGATTCATGATAAAAGTATGAAATTTCTTAAACTAACTTCACTTTAGGTTATCCACGAAGATTCCTGGAAACCTGAATTTGGCATTTACATGTTTTACTTTAATCCAAGTGATTTCTCGGAATTTCACCGACAAACGAGATAAAACAAGAAAGGATTGAAGGACTTTCAAAGACTCGCGTCGATCGTTGGAAAATGTATAAATTTTCAGGAGCCGTTGTTGCACTTTCGTCTTTTTAACGCAAGTTTCACCGCCGGTCGTTGGGTTTGCAGCGTTAACAGCGTCGCGTAATGTCGAGAATCGTGCGTACTTTCGCGATCGTTGGCGTTGAAATCGGAGGTGAAAATACTCGCAGGAGGTGGTCGCAGGGATTCGCGAGCGAATTACCGATCTCGCGGGGAAAGCGCTTAGGCGCTTTAATCGCTCGGGGATCCGGCCTCGCTTTTGCAAAAACAAGTATTCCTATATCTCAAAACTTTGGCAATAGTCCTCTGCCGTGCCGGTTGAATCGCGCTCCCATGCCGAAATCCGCCGCTGTTCCTGCCTGGCCGCTCGTATATGAACGCCCGGGGAACACATACTCGAGTGGAACGATGTGTTGTTTGAGAACTTTCCAGCGAAACTGCTATAATTCAGAGGGCAGGGGGAGGACCGGCGGCGTGCAGTTAAAAGCGCGGCTTTTTTGCCGTCATTTACATCCAACGTGAGCCGAATAACCGGCCGCGACCCCGTGCAAGTATAATTGAAACCCTCCTTCGTTTTTTCTTTTTCTTTTTTTTTTTGGAAATCGAAGTGACGAAGATTGGCCGGAAAGTTGGGGCAATTTTCGTTTGTCTTCTTCAAAGTGATTCTTATCAGTTGAAAGAGAATTTTCTCCGACACAGACGACAATATGCGTACGCACGTGTAATTTCAGCTCGTTCAGCGATTTTTGTTTCACGTTGTCGATATCGCAACACTGGATTGTTGTTCAGGCGTTCAATTTCATAACTGCGTTAGTCATGGCGCGGTAATTTGATATAATAAAGAATATTAATCGAATGCTAATTATTAGAGATAATATCGTACTTGGAAGTTTGTCTCCTGCTTCACGTTTCTAAATTTCAAACAAATATTCAAACGTTTAAACTCAGGATTTTCGATCTCGAGCTATCAAATCCTGAACGTTCTGCGGTTTCTTCAATCTTGAGAGAAAAAGAACCACTGAGCGCAATATATCTGGTGAATGGCGATTATGACGAACACGGTATGCACAGTGCTATTCTTAGACAACAATTCTTGAACGAGCAAGGACGTTGCAAACTGCTATATATACCGAATCACAACTTAGTCGGCTATAAAATTTGAATTCTTAAATTAATGTACGAATTTGAAAAAACAATTTGGAAACAATCGAAAAGAGTTTGAAAATTGAAAACAATGGATCGAGGGCCACGTGTGATCTTTCTCGAGCGAGAGGACTGAAAATCGCGCGAACTTTCCACGGCCACGTGTTCGGGGGAACGCGAAGCGTGGAAGAAAACTCGAAATTGGCACGTAGGAACGATAGTTGCGGAAATATTGTTGAACAACGTTTAGCAGAGGGCAAGAATAAACCAGTGCTCGCGATTCAGCCGCGACAATGGAGTAGTACGGTGTAATTAAAGCGATTTCGGTCAAGGGAAAAAGTCCCTTTCATTTTTGATTTCGGGGCGAGTGTTAATGCATTTTTCAAAGGGAAATGGAACGCTAGGATTAATCTCTCGGTGAACTCTTTGGAGACGATTCTTTTCTCCTGGAATTGCTCCGGTCGTTTCTTCTCGAAAAATCAAAAGGAATTTCAGCTGCTCTCCTGGAATTCCAGTTTCTCAATTAAAACGGCACATCCTCGAAAATAGCTGGCTGCGTGCTGGTGATTATTGAGGTGGTACGAAATAACGTTCGAGCGACGATAGTATTGATTGCACGTCGGTTATCGTATGGTTTCGGTATTAGCGACTACCTTGCTCCGGCAAACTCGTCTAAACGCCGGCAGTGAGAAAATTAGTTCTTCACTCTGCGTAAAACCCCATCGTTTTCGTTCGACTGTTAGACTGACGTGGACGAAGTGATTAAATTCTTGATAAAAGTATTACGCAGTTTCTATGAAGACAATAAGGATCGTTTTGATCAGTTAATTAATTTGATAGTTAATTAATGTCATTGTTGATGATATTTTGCTCAGTCTGTATCTTCCAATTGTCATTTTTCACATGACGATCAATTGTTTCTTTATTCGTTGTGCCATCGAGGATTAAATTACTCGAATTATGCTTGAATTATTATTACTTTTAAATTTTCTTAAATTTAGATAATTTTGAATTCGGTTTGATCTCATCGTCGATCTAATGAAAGTGATTCAACAGATCAAGATTCCCCAGTTGAAAGGTAAATTAAAGTTACTAAAGATAAATCACTAAAAATTACTAAAGCTTAATAAATTAATGAAGTAACAAATTACATCATAATTATATTTGCGCAAACTAAGAAACGCCATGAAGGGAATGAAAGATGGGAAGGATGCATTGAAAGGATTTGAGGTAGGTGTGAAAGAGAGAGAAAGCGAAGGTTGCGTTTCGTCTCGGAGTCACTGCCTAGACTCATCCACAGTGGGGCTGATGACAGCGAGACCTCCTTACCCCAGACGCTTGTTGTTGTAACTACTCGCTAGGTTGGCCGGCCACCCATCCTAACGGTGTTCCGCATTCTGCTTTGGCTTAACGTCGGAGATCGGCAGCCACTTGCGGCTTGTGCTAGTCAGTGTTCGAAACTCGTAGTTGACGAATCCTAGGTTGCTACAGTCAGAATAAATTTGCAACGATTTACATCGCCAATAAGTCGCTGGTCAATCGATACGTGAACGCAAGCGGTCATTCCAAAGCTACGAAAGTTGCGTTTCAATTGAATCAACGGAACAACGAAACATGTCTGTCTCGTATTGAAACAAAAGCAACAGTGGAAACACGCATGCACGAGTAAAAATAACGTGCTTAAAAAATCGAGGGACTTCTCCTTCGGCGGAAAGTTTCGAAAGCAGCCGGGCTGCGCATCTGAAATAAGAATGTATGCGCGACGTGTTTTCGCGTTATTTGTTAACGGCGAAAATACAGCGGCGGAAGTTTGGGAAACATCGTTGGGGAAACTGAGTTACGGCACTTGGCCGCGCGCGTTCATCGGAAAAGTTACGCCGGTTTGATAAATTTGTTAAAAGGCAACGGCCCGGCCGAGACTCGCGGTGGCCCTCGCGGTTATTACTTTTCCGTTACTATGTAAATATTGCCGCGGCCGTAATCCGTTAAAAAAGGACGTCGCCGCGGAAAGCTGCTCGATGCTTTTAATTGTCCTCCGTAAACAGAATGCGCATTTTCCGATGGGGAGGAGGAGAGGGTGGAAGTTTACCTTTCACTCGGCTTTTAACGCGCGTCCGTCGGTGGAGAAAAGGCCACTTCACGCGAAAATTTTCGATTTCGTCGATGGAACTCTCGTTTCGCGCGCTTTCGGATTAATCCTCGGCGAGTGGACTTTCAATTTTCGACGTTTACGCGAGAAATGATAACGTTGAGAAATAAATTCTTCGTGCACTGGACAACGGGATAACAGAGAATTGTAGCGATACGCGATGTGATTATTTATCACGTGGAATTCGATGCCGATGATCACTCGTTTCAGCGTTAAAAATGGACAATTTATAGACTCGCGAAAGTATTCGAATATCGACAGTTCATTGGGAACATAATTAGATTTCTTCATTTTGGAATTTTTGATTATGCTTTAAAGTCGTTGTTGAATTCATTAGTGAATTGATTGACTTGTTCATTGATCTTTGCCAATTTTTCTTTTTGTTTCTTGTTTCTTTATTATTTATTGATTTCTGTTACGAGTGCAAGATACAAAATGAACGATAGTGATGCAATAAGCGGGCAAGATGTTGTTTTCAACGTGTATATTAGATACATGAGTATGAATATGTAGTTTTCAAGGTACGTGATGTCACAGAGGGTTAATGGAAGTATTGCGTGATGTTGATATTTTTAATCGGGGAAGACAAGTTGACTCGATACTTGGGTTTCTTATTTTTTAAATATAGTCCCTTTATTTATAGATTTCCTGTCTATTAGTGTGTAGCATTGAAAAATCAATTTTATCATAATTTATGTTCCATTATCCAGTTGTTATGAGTAAATAGTTAAAATTGTTAAATAACATATAAAAATATCATCGAAATGCATTAATTTACAGTTTGAATAATTAAAATTCGAAACAATTAGATTATTTTATCTCTACAATATTTCTAGACATTATTTAATAATTTTCACAACTTTTATGTTACGATTAAATTAATTATTTCATTCAATAAGTCAAAGTCATTTCTTGTAAGTACATTATTCAAGATTCTTATAAATTATTAGTTAAAAATTTTAAATAACACTTGGAAATATTACAGAAAAGAATTTATTGTTTAATTTGTTTGCAAGTAAATTATTAGAAATATTAGATAATGTTTAAACATATGGAATATTCGGAAATATTACTTAAAAATTCACTTTGAAAGTTTAATCGATGTGCAGACGATAAATTCAACTTATAATGACTTTTTCCTGCTCAACCTTCGGGTGAAGTCAGCGATAATTACAGCAGGTGATAATCTTTGTCAATACATCCAAAAATACTTTTTCTATTCAGTAGTCAGTAACTCTACAGTTTTATTGTTTCATAGCCTCCATTAATTTAAGGCAACAATAAATACTGTAGTTTCTATATTTTTTACAAAGTGAAACTACGTTTGCAAGCTTAGTTTTCATTCTCTTGACATGTACTAAATGCCAATTTATAAGTCTGTGACATATAATACTAATCAACGTAGAAAACAATCATATTCGAGACAAAAACTAAATTGGTCGTCTTTTAAGAATAGCTACGCAAACAAGAAAGTGTTCATAATTTTTTGATGTAGATGTAACGTTATTCCACAGACGAGGTCGGGCGGATTTGAAAACATACGTAAAATTCTCTGACTCGCCTATTTTGCTAGTTTAACCACTTCGTCGAGTTGACGGACGGAACGGTAACAGAAATGGGGCACAGCCAAATGAGACTTTTTGGCAAAGTAATACCAAATTTTATACGCCTCGTCTGTGATTTTATCGATAGATGTAACAGACCGTCGGTAATAGACCAGTTTGTCTGGGGTTGTACGCGGGATTCTAGGCTGTGGTTAGCCCTGCGCATCCTGTGGTATCAGTCCATTATCTCCTTTCCGCACGTATCGCGGCAGAGTCGCGTAGCGGCGATTAGTTCGCCACTTTATCGTTTAAAGTCGTGTTCATTGCGAGCCGCTCTCTCGTTGACGGGGTGAAAGGTCGGGCGATGGTAAGTTGAACCCTTCGGTGACGTGAGTTGTCGTTTCAACCACCAGTTACCACTACGTCAGCCGTTGCTCTAGCCACCTAGCGAGATCACTCTTTGAACGCTTCCTACCCAAAACCCACCCACGTAGACTGCACTTGGCTTGTGAACTCGCGTTTATGTCTCGTCCCACGTTCGACTAATTAATTATCTCGCTGTACTATGCGAAACGCGATCGTGATCCTCGAAATCCTAAGAAATAACTCGAAATTCGATTAAATTGAAAATTTGAAAACCAAGTTACGACTCCGCGTTCAAACGACTGTGCCAGAGTTATTAGAATTCAAGCCACTTCATCTTATACAATTAAATTATAAATTCTGAGTTTAATTAATATAATGCTAAATTATTGTGGCTCCGAGTGATTCAGAATTAATTTTCTTCCGGCCCGGTTTACTTTGACAAACGACGGGGAATTTACCACCACGCCAATTATGTTGTAAAGATTTTACGCATTCGACACGGTGAATGCGAGGACGGTTCCTAGACAACGACGGATATTTCGATTCAGACTCGCGCCAGAAGGGGTTTCAAGCTCAGATAAAACAATGGAGATTTGAGACGAAGACAATGCGGGTTGTTTCGCTGGTACACTGCACCGACAAGGTGCTCGCGCAGAATTGTAGATCTGTTCATCTACGCGTGTCTAAAGTAACTGCAGACTCTTCCCGCTTGGTTCCTCCTCTCCTTGCGTTTCACGTTTCATCCGGAACGATCGTCACTCGAAAACGATGAATCGTTTCTGAACCCGTCTCTGACCGAGTTGTATCTCCGTTTCGAAAAATTGTTGGCAACGATCGTTTTCAAACGACACGGACAGTGCTTATTTCCGTGCAAATAATAGTTTTTATGAAATTTCATTTTTTACGAATAATCAAAATGGCAATTCACTGTTAAACGCGATTCAGCAACGTGAAAGAAGATTTATTCCAAAAAGAAAGATTTTTTGTTGGTCATTCCTCCAATTGTAAGAGTTCAGAAAATTTTCTGACTGAAGAGAACGTTCTCGCGTACTTTTGAGCGTGGAATTCACGATCCTCGTTGCCTCAATTTTGGTAGCTGGATCAGCGGAGGATGTTTTCCGGCGGGACGCGAAGGGCGGCGAAGAAAGAGATTCAATCGGGAGGAAACAATTTGCAGGCGGGCCCGATCGCGACATTCACCGTTCGATCATCCCTTATGGGCTGCTCAGGCTCGACCCTCGTAATTGACCAAAGTTCCTATCGCCCTCCGCGCGCAAGATTAATTCTCGTAGGTTCAAGGTCTCTCTCTCTCTGTAACGGAGTAACCGGTAGGCATTCTCAATCAGCTCCCCATCGAGTTCTTAATCTCACCTTGCTTCGCCTCGTTCGAACTTGGCAAACTCGCGTGTATTTTTTTTCGAAGTATAATTTACAGCGCAGAGAAGATTGGATGAAAAATTGCATCATCTGTTAACCTTTCAGCCGTAAGTGAGAACGAAATCACGCTCCGTTTATTCCGTCAATTTCGCCGCGGTTTGAATTTTAGAAATTTTGGATATTTTTCGTTTAACGTTGCCAGACATTTTAGATATCAATTAGATAGCAGTTTTAGTAATTTCTGCTCCTAGAGTCGATATTTTGAAACGAGAATAGCCTCGACTTTTGAACTCTAAACTCTAAACGCAGCAGCCGCAGCAGGTGGTAACTGTGCTACTTCCCCCTCGCTTCTTCATCGCGCTGCGCACGAACATGAATTCGCGAAAAGCACGAAACATAGAGGGGGGGGGCTCTGAAATTATATCGAACATCGAAACCAAATATTTAAGAACTATGTACATCCAGTGAATTATAACATCCATTTACCGGATATTACACGCAGACCCTCGGCGGAGAACAGCAGAATTACGTATTAATTAAACTAGAGTATATACAGTTCGGTTGAAACTGGTTTTGCTAGGAACAAAGTTCCATTGGCGAGAGATAAAATTCGATTGACAAAATAAAAATGATCCGTACGGAAGAGAGTTAATTAAACCTGAACACGCGCTAGTTCGGTTCAAGCTAGTCACATAAAAATTCGGTCGACAGGGGATAAAAATTTCGACCGGAACGAAAAATGACGAGGGAGAGAGAAGTGAAAAAAGGAAAGGTAAAAATCCTTTCGCGCGCCCGTCATTCTCTCGTCTCCGGTACTTTTTCGTTTTTGCATCGGATTCTTGGAGAACGGAAGAAGGATCCAGGCAGGATCGATAACTTGATCCTCGTGGAATCATGAGTTACGGGTTTTCACGGAGACCCGGGGGCTTTACAACGGGATATCTATCGCCGTTATGTTGCTTTGCTCGAATGGAAACATCCGTGGCGGACACGTTCCCGGATAGAATAGCGACTTGCCGGCGAGCTTATAACTTCTTGTGAATGGAAATCGTGAATAGGGAGTGGGTGGGATGGAGGAGGGGACCGTTAATTCGTTCGAGTGGATTTTTAATTAAAGTCTGCCCGTAATTGCTCGGGCACTTGAGGATATTCTGAAGGAGCTGCCGCGGTCTTCGAGGCGCTTTAAAAGTCAAGACCGAAATGGGAATGAAATTTTAATGGGTTCTTATCGCGTTTTCCCTATACCCGACGTGTACCCAAATTACCTACGTCTCTACGACTGTAACTCGTCTCGAAGAGCCGCGCGAAGATATTTGCACGGCGTTTGCATTATCCACGCGTTACGTGGATCGTTGATTAATTTATTCTGACGTTTAATTAACAATCGTAGTCGTGATGATATTGGTCAGGTTTGAAACAAATCTAAAGTACATATATGAAAATTACAAGGGATCACAAAAATATTTGGTTGTAATTCAGTTGTAATTCAGTTACAGGTTATGTTTAATTAACAAGTTTCAACGTTTAGCAAGAAATAAAATTGATACAAAGTCACAATGAGTCTCTCTATTTAGAGATCATTTTTATCACTGAAAGTGATTTTAGCGGCGAAAGAGAATTGGGTCTCTTCAGGTGCAACGCTAATGCAACGAAAATTAGCGATTGGTTAATTTGGGTCACGTGATTCGCGAGAGTGCGTGGGGTAGACCTCAAGTAAGAGTGGCGTTGTATTATGGCAAAAAAGTCGTCTTCATTTCCTAGTCAGAAAAGAACAGTTGCTTCTGGATCTTTCAGTGAGACGAATCGTACTGGGGTACAAGTCGTGCAGTTTTTTACATTTATTGTATTCGTTCTGTATATTAATTTTTCATCAGACATCTGCTTGCAATTTTGGCAGATTGAAAAGTTTTGTATACACTGTCGATGAAAATTTCTCGAATACGTTCACCACGGCGTGATTTTGAAATTTTTGAAATCAGCACAGTTACGATATTGATAAAATCGATTAATAAGTTATAATCTCAATTAATGAATTTTATCGATACATCAATTTCGTCATGTATAATTGTGCCTGTATACGTTTCAAAATTCGATCGATACAGTCGACAATCGTGTCTCGTTCGAGCATTAATGAAATACCGAAATATTTCACACAATGTACACACGCAACACACATCGAACACACACACTCGAGAGCCGGTGTATGCTATAAATACGTATAATTTTCGTCTTCTTTCACGTAGCTTCGATAAGGTCGATCATTATTCCGGCAAGTTTACCACTTTGTATTCGGCCGGCGAACACTTTGTACACTTACTCGCGGGAAATTATGCCGCTCGATTGTTTCTCCAGAAAGTGAAACGAAGTTTCCAACGTTTACGCGGGTACCCAGGTGTCTCCGGCAGAAACTTTCCGGCAGAGTCTCTTTAAGCCTTGTAAATTACAAATTGCCAAGTTTTTCTTCCGATAGTATTTACCTGTTCTTCTCTGTGTGTGTGTGTGTTTCAACCTTTATTTTTAATCTGCAAATATGTTTATGGATGAGGTAGCTATCCACCCCGAACTTTGACAATATGTTCTTTTGCGCGAGAGATGTTCAATTGCACGCGAAAGTACTGGAACATTTGTAGGAATTTTCTACGAATATACATTGCCTGTGTATGACATAAAACATCTCGGAATTTTATTAACGTTACCGCTAAAATGACACACATATGATTGTATTTATTCAAGTTTGAAAGAAATTTAAAAAAAATATTGTATATAGAAATTACAAGACGATGTAAGTAATATTTTGTAGAGATTACAAATTCATTATACATAGATAACGAACAACACTATTATGCAACGAACAATTACAACATTATCATACAACGAACAACACTATTATGCAACGAACAATTACAACATTATCATACAACGAACAACACTATTCAGTGGCACCATATTATACAACGAGCAATAACAACATTATCATACAACGAACAACACTATTCAGTGGCACCATATTATACAACGAGCAATAACAACATTATCATACAACGAACAACACTATTCAGTGGCACCATATTATACAACGAACAATTACAACATTATCATACAACGAACAACGCTATTCAGTGGCACCATATTTTTTTATTAAGACAATCATTTGCTCATTATATCGAATGGTATAAGTATTGATGGCCCTGAATGATTTGTGATTCGTGTAAAATATATTACACTTACATCAATCCCTTGTCCTACAGTATCAAATAATTTAAATTCGTTGCACGAGTATTTGAACTCTAATTTTTATTAAATTTAAATTCATCAAACTAAAAATTAAGACACTGAATCGTGCACAACGTTTTGATTACCAGTACCACGTACCAAGTTCCAATAATTAAAAATTGAAAAAAGAAAGAAAACTAACTTGAACCAGCACTAAATACGAAATTTCTTTCTAATGAGCGAAACCGCGAAGGGTTTGAGACACATTTTCGGTACATTTTTAATCGCGTTAAAAATTTCGCGTCTTTCCTGATCAAAGGGCCGACGCCGCCACGTTCTCTCGACGTTCGCTGAATTTGTTACAGCGGCCTAGGGATAGTTTGAACAAACACAACGTGCTCCGTCGTAACGCGGTTAGTTATTAGTTGTTTGTCTAGCTGTGTGTGCGCACACGTCGGTTACGCGTCGCACGCAAATACGTACGGCGTTTGTCAGGACAGGAATTATGATTGTATCGTCGTTAACGAGTCCTGGCACATGCTCCAAGTAATCAGATTATTTTCTATACAGTTACTTAACTCGATTATTTTAACACGATGCGGCAGCGCGAGACTGCATTACGCTAACGAGTGACGTTGAAACGCGCGCGTTTTATTATTACCAGCCCCCCCGTCCAAATGGTTGCACACACAAACTTCAGAATATTTCGCGTTGACGTTCACCCATTCTGCTGTCGCGATTATTATCAAAATTTGAAAACAAAGGATGCACGCAGCGAGCCGCAGAAATATTCGTACCATTAACAAATATCTTCTTGGTTGGTTGAAGTTTGAAGAAGGAAACGAATGGTTCAAGAGCAAGTGTAGCGACGCATGTGTGTTCTGCTTTGCTTTTTTAATTAGTACATTAAGTCTACTCGTTATTCTGCGTGAAATAATTAAATATTCTACGTGAAAGAGTATGGAGATAAATGAATTTAAAATATACATTTTTGAAAGACGAAGGAAAATAGCGAAATTAAAAGTAAAATGCGTATCTTCTAAACTAGTAATTTTTCAATTATATTCATTTAATAGGTACGTAGACTGACGAGTGGATTTGATTGTATAAGAAAACAGGGAAGGTTTAACACTGAAATAAATGGAGGCATTTACCAGAACGACAAGATATAAATTATAATTAAAATTAGCCTGTGTAATAGTATTACTTGTTGCGATTATCACCGAATTTCTGCGCGAGTCACAGAAATATTCGTGTCCCTTTAATCATCTCGTTCCCGAACGGTTAACATTATTTTGCAATAACTCGCACCTTTAAATGGCGCGACGCGGTTAAAAATTCGTTATCGCCGTATCTGAAACACCTCTGAAGAGTTTTTAAAACCTTTAACAGCGCACGGTGAAGGGCGGATATTTTATAATTAACGTAATAATTTATCTCCCTCCCTCTTTTTTTGCCGTCGGGTACAAGAGCTACGACTTAGTTTCATAAAAATTCCGGGGTCAATGGAAAAATAAATAAAAAGAGGGAGACCGACAGCCGAGCGGGGAAACCGTGGAAAATGATGTTATTAAAAGTAGCTGGATGGCATGCTCGTGTGCGTCTCTTACGCACGTCTACACACGCAGCTCTTTTTCATAAATCGATCGTGCTTACACGCTTGTGGAAAATCCGCTTTCTTTCGATTAGTTGATTAAACAGCGAAATTATTTTTCTTCGAAGCAGGAGTGATCGGACAGTGATTCGGTTTCTTTCGCGATCCATTTCGCGGGAATTGGTAGTCGATTTTGAACATTCTGATCGTTAATTTAATCGATTTCATTAAAACGAGTGAGGCGTATTTACACTGAGAATCGCAGTCAGAATTGCGTTCAAAAATTGATTATTTTAATGAAATTGCTAAAATATTTTCGTATATGATTAAAAAAGTGTAATGAAACGCGTTTTGCAAGCATCGCTTAATTTTCAAATTATCTAATTGTAACAGTAATAGGAAGGAATTTTTTATCAGCTCATGCAAACGCATTTTTATCACAAGAGAGAGAGTATTTTACAACGTGAAAAAACAGTGGAAAAAACAAATAAAATATCGAATTCGAAGCGTAATTAAGAATGCAATCGCCTCGTGATTAATTTTTGTTTTTTGATCACTCATTGTGCTCACCAACGATGCAACTGATTTTCCCGTTGAGCATAATTCGCCGATCAAAATTCAAATACGCACGCGGCGTTCCGTGATTTTAATTTGTCTTCAACGCGAGTACGATGTTTCCAATTTTGAAATTTTAATGCCCTTTAACAGTGGCTGATAACCGCGATACCCGGTCAATTTTTATCCCGGGAGCTAATCGAGAAAAAAGGAAAAGAGAGAGAGAGAGAGAAAAAGGTAAAAGAGGTCAGTTCGTGGTAAATTGAAAAACAATATCGATCGGGCTGCGCTTGTTTAACGCTCGTAACTCGCTGGCCTAAGATGGTGTCGGCATTTGTTTATGTAACGCAGGCTTCCCTTTACGATCGCCGTTGATGACGACGATAATGGATGAAACTGCCGGTGAATTTTACGAGATTCGCGTCTGTCGCACTCACAATGGACACCGTTCGAGCGAGCTAAAGTTAAGGGAACGACGGTGGAACCTCCCTTGTCACGGAATATCGTTTCTTAACGTGCGACGCGATTGCGTGTGAAGTGTTTTTTTTATCACTGAAAGTGATTTTAGCGAGGGTAACCCAGAAAATCGGACCTCTTCAGATGCAACGCTGATGCAACGAAAATTAGCGATTGGTTGATTTGGGTCACGTGATTCGTGAGGGGGCGTGGCGTAGACCTCGAGTGGGAGTGGCGTTGTCTGGTAGTGAGCGATCGCGCCTGTAATTTGTTTTCTATCGATTCAAATGTTTGCGTATCAATAAAATTTTATGGCAAAATGTCATCTTCATTTGCACGCTGCAAGTATCAATCGATAGTTAGTTATACAATGTTACGAATGCTTCAACATTTTTGGAATTTTCTATAATTGCTGAAGGGTCAATACAGAGTTCGATCGTATAAATCAATCGAACGAAATTGTAAATGACACGTCACGGTTCCATTATTTGTTTCGCGACATGGGATTACTATTGTACGTAATTACGTGACGTATATTTTTCTGACATACAGCGTGTATGTACTAGCATACGGAGATTAACTTTCGAGTTTTGCCATCGTAAAATTCTACAGATAAAAGTATCACGTAGCAGGGAGGTTCGTTAAAAAGTTCTAACAAACTGGAGTTAAGGGAAAAACTTTTGGCCGTTAATGACATTGACAGAATAATCGCGAAATAATTTCGCGAAAGGGAGGAGGGGAAATTAGCAGGGAGTTATTCGAGCAAAAAGCTCGAAATACCCCCCGGGGCCGAGGCATGTCCTGCAGAGAATGGCCGACACCGGGATTCCGAACGTTAATAATTTCAGCATAATGCGCTTATCTGAGATATATGACGAGCGATTTCTGCGTGCGGCCTGCTCGTGAAGTTTATCGCCGCCCCTTTCGTGTACGGACGTCTCTCGATGACGGAAAAACCCGGCAGAAAGGGAATTTATACGCGAACAGTTGCGCGGACCCTCACCGTACCGAAAGATTCACTCTGCACATGTCACTAATCTGTCCCCCGCCGTTCTTCCTTTTGATTTATCCCGGCGAGGAGTTGGTCGAACTTTCGAACGATTCGGAGACCCGTCGCGAAAACTTCGCCAAGTCAGACTTTGTCAATTTAAGAAATTATTAATTTCACGTTGTTACGGCTTTAGGTTGTCACAACTTTGTAAAAAGAAAATTGCGAAAAAGCAATCCGCTTGGTCTCATTCTTAAAGCGCGGAGCTTCTACGTTGACAGACTCCCGAGTTCCATCTTTTCAAAGATGATTTTGCACCGTCCAGCAGATGGGAAATCGAGGGTGCTCTTATCTAAGAATTTGAAACGCTTCTGGAAACGTTGGGGAAAAATTTTTTTTCCTAATACAAATATTAGGTATTGGAAATTGAGATTTAGAACAAACTTTTTCGCAGTTTGAGTGCTAAGATTGATATAATTTAATATCGTGATTATGATTTGTGAACAAGTGTTTAACGTATCATTTTCATAAATCTATTTGTGGCGAAGAGGTAGCACGAATGTAAATTCCAGTAGCATAATTGTACAATTTAGTATAATTTTTCCAATGATATATTTTTATTCTACGCAATTTCAATAGTATATTATATAATATTCTTCGATGGGTTTCAATTTACGAAGGTGATGAACAAATGGCCTCTGAACGAACATAATCCGAATGACTACGAGAAGAGCACGTCGATAGAATTTTCCCGTGTGACGTTCGATCGCGGTGTCGAAGAGAATTCCCGCGTTCCCTTTCCCCCCGCTTTTCAAAAACTTCTGCGAACCCGGCCCGAAGTTTAGTAAATCCAAGATACAATAGGCTGTGCAGTTTAATCCAACTCATGACTAATCCATCCGAGGAACTTGCAACCGTGGAAACTTCATCTTCTCGCTTGGAAAGACCGATGGACGAATGGTAGCCATCGTGTTTAAACTTGAAGCATTCTAACTGCAACTGAGCTGCGCTACTCTTTTTTTCGAATCATTGCCTTCCTCCTGAGAGACCGACTCGAAAGCTTCTTATTCCCCTTGAAAGAATTTTAGATTATGTTCATTGTCGTTCGAAGGAGCAAGATGTTGTAACAGAGGAAATTATTAATTATTATTTATATAGTTAATATTTTTATAATATTAATTATTATTTGTATAATTTTATATATTATTTATATATTATTTTATATATTTTTTATATTTATATATTATTTTATATATAATTTTTTATATTATTTATATAATTATTTTTATTTATATATTATTTTATTTATATAATTATTTTATATATTTTTTATATATATTTTATATTTATGTAATTATTATGTATATAATTATTTTATATATTTTTTATATATATTTTATATTTATGTAATTATTATGTATATAATTATTTTATATATAAGGTATTTTAATTTCTGAGAGATTTGTCTGGAGGCTTGATTTATTTTCTAGGAGAATTTTTATTTGCTTCTTTCTCGTTTTTCTAAATCATTATCATTAGCGAGAGATTGTTATCCTTCGCGAAGCAATTTTTTAGCTTATATTCGTTCCAGAGAGCTCGAAAGAATATTTTAGCTTATTAAACGACGATTGTTGAGCTAATTTCGTGTCGCTACTGAAGGATTCTTTTGAGAGAAGATTGTTTTATATCGTTTATCGTTCGATGAAGTAAAATGTTATGATGAAAAAGGAGGGAACGCGAGAAGAAAGATCCGGCGCATTATACTAAATCGTGTCCCTCGGTGGTAAATTTTCTGCGATGGAATTTTTTCATCCACCAACGCATCCCAGCAATTTGAGCAATTAGGTAATTGGCACTTCTAGTAATTGTGTCCGAAGGAAGCGTTGCATAGTTAAAATTGCGACCACCGCTTGAGAAACTATTTGTGTACCACGAAAAATTTCATAGTTTGGTCATCCCGTGACTATTGACGTTTCACTCGTAACTGCTTTAATATGTGCCAAATGTCGTTTCGTGTCGCGGTGAATGATCACATTATAGGCAGAAATTGAATTGACCGCCGGTCGTCAATCACGCGTAATCATGCTACGTTTCGTTTAAAATTAACGTTGCAATAGCAACCTTCGCTTCAAAGGAATTCATATTTTACACATTTCCATTATAAAGATATTATTTTTTGATTTTAATAGAAACTTTATTATTCGACTTGATGAAAATATTATTTTTATAAAGTTATCAAGTTTAATTCAAAACCATCAAAGATGTTAACTTTATTATTACATAACTACCTTCGTTTCATACATTCTCATTGTACTTTGTATATTTTCTGTATATAAAATTGTGACATCACGTTACATTGCCGAGCCCTGTATTTTCATTCTTCGACAACTTCGAAATTTCAATTTCTGTATCCGATTTTTTCCATTTTGTAGTCATAGTGTCAGTCGTCGGTTACATGATTTTAAATTTCGCATAAATTCATTGACATTGCAACAGACGTTCCACTTTGAATATTCTACACGTTTCCTCTGTGCATTTCGCCTTTCCCCACAAATGCATCGAACTTCATCTAGCGTGTTTTCTGCAATGGCTGAATTTCGAGGGAAATCTTTGTCTGAAAATGAGAGTTCCAGTAGAAATTAAAACGGGGGCGCGCGAGTTCGAAAAACGAGTTGGAGGAGCACAGAAATTCGAAGAACTCGAAGATCTGCGCGCGTATCGCGGAATATGTTATCCGAGACGTGTTCTCCGCGAGGGCGGGAGATTTCATTATCCGGAGCTTTTCGCAATCTGTCCTTCGTGACGATTCTATTCTTCGGTCGCCGGAGAAGGAAACGCGGAGAACAAGGGTGTGAAAGAACCCTTCGGGATGCTCGAGCACTTTAGACCCCTCCCCCTAAAATGCGCTTGGCACTCAAAGGAAACTAGGGCTCAGCATTTCTGCCACTATCGCGTTATTTTCACGGGGACTGGAGGGCTCTTCAGCGTTAAGGATGGAAGGATGTGTGCGTCAGCTTACCGTGAATTTACCGCGTCGTGATTTTCGTCTCGCCACCCTCCGCCACCCGTTATTTGATATTCTTATTTCTCGTTTATTATTCACGCGACAACGTTGTTCGTTGCCGAATAATCAACGCGATTCACCCTTCTGAAACGCAGCTCGACACCTGCAACTATACGAAGATCGAAAGTATATCGCACACCATCTGACATTATCACCTCGATTTTTAATGCAGTTGTTAAAATTTAGTTGATGAATACGCTTTTCGAAGTGGTTGTCGCGTTATTCCGAACTCTCTAAGTGGTTAATGTTATTGTTATCACGGCGAGAGATGATCTTTGCATTATTAATCTCTTTGTGGGATTTTTTACATATTTTTCAGTGGACATGGATATCTCTGATGGATGGAAATTTAATAAATATTAGGTTGTGTAATAAATTCGTTCACCTCTTTTTGAGGATATTAAAAATATTATTCAAGGTAGTATATATAAAATTTATATTGAATAAAGTTGAATACGTGTAGTATAGAAGAAATATTTCAAGTATAACGTGAAATTGAAAATGGACATACGGTATTTAAAATGTTAAAAGAATCGTTTATTATCACAGAAAATGTTGGTCTTGCGATTGACAAACGATTGAAGTTTATTGAAATATTCATTACACGTGGCACTAATTATGTCAGTTCACTGTAGCATTCATTCGAATGTTAATTATTAATAATTATCAATGTTAATTTCGACAGAAGAAGGATGTCCTTTACAGGTGATAATTATAGAATTCAAGAAGCGTAGGAACAGAAATTAAATTTTTCGATAAAAAAGAGGAGAACTTATTACGCAATTTAATATATAGTACTCACCACTTGTAATTTGCAATAAGAGGTGTAATACTAAATATAAAGTCATAAGAACAAAAGTGCAGTGGTGCGTGTGTAACTGAACGAACAACGTAGAGTGTCATTTTGTCAGAAACGCTATTATTTTCATTCGATTCTCCCGGATTATTTCTACGAAATAATGCTGTTTCAAAGGAGACGGCATAACCAGAAATAGTCACAGAAAGAAGAATTAATGATTTTCGGGGATTAAAAAGTTCAGCCTCTCGAGGAACGACTGACAAAGTCAGCAAATAAGGGTCGATCGGCAAAGGAATCGTGGATGAACCGATGGTATCCTGGCAGATACGTAGGGACAAGTGTCTGCGTCCATTGTGCAGAATTGTTTGATTGAATGGTAGTTTGCACATACTAGCGCATTTAGTTCCTAGCCACTCTCCCCCGCCCTTTTAGCTTCTCTCTCTCTCTCTCTCTCTCGCTGTTGCCCTTTCACCCCTGTCCTTCTCCTCTCTATGCAAAGGTTTGCCTAGTGCATCGTCTAGTGCTTGCACTCAGCGGGTCGAGAGCTTTCCAAAGTGCTCGATGATTAGGAACGTTCGATCGTTACGTTCATGTCGCTGAAAGCAGAAGCCAACAATGTGAGGCGCTCTCGATAATAACGAAGCCGTAAAATTTGCTCGAGCTTCGTTGCCGCGCGCGGGGGAAAGCTGACGAGCCCGGTGACCGTAATAGAAATCGAGTCTGAGATTTTTAACCGGACCCTTTGCAAAACCCTCAAATCGTTTCGAGTTATGCTACGGAATACAATACTTGTCGTTGCGTGTGTCACGAATTTCACTGCAACAGTCACGGGAACAGTAAGAGAACGTTGGTAAAATGTGCGAAGAAAATGAAAATGATATCGTTGGGAATAAATTGTCGACCTATAACAAGATTCAGATCACTGTAAAATTATCTAAATGGGAGAAACTCAGTTTTTCAGTCACGGGAACAGTAAGAGAACGTTCGTAAAATGTACGAAGGAAATAAAAATGATATCGTTGGGAATAAATTGTCGACCTATAACAAGATTCAGATCACTGTAAAATTGGAGAAATTCTGAAAAATTCGATTAGATCAATGGTAGAAACTGTAATAAGTATTAATACACTTTCTTTTTCGTGTCGTTCAATTTTTAAGATCGATTCTAATCGATTGGTGTCAAATTTCCATCAAATAAATTAAATTAAAATAAAAGAATATAGACAAATTTTTATCAAACATCATTCAAATCTCTAAAAATACGCAAATTCGTAAAATTTAGTAAAATTAAAGAAAAGAGTCTGAAGACAGAAATTACAAATTGTCCAGTTTGATCACTCCGTTTTAGTTCCAGCGTTGATAGATATTTTTCTGATCGGGAACTGTTGTCCGCTTGTCGGATTTATTCATTAGCTGATTAAGAAGAGGGGAAGAGAAGGGGATTCAGGAGCCGGCGTTTCAATTAAAGGCGGGTGGGTAGTACCCAATAACTTTACGACCAACTTGAGTCACGGATTCTTGACATCTGAAACCTTAATGGATTCCGTGTTTCCATAAAATCTAAGGAGACGTGATCTTTCATTGCCGATGTTCCTCCAGTGCAGTGAAGTCTGCTAGTTCTTCAAGCTTCTTGAGCGTAGCTTGTGCAACATGCACGACTCCATCGTTCATCTTGCTTTCGATAAAGCGAACCCAAATTCACGACACAAGGTACTTTCTAAATAAAAGGAATTTTTACAATTACGGTAATTATTATTTTTGTATTTGGACGTATTAGGACCAACAACAAGTTTTAGTTTTTTGGATTCTTATAGGATCATAATTGAAATTTCTAATTTTTATTACCGAGAGGGAAAATTAATTAATTTTGCTGTAGTTCGATTTGAAAATTGTCGTAAGAATATGTAGAGAGATGAGATCTCTTTTGTAGGATAGTAACAGTAGAAATAATCTAATAAATTGCGAAGCTTTTACAAAATGTAACAAATACTATGTTTACACCATATTTGTATATTGTACAAGTAACAGATATGTTCATTCCCTTCTAGACAAAAAAATAAAAAATTTTAAATTAATATTAAAAAGATTTTCAATTGATATTAAAAGGAAAATTTTAAATTAATATTAAATATTGCATTTCACACGTGAAACGTATTTTCGAAACTTTGACTACTCGCGCACTACTTAAAATAACAAAACATGGGCCACGTGGATTTATCTTTCTCTCTCGAACAAATTCCAACCCTCCCCAACCCCGCTCATCGTTTAAAGCTCACACCGTTTATTCGCGGATTAATCCACAGACCGTTGCCTCGTTGCATCAGCGTCGATTATTTATCAATGATACCGAAATGACGCTCCATAAATCCGAATATAATACCGGCGGAAGGGTGGGAGAGGGGAGGGTTGGAGGCGCAAAGAAACCGGCAGCAGTTATCTTTCCGCGTGAGCGAGTCGAAGGAAAAGCGTAGCCATCGAGGAAAAGGGGGGAGGGGGGGAGGTGTTGCCACTTAGGCTAACGAGTATATAATCGATGATATACTGCCGCGTGGCTTAATCACGCGCGAAGATAAAACCTTCTCTTTATCTCCCGGCTCGAGTTAAATCTAACCCTCGTGTCATCTGGCCACCCTTGCCTTTCTTCGTGAGCGCGAGGAACGTTCATTATAAACGCCGGCAGACAGAGGAAGATTTTATTATCCACGACATGGAGGAGGACTTCTTCTTTTTTTTTTTACGAGATCCGCGCGGAAGGATATTTCGCGCGCGCAGAATTTTTCCAACGAGCCGGAGCAACTCCAAGCTTCCTCTTGCTTCTTCGCGCGGATTAATCTCCGTGCGCCTGTGCGGAAAAGTGGGTGATCACTTTTATATTTAATTATTATTATAATTTAATAATAGTTTTTAGTTTCGAAAAGTAAGATTGATGTTGAGTTAAGTTCTTCAGGAGTTCTTGGTTGAAGTCGGAGTTTGTTTAAAAGACTCCAAGTGTTAAAAGTGGTTATCTGTTGACGGAGTTGTTCTGACAATTTTATCGCTGAAAGTGATTTTAGCGGGGGTAACCCAGAAAATCAGACTTCTTCTGGTGCAACGCTAATGCAACGAAAATTAGCGATTGGTTGATTTGAGTCACATGATTCGTGAGGGGGCGTGGGCTAGACCTCGAGTAGGAGTGTCGTTGTCTGGTACTGAGCGATCGCGCTTGTAATTTGTTTTGTATCGATTTAAATGTTTGCGTATCAATAAAATTTTATGGCAAAAAAGTCGTCAGAATAGTTGCTTCTGGGCCTTTCAGTGAGACGAATCGTACAAGTCGTGCAGTTTTTTTTATTTTCCTTGTCTTGAAATACCACAAAGTCACGTAGGCTTGCTTCTAATAAAAAATAAAAAATAATGGAAACATGCAACAAATAATAATAGCACGCATAATTTAAAAATTATTTTAAATTATTTTTTACGTCGAAGCAGAATAAAGAAGCTTATTTTTTATATTTTTCCAATTTTAAATATTCTTTCCGCGTCAAATTTTTCCACTGACTTTCTACTTCTTCTTGAAATCTCCCAATCCTATGGATTTTCATGTCAAATCTTGCCTAACAAGATTCGAATGTCGAAACTGGCCATGGATGCAAATGTACTCCCTACTTTGCAAAGCAGAGAAAAATCAACGTATCGATATTTTTAACATCTTCGTCGCGTAGATCAGCTAGAAACATCTAGGCAGTCGTAAAAACACGTTGCCACGTACCGTTCGCGTGTATATTTCACCGGCGTAGACGATTTTTACGACTGATTTTACGTTCTCGATACAAGATAGTCTGACAATCCACCCTCCCTTTTTTTTCCACACCCTGCCTCGTATCCCCGTATCCTCTACATTGTCTGCGAGGAATACTTACGGTGCAACGGAGCTTGTTTGCAGTTCGTGAGCTTCAACGAAGGTAGTTCCTTGGCTTGTGCACCTTGGCGGAAGATTAGGCACGACCACTCTGCAATCCCTGTGCGTCTCATCTTTCGAATAACGAGAATCGAATTTTTAATCGGGAACCTTGGAAACGACGAAAACGATGTTTCCCTTGCGCATTCTCTCGGATCTCGATCTAATTAACGTTTTATCGTACGTACAGTCAGTCACGAAAGTCCACGTGCGTCTGTTTCGTCAAGTTTCAAATATATTCGAGGGAGAAAAATATCTTTATTAGTCGTACCGATAATCGAGAATGTTTCCCATGTTTCATTTCAAAGATTAATTGGAACGATTGTAGCGGCCTAGGATTCCTCAACTACGAGTTTCGAACACTGACTAGCACAAGCCGCAAGTGGCTGCGCGCCTAGCGTCGAGGTCCTGCCGATCTCCGACGTTAAGCAAAGCAGAGTGCCGGAAACCCACTAGGATGGGTGACCGCCCAACCTAGCGAGTAGTTTACAACAACAAGCGTGTCTGGGGTAAGGAGACTGTCATGAGGCCCCCCACTGGATGAGTCTAGGCAGTGACTTGAGACAAAACGCATTAAACGCAACCTTTCCATCCCTTCCATAACATATTTCATTTCCTTCACGATCTTATGATCATTTATGCGCAATGTGATTATTATAAAGATATAACAATTGAATGTGTAAAAATATAAAGAAGAATATGTTTTAACGACGATTTTATAGTGATATAAAATAGTAATTTTATTATTACTATAAAATCGTATTACATTGTTACGTATCACTTATTATACCACTTATGTCACATTACAATCTTCATAAAAAAAGGAAAACACATATTCTTCTTTGCCCCTAACATTCAAGTCAACGCGTAATCTCTTGTCACACAGATAAAAATATTTCGCCGAGAATCCGAAAAGCATCACTCGGCAAAGAACAATATCTAGATTTTATTTAGAAGCCACCGCCGCACGCTCGAAGATAAAACAAAGATAGAACGTCGCCTCGGGATTAAACGTCCCTCGAGAACGTCCACCAGCGTGCGTTGGCTCGCGAAAGCTCTCTCCGCCGAAGCTTTCGAACAGATCGGCGAGAATTTGATGGATACGATTTATCCTTTAAATTCGGCGGCAAACTGGCGCAAACTGGCGAAGGTATAGAGATTATTTCCAGGAGAGCAGTTCGGCTAGATTGCCGGCGGTAGTTCCATCCGATTCACCTAGTTTTACCCTGACGAAACACCGGCTGACATGCACACGTCTCTGCATACTCATTCTGCCCGGTAATTCACAGGCTATCTACTTCGAGCCGGGATCTATTAGGTATTAGGTAGCCAAGTGGATATAGGCATTGCCTGATTATGGATTACCTTCCTGTCGGATGACATTCACTGGCAGAGATAACTGCAAGTAGATACGTGCACATGTAATATCTATAGGGAAGTGGAGTGTAGTCGGCGTTGTGCGCTCTGATAGATCGCTAGTAACAGCTTCGAACTACTCCTGCAATTTCTCGTCGTGAATGGACGGTTCTTGCAGCGCGTTTCGGCCCTCCCCAGTTCCCTCTCTCTCTCTCTCTCTCTCTCTGGAGAGATCCTCGGATCTGGCGCTGTTTATAAATTGTCCGACGTTTAATTCGAACTAAATCCAGACAACAGATGAGAGAGTTTGAAAGTGTAGATTGTAGATTGTAGAGATTCTATCAGTTTTATTAGCTGTTGGTTGAATTGAATTTTAATTCTCGTAACTTACCGTGCTAACATAGCGTTTGCTCGTTAGTAAAAATTATGTTAATGTAATTAGACGTTCTATTTAATATTAGTTTTCATAATTTGTGGTAACGAGCAATTTTCGTGCGACGAGTAGATATTGGGTGGTGGGTATTTTCCAAGGATTGCGTTTAAAGTGATGGAAATTGTTACTCGGAATGCATAATTGTGTAACTTTTGTGGTTATAATTAATTCGTAAAATTGGAAATGGAGAGTTTAATACAAAGAAATAATGAATTGTGAACGTACTAAAATACCAATCAATTTCTTATTTTCATCTAGTATTTAGATATGTTCATTTGTAATACAGTCCGAGCGTTAAACTAAAATTGGAGGTCTATTAAAAACTATGGAAACGTGAAAAGATATAAATGCAAGCATTCGATGATTACATAAATAACGACGTAATAAAATAACAAAGATAATGTACAAAATACGTACACTGTATTAATACAGAAATAACAAACAAGATAACGCACAAAATAATAAATTACACATGTGCAGTCACATACGATACAATTATTAATTCAAAATTAGATGGGATCCCAACGATCCATTTTCACATTCGAGTCAGCGCCACGAACATAACCTAAAAGAAGCACCTTCCGAATTGAATTGTCATCAGTTAACAAACAGCAGAATATATAATCATCGAGTTTTAGTTGTTATTGTTCATCCGGTCGAGATCGCCGCGGTGAAAAGCCGCACAGATATTTCGCTGATCGACATTATGCTCGACAGATTGACTTTGATTTTGCACATGACGCGCTGGTGATCGTTTCGTACGATAATGGTATTGATGCATCAGCCCAGTACACGTATCGATTACTTTGGAACAATAATACCTACGCCGATACATAGACTCCAGCAACAAATATATTCAGTTTGGCGAAATAATCATTTTTACTCGCCTCGGGTAACCATAATGAAGAGCCAATTTTGGCTCGGTTCGTTCCTTCACGATGATTTATTTGCACTGTTGGGTGTGACTCGGGACGTTCGGGAATTTTTTTTAAGTAAAGTATTAACAGTAACAGTAAGTTGATGTTGATTCTTACATTCTGGTCAATCGTTGATAATCCTGGATTTACTATGATTTACGTACAACTCGATTAATTTATTAATTTTTATTTAATTTCTTTTTCTTAGTTTTGTAGTTGTAAGATTTATCATAACAAAGCAGGAAAATGTAATAAATAGTCCCAAGAGAAGAAACTAGGTTTTTGTTGGTATACTCTTTTAATACCATATACATTCTTTAAAAGTAATGTCAATCAACTCCATTTTCTATACAGCATTCAACATCTCAAAAAAAAAAAACTTTTAGTTTCACAAATTTATTTGTCACAAGGAAACATCGTCGATAATCGAGAATTTTAAGAAAAATGTATGAAAACAGTGTGTGCAATTATTCCAGTTTGTGGAGTTGATCGATATCACGACTGCCGAGCGCGACTCGTGTAAGAAATATTTCACTTTTAAATATTTAGACGCGTTTACCTCCGAGCTGACTTTTTCCAGCAAACACAATTATCGTTTACTCGATATACAGGCTATGATATCGAAGATATCACAGTTAATATAGTCTACCGATCACTCGGCCACTCGTTTCGTTCCAAAAGGGATTTCCTTGCAATTTTCACGACACGTCTTTCAATCCAAATAATTTTTCCCCTCTCGTTTCGACGAAAGATTCGGAAAACCGATCCGGAAAACGCATCAAACAACTCGGACGAGCTCGAAAACGTTCGTCCCGCGTACAAAACCACCACCGCGTGCCCGCTCTTAATTAAACTGCGCGGGCGAAATCGATACGCATTTAAAAGGGACCACCTTTCGCGTTCTCTCTCTTTCTCTTTCTTCTTTTTTTTTTACCTCTCTCCTACGTTGAATAATCGGCGGCATTCTTTTTTTAATTCAATTACATCGTTCGTGCACACGATAACGAACCGTATTATAAAAAGAGAGAGAAAGAGAGAGGGGGGGCGAAGAAAAAAAGAAGGAAAATATATGCGGTGAATTATTCAGAGCAGCGCCGAGGAACAGTAGCTAGACTCTTTCGCGGCGTTACGCTGAAATTGCTAAGAGAATTTTATCGATTGCCTACCCTCTTGGTTCACCTCTTGCTCTCGGTACCTCTCCGCGCCTTCCGCGAGAAAATTGACGATGTTTACGATCGGCGAGCAAATCCGATTCCCCGCCGATGGAATTCCATCCGGGGACTCGGATGTGTCGGGCGTACAAACGTTGTCCCTTTCTTTCTTCTCGATTCGTAATTTCAGAGATCTCCGAATTCTGATCTTACCGATCTGAATCCTCTTCGATGTATTCAATATGTTCGGCTCGACGCAGCTTCGTTCGTCATTCGAGACGAACACTCTCTTGGTTCGAAAGTCTTGGGGCAATTCTATTTTTCTCGTTTCTGATGCACTTCTTTTTATGCTATACTTATGGGAAACTCGAGGATACAAACATATTTATTAATTGTGATGTGTGTGTGTAGGAGTGGTATTGTGTTGTATTGCGGTATGTACAAATTTCTACTTCTGTTCTCTGTTTTTGCAACTACACTCGTAGAAATACAGGAAAATTCAGAGGAGTTCTTATAGTCTGTTGATAAAACTTCGATATTGAACACAGATTGTGAGGTTTGGATTGTACAGGATTTTCAATATACTGTTTTGTAAAATGTTCGATATATTTGATTATGTAGTCTATTATAAATTATATAATATATATTATTATATTATATATATTATATACTATTATTATTAATTATAATATTGTTATACTATAATTATTATTAATATTAAAGGGAACGAAGGTTGTGAAGGATGTGTGGAAGGACGAATGGGAAGGATTTGAGGTAGTGAGTGGGAGAAAGAAAGCGAGAGTTTGCGTTTCATCTCGGAGTCACTGCCTAGACTCATCCACAGTGGGGCTGATGGCAGCGACTCCTTACCCCAGACGCTTGTTTTTGTAACTAAACCTACTAGGTTGGTCCCGGTCACCCATCCTAGCGGGGTTCCACATGCTGCTTTTGCTTAACATCGGAGATCGGTAGGCGCGCAGCCACTTGCGGCGTGTGCTAGTCGAGTGTTCGAAACCCGTATTTGAGGAATCCTCGTCCGCTATTATTATTAATTATAATATTAATATTATTGATATGATTATACTATAATTATATGATATATATTATTATAATACAATATAATTATATATAATATAGAATTATACAGTGCATACAGTGTGGTATAATTATGTTATTAAATTAAATTTTCCTTCAATTTTAAGACAAATATGATATCCCAAGTACAGTTTCGAGCGAGGGTGTAGGTTCCTCAGGGAAGCATTGGCATATTTGAATTACTATGGAAATAACAAACACCGTTTCCTTCCTTTTTAGCTCGCACGGCTTTAAAAGTATCCGATTGATCAGAGTCTCCTTCAATATGTATTCTAGCATTCAACCTTCTTCTCACTTCTTTTTTTTTTCTCTCCTTCGATCACGGATTCCGTACTCCGTCTCTCCCCCTCACCGGAAGTCGCTCCGAGTCTTGTTCTGAATTACTAATATACTCAATAGAAGCCTCGTTTTCATTCTCTCGCACTTCTCTCTTAAATCCTTCCATTCTTCCAGCGACGAGGAACCTGATCAATCAGCTTTATGCGTGCAATTAAATTCGAATTATACGAACGTTCGATCAGAGATATCAGCTATAATGGAGACTATAATTAGGTGAAATGTTCTACAATTCACGTAGGAATTTCGCGTAGGAATCGTTATGTCGCTATCAAGGATATTAATTTATTAATTATTTTTCAATCATTAACATTGCGGCTGTGAAAATTACTCCCAAGTACTTCCATTTCCCAATTAATGTCACTTCTTCCATTTGGATTCATACGACTCTTTTTATTTAAAAAAAAAAAAAGAAGAACCACCGCTCAAAGCGAAAATCTTGAAAATATCTAATTAGGTACGATTCACCTGCTTGAACTCGCGGCGATACAACGGAAGGAACAATAACGAGATCGGCGAGTTCAATCGGTCAAAGCCGCATCTGCTCTTTCACGGAGTGTGTTAATGTACGCCAGATTCGTGTAAACTACGTACTCATCGGCTGTTGTATTCAGGTCACCGAATAATAGATCCGCGGCCGATTCGTTAGAGAACAGTCTATTTCTATAATAACAACGAAAATAAGTTTATACCCGGCAGTATTTTTGTTCCGGCTGGTAGCGCGCGCACGTTCGCGGACAATACGGAAAGGAAGTTAATTACTCCTCGCTCTCATTTCGATTTTTTGAATAGCCAGCTGCTCAACAAAAGAGTAGAAAAGACACCGCGTCGCTGCGAAAAAATAGGTTGCGTCGTGGAGGGTTTGTTTTGAAATATTTTATAGTTACTCTCTCTCTCTCTCTTTCTTTTTTTTCTTTCTTTCTCCCTTTCCGCCAGTGGGGCTGCAATTTTTTAATTCTCGAATTTTTAAAGTTTAAAGTTTAAAGCACAAACGCACGTGTGTTAGACTTCTTTTGTATCTTCTTTCGTCTAATCTGTATCTCTTTGTTTTGGCAAATGTTTATCCGCCAATTTGAATCGAAGCAAAGAATGTCAATTTGTCATTTAACATATTGTCCTGCATTCGTCCGGAATGCTGCGTATTTATTTGTTTGTTTAATCCTTTGAAATGTAATCTTGAAGGTAGAAATTTTTCCCTTTACCACGAACTCTCAAAAACTTGCTGCGCGATTGACTAAAATTCAAACGACAAAAGTTCAAACGTCGTCACCTACCTCCAATGTTCAAAGTTCAATGAAATGCTGAATGTCGCCTAGTTCCACCCACTTTTCAAATCACCCACGTCCCACGTGGAAGGTTCTGCATTGCAAATTATATTCTCAAATGAGTGTTAACAATTCGTATAATTGAAATAACCCTCGAACGAATTTGAATTATTATATTCTCGAATGAATCGAGTATACGAACAGATTCGAACGTATCACGCACGGTGTTCCGTAGAATGTGTTGCCACGAGACCAACGAATTTAAAAATTCGGGAGAAGAATGAAACATCCTCGAAGCAAGAAACAATGCGTCTCGAGACAGTTTTCGCGGAGTTTCGAAGTATCATCCCGCGAAGGGGTGGGCCTACCGCCCGTTTTCGAACAAAAGAGACAGGGGACGAACGGCTGATTACGACGGGCGATTAAATTTTTCATTATCGAGGGAATTCTGCATCGTCAGAGATAAGTAACAATCGGCAGATCGGCTACGTTCGCCTCGCTTTTCGTTTCGCGATGAGGGGTGAGTGAACAAAAGTCGAAAGATTCAGATATTTGTACGAGATTATATATTTATTTATGAGAATGCTGAAAGTTTTTAAATTGTCGGCGGACAGTTTGTGGCAGAGAAAATGCGCGAGATGAAACGAACGAATCGGCTGGGGCCATTTTTTTGGCACTTATTTTGTGATGTATGTCTGTCGTGTCTTATTATTAGTGTTTCGAGCAGAGTATATACATTTCATTCGATATATGACAATCTAAGAATAATTTGGCACTCGTCA
Organism: Melipona bicolor; assembly: GCA_030673865.1. NCBI lineage: Eukaryota > Metazoa > Arthropoda > Insecta > Hymenoptera > Apidae > Melipona > Melipona bicolor. Next base: position 2,336,824 of record JAHYIQ010000007.1, on the reverse strand, counting down.
AAGTATCTTTTATTTAATTAATTTTTTAAATAAATTTATTTTCTATGTACGTGACATTTCAATTTAAACTTAGTTAGGGTTGGAATAAATCTGCAAGAGGTTCGATACAAAATATCCTCATTATCTTAAGAACTTGGCACTTTTGTACGTAAAAAGAAATCTAATATCGATTTATTTGAATTTGAACGAAAACACAAAAGTAGAATAATGTTTGTCGAATATTTGAAAAATTCCCTAATTCGCTAATCTTCCATTCTCCAAATAAACTTTACTAACATTTAGATACTTGTATGAAAACTCCGACTTTTCTCTAAAATTTTACCATTCTCGATCGCGACTGGTATTCGTCAAAGTCAAAGATACGAAAAAACCAAAAAAGAAGAAAGGAAAATACCACGCCCCTTCATATATATATTTTAATCGATCTCGAGTTTTCAACTAAAAGTTTCTCCCTTTCCTTTTTCCCCTATTTTTTCCCTTCTTTTAATATTTTTGCTTCCTTCGTTGTGTACATTTTTTCCTCCCCCCCCCCCCCCCCCCCCCCCTCTGCCGCGTGTTTCCCCGCTTGCGAAACATTTTACCGTTCCCGGGTGTTTCCCGATTTCAGCAACTCTCGAAACGCGAAAGTAGAAAACGTAGAATTTTCTCCCTGTCTGGGGTGGGGGTGGGGGGCGAGGGAAAAATATGGCAACCGCGAGTCGCGAGTTTCTGCGGGAGTATCCGGTTGGCATCTCATTGACGGTCGGCGGACAAAGCTTCAAACTCGTATTTATTCGCCCGTCTGGTTTCTTTCTCCGCCGCCGTAAGATGATTCCCGTCGGCCAAAGCCATTCCTGCCGTTTCAATCTTAGCGCCACACGCTCCCTTCCGCTTTCCACGCGAATTACACGCGGGCCGCGTGGTTATTTTAAAAGATTGTCGTTCCCAGACTCGTCTTTAATCTCGGGATTCCGTTCCTCCGCGAATGAAGAGGAACACAGATCTCCCTTCCAACTGTGAATCAAACGTGCGTGCACAGGCTCCTCCAAGTTCATTATCGATCACCGTCACAGCGAAGAATATCGAAAGGTTGTCGATATTGTTGCGAGCGGACCAGTGCGAATTTTTATAGATTTTTTGTAACGTGGCTGTGAAAATGTAGAAATTAAATCTTGAAACTTATCATACTTATCCGCATCCGTATAATTCTTACACAGGGATATATTACGGATTTAGACCAGTGAATTTTTATAGAGATATAAAGACTCTAGTGCAAACAAAAGTCCTTTCTGATTTCTCTTTTTCACACTGTGATCGTCGGTAGTTTAAAAAGTGGCTTTCAACATCAAATTTGTGGTTTTTAAACGACGAAAACGATTTTGCTCATCCAGGGTCGGGGGAGCCAAGAAGCCAGCGCGACAGGAATCGAAAACTGAGGGTTAATTTACCTCCCCGGGTGGGATCACGGTCCTGCAAAACGGAGTGAACGTCGCCCGGCGAGGGTGGGATCTGGGTTCAATTATTACGGAACGATAGAAACGGATTATCAACGCTCGATTTCGCAGTTTCTGTATTAAGCGACAAGTCGCCGGCGAGTCCGGACGCTGCGCCCGACAACCGTGTAATTCGCCAACCTCGAAAAATCATCGCCGTGGAAAAAATGTCGTGGCTCCCGCGGTCGTGGAGGGAAACACCAAGGAGGGAAACGCGCGACGGGGGGAGGGGGGAGAAAAAATCCCGCTCGCGTCCCGGCGAGCCACGATTTTTCGTAGCCTGCGCTCGTAGTTACGAGAATCGATACGCGGTGGCTCGTTTTCACACACATACACACACACTCCATAAATGCACACATTTGTAGATGTTGCAGGGAACAGGGTTTTCAAGTTTCGTTAACATTTCATAACAAGAGACGATTAGACGCGATTACATTGGTTAGAATTCAGACCGATCTTTCATCGTCTCGCGTCGAAAGAAATTCAAGTGTGAAGTTACTCGATTCTTAATGAATTCTTAACGATCGATCGTTTAAATGTTGCAGCTGCCTCGGACTCGTGATTCGAGAATTCACTTTGTGATTATGACCGTGATAATTTAGTCTCGTTGCGGCATAAAATCGAGAGGAATGATTCCTAATTACGAGCTGATCGTAAATTTGTAATACGGGCCGGGAACGCGAGTAAAGTACATCGACTGGCGTCTGGAATTAATCTAGCGAAAACGGTCCGCTTCCGGGGAAGTTAATATAAGTCACGGAGTACGGTCCATTTCGTAGGGACGAGCCACCTGCGGCTCTCTCTGAATCCCGACTGAACTGTGGTTTTCATAAAAACAATTTCCATTTCCCGTATCCTTCGAGCGGGAACGAAATTGCGTCGTATCAGCTTGCTACCCTTTTCGAAAATGACTCGAGCCTGATTCCAGGATTTCTCGAAGATCGGTTATACTTAGATAATTATTAATTTTTCATGACTTGGGTGTTTAGAGTTTCGCGAGATTTTTCCAAGCGTTTAGATTTCTGAGAAATCTAAAAATGCTACAAAAATGCATAGAATGTCAAAGATATAGCGTTGTATCACGCATTTAAATTCATACTTAAAGTCAAACTGTGCTAGGCTACTACGGTATTTAATTTATTATCAAAAATATGGGTATAGTGTTCTAAAATTCTTAACGTACACGTTCTTTTTAGTTTCAAAGTTTACGTTTTGATGAAATTTTTTTGCAACAGAAGAAAATAATTAACAAAGTGAAATATAAAGTATAAAGTGGCGACAAGTTTTTGTACGAGGGATGATTTTATTTAGATAAATTTCTAAATTATTTTCAAAAAGATAGGCACGAGGATAAGAATCCTGTAATTTCTACGTTTTACAATTTCTTTCAAGCTTGACCGATATAATCACGATAAAATCTCACTGTCAGAGCGAGCTTTGCACGATATATTCATAAAAATCAAACAAATAATATAACAAATAAAAAATATATACATGATAAAATAATAAGGATCAAACAAATAATATAACAAATAAAAAATATATACATGATAAAATAATAAGGATCGAAGAAATAATATAACAAATAAAAAATATACGTTATAAAATAATAAGGATCGAACAAATAATATGACAAATAAAAAATATATACATGATAAATAATAAGGATCGAATAAATAATATAACAAATAAAAAATATACATTATAAAATAGTAAGGATCAAACAAATAATATAACAAATAAAAAATATATACATGATAAAATAATAAGGATCGAACAAATAATATAACAAATAAAAAATATACATTATAAAATAGTAAGGATCAAACAAATAATATAACAAATAAAAAATATACGTGATAAAATAATAAAATTAATAAAAATAACAGCATAAAGAGTAAAAATGATATTCGTGAAAAGCGAGTGCTTTCGTGATCAGCATTATCGCAACAATACACAGACGTGTATTCACGCGAAACGTAAGACCTCGCGTCACAAAACCCAGCGAGATTGAAAAATATGGCGGAAGGAGCGGAACGGCCTCGCAATTCGGGCGTTTCGCAGATCTCGCTGGACCGGAGGTTCTCGACTCGTGCACGGAAAGAGCTCGCTAGAAATGACCGAGGCATTATTTCTGTTCGGGATACCCGTTGACCCGTATTCCTATTCGCGAAGTCAACGGCAGGCCAGCCGGCTCTCGGTCCTTTCGTCGATACACGGAATTTCTTGGCAGCGCTTTTCTTCCCGGAGAGACCACAGATCGCTCGATAATCTCGCGTAAAAGAAAAAGAAGGAAGAAAAAAAGAAGAGAAAAATAGAGAGAAGCGCGATCTCTGCGCGAGACGGCCAGCTCTCGCATGGCTGATTAACTCGACATATCCTCGAACGTATCGGCAACACGAGAATCGTTGTCGATCCTCGAGATACACGCCAGCCACTTCACGCGCCACTAGACTCCAAGGGAACGTTCGTCGGCTGATCGGAGAATGGGCGAAGATTTTGGAAATGGGAAGAATCGATGGAGCCCTTTGTTCGCGCGATTTTCGTGAAATTTTTCGAGTTTGATTTTGTTTTGATCGTTGACTGAGACAAATTACGCACTCATCAATTCCCCAAGTGACGGAAAATTAATTAAATGCGGGTCTCTAAGTCTCTAAGTTTGCAAAAATTCACCACTTCGTTCCTACATTATACAGTCAACAGTTCCACTCTAGACTGCAAGTTTTAATATTTAATATTTGAAAAAAACGATTTTTCAGTTTGAAATTCATATTTTTGAGAATAGTAGAACCTCAAATGGACCAAACATGCGTTTCCAAATTCCATTTCTTAGAAAATTAGAATAGTCGTGCAGTCACCGTGATTATGATCTTCGCGAATAGTTCGTATTGAGATAGATATCCTGGAGAGTAAACGAACATGTGTTTCTTGTCACTATCGATTATCTAAAATTAATCCAAGTATTACTATATTTCGCGTAAACCGTACTAAAATATTCCAGTCATGGAAATCACTGTCCGCGTATACATCTCGAGCGACGTTAGTAATTTGCGAGTGCTTAAACTTTTGGCCGATAGAGCAATTTTGGAGCAACTGTAGTTATTTGCGGCAGCGGGTATATTATGTACTCCGTTACAATTTTCTTTTCACCCTATCTGTCCTGGTAGTATACCGGTGGACGGTGTAGCTCAAAGACTAGGCAACAACCATTCCTCCCGACACTAAGCTCTTTTTATGGCCGCGCAAACGTTGCTCTGACCCATTGTAAACTATTTTGTAGCTTTCGCGCGTGCACACGTACTTTAACCTTCTTTCTCTCTCGCTGCGTCGTAGAAAAATTCCATTTCGCGTAACAGCGACTTTCATGCTCAAAAGGGCAAGAACATTGACTTGCTTGAGGTTTGTGGGTTTTGCTTGAGATTAAACAGATTCGCGAAACTTTACCTACCAGCATTGATTTTTCTATAGCTGATCATTTTGAATATTGACTAGCTCTTTGAATAATTTAATGTGCATCGAAATGTGGAGACGACTCAGAATTGTTAAACGGAGGAAATATTTTTAAACTAGGTTAGACAAATTTTACACTACTCTTTTTAGATGAATTTATACTTCAATTTTTGCAAAGATAACAGTCAGTGGTATACCTTTTAGAAGATGAGATTTTGAAACTAATAATTTCAAAAAAAAAAAAAATTGCAAATCATCTACGAAAATTTCACTTTCGTTCGCTTACCTTAAAATTAGCTTTGATACAACTCGATTATTTTGTCTTAGGAAAAATTGAAATTCGGAAGCTAAAAGTTACATTCACGTGTCTCGAGAAAAGAAACTGCAGCTTTCCATTCAGCGATTAACGAAAAAATATTCGCACGGGACTCTGTCTCGTTTCATTTTCTTCAATCGCTCGCCTCGAACCACGGTGCCTCGTTTCAAACTTGGAAACTTTGCCCAACTGCGTAGCGCGCCTCCCGCTATTTTTCCGCGGATGCATATTACTCTCCTCCAGTGTTGTTCCCGTCTGGCGGATCCGCGACTTCGCTCGTGCTTCAGATAGATGCATGTTTATTGCTGCATTAGCGCGAGACCGTGCCAGGGGTAAAGCCAGCAGCCGGTAGGATTCCGTTGGTTTACTGGAGGATTTTGTACTCGGCCGCAAAATATCCTAGTCGGAAGATCTGCCCGTCCTGTTTTCGCGCAATCGGAAACAGCCTAGCCCACCTGAAACACCCAGGATAATCTATCGCAGTTATTGAATTTAATCTCGTTTTGATAATCGCGAGTAAATTTTCACGCGAGGCTCGAACCTTCTCACCCTTCTGACTCTCGGTCATAAGCAGTTGTCATAGATAACTACTAGTAGTTTACGTATGCACATAACTGCAAAACTGCACGCCTTGTACCCCAGTACGATTCGTCTCACTGAAAGGCCCAGAAGCAACTGTTCCAACTTTTTTGCCATAAAATTTTATCGATACGCAAACATTTGAATCGATAGAAAACAAATTACAGGCGCGATCGCTCAGTACCAAACAACGCCACTCCTACTCGAGGTCTACTCCACGCCCCCTCGCGAATCACGTGACCCAAATCAACCAATCGCTAATTTTCGTTGCATTAACGTTGCATTTTCTGGGTTACCCCCCCTAAAATCACTTTCAGTGATAAAAATTCGAGGTGTTTCGTTTCATATCCTCTGCGATTGAAATAATAAAGTGGAATGGAGAAGATAATGGCGTTCAATTAAATTGTAAATTCCAAAAGTGCGTAATTGGGATGTATAACTAGTATTACATGCATTAATATACATGTACGTATACTATAATATAATATATATTAATGTTAATATAATGTACATGTACGTATATTATATAATACATATTGTATGCTTATAATTGTACACATTAATATAATAAAGTGTATAACACTAGATACTCAATAATAGATATTATGGTATTAAATAATATAATATATATTTCAGTTGACAATATTTGGTTCAGTTGGTAATATAATATATAATGTTTGACGATACGAAAAATATTTTTCAACCATCACGTCATTTCACAGTTTTAAATTTCCCACTTTTCGGAATACTACGAACTCTTTCGAACATTTTTTTTTACGGGAATAATACTCCGTCCTCACCGTACAGATTATACCAAGTGAAATCTCTGTAAAATCACGTCCGGTCTGAATCCACTATTCTAGAATGCGATACGCAATGCAAAAACAAAGAGGAGGCAAAAGCAAGTCCACTGTAGGGTCTGAACAGTGGGAACACGAGGAGCAAAACGAGCATCGACCATCGTGGGTATATTATTCCGCAATGGCGGAACGATTAGTCAGGTCACCCCTAGCACCGCTGACACTTGCACGCGCAACCTGCACATGATTAATAATCATAGCTGACCGTCGTTATTGGCGCGGACGTTATCGCCTATCTTCCGCCTATTTGCTCGCACTTTTGACCGACGATCAGTCGTGACCGTCGCGGCCGTCAGAAATTAATCAGCCCATCCTAAAACACCGTCGAGTGTCTTGACAATTTGTTTCCATCAATCGCTACGTAATCGCCCACCTTGTAGACCCTCGGCTTGTTCGCTGCAAACGTTCGTTCAAAGTGTGTGCCAACTCGAAGTTACCAAGTTTTGTCACTTATTATAAATAAATAAGTTCTTCATCAAATTTTGTAATTTTAACAATCGCAACATACACTAAAGGTATAATTCCAAAATGGTGAAAATGATTGGAAATGATGTACGACCTACAGTTATAACGATGATAATACCAATAGCTTCAACTAGTGTAGTAATTTAGTTACAATACTTGCTAGTTTTATATATATATAAATTCGAAGCTAGTCTAATATTAACTGTTCAACAATAGTAACGCCAACTCCCTCTGCTGAATCACCTAAAGCTGCTATATTTAAACGAACTTCCAAGTTCCATAAAACAAACTAAATTTACGGAACGATCGAGCGTCCGGGAACGTTTGTTTCGTACACGTGACTCAACTGCGGAATATAAGTTCTTTGAACGAATGAACGACTATGGGAGTTGAAAGATCGTGTGTTTCGCAAGGCGGATGCAACAGAATCGTGATATTCGGCGTGCACCGGCGACATGTGCGACGCGTTTCTGCAGAGGGACGGCAGAAAGGGATGAATTATTCGTTGTCTCCTGCACTCTGCACCCCCGGACACTGACACCGCGTTGTCCTGTCTGCTGTGTCGACCCTCTGTCGCTGACACTGTCATCTATAACGCGACCATCCACCCACGCACACGTGCGTGTCTCGCTGTTTCTTTTTTTTTTTTCCCATCAAGAAACATCAACGTTCTTACCCCTCTGTCGGGGGGGAAAAAAAACTCTACCCTTACGAGCCTGCGGACGGATTGCGAGAATGATTGTTCAGTTCGATGATAATTGTATCACATTTTTTTTTAATTTATTATATCACGGAGGAAGTGAAAAAGGGTGCAAGTATAGCTCACGCTATAGGAGAAAATACTTATGGAAGAGAAATTCTTCGTGAAACAAAATACTCAATTTCTATAAAATATTATGTTGCGACAAAGTATTTGTCGTTTTGTAGTGTTATTATTTTACAAAACATTTTAATTCTGTAGTTTTGTTATTTTATAATTCGTCCCATTTTAGTTGTTTCAAACTAAAGTAATCGTCAGCGTGTTAAAAAAACAATGCACACTTATATAACTTTAACTGCAACTAAAAAAAAAAAAAAAGAGCCTGGCTTACAATCAAGACACGATCAAAAGATATGAAAGAGGAAGATAGAAGATAGTATCCCTTCGATTACAAACTTCCCTCACTGACAAGCTAATAGTCCCCGGATCTCTTCCACGATTAAATCCGCCGTCTCTCTATTTCCACCGAGGTGATCCGCGTGAACGAGGCGAGAGATCCAGATCTCCTCTCGGAAGGAGAGAGCGCGCTAGGCCACAATACACAGCCGCCAAGTCACTCAGACGAGGATGAAGGTAGGACGAGAGGGGCTTAGAAAACCGGAGGGAAACCACCCGCGGGTTAGGGCGGGTGGTTGCGAGCGACGCGTTCCGGGGAGCCGAATATTCAGGAATATCTCAGCTCCGCGGTGCTAATTAATTGGCCCGTAAATCAGCAGGCAACAATGTGCCGGCCATCGTGTAGCCAAACGAATCACGGAATTGCCGGCACGCGTGCGTACGTAAGAATACGCGTGATCTATGCGGTATTCGCGGGGTTGGGCTCGCCTCGTCCTACCTGCCGTAGGCCGGCCGTTTCAATTTCCTCGCCCCATCGTCGCGGGTGACGAGGGAAACTACCCTTCGACTTCCTCCCTTCCTCGTTGCCTCCGCTTTTTCTCGATTGTCCGATCTCGAGGAGCACGCGGGCAGTTTCCACGAGGGTGGGTTAGGTAGTCCCGAGCTCACGACGTTATATAAGTGTGCATACGTTTCTCCGGTATTCTGGAAAAATAAGTCGAGAAGAAAGAATAAAATTTCATTTAAGGTTCGAGCTTGGTCGAATTTCGTTGTGCGTGATTATTTTCGCAAACAGATTGAACAGACTGTAATGGGAAATGTATATTGAGTGAAAAGAGCAAGAGTTATATATTTAGTTTCCTTGATCGATTAGTTACTTTATTTTAAACTCGTACAATTCTAATTTGGCTGTATAGTCTGTACGTAATAATTTTCGTAAATAGATTGAATAGACTGTAATGGGAAATATATATTGGGTGAAAAGGGTGAAAGATATATATTTAGTTTTCTTGATCGATTAGTTAATTTATTTTACATTTGTACAATTCTAATTTGGCTGTACGTGATTATCTTCGCAAATAGATTGAATAGACTGTGGTTGGAAATAGTTGAGTGAAAAGAGCGATATATATATATTGAGCTTTCTTGATCGATTAGCTAGTATATATTTAAATGTGTCGCGAGGGGGTTGTAATCTTGAGATTGAGGTTGGTGGATGTTTAGAAGCATTGAGTTTCGTCCGACCTTGGTCCAATGTTCTTCTCGGACCTACGCGAATAAAATGGATGTTATACATATTTCAAAAGATGTTGTATTTAAGATACAAGTGTTTAAATATTTTTAGTATTTAATGCAATTCTTAATAATAAATAAAGGCGAAGGTAAAATGAGGGAAACACTATATGGGATAATTTGTTAGTTAAAATTAAACAAACTCGACAATGCTGTCTGAGATAATACACAAATACCTAATATCGAAATTTATGCACTTTTATATTTTCACGAAGCTAACTAAAGAAATGAAATTTAAATGGGAATTTAAATTTGTCATAGTAATATTTTGCCATAGCAATCGTAGTAATGGATGATTTCGTGATTTTACAAATGTATGAAACATCGCTATTTTTATATATTTTTTCTTAATAAACAAATCAGTGCTTATAAAATGTTTTAAATATTGAAATATGACATTTCAAATTTCAAGATCTTCGTGATTAATTATGTATTTCTCTTATCAAATCTGCACGCGACTCGTCTATTTAAATACTTGCAAGAATCTCGATTTACTTCTGTTTCAGACAAGCCGGAAGCATCCTACAGAGTTGTCTTCATCCCCAGTTCGATCGTCGATGTAATCTTCTTTGGTGAGTCTCTCTCTTTCTATCCTGTTTCAAAAAATCTCGAACGAAGCACAGGCTAATTGAACGAGCATCTTTATTGTGCACCGTATAAAACTGACGAAGATCGACGAAGCGAGAAAAGTCGTTTGTCGAGTTTCCTTCCAGAAAAAAAGAAAAATCGCGAGTGCAAGATCTCGTTTACGATCCTTTGCAGCTTCAATTCTCCGTGTATACCTGCAGTCAGATCGTAAAGGGTCGCGAATTGAGTGCACCTGTTGCGACTAGTTGCAGACAACCTACGCGTCAGTGGATGGTAATGTGAAAACGGGATTGCGACGTTGTCTCGAGCAGCAGTCAGACACGATTTCGTTTTCTTTCGCGTTATCACGTTGGCTGGCTATCTCGAAAATCGCGAGAGAGAAAGTTTAGATGACTGCACGTGCTTAACTAGATTGCAGATGTTTGCACGTTTATGGAAAACTCAAGTGTGCCGCTGCGTGTGAATGTTTGAGCTGGTTTGAATTATTGCGGTATAAAAGTGCAATTCAAATTCGAGTCTCTTTAATTTAATGTTAGAACGTCATTTTAATTGTAAACCTCATTTTAATTGTAAATTAATTTTAATTGTAAATTTTATTTTCTAAAGCATGGAGAGTAAGATAGAAAAATCCATGAGATTTTGTAATTCCGTATTTATAATGTTCAACGAAAGTACAAATTAGTTGGCAGCAAAGTGTCAATCGAATTCTTCGGATAATTATGGCAAGTGTCCTGGTGAATTGAATTTTAGAGAAAGCATAGTACACTCTGCATAGTACTTTGTCTCACTTAAATTCACTCTCAAAGCTCGCTACTGACCTAGTGCTACTCCTACGAATTTTTGGAAATTGAAGTAGCGAGCTTTGAAAGTGAATTTTAGGCTCACCAGGACACTTACCATAATTAACCAAAGAACTCGATTGACACTTTGCTGTCAGCTAATTTGTACTTTCTTTGAACATTATAAATACGGAATTACAAAATCTCATGGATTTTTCTATCTTGCTCCGTATGCTTTAGAAAATAAAATGCATTTAATGACTATTAATCGACTTCGATCGTCCCTGAGAGGCTACAATAAAAACCTGCCCGCGGCGAGTGAATCGTCGATTCCGTTCGATCGAACGAATCACCGGGAACGCGATGACGAAACAACAAATAACGGATCGACGAGAATCGCCCCGATAGAGTTCCCGGTGGCTAGCAACAAAAGTTCCGCGCCCCCTCCTCCCCCCGGGGGAGAGATACTTCTCGATTTTTCACGGCGCGGTTTTTCAGCTTATAAGTGCGTTTAGTCATCGAACGGGCAGATAAGCCTTTTAAGCGGTGCGCGCAAACAGGACGGGGAAACGTTTCGAACGCAACGAGTAGAAACGTTTTGTCGCTGATCGAGCGCCGGCGTTATTGGCTGGAAGCTTGATAAGCGAGAGAGCACCGTCGGAGCTGGCCACCACCGCGAAAATCCATCGGCGCCGATAAAAAAAACTTGATCGCGAATCACGTTCGAATCGGCGAGAGGAAATATCGTGGCTTCCGCGCAAATTGCCCGATCGAAGTTTAAATTGTTCGGTATCTTTCGCGAGAGCGAGACAATTATCAATTCGAGTCAATTTCTTTTTCTCCTTCCCTTCGAAAATTGCGGCTATGAAGAATTCCAAGATTTTAGGATTTAATCGCACGTTTTTTGGAGCGAAATTTTGGACGAATTGATCCAAAGTTTGCGACCGTGATCGTGAGTTCACGCGCGGGCGGAGGTAATATCTACGAAAATAAACGAAACGGGCGGGTAGATCCATCCCCTTTCTTTTTTCTTCTTCTTCTCGCGCAGAATCGTAGATTGAAATAAATTGAAAAAATCTCGGTGCTCCCTCGGATTTAAATTCCCGATCCCGAATCCGCGAATTGATATCGTAGCTAAAGTTCCATTCGTAAAATGTCGTCGAATGTTATCCAGAGATAGGCGGGATAAATTAAACAGAGACGGACGTGTTTGACGCGTGAATTTTATCATTTCAATTATTAAAATTATTTTACCATCTTGGAATAGTCTCGATAAAAATTTTTGCATCGTGATAGAAGGAGGGAAATTATTTTTCTTACCACTATTTCATTCATTGAGATAATTTTTCTGACTGTGTCGTTTATTCGCTTTTATTATTATTTAATTCGTCGAAATAAGGAAATTTCATTGGAAAATCATTTTTCTTACGGTTTCGTTTACCCAGTTATTTCATTCACTGAAACAAGGAAAATTTCGTCCACTCGATAGAAAGTTATTTCTCTCATAGTTTATCGTTTGAGAGACTCAAACGCAAACACTCAAAACCTTCAGACCGCTAGAAACTGTTCTAGACGATCGATCGATAGAAAAGGAAATTGACGGGAGTGTCGAAACTTCCTTGACTCGATTTTTCGTGTCCGACTGCGGTCATTGTCTGGCCATTAGCGAGCCGCCGGTCTTTTTCCCCTTTTTGTCGCCGCTGTTGGTCGTTTTTACGCCGGCACCACCAGCACGGAACCTCATAGGACTTCTTGCTCGTTTCTGTCGACATCTCGCGCTGCTGAGTTAACGATTTCTCCCGCAAGAGAATACGCTTCCCCGATCTTTCCCAACGAGCGTGCCGGTCGAGCGCTTCAATCTTCGCGAATCGATCGGCTTTTTTTTTTTCTTTTTCTACCTTTGCCAATTCTGTCTCGTGACATCGTCTACTTTTCTTTCTTTCTTTTCTTTCTTTTTTCTTTTTGGCTGGAATCATTCGAAGCAGAGATGTCGCGAATCTCGTTTGCTCGGGCGAGGTCGCACGCGAATTCCTCGTTTGCGGTTAGCAGTTGCTGCAAGTGCGGCTGACACAGCCAGCCAACGACGATGGCCGATCATTTATTAAAAGCTCGTTCGTACCGGTCTTTCTACCGCTATTATTAGCGTCCACGTGCGCGACAATGAGACGAGCCGTGTTCCTTTTAAGCTCGAGATGGATACATTCTAATGTACGATCTGTCTTTCATGCGCGGCGCGGCTTGAATGTATTTTCGATACATCCTCTGACTTGTGAACGTACGTTTTAAGAAGACCGCGGATTTTATGAAATGACTTGAAGCTTGTTATAATATTTAATTGCTTAGAATTTTTTCGTAATAAAAATTTGAAATTGCAAAATTTGAGATCCGCGGTTTATGTTATTTTTACGAATTAATAGAAGAGTGGAATGTAAATAGAAATGTGCTTTAATCTACGAAGTTTCATTGCAATTCTCTCTTACGTGTGTTTTTTATTTTTATTTCATGCATCAGAGTATAAATGTTCTTCTTTTTTTCTTTTTTAGAATGAGAGTTTTAGATTAAAATTCCCGGAATCAGTGAATCATAAATTCATTGTTACCTTCTGTCTGGAAGTTCATATTTTCTGGTTTCACCTCAAGAATGGGGGAGTTGATATATTTTCTGTAAGAATTTTGTTTTCAGATGTGTGATATATTTTCAATGATTAATACCCAAAATTGAAATCTGATGCAAATACACTACACAATACAATAAATGCAAAAGAAGAAGTTCTGTTACACAGAAATTTTTCTTTAAGACGTTACGAGCAAATATTGAACGCAAACACGCGGAACACGTGTATAATACCAATTCAGCATTAAATCACGTAACAAATTGGCCTGGATACAATGTAATGCAACTTGATTGCCCGATACTTAGCAAAATTCTCAAGAAATTCGCGACGTAATAAATTCCGTGTCGTATCACAGCGATGTTCAGTATACGTCAACGTATTCTAAAACGAAAATGCCTGCGAATGAAACAGCTACCCATCGATCCCTTCATACCTCGTTACTTAACAGTTTCGATTCGTGTTTAATATTTATTTATAATTTTACAAGATGAAACACTCATCAGATACATTCATACATCAAATTGAATCGAACGATTGAAAGTCCTCTTTTCAAAAATTTCATCCGCTTCAAACCATCTAGATTTGATTCAAATTGCCAAAAAGTGTAAAAGTTTGATCAGCCGAACAGTCAACGGTGTGCTAATGCAACACTTCATTGCTTGATTCTTCTCCAGTTTCTATTCTGCGAAACAAAAAATTCCAATTTTGTCGAAATGGATGAATAATCACTCGGTGCTCGGTGGATAACGAGTACATACATCTTCAAACATGTACATACCTCTTGATAAATAAAGTCACTTCACGTATCGTTGCACTCTTCGAAACCAAATTGTTTTATCGTCCATCGTAAGATTAAACATTCACAAACATTCACAAACAGAAATAAACATTCAAAGGAAGGAAAGAATCCTTTCTGGAATGAATAAATATCAGTTGCAACGAAATCGAATGATTTTGTCGGGATGCGAGATTAATGAGTTCGGTTCACTTTTTTTTTGAAAGTTTATCACTGTAATCTAATTTCACCGCACGTACGCAATTTATATACATCAGTATATATCGGTTTTGGAGTTCGAGAGCTCGTGACTACGAATTCGGGCAAACACAAACGAACGTTACTACCGCTGAATTTCTTTTTGCATCGGTTGATTCACTGCGATGGTCGGATCGTGAGGCGGAACGCTTTTTCCCTCTGTAATCGCGTTTCGCGTTTCCCAATATTTTTTCGCGGAAGCAGAAATACCGCGCGAAGTTTCTTATATAAATATACACGGAGGCCAGCTTCTTACGTCTCAGGCGAGAATCCCTTCGAGCGAATGAAATTGTTAGAAGTTTGACGAAGTGAGGGCACGTGACAAACTAAGGCATTCATCTTCAAACGTGTGTCTTTTGACGAAATTATTCTGTGTACGAGAAAGGGAGAAGAATGTTCTTGGAAAACTTGGAAATTGTTTTGAATAAAACATTCTATTATTTTTCGAGAGTGGATTTTCTTTTGTTTCGTGCACATTTGTCGCTTCTGATTATCCTGTTCGATCCGAGGACATTTACTTTGTCGAAGAGAAAGTGCCGAGGACTCCAAGTTTTTCTAAAAATAGAGTGTAATAAAATTTCTTTAAGAAACTTGCAACTAAATTAATCGACACGGTTAAATAAAACGCGTCAAGGATCTTGCAATTAATTGGAAAAAGTTCATTTTAGAATTCTTTTAATCTTGAGGTAGCATCTAATTTAAATTGCACGGCATTTAAGTTATTCTTTTCTCCAAATTTCGCTCGTCGACTGCGATATTAATCACAGGTGATAAAATTCGTGGTTCGTTGAACAGATAAAAATTGATCTTTAAAGTAATTTCGTTTGAAATTAGAAGATTTCAATTCTTCCTTTGGTAGAGGAAACGATATTTGTACAACGTACGTTTCGTTATTTGATACATCCACGCAGGTACGCGAGATATCTTTTAACCGGCGCGTTTATTTCGTATCAGGTTGCCGGTTTGCGCGTACCGGTTTATTGATCCGTTATCGAATGTCAATAAGTACAGTGATTTATACGCGTGTGTCGGACAACATTCGCGATTGCATTCGCGTCGTTTCGCCGATGGGACAAAAAGGAGGTTTATCTAGTTAATTAGACTTTACGATCAACCTGTTCACCTAAGCCTTTGGCCTTGTCAATTTTCTCCCCAAAATGTGCCTTTGTTCCAGTTTTGCAACGAAATTCCATTTGTCAGCGTGGCATAACTCGCTGTCACTTGACAAAATTGTTGTATCTTCAGTGTCGTAGCTTAATCATTATTTCGAGATATTTCAGATATGTGAGTTCATGTGAAAACATGTTAGTATATTGTTAATATATTATTAGCGTACATTAGTATCTATTATAAATAGATTACATATTGAAAATCATTTTGCTACCACTGACTATGCAGTTAATTCGGGTTAATGAAGCGAGTGATTAACACAAGGTCCGGCACAAAGAACTCCATCACGTCGAATAATTTCAGAACGCCGACTGTGATCACCTTAAAAATAATATCTTCTGAGTCGACACAACGTTGGAGATCATTCTACAGACAATATTCTATAAAATTGTTGAGAATCTCTGTCGCACTTTCTCTCGCAACGAAAGATAAATTCTTGCTCATTCTGGATAGATAAATCTGGCTACTGACGTTTTTATCAGCCTTAGCCTGGTTAAAAACTCATTATAGTCCGGTATTTTCTCTCATATTTGAACCTTTTTCATCCACTCGTCGCATAAAAAAAAAAAGGAAAGGTCTCATCAGCTTTTTATTTCTCCTCTCTGGAGCTGTAAGATCAGCCTCGTCTTCGCGTGCTCTCGCAATTACGAAAGAAACGGGGCTTTTGGTTTTATTCTTCGCTCCAAGGATGAATCCTCTCCACGGACGATAATATCCCGGGGAGAGTATCGCTACCTCGTACGTTTTCCATACGTTGCTCGCCAGTTTCCCGAGACGTTCCCGGAATCATAGCGAATCAATACCAACGGAATGTTCCACCCACGTTCAAGCAGCGCGCGCTGGAATGCAATATCTCACTGTTGCGTTATATTAAATAAGTTAAATTACACCCGTCAACGAGCCGATCGGCCGCAAATTAATGTCGTCGCCGCGTACGATCGCTTCTCTATCCGAGATAGAGCTCTATCGTTCCGTCACTTTCGATTCGTTTCATCGTTCGTCGAATAGCAATGTCGTAAGATTTTTTAGTCGAGTTGCTGGTAGATTTAACTGAAAGTGATTTTTAGCGGGGGTAACCCAGAAAATCGGGCCTCTTCGGGTGCAACGCTGATGCAACGAAAATTAGCGATTGGTCGATTTGGGTCACGTGATTCGTGAGGGGGCGTGGCGTAGACCTCGAGTGGGAGTGGCGTTGTCTGGTACTGAGCGATCGCGTACTGTAATTTGTTTCGTATCGATTCAAATGTTTGCGTATCAATAAAATTTTATGGCAAAAAAGTCGTCTTTATTTCCTAGTCAGAACAGTTGCTTCTAGGCCTTACAGTGAGACGAATCGTACTGGGGTACAAGTGGTGCAGTTTTTTAATTTAATTAAGTTAAGCTTGTACTTTCGCCCGGGGAGAGGAGGAGATAGCGAGGTTATGAATTGGAGATTCGGGTAAACACATCGTTGATCGATCTAACCGCAGCTAGGACTGCGTGCGGCTTGGACGCGTGTCCAGATTGCAAATTCCATTTGCAACGCGCGTGTCTCAGGTAAAATTCGAACTGTGCGAATTTTCTATTGTCGTAGGGGCTTCGTGGTACTACGTTTGTTATAAGAGAGGAGTTCTGAGAGAGCTGTTCAGGCTTCTAATGAGAATCAGTTTCAACGTTCGTGAAATGCAATTCCAAATGACCAAATGTAAAGAACATAATTTCGAAAGATATCTACAAATATGATTGATGAGTAACGCAGATAATAATAAACAGGGCGAGCGCAGGCACTGTTTTATTCAGAATATCACTTTAATCATCTTCTCCCTCTTCTCTTATAATGCAATTATTAATACATCAACATTTTAAAGCTTCTGGAATATGTTTTTGTTGATTTGATAATATATTTTATTTATTATATCTTCAAGGAGAGGAGTTACTTTGTAGAATTAATTGATATTCTAGACTTCCAATGAGAATTGTTGGAAGGTATTTTATAACATTTATAAAATGCAATATTTCAAATTATCAAATATGAAGAACAATTAAAAGATATCAAAGGATATTTATAAATACGATGACGCTCGAACGCAGAGACTGTTTTTATATTTTATATTCGGAATATCACTTTAATCACCTTCTCTCTCTTCTCTTATTGCATCTCATAATGCAATTATTAATACATCAACATTTTAGAGCTTCTATATTATTATATACAAATCCCGCTATTTGACAACTTCGAGTACTAACTGAAATAAATCGTTCTTTATTGAAACAATTTAATCGTCACGCTACTTATTTGCGATCGTGTCGTAACGACCAAACTGTTTCATCGACTGAATGCTTCGATTTCAGCCCCAAATTTCGAAAAACGAACGACGACGACGACTGAATCTATCTCCGCCAGAGCGAGAGTTACGTCGTTACGTCGTTCCCCTCGTTTTTCCGCGCGTCGATCGAGTATCGATCGGCCCCGCGACAAAAAGGATACTCTCAGACTCGACTGAAATCATTAACTGTGGCTAATGCATTACTCTCGAGCCGGCAAAGACCGCGCGCCTCCGGTGTGCATCGACTCGCTCGCGGTATGGTCCGATTAACGTGACGGTGCATCCTTCCCATAAATACACACACCGACAACGGGGGGTGGTTAGCGAGACGCCGATGCGGTCGCCTTAAATTTGCGAGCTAACGTTACCCTTAAATTCTGCCCCCCTCCCGGGAAGCTTAGAGTGCTGTTCTACATCGTGTTTCTTGTTTATCGAACGGCCCGTTTGCAGCGACGATTAATTCGCCGGCTCGTGTCGCGGTTTTGTACCGATATTCTACGAGCCTCGAGCAGAACCTTCTCTCCGCGCTATAGCTCTTTTCTCTTTCTCTCCTTTTTTTTCCAACTCGTTTTTCATCCTCCGGTGAGATTTGTCAGACTGTTCCTCTCGCTTCTGAATGTGTCATCGTCTTTATGGAGCAACGGTTTGTTTCGGTTGTCAAAGGTTTGAGAAGGATGAAAAGTGAAACGATGAAATTCTGTTTGAACACACGGTCTTTCGACACGCGCGTGCATTGAATTTTGTTTAACAGCAGCTACGTTGTTATCACGTTTGCTCGTTACAAGCACACACGATCCGAAGTTTGATCTAAATCCTACTTAGGCCGTGTGCGCGGAAACACATCGGTCCGGGAGCGACTTAACGCGCCGTTAAATCCCGGAACGACAGGAAATCCCCCGAAAAATTTCAAGAGAGATCCATTCGATTCTTCATTTGGGAGAAGGAATTTATGACGTAGCGTTTATGTTGCTTCGAATTCACTATCGCGCAGTCACTTTCATTGGACGTGAAATTTACTTTCATTCGGCATTTGGCAGTCTACGATTTGGCTTTGCGTTTTTTCACTTTTGTGCTTTGTGTTTGACCTCAAAATCTCTGTTTTATCTTCGACTTTTATTTTTATTCTTGAAGTTGCTGTACATTTAAATATCATATTGTTACATATTACATTCAATTACATAAAATTTATTTCTTTGATATCCTTTGTCAGCGTTATTAGTAGTATTTCTGTTTTCTATTTTCTTTTGGCATTTTAGTCGCGTGATAAAAACGCGACGTTAATTATCATACTAGCGCACAATATATTTACTTACCATTCTCGATCCAATATTATTACTATATTTTGTTTTTTCATTTTCTGGCATTTTTGACTCCAATTCGTAGATTTCTGAACTTGTGGGGGAACGTTCATGAAATATAGTTCATGAAATTTATAAAATATTCATTACCATTCGCGTAATCAGCAGAAATGTGGTAGTGAATTTTGTTCTTGCGTCATCGTCGAACAAGATAGGGTAGAATGAATTTTTAATTAACGGAATTAATTTTGTAGGTATTCCATTAGATTTAATTGATTATTTACAAAAGGACGACGATGACGTCAATAATTGCAAAATTACTATGTTAATAAAATATAATAATATTATATAGATTATTACGCGTATCTTATCTTCGTTTGTGATAATTATAAGAGAAAAAGTTTATTAATCATCGCACAGTTTACACCAATTTGTAATCTCAGATTTGATGATTATTACAAGTAATCCATTTGGTATTTTCCTTTTCGTTTTGTAACTGTTCCTGCTTCGTGTATTAACAGTAAAAAATTTCATTGCTGCAGCAAATGTATCAAAAAATATCCAACATGTTATCAACGTCTCAAAAAAAAAAATCTTGTGTCCATAAAATTCCAAAGAAAACATTTCTTTGAAAAAGAAATGTTGTTACATCTAATATTATATTGTTATTATATATAAAAGTTATTATATCTAATTTATCACTCGGTAAATAAGGAATTTCGAGCTTAATTGAACAACAGGAGCAATATTGAAATCAAATCGAAATACAGAAAATACTCAAGGGACGTAGGGATGAATGAAAATTCGGAGTAGTCTCACGTATAATTTATCTTACTTGAGGTCTAATATCAATAATCATTAATCGTATAATAATAATAATATTATGTAGTGATGGTAATATTACATAAAGTAGGTAAAGGAAAGTAGTAGTCTCAGTTTATATAATTAAAATTACCAAAAGTTTAAAAGTTTAGTTAATTGAAAAATTAAGAGTGCACTGATATACTTACGAATCTCTAACGAGTAAACTAATTATCTCGTTATTACAATAGATTACAAAATTGATCGTAAAGATACTCAAAAAGTTAATAACTGTTATCTCGGATTCTTTCGACCCACGCTTGAAACTGCGAAACTTGAAAAATGCGCATAATACAGTGCAAAAATACCGCATCTACTGCGTGAAACAGTTTTCTCCACCCACTTCCCGTCGAAAACAATTTGCCCAAAACATCCATGGTTGTCCGTCCACCAATGACATTCCACCAAGAATCAAACACTCGAGAACCAGAAAAACGAGCAAAAAGAAGAAAAAAACAAAAAAAACAACCATCCTTGATCGCGTAATAAGAGCGACGACAGAACGCGAGAGGAGGAGCGTCAGTGGTTAACGAGAGGGTTGCTCGCCTCTGTCTGTCCGCGTGTATCGTCCTCGAGGACGCAGCGTGGTGTGTGCAAGTGGTTCGCGCGGCCGATCAGCGTGACACACGGTGCATCGTCTGCGTAAATAGACGTCGAGGTGGCCGGTGGCACCGGTGCCACCGGTTGCCACTTTGCGGGCAAAAGCGTGCACACGATCGCCGGACGCACGCGCACTCCCGGTTACGTCGTTTTATAGACACCCGGAGAGAGAAAGAGAGAAACGGAGCGAGCGAGTGGAGGGAGAGAGAGAGAGAGAGAGGGAGAACTAACTATGCACCCTCCTTCGCCCGTGCACCCTTCGCCCCGGTCGTCGATGTCGCTCCTAACCGAGCGGGTGGGGGTACAGCTCTCCTCCGCGATCTATCCTCCGACGAGGATATCAAACTCAGTCGCAAAGCGTACGCTCGCGCGTGTGTCCGTTCGTTGCGTTCTCTCCGGGCGAGAGGACAATCGCCGCCCTCTCCGCGTGACACCGATCCGACGTTGTCGCCCGCGAACCCCGAGGGGGGGCGAATTTCGAGCGTTGTTTTCTCGACGTTCGAACAACGGTCCGATCGGCTCGCCCGGCCGATTTGCCAGGCTCGCGTTGCGGACTTGCGGATTTTCGAGCTATCGAAATTTGCGTCGCACATATGTGAGTGATCGTGCGAGGACCGACTCGTGGTGAACACTCGACTCGGTGAACTTGTTGAGCCTGCTGCAACGATATGAGGTGACTATCCAGGAGGGCCAGGTGTGCAGCAACGATTCGTACGTTCGGTGCAAATTTCCAACAGGTTTTTCCTCGAGGGTGCTTCGTGCGAATGGTTGCTCGATGCTTTTTTTCTTTGTTTAAAGAGACACGATTAATTTTTTCACTCTCGTTTCGAGACGTCTGACGTTTCCTTACTTTTCAGGCGTGATTTAGTCAAGCTACGGGTTTTAAACGTGTCGCCGTTATCAACGTGTAATTCATTTAAGAAAAACAAAAAAGGAGTTGCCCGTTTCGAAATTTTTCGACTCGGCGTCCCTTCAATCGAATTGCTGCGAAACGGTGGTTGCTCGTTTTAAAACATTTGACGTTTGCTTCGAGAAATTTGACTTTTAGAAGTTTACTCGAGATACAGCCGATTTGGAACGCCGAGTTACTCGAGTTACTTGTAATTTGATATGCAACTGACGAGTCGCTCGTTACATCGAACATTAGCACGCCCGGCTGATGATTGTCGTCATCGTCGCCGCGATAAATCCCCAATCCGCGATACAATTTGGGATGCCGAAAGTGCGACTCTACGCTCGATTTCGACCGTCAGACTCTCGAGAAATGGCAAAGATCGGCGCAGACGTTGCGCTTCGGATCTCGCTCGTCCTTCACCCGGAAAAGGAAACCGAAGACCACGGTTTCGCGTGCCAGAATCAATAATTCCGGCGGCGGGCGAAGGCGGGACACGCGAAATATTCTGGCAGAGCCGCGTCGCGAGTGACGCCGGGTCCGTTGTCCCGGTGATCAGAAGCCGCGAATCAATCGGCAGACGCACGCATCGCACGACCCAGATCCGCGTCAATTCCAGACAGATGGGTACTAGGTTGGATGCAAGAACAGCCTCAGTGGTACTTTAACCTCTTCGTATAGCCAACTTGTACTTAAATGTACCGACTTGTACAATACTATTCTTACGTGCCGAAGACAGCAAAGTTCTTGTGTCTTGTGTTGCGCATTAAACACGTAATATAGTAAATATTACCCCCTCGTGTATGTGAACATCTGTTTTTTTTTTTTTTTAATATTTTAATATTCGGATCGTTATGTTTAATATTCATAATAATCATATTCAACTAAGGAACGGTTTGCTGTACGTTATTAAAAAATTTATTTTGGTGAAATATATAAACGTTTGAAGTATTAAAACATGGTACGATGTACTATATCTTAACAGGTTGAACGTAAAGGTATTTTGTAATGTAAAAATTAAGTTGGAGGGACCGAGAGGGATTGAGAAGATTAAGAGGATTGATAGTTTCATTAACACACGTCCGAGTTATTGGTTGGCGAGGAATATTAATACGCGTTCACAACAGTAATCGATAATCCAAATCGCGAGCATCTCCTCGGCGGAACGTTTTCTCTTTGTAGAAAAAAACCGATACCAGTCGCTTCTACTTCGATACACCAGCTTGGAAAATATCTGTCTCTTTTTGCTTTTATCAGTGCTTTTTCTCTCTTTTTTTTTAAATCATTTTTTTGAGAAGATCGCGCACTCTTTATGAAGAGTGTCTTTGAGCGAGCTAGCGCGCCGCTGATCGATCGACAGCGGATTTTTGTTGCACGTGAAACTGCAATTGGAAGGTTGCGGGGTCGATCGGAGAGAGTGGATTTGTAAAAGTGTCGTTGAATGTTTATTGGACGTCAATTTGAAAGCCCGAAGCTCCGAGGACGGAGAACGTAATTAACGTCTCGTTGATCGTTTTATTACGAAGCGTAAATCAGTGTGGAATTCGAGTGCGTTTTTTATGAAATTCTCCCGGTCCCGGTGCGAATCTCACCGGGTGGAACCCACGTTGGAGAATTGATTATCTTTGAGAAATTTGCTTTAAGCAGCTTGCTAGAGTAACCAGACTTGCATAAAATTGGATAATATCAAATTTGCAAATGTGATTTTGTAGATACGTGTTACTTGCAGTCGTTAGATGGTCAATAAAAAATGACAAAGAAATACGGAGTGATAGTGTTCGAAGGTGAACAATTTTGTTGAAGAAATTAAAAACGTGGAGGATGAATTAGGAAATTATCGACAGCTTAATAGACCATGGATTTTACTCATTTATGAAAAATTTCAAGATACAAACACGTGCACGTAAATGTATAAAACGTTCGAAATGTAATATTTAATAATGAATTATCAATGATAGACAGTAATCGCAATAATTGCAACTTTATCGATATAATTGTAATAATTATCACATAATATTTAATAATAAACGTTCCGTTTGTTTGATTGTTTCCGCGAAAATATAAAATTGCAAGCAAACATAGCTGTTCAATGGTTAATCAATAAATTTCAGTCTTAATGATTGCAGCTCTTCTTTACGAGAGTCGAAATATGTTAAAAATATACGTACTTGCAATATTTCGTTATAAATGTTCTGTTGCCTCTCCGAAAATATTATAAAGTTGCATGCAAACGATCAGATTAATGATTTTTGTGCAATTTTACATTTTTCAAAATTTCGATCTTTCGATCTTCATTATATTTACAATAATCAAAATTTAATAATAAATAAATTCTTTAAACGATCTTCGTAAAAACAATCAACGAATATCAAAATCCATCGAACGATTATTCGATCAATGCTACGTTCAAGGAACCTGACAGTAGACTTCAATCATTTTTACCTATAATCCAATACAGAAGCGTATTGCGGAACTGTTGCATCCACGAAAAATACCGCGTACCGCATGGGTTGCACCCAGGATCCCATATCGGGATTTTCCTACGAGCAAACGAAGTTTAACTCGATGAAAAACTTTCTTGCGTCCCTCGATCGATAATGTCCATTACGTTGTTTACGAAAACGGGCAATCGGGTTAAAGCAAGATATCCCATTTTTTCCTAAACTCACGGTGTCCCATAATGAAAAAAAAAAAGAATATTAATTTTAAATAGATAGATAAAATTATCAAGTAGAATTCGAGTTACAAATTCTTGACACTCGATGATGATGATTTCGTTGTTAAAATATATGCTCTCAACACCCAGCGAGTATAATTTTTATTAGAGAACGGAGAACATACTTGCAGCTTTCATACAGTTCGTAAAACGTGTACGTTCTTTGTGAATATTTTTAACGATCATATAATAATAAAAAGCACCGATAGAAAAATTGACTAGACGAAAAATTACTGAGGAGAGTCAATTTGTCCCTAAATTAAATTCATAGAAGCCCGATTCTACCGTGTGATCGATCAACGTTAACCTCCTGCGCTGGTAACTGGTTCGCGGACCATAACGAGTGACCAAACCGTGCACAATAATTCGTCGCTTTCTTTTTAAACTCGGGGCTGGAATAATATCACTGGATAGAAATTACTAAGAAGTAATAAATTTATGATTTATTTTGCTGGATTATATTTAAATATACTTAAAACTCGGAAAATATTGCAACTGCAATTTGCTTTGGAGCAAAAAATTGTCAACGTGCGTGGCACGTCATTCCAGCGCAAGAGATTAACACAGAATAATATTTAATATCTACGATAAATTATGATTGTGTATATGTGTACATTCGTAAGCGTTGACAAATATTCCGTAATACGCGTTACACCACGCGTACAAATTTTGACGCGCGACGTTTCGTTCCTCTCTGATCTTTCGTTGTTTTCGTTTACCCTTTTCCCCCTTCGCTTTCGCGAGATAAAACATCGAGAAAGAGAGAAAGATATATATATATATATATATAGGGGATAGGTTAGTGAACAATAGAGGAAATTTTATCTCCGAGCCCGTACGAAAAGTTTGGCGGTTTTGTTTCCCCTGGCTTTCCCACCGGCAATCCGGCCGGCTAATTTGCAATTATCGATTTGCGTCCGGGGGCTTTCGTCGGGGGATCGGAAGGCGTGCACAACCGGTCGAAACGTCGAACACGTTATCCGAGAGAGAGAGAGAGAGAGAGAGAGAGAGAGAGCAGTTTTATCCGAGCGAATTGGGTCACCGGTATCGTATTGCCAAAAGTTGATCGAGTCGAAACCCTTCCGTTTCGCCCATTCATCCTGTCGACGCCGACGACGAGTCGGTCGCCACCCCTGGGAGATCCCAGGAGACCCATCCAGCTTGGTTTCGTCGTTAAATATGTAACTGAAATATGTAACGCGTCTGTCGCGATCGATTCGGTCCTCTCGCTCCGCCTGTAATGGCCACAGGTTTTTAGCTAAACTGAAGTGTTTAGGAGAATCGAAGATTGTAGAATTATATTGAGAATTGTAACAGTTTACGTTATATCGGATCATTGTGAAAATCGACGGGGAACTTCATTCAGAATTTATAATGCGATCTTTGATTTAATTGAAGCACGTGTAATTTGATTATGGAAAAATGAGCCGTGGTTGATTATCCAAATTTCATGGGACTTTTGACGAGATTTGAAACTAACTTCGAGGTAAAAAAGTTGCCAGAAGAAAAACAGAATTCGTGCGAAAGCTTTAGATTAGTAAATACAAAGATGAATAATATTGATGATAAAATTGTCTAAAAAATGGACAAAACGTATCGAAGGGGTCGAAATTTGATCGATATTATTTTCGAAAAAAAAAAAAAAAAAAAAAAAAAATGGAATTTCGCCAGAATTTTCGAATAGTTTTCGACATGTAAATTCCATTTTGTAACATACAGGATTCTTTAAGAAAGGGTTGATAAAAGGGAAAAGATAGAAAACAATATGCATTGCAATATGTGTGTGTGTGTATTTTTACAAATTAATTCGAAATTGCTTTTGCATTGAACTTGAAAATTGAAAATTCGAACAATTTCACAACCGAATGACCCTCCAAAAAATAATTTTCATTTCTCATAGGAATGTTTGTTTAAAAAAAACTTTCACAAAAGCACGCCAGTCGCCGGTCTGAATCACCATATCTAACAATCATAAATCAGAATCAGAATTAACACACGTTCCACGCGGATTCCTCGAACAAAGTTAAAGATCGTAAATATCTTGGCGACTTGCTCTCGTCTAAACTAAAGAAGAACCATCTGATTTATTGAATTACAAATCCGTCTGAAGATCGTATATACTTCTTCGTTCGTGCGATAGGACCCCGTACGTAGCGAGAAGTGGCTGAAATTCGAAATAATTCGATATAAACTCGCGTTCGATGTCTGTGCGCGGCAACCAGACGCGTTCAACAGAGATAAAGCACTTTCAAACAGCTTTCAGAAGAAGTTTGGACCGTTTTGCTGGTCGCGTTATGATCCCATTAAAATTTACAGGCCGGCTGGACCTAGACCGCCTGTCCATACGAAACCGTTCGAGCAATTTACCAGAGAATTCGCGTTGCCCCCGAGGCGTACGGCTTCTTCTCGCTCCGTTACGTAAACGTTGGATCACGTTGTTACTGTTCTTGCGTTGTGCCATTATCCTACGATTTTCCAGCGAAATCGTCATGACAGAAATAAAGAGATAGACTTGTACAATGGGATTTAACTAATTTTCGGTGTTTTGATAAAAATGTAAATAAATAAATAAATAAATATATATATTTATATACATTACATATTTATAATATGTATTTATTTATATATTATATTATATTTATATATCATACACAGTTGCTCTCGAAAGTGTTTGAACATTCGCAAAAGCCTCTCACGTATTCCTCGTGTTATATTAAACATTTTGAAATTTAATCGGCGAGACCCAATTGCTATTACGACTGTATCAGTAAAAATGCAAGAAATAGTGCAATTTTCACCTCCCAGTTGTGTCACACTAAAATGTTTACTGCCACTGCCGTCTGTAATTATAGTACGAACGTCGATAAAAACGTGACGGCGATATTCATAAAGTGTAACGAAAATAGTCGTAAAGATTTTTCGTTAAATTGTTACGTACGAAAATAAAGTTCTAAAATTTCAAATTTAATTTTCCAGCAAAAACCTGATGTATCCGGTCAAGTGTGCGAGTTACGGAAATAATCGCTGTTCAAGGATCAAGTTATCAAATAGAACGGCCGACTATTTTACCTTGAAGAAGAAGAAAGAATTTCATAGTGGTAGAAGCGAGTCCCGTGCTCTCCCTGCCTCGGCTCCCTATTTAGAATTTCATTTTGATCGTTTAATATTCCACGCTATGCGCAGTATGCCGGTGTTTGCCACGGGGTGTTCTTCGCGCAATCCTGCCATCCACTCCTGGCACAACATCGTCCTTCAACTTTGCGAAACTTCATCGTTGCAAACATTGTCTACTACGGCTCTCTTAGCCGCCCACTCTCTTCTCTCTGTTCAGGAGACAGAGTGTCCAAGATCCCTCGTGGTATTTCCATCCTCCGTGTTTCGCTTAGGAAAAATTCGAGAAACTACAGAAAAGTAAGAAGTTGATCTAGGTTAGGTTATTTTTATTCGAGGAATTCTAGGTTAGGTTATCTTTTATTCGCGGAATTCTAGGTTAGGTTATCTTTTATTCGAGGAATCGATCCTCGATTTTATCTACTAAAAATGATAAAAAGGACTTCGATCTCGCGCAAGTCTCTTTATACATGTATATTTCTCGTTCTATGATAAAAAGTTAGCTCTGCAAAGGTTTTCTATTTTACATTTCATAAAAGTCCGAAAAATCGATTCTACGTACTTCTCGTTTTGTCCATTCAAAATTTTAAAAATTATAAAATTATACGCTGTTTCGTATTATTCGCATTTTTTACACTTTTCTGTCTTTACGTTTTGCGCGAAATTTTTTTACAATTTTATCGAACCCTGAATGTTATTAGTGTCGAACATCAAAAATTTTTAATTTGAGAAAACTGTAAATAAAAATTGGCGTTTTATATTTTTAAAAACTAAAACGAAATATCAAAGAACTCGTATATTTTCAAATATTTAAATACTTTGCTATAGATGCATCATTCATCATCAGACTTCCACTGTTCAAATCGATTCATCCATCAAATTCGCGAATATTAAACCAAACACTCGGAATGTTTCGTTTAAGTTTGAATATTGTTCAAGAAATTTTAACCTTTGACGTTGAATGAAATGGCGGGGGAAAAATCGTGGAGCAAGTTTCGAGGGGTGAATTTTAATTTTCAAGAGCCAGATCGTGGTCTGAAAAAAGTTTTCCAACTTCAGTTTTCAGAGAATTTTGAGAATAAAAATGTACTTTGTGGAAAATCTGTAGATAATATTTTGCAAAAACATCTTTGAAAGAAACGAATCCAGTGCTGTCAAATTACGCTTTAAAATGGGACCAAGTAGATTGCAATATTATTTTAGTGAATTTTTCTTTTGCTTTTCATGGTTTTGCAAATTAGACCGTCGAAATTCTTCCGCGTGCAAAACCGCGGCACATTTCACCGTGAAAACTCCTTGCTCTCTTACCTGTCACCGCAGCAAAGTGTTTTTATTTCAACGCTAAAGTCAATCTCACCCCTTCGTATGTGTGATTACTTAACTCCCCTCCCGCGTTCGCGAAATTCTTCCAAAGTGAGCGAAGCTCTCTTCAACAAACTCGAGATTCGTCGCGGACGAAAAACGACCGATGTCTCTTTCGTGGATTTACGAAATCGGGACTAACTGGTCTATTTCGAATCTGATCTCTCTGGTTGGTTCACCGAACCGGAGAACAGGCTAAACCAGATGTTGGCTAAATCCGTAGCGTTTGGCGACTTTGGCCGCGACTTCAAAGCCGCGTAACTCGCGTTAAACATTGTCTAGAAGACCCAAGTCGCTTCCCGATCGGGGAGCCACATTCGATCGGATCGAGGTACGACACTTGGTTGCACTCGTTCTTCGTTCTCTACAGTGACTTCGAAAGCGTTCGAAAACACGCGCCTTTGCTTTTTCCATTTTGTTTTCGTAATATCGAATTTTAATTGGCTGCGAAGCAATTAAAAAACAGATTTCGAGTAAAACGTTTCTCATTGTCGTTAACAGGTGAAACTCACGCACATATACACACAGGAGCATTTTGCGCTAGTTGAAAAATACACGCTAGTAAATTGTTACACTAATATATTTGACGACGAACATTAAAAAAGTACTCAATACCAAAAAAATTATATTTTTTCTAATTAATCAAGATGTTTCTATTAGACTCGTGTGTTTTAACATTAACGATAGTTAAAATCTGCAATTAACGGTTCGATTATGTTCTTCACTGTATGATGCGAATAAATTAACTGCTTACGAACATTAATGGAAAGTTTTCACGAATGTATTAAATATGTTGTTTGAAACATTAAAAAATTTTATCAATACCGCAATGAGATGCATTGGTTGAAAGTTTAATACGTATGAAACATTTAATACGCGCAGGCACTCGCAAAAAGCACTTAAATTCATTTCGTCAGTAAGCCACCAATATAAATATTTAAAAAATGCTTAAAACCTGATTGCTACCAAATTTTGATCAAATATATACAGCGAAAAGTGGACGAAAGAAAGTTGAAAATCGTCTGCGCTACATCCATACACAATGTATACTTTTGTAGTATCGTTGCGTTATTGCATCGATGGCTGTCTCTCATAATTTCGCGAGTTCCACTTCGTATCCTTCCCTGACCCTCGAATAACCTAAACGCGTGATGAACGTGTTAATTCGACCGCCAAACAGAGAATCGACGAAATCGATACCGGTGCTCTCGTTAGTTCTCGAATATAATCGAACAAATCGATCGTCGCCGGTGTAACCAAGTTATCGCCAAATTTCTCAAACGTCAGAAACACTCGCGGGTAAATTCGGCCCCCTTTTCCTCCCTTCTACACCCCCTACATCCAGACGAAGAATTAAAGAAACAAAGTGGAGAGAAGAAGAAAAAAAAGAAAGAATCGTCGCGTGACGTTGGAGAACAATTCGTCGAATAGGAAATTCAGCGATCGTGATCCCCCCATTGTCTGGGAAACGGAAGCTCGCGGAGCTCGCAGGAATTGCCGCGCCATTTTCCAGAAACGGTAACGAGTAAGCTTCGGCTTCGCGGCGAATCTGTCAGCGTTTATGGCAGTGCTCGATCATTAATCAACCGGGGGCGAATCCTGGCGAGGGAATCCCGCCAAGAACACTGGCGACCATTAAGTTTCATGTTCCGCCACCTTCGCCCCAGAACAATAAAACTGTCGGATTGGCGGAGCGGGGCGCGTTCACGCTTGATTGAATCATTGCGCGGCACGTCTGGATGCTCGAGATGACGCCCGGAAATAAACGGGCGCGAAACGGTCGAGTAAATCTCGCGCGTTCCTCCGGCACGTTTATCGTCTGAAGTAATCCCCATAATCTTCGCGAAATTAATAACGAAACTCCGTAGCAGGGATGTGGAGGTAAAGGGATGATTCGAACTTTCTTTTTCGTTTTCGAGAAAATAATTTAGTTTGAATCGCAGACTTGTCAGAAAAGAATAATTCGTTATTCTTCGTGCAAAAATAGATCAGAAATAGTAGAGC
Source organism: Melipona bicolor (assembly GCA_030673865.1). Lineage (NCBI taxonomy): Eukaryota > Metazoa > Arthropoda > Insecta > Hymenoptera > Apidae > Melipona > Melipona bicolor. The sequence goes on along the minus strand of JAHYIQ010000007.1, from coordinate 2,305,959 downwards.
GAAACTTTTTTGTTCGAAGCTTCGTTTTCAATGAAACTGACACTGAATAGGTTAGGTGCGCCTAAACGCACGATAAATTTTCAAGCTCGGCTTTTAATTTTATTTTATTTAATATCTTCGACCTGTTCTATTTCTCACATATTAGAGAACACTCTGTATAGATTATTAATATATCATTATCATTATTTGAAATATTGAATAATGAAAGGTGAACGATCGATCTCTCATAAGGCGTCCATATTGTTTGTCTTTTGGCGGGAATTCTAAAAAACTTGTGAACGTCACAAATGGAGTAGTACTGATGTACTCCATGTACTTGATCGATGCTGTTTGATATTTGTATATCCCTGGATTGTCTATCCCTGTTATTTCTTCTGTTACGTCGTCCTTGTATCTTATATGTGTACCTTATATATATGTATATATATCTACCTTATATATATGTATATATATGTGTGTGTACCTTATATATATGTATATATATCTACCTTATATATATGTGATGTCATGAATTTGTGTTTTCTAAAAGTCCAATTTTTTTCACGAGTCACTACTTGAATACTGTTAATAAATTGAGTTCATATTTAAGTAAGGAATTAATAAATACAAAAGTACATTGGGTTTAGGTTAGAATACATTAAAAAACATACGATTCCATTAAAAAAAGGAAATCGAAATTGATTTCCGCAAGTCTTCGTTTTCACTTTCATTTTAAAATTTTTTCGCTCCGAGTAACAAATCAAAATGATACTGTCAGATTGTTGACAATTTTTATTCAAGTTCTACTTTTTTGACTACTTGTCCGCGATAAAATATCTGCCAGTGAATTGGTAATGATCTAATTAAAGAATTCCATTAAAGAGGCGAACTTCATCGTCTACCGTTCCCTGGAGAAATAATAGGCACGGGTGGGTTATAAACGTGGAACCAGCGAGCGCGATAATTGAGAATGAACCGGGAGTGGCGTTTTTCCTAAAACGAGCATCGCCCTCCACGCTATGTTTAGTATTATAGAAACGGGCCTGTGTCTCCTTGCTAAAACGCGTCATCTGGCTAAACTTGGAACTTAGACTTTCGTCTGGTTTCCGTCGTACGTCGCTCCGCGTACTCCACCATTTTTGCTTTACTGTTTATGTAATACTTCGCGCGAATATCGCCGCCCAGTATTTTTAGAAACGCAGCCGCTTTTCTTTCAGCGCGGCGCTTTTCTCGCGCGTGCCCGATCCGTCAAACTTTCGCCACTTCCTCGATTGGTTTTAATTCGACTTGCGAAAAGCTGCGAGTCGCTATTACGAATAAATCTGTCTTTCTCGCGGTTTTGCTTTTGTTGAACGTTTAGCGTGTTTAGTGGCGCTTTATCGGTCCTTGATCTCGATGACAATTTTTAGAATTATTTCATCGATAAGAGGGGAATTGCGATTTGTAGTTTCTTTTCGTATGTTTTTAGATTCGTTTCGAGCTTCATTAACATAATCCTGTATAAGCTGGCTAGGTATTTTTGTGCATTTTGTGTATTTCTCGTAAAACTGAAGATCAATTCTTCTGCGACGAATTTTTTAATTTTGCATTTGTAAATTTCCCATAAATGCAAAAAACTCCGCAGTCTAATTGTGTTGGTTGTTACGATGTTAATAAAATTTGAGAATATTTTATGCAACACGCGTAATATAAGATTATATGATTATAAGATATAATACTCCTTGTAAAGTACTTCATGACTAAATTCCTAATATTGAAAGCCAAGAATTATCATTCTGCACGTTTCATTTCATTTTGCTTGTTAGATGTTCGTCATATACGTTCACACAAGTTTGCATGCAATGATCACTGGCCATAATTTTTAATATTCGCAATATAATGTAAAAATGCATAAAAATCCGCGGTCTGTCTATCATCAGTCTTAATCGATTTTCAGTTTCTAGAATGAATTTTAGAAAATCTATTAAAATTTATAATTAAAGCAGCACAAAATCAAATTTGATATTTAGTAGATACATGAAAATTTGTACCATTGAAGTAAAATAATACTTTTCTCTTATTTTCGAACATCAAACTGAATTTTCGTAAATGAAACAACGTATCTTCTGTTTATTCTTTACGCGTGAAATTACCTCTCACACTGGCAGTACGGCACATTATTAAAACACTGTGAAGAATCATGATATTGTGCGTCATTGACTTCTGTAACACGTTCTGTTTGGTACTCGTACGGCGGATAAATGCTAAATAGCTAGGCCAAGTGTCTATTCTTCGGCCAGACTTCGCACATAGTCCACGTTACCTTAAAATAATTCTCTATTCACTATTTTCATCTTCCACCATGCTCTTGAACGTTTCAATAGGTGCTTTGTTTCTACATCTCCTTACTCTCTTCGCTTCATTGTTTCAATTATCTTCAGATCTCGTGGTTTCGCACGTGCAAGCCAGAATTACCGTGTTTCGCGATCTACTTATTTACTATACCTGTTTCCTTGGAATTTTACGCGTAATTCTTCGTTTGAAAATCCATTGATCCCCGCTTTTCCAACATAATTTGTCTCTCACAGTCAGTGACAAATCGACACAGCTGGCAGAAAATGAATACTCTTGTCCTTCGTTCTTTTTTTTTATCTTAATTTTTTACTTAATACAAAACACAGATAAGGGTTCGCTTTTGTCTGGCAGATGCTGGATCCATCTTTAATCAGTAATAAAATAATAATAAATTCATGAGAATAATAATTATCATCTTCATCATAATTGTTATCTTAAGTTAATAATTGTTATTTATGAGAAAAGGAGAATACATATATATCCAATGTAGATGTACATTCTAACCTGTACGTTCTATATTTGGAACACTTCGCCATTTTGTTTCGTTTGGGTCCAATTTACGTCATTCGATACTTAATTTAATCCATCGTTGTACAAATATCATCTTTAAATATTATCTTTCAGAAAAAAATTAATACCTGTTATCTATGAGAAAAGGAGAATACATATATATCCAGTGTAGATGTACATTCTAACCTATACGTTCTATATTTGGAATAGTTCGCCATTTTGTTTCGTTTGGGTCCAATTTGCGCCATTCGATATTTGATTTAATCCATCCTTGTACAAATATCATCTTTAAATATTATCTTCCAGAAAAAAATTAATACCTGTTATCTATGAGAAAAGCAGAATATATATCTGTAGGTGTACGTTCTATATTTGGAATAGTTCGCCATTTTGTTTCGTTTGGGTCCAATATCCGCCATTCGATAGTCAATCTAATCCAGCTTTGTACAAATATCTCAAAAAAAAAAAAAAAAAAAAAAAAGAATCAAAGGAAATCGATAGAGAAAGTTAAACGACCCCTTTCGATTTTTATGTAAAGCAATCGGCAGACTGTCAGTCCGGTCGCAAACGAGGATGAAAACCATAGGCCAGATAGACAAAAGGAAGGCCAGGCGATTTCGCGGGGGAGGTTGGGTGATATGAAGGCCGAAACGAGAAAAAAAAAGAACAGAGAGAGAGAGATAGAAACGCGGAGGTAGTTGCAGCAGAGCCGTAGAAAAAAAGAGAGAAAAGAACGAAACTCTTCGGCTGCGTAGCTTTCTCATTATCGCGATTGTTCCACGATGGGTACCGGTCGACAATGGGCGACACAGTTTTTTCGTCGTGGAAGAAAGAACCGCGCTGTCTCTCCTTTTCCTTTCTTCTCTTGCCTGTCCTGTCTCTCTCTCTCTCTCTCTCTGTTTCTCGTTCTGTTTTTTCTTCCTTTTTTTTTTCTTCTTTTCTATTCCTTGGGCAGGCTCGTCTTGAGTCGCTATAGTTTCCATTGTGCTACGGAACGTAGGTAAAAACAGGTCTACAAAGCGTCGATAGTGGGTCATCGGCTGGTCGTTGTTGGTACACGCACTTATTTATTTCCTGGTATGTGTGTGTGTGTGTGTGTGTTTCTCTCTCTTTCTCTCTCACCTTTGTATTTCGTCCTCCTCGTCTTCATTTTCTTGCCGCGGATTTCTGTTTTTGGGTTCGAGAGAGTCCCGGCGAGGGTTGACTAATTAAAATCGCCGGCTAAATGAGGAAGAGGTAGCAGCAATCGCGCCTCTGCCCGGGGAATATCACGCTTTCGCGAATTCTGTGCCGGATCATCTTTGAATTCGAGGCGTTCGAGGCTTCGAGTCTCTTTGAGTCTCTCTCTCTCCCGATTAAAGAGGGCCCGCGGAAGAAGCTAACTGATTAAAATCACGGGCCAAGCGAGGAAAAGGTAGCGGTAATCGCGCCCTCTGCTTCGGAGGATATTACGACGCCTTCGCGAATTTTTGGTTGGATCGTCTTTGAACTTGAGGTTTCGAGCCTCTCGTTTTTCCACCGACTTGTGCGAACGATTTGTTAAAATTGAAATGAGAGAAAGGTATTAATTGCGCCTCCGTAACGAATATCGGGCTCTTGGCAATTTTTATAAAACAAATTCTCTTTAAGTTTGAAATTTTTCAGATCTCGGGGTTACGAAAAAATTGTAAGCGAATTAGGAAAGATTAATCGTGCTCCTGTTGTCAAATTATACCTTCGTATTCCAAATTTGAAATTCGAAATTCGAGCCGCGGTAGATCTTTTTTGGTTTGAAGAGGATCCACGAGAAATTAATTAAAATTGCCGCGATATCGCATTACTTATCATATTAATTATCGATGTTAGATGATAGTGATTTCAATCGGGTATCATTTCATGGATGTTACTAATTCCAATCAGACATTAAATACTAGATATTTTTGAATTTAAAATCTCCAATTTCGAGAGATCCGCGAAGAACGCAACTAACTAAACCAAAATACAACAATAATCACTCGCGAAAGATTAATCTCGATCCTGCTGCTAAATATCTCGCCCCCAAGTTGCCGATTCTTCGATCAGACCAGCTTCAACGAGTTCGAGATCTCCCCAGGTCCCGCGATATTCCGTTCTTCGCAAAGTCAACCGATAATAGCCGATCTTGGCGCCGAAATTCCGCGTTCTTCTCTGCGACACCGCGTTTGTTCAGGACTCGTTAACGAAATAATTCGCAAACTAAGTTACTCGTGTCGCGGCGTATCAACTTTCCGCGCCCCTTCCTCCCCCTGCCCCCCGGCCCCTCTCTGTTTTACAACGAAATCCTTTTCACGCTCCCTTTCCCCGTTCCGGATTAACCTTTATGCTCCCTCGTGTTGGAGAATTCGCCGGGAGATTCCAGCATACGCGCGCGCGCCACCAGGAGGAGAGAAAAAAAAAACGAGCAAACTGTAATTTCATTCCGGTGATAAAAGTACGACGCGTCTCGCAGTTAGCCGAGAGCAGCGTTAACCTTCTCATTTCGCCTTTCATTTCGCCTGGCCACCGCGGTGTTGAGAGGCTTGTAATTATACTTTGTAAATCTGCGATAAAATTCATTGCACACACGTGGACATTAAAAAGAAGAAAAAAAAAGAGAGAGAGAGGAGAAAAAGAAGTTTCCTGGTTATGATCTGGCGGTGAACGCGAAAGCGTTTGAACGTTCGCGGGAATCTTTTTACGACGCGAACGTGGTGATTGAGGTTTGATCGGGTTTGAAGTAAATTTGAAGCAATGTAGAAATTGGAAGATACGCGTGCGGCACGTGTTTCGCATAGATCGAAAAGATCGTATCAATGACGAGTATTTTATAGTAATAATATGTGTAATTCAATAATATTGTTAATACGAATACCTCGAGCAGGATTATTCTCCAAACTAAATAAATTGAACGAAGTTGGAGATTGTCAAACTTGTGAACAACACCATTTTTGCGAATAAAATTTGCCGTGTTAAAATATACTCGAACTTAAAAACGTGGAAAAAATGTATAAAATAAAATCTAAAGGAAAAAAAAAATGACAGAGCAACAGTCGATCGTAGGATCAATTAAAACGCGGGGAGAGAGGTATAAATCTAAATTAAAATCGTAGGAAAGGAAAAAAGAGGTGACTCTGCAGAGAAAATGATAATGGGGATGGTGAGGTGCATACGCGCGAGGAGAATTATGTCGCGGAAATGTCGAGAATCTGTCGCGCCCGGTTCCCGCCGGTGAACCTGAAAAACAGCCGTCGAGGAGGTCGAGAAGACTCGCCGAGACACAACGACGTCAACGAGCAGACAAGATGAAAGGGATGAAATGGTCTCGTGACGCAATCAGTGGCGTAACTCGCCCCGCGGAACAGGTCCTTCCGCCGCGAAAAATCCCATTCTTTCGTTCTTTGGAACGGTCTCCGTAAAACATGGACGATACTACGTACAGGGTGTGTCACTTGACACACCACGCTGCCTCCAATTTCTAGAAATTCGTTTGAACTGTTTTGGCGCGAGAAATGTTTCGAAGAGAAATTGCGTTGTATAGTAATTAGTTTTTTGGTTATTTTGAGATGTAAGTGTCTTAAATGTCTTAAATTGGAGATTTTTCCTCGATAAATTCCAATTTTGTACAGATAAAAAAGTCAAAAGCATTTCTTGTTGAATTAAAGAGGAAATTTTCGATAAACGATTCACGAATACCTCGTAAATAATTTTAATAAGGTTTTGAAGTAAAATCCCGAAAATTGAAAAAATATCGACAAAACATTCATTTGTTTTTTTTCTAACTTCCGTACGTCGCTGCGTGTCAAAGTAAAGTAACAAAAAATTTACAACTACATTACACGACTCTCTTAATGTAAATACAATTTTTATTTCAAATATTTTTTCACATCTGTGACAAATGGATTTTGAGTAATTAATAAAGCGACTCACCCTGTATATTTCCGGGCAGGTAAGAAATTCGTTCGATTCTCTTCGCAAAATAACTGGAATTGAAACGCGACTGGAAACGAATGAATGATCTATGTAGAATACTGCGCGGAGCAAAGGGCGTTACTACTTTCCAGTGATACGGGTCAACGCTAAGTACATCGTCCAGTAATATAATATACCTTCGCGCAAAATAGAAATAATTTGTGTCATGTTTAATGAAGTCGGGTATGATAGAATTCATAACGGAAATTTCAACGTTTTCACTCTTCGTGAATATTATTAATGTTAATCATATTAAATAATATTGGCAGTGTTATTATATTAATAATTCAATGATGTTAATCAAATTCCAAATTGGTGATTAATTTCAATTAATAAAATTGGAAATTTATTAATCAAATTCTTTTGAAAATAATTTAATCAAATTTCGATAATGTTCAAACTATTGCAATTAAAACGACCAATTATTTTAATCTAATTAAGTTTCTTACTTTTCAATACTTCAGTGTTAATGTATGTCCGAGCATGCTACAGGAGTCTGTAATATACTCGGAATATAAATTTACGTAAAGAGAGAGGTACCTATATTTTTTGATAGTAAATTTAATAAAAAATTTTTCATCGAGGGATGAATTATAATTACATCTCAATTTGTTGAGTTATTAATTATTAGCAACGTGAAGGAACAAAGTTACCGTTGTATAGATTATTATATATAATTATATTAATTTAGTTAGAATATTATATTAAAAGTTTCTTCTAATCTTCTAAATATTTTACAACTCAATAAAAATCTCTAATCTACAATCTAATAATATCACACACTTTGTAAATTAAGTATTACATATTTAAAAAAAATATTACATCATAATTATTCATAGAAATTCATTCACACATGATATTAAATAATTCATTTATTTATATGCTTCTTGCCAAAAAATTTGCTATATTCCTCAGATAATTTTCGCTGAATCTGCATATTAAATCAAGACGCACAGACTCACATGTGCGGTAAATCCAGTTATATTTTAACTTGCCATTTTAATTATTGCATTTCAACTGCACAGTCCCGGTGTGGTAACTTGAAGTTTACGAGTCGACATAAATTTCGACGGCCGAGTCGACGTGAAAATCAGAAAGATCGACGATCGAAAAGTTGGACGGTTGACAATTTCTCGATCTCGGACACGGTTCGTCTCTCTCGCTGCGCGGCGTCTTTATCTCGGGCGCGAAAACACCGCTCAGGTTTTTCCGACGCGGGTCTCGCCGTGCTCTCTCGCTCATTTTTCGAGGCTTCGTCCCCTTCCGCGAGCGTGCTCAGCCGCGGCCGCTGCTTGCATCCCCTTGAAGACAGCGAATGGCACACGGTACATGCAACACGATCCCTTTGTTGGCGAAGAATGAAAAAGTCTGGCGTGTATTGCTCCACTGAGCGGTTCGCGGCTACACAAGGTACATTAAAAGATTTTCATCGGGGATTTCTGTGCTATCCCGCGCGCATTCCCCGACGTCGACAAACGAAAAAAAAAAAAAGAAAAAAAAAAGAGAGATTTCTGTGAAATTCCTGCGTGTTCGTTTGCGGTTTCATCACTGGAAGCAGAGTAATTACATCTTGTTTTCTTGTACCGCGAATTGATTCAACCTGGGATCTGTGGCTCGTCGAAATGATCAACGACGAAAATTCGATTACAACTGTGTGAAAATCCAGAACAGTTATAAAATACAATAATTATTCTTATAAAATAATAAATATTCTTTTCTTTTCAACGACTACTAGAACGACATAGAAAGCGAGAATATCCAATAAAAAGAAAATGATTTAATATAAATAATGAAATTAATATTTGATGTAAAAATTTGCTTGCTATTATCCGTATAATAATAATAATAATAATATGTTCTTCGCTTGAATTATTATAACATTTATCATTATCCATTATTCGAAGGTTTATCAAAATTTTAAAAATGAAAAATCGTAACGTTATTACAGTGTCATATTACTTCATTAGAAAATTACACCGTGACAGTATTTATTGTGAAAATAATTTGCGCAAACCATTTGCTTTTTATGAACATTGTAGAGCGTAAAGTGTGAATTTGAAACGTCGCTGTTTCAAAAGATCGATCCAAGGATTTCGCGGTGGTGTATCGACACGTAGTGTAATAAGGGATTAAATATTTGGCGGGTGTTCAAATTGCTGGATCCAATTTGGCCGAGATCCGTGACATTTTCTCTCGCGTATTCTTCACAAATGGAGATTTTCGATAAATTATTCGGGGATGTTCCAACGATCGTTCCACGAATCCCCGCAAACAAACTTCCCTCGGCAAGAAAACTTGGCTTTCTCGGGAAGGAAAGATACATCTTTGCGAATACGCAATGCAGTCGATGTTTGGAAACCACGGAAGTATCGCGTTCTTCCGTTTCTCTTGCGAGGAAACAAGTTCAAATCGACTTGGAGGAAATTTATTTCTTACGTATCATACACGAGCTGTCACGAATTTCAAATGCTTGTACGAATTCCACCAACTTGTTAATTCGTATTGTATTTACACTTTCCGCGTTGATTTATTATATTTATTCTAAAGGAATTGGAATAAAAAGAATCGTTCGATTCAGTTGTAAAAATAGAAATTTCTTTTCTGTGAAAGATTAGTAATTGATAATTGTTTGCGAAGACATTCTAACAGTTCTGATATCTATTGTAGTTTTGCAATGAATTGAGTTGGAGATGATTTGTTTCAAGAAAAACAACGATTTTAAACGCGTTTAGTATAAGCTACTAATTTATTTATTGGTCAAAGTGGAATGAGTACATCGTTAAATGAAATCTAAATTTAGTAAAATTCAACGAGGAAACTTGTACTACTCTCAAGCCATTGTTACAGTTGCTCAGACATTTAAAATTTTAAATACGTAACTTATCGATCAAAAAAGTACTCTGAAATTCAGTAACCAGTCCAAACCATTTCACAGACTATAGATAAAACCCAAGCCAAGAAATTGTTCGTTCGTTCAGAAGACAGAAGATAGTTCGCTTCCAGTTTCTTCTCTCTCTTATCAAATTAGATGACTTGACAGTATCAGTCAAAAATTAACAGAGTTAATTACTATCCACAAAACGTTCAAAATCGTTCTTTTTTTTACTTCGAACATCTTCTCGAATTAGTAATTCACTATAGATAGAATTCAAGCTCAGAAGCTGTTCGTTCTCTCGCAGCAGAAACAGGAAGAAGATATACCACTCTAACCCTTTTTTTCTATCAAAAAAAGAAAGAAAAAACAGGAAGGACTCATTGACACGATTCAAAGTCCCGGCGTGTACGAAATTAAGTGGCACGTGAAAGCATTCCAACGCTAGTTGGATGTCGGGGTCAAGAGGTTAAAGCTTGCGCTCCCTGTGTGTTACGATGCGTCGCTGTTGAGCTAAGCCACGCTCGGGAACGTTTACGCCCGTTCGAACATCCTTCCATTTTTCTTTTTCCTCTCTCCTCTTTCTGCCTCATCTTCGCGAAAGAATATCTTTCGCGATTTAATCGGGTATTAAACGCTCGCCGGGGAGTTCGATAAGCGTTTTACTTAGAATCGGGAAGCGTCTTCGGGATGCGCTTCGGCTGCCTCGCGCACGGAAACCAGCGTAAACTACGAGTCTTCCTCGCCCTCGAAGAGATAATTATTCTAGCTTCCAGTGGAAATCTGGCTCCGACGTTTTTCTTGCTGGCCGTTGCTCTGTCTAAATTTGCTCCCTAATTATAATAGCAGTCGGGATCTGGCGAGAATCCTCGCGATTCTCTTTCCCTGTGAAAGATTAACGTTAGTCGTGCTTATAACACTGAGGTCGGAATTTTGTGGAGCAATCGGTTGAGCGTTATTATCGCTGAAAGTGATTTTAGCGGGGGTAACCCAGAAAATCGGGCCTCTTCAGGTTTCGTTGCAACGCTGATGCAACGAAAATTAGCGATTGGTTGATTTGGGTCACGTGATTCGCGAGGGGGCGTGGCGTAGACCTCGAGTAGGAGTGGCGTTGTCTAATACTGAGCGATCGCGCCTGTAATTTGTTTTCTATCGATTCAAATGTTTGCATATCGATAAAATTTTATAGCAAAAACGTCAGAACAGTTGCTTCTGGGCCTTTCAGTGAGACGAATCGTACTGGGGTACGAGTCGTGCAGTGTTTTCTTCTGTTTCTTTCGAGTAATTTTTTTATTCATTTCATTTGATTTCGTTTGCACTGTCAACTTATTAAATTATACATCTGTAGCATTTAATCACACGTTCAATTTATATAAAATAAAATTTTCTAATTTGAGGCCTCGAATTCGGCTGATTCTAGACGCGACAGAAAATAACAATCGATTGCACGTGTACACGTGCAAAAGTAGGTAGATAATTTTGTTAGAAAACTTTGTTTCTACGTATGTTTTTTTTTTTTTTTCATTGAAAGCAGCATTTGAAGAGAACGGCGATTTAGTCACGTAACAATGAAACTGTACTTTGCGTATGCGGGTATAAATAAGGCACGCGGATAATAATTAGTTCGGTAATAACGTCGCGTGCCCGGACGAACGTTTCTATCCAGAAAATAACCGCGGATGCACGCCGCGAACGTTTCATTCCACGCAAACTACGATAATTGCGATATTAATTAATATCGAGCGTACGTCCATAGACACTGATTTCGTTTCGTCGTTTTCTGACGTTTCTAATTAAGTGTCCGCTCTTCGCGAAGCAATTGCTGTTCGAAATTGCGGGGAATTTTAGTATCGCGAAAACGTTGCGTTTGCCAGAAAGGGGAATTATGCTCTTTCAAGCATAATTGGACATTGTTTCGTTAATCCGAGTAGAACGAGTCAAGACGTAAATTCAAAATATAGAGTCGCGTTCTGAGCTAATATAGAGATAAAATTGTTAATCGAATTTTTTTTAGTAACTGTTTTAGTAATTTATTTTCACGTCTTCTCTCGGCTACCATAGTAGCTATATTTCTCGATTATTATATTTCAGTGTTACATCTCGTAAAGTTGGTATCTGCCTGCGTGATGGTTGAGGATGACTGGCTTCAATCGCGTGACTCTGTAATACACTTTCGACTTTATCAACACACATACGAATATAATAGACGAAAGAAAATTCGTAACCCATTTCTGTAAAATTATATAAAATAACACAAACTAAATAAAAGATACAAAAGAATAATGTATAAAATATTTAATATATGGAATAAAACACGACGATTATCTCTGCAGCAAAAAATAAATTTCACAGAAATGAATAAATAAAATTCTCGCCTATCGCGAGAAAAAATAAAAATCATCCACGCTATGAAAATCGACGTGCTTCGTGCAATTAGTTGCATGATGAACGAAAGTGGCGAGGAATCGGTGATCGTCGTTGATAAAAGTCGACGAGGATACGGCGAAACCGATCGACGGCGTTCTTAACCTCGACGCGAAAACGCCACGTCAATTATTGGCTAGGTCAAACGGATAATACGTCCGACCAAAGTCAGCCTGAATGTTATTCCGTTGCCTAGCGTTCGTCCGACAGTCTGTAACGATCGTTCACCGTTAACCCTCGACACGCTTCGAGCTGCGGGCTGGCGCGATCGCGATTTTTCTCTGCCCGCGAGAGAAAATTTTTCTTCTCTTCCCGGAGGCGAAGTCCGCTTCGAGGCGATCGGTCTCCCTCCTCGAGGAGTGTTCGAAGTTGGAAAATCGCGAGAAGAAGCGACGAGAGTGGCGATTTAAATGCTTGCCATCGACGATTTCTACCTCTTTAAATTCAGATTTCCCAGAATATAATTGGATCGCTTGTTTTTATGTACTTTTTTCATTCACTTTTCATTGCTTATCTTAAATTTTGAGAAATTTTGACGTAACGATCTTCCTTGGTTTGGAGATGTTTGAGAAACGTTTGCACCGATCGTATTGCGTTGCGTTGTATTTTGTAATTTTATAACAGCAACGGGACAATTTCGGTTGATTAAAGTGAACGAATGTTTTACGATTCACGTGTTAAAGTATCGCGATCTTTTTCAATTCTCTTTTTGGAAAATGGACCTGTGCTAGCAATGTATTTTTCAAGCGAATGATCAAATTACGATACATCGTGCGAATGACTTTACCATGAGTGTCCTTATGCAATACTGTATTGCAAATGTGTTGTAAATTATTATACCGTAAACGTGCTCTTGGACGGTATTAAACATGACGTTATAAACATTTTCGCGCGTTATTGTATTACAAACGAGGTTTTGCAAATTACCGCGCTACGAGCAAGCTCCTCTGCATTATTACACGATGAACATGTTCTTGCGCGTTATCACATCGTGAACACGTTGTTGCACGTTATCGTATCATAAAAATTGTGACAGTATCGTAGGAATAACAACGCACGTGAAACACGCGTGATATTGTTCATAAAAGACTTTCAGCCGCTCTCGTCAGCCACCAGTGGGCTTCCTCTTTCTCCAACCTACGACACAGTGAGTGGAAATGGTCGTAAATTAAAGATTTAACCATTTAATGCACGTGCTTGTATGTTGACGTATCGCGGCCGGGTATCAAAGTTGGAGAGGAAATATCGATGGAAGCTAACGCGATTTACAACAGAGAGAGAGAGAGAGAGAGAAATCAAAGGGAACGCCGCACGCTTGGGAGATCCATTAATGTGATCAAACTTAATAATTTCCAAGCCAGCCATCTCGCTCGAAGAGATAGAACGACTGTCTGGAAGACGTATAAACGATACACGCCACCCATGAGAAACCGTGCCCATTCTGGTTTGCCCACGTGCTCGTTTCGCTCGCTCGTTTGACCGTTTGGCATAATCGGAAAGAAAAAGAGATACGCCTGTAGTCGCAAGAACTTCTTACGCTGTTGCAATTTATTTCCCTCTGTTTGTTCACTTTTCGTCGCTGTTGCAGCGACGAAATACAGAACAGAAATGTTTCTCATTTATTTGTTATTTTTGAACTGATATTATTGCGTTGTATATTATTAATTACAATGATAGTATGATATATTCAATAATATAATATTATATATGTTATTAAATATATTATAATAATAGATAGTATAATATTATTAATTACAATGATAGTATAATTGCTGTTGTATATTATTAATTATACAATGATAGTATAATATATTTAATAATATAATATTATATAATAATATATTATATATTATTATATATTATATATGTTATTAAATATATTATAATAATAGATAGTATAATATTATTAATTATGCAATGATAGTATAATTGCTGTTGCATATTATTAATTACAATGATAATAAGATTTTTTGTTCATTTTTAAATTATTATTTCAATTAATCGCAGTGATATGTACTAAGTGCAAAAACATTTTAGTCCAAATGTAGTATTTCTAACAAACATCTTGCAACTTGTGTACACATTTTCAGATTGGTTTCAAATTTTATCAGTGTACTCATGATGGTCATTTTCAAATTTCAGACTATTTTACAATACAATATATGTATATAATATACACATCTAATGTATAACACATTAATATAATATATAATGTACGTATAACATATTAATTAATATGCAATATATAAATATATAATAATAATATACAAATATATTCACGTGTACATAATATGCATGAATGTAAATATACAACATGTACACGTAACACGTAAAAGTTGTTGTGCGATGGTCGTTCGGATACTTTCGTGAACCGCTGCCGCAGGTACTTACGTGGATACTTGTACGAAATTGCGAAATTGTTCGGTTGGGAACGGGTTATGCACGTCGGCGGGTTGCGCAAAACGTGCACGCCGGTTGCTTCGTTTCGAGCCCAGATACAACACACATCGGTGTAAATAGTAAAGCAGATTTACGACTTCCTAGCGGAAGGCGATAGAGAAAGTGGACGCGATCCGCAACCGACTCGGTGGCTTGCCGTTTATAGTCACCAGGCATTCTACCACGCTCCCGATTCATCTTAATGGCCATAACATCCACGACATATCGTTCCCTTCCGAGATCGATCTTTCCTGCGTTTGCCTCGCGACTCGCAGCCTTCCAAATGGCCCCCGACTGACACTTGACGCGTCTTCTGATACGAAAATACTCGAGAGCTTATCATATACAAGTATTTTCATCTATTCGAAGTCGTACACGTGTGTGTGTGTGTGTGTGTGTGTGTGTGTGCTAAAAATTTTGGGCTATTCGTTACACGCGAGAAAATATTCGAAAATTTATCGTCTATAATATTTTGGGAGAATTGAATAAGAAAATTCTGATACGAAAATACTCGAGAGCTTATCATATACAAGTATTTTCATCTATTCGAAGTCGTACACGTGTGTGTGTGTTAAAAATTTTGGGCTATTCGTTGCGTTACACGCGAGAAAATATTCGAAAATTTATCGTCTATAATATTTTGGGAGAATTGAATAAGAAAATTAAAAATTTTGACCAATCGGAATTACAACGACGAGTTTCTGTGATACAGGACACAGACAAAATTCGTTCAGACAAAACATTTGTTATATTATATAATGTAGAATACAATTATAATTAATTTATATATATATTATAGAATATATAATATATTTTATAATATATAATATATATAACATATTATATTATATTATATATATTCTATAATATATAGAATATATTATAATATATTCAATATAATATTCTATAATATATAATTATAATTAATTTATATTTATATTTGTATATATAGAATATAATTATAATTAATTTAGATAACATTTCGAAGCACATAATTAGCAACGCGTGTTTTCTTCTTATCGAATAAAATACGAGAAGAATCACTGCAGAATCGCTTCCATTCGAAGTCTACTCTGCCCCTGTGAAAGATTACGAATTGGTCGTTTTAATCAATTCCGGTCGATTCCAATCCCGGGGCGACCGTGTCTGGTCATTTCAATTTATCGTCTCGAGCAATTAATTCGTAGAGCAGTTAACACTTTCGTTGGCCACGAGAGATCAGCGTGGACACGCAAACGCGTACTTTCTATCATCGGACGTCTACGTCTGTCCGTACCATCCTTGTAAATAGGTAAAGAAATTCGACGGTGAAAATATCTCCGTCCTTTCGATACTATCTCCCGGCAGCGTGCCAAACTCGGTGACCACGAGATATCGGTGAAAAACCAGATCGAACGTGAATTAAAACTGCTTGATTTGTATGTCAAAGTCGACCGTGCAGGCTGCGAATGCCTGGGAGAATTCACTTATGCCTTGAAATTATTGACCGGCTGTCGTCTCTCTCCATTGCTGGTGCGCTATTTTAATTTTTATCCCGCGCGTGCTGTGAATTCGTGGTCAACAGCGTGCCTCTGATAAATTCAATAAATTCCCCCTTTTTTTATCGCAAGAACTCATTCTTAACAACTGTCGAAGATTTACGTCAAAGATCACGCATTCTATATTCTGTAATTCTGTCATTCGCGAAAAATCATTCAATTCTTCAAAAATTACATTTTCGCAAAAACTAAATCTAATAATTTTGTAAAAAGTTGTAAAAGCGATCGAACTACTTTACAACTGTTCGTTGACAAACAATAAAATGCAAAATATTCGTACACTAGACGACGAATTATCAAACGTTTTAAACGTTTGTGACTTTATAGAAAAATTTTATAGTGTCAAAAATTTGTAGCCACGAGACTATGGAATCTCCAAAATTGAATTGATCTGTCTAAAGAAAGAATTTTTCACGGACACTGAAAAAGTGAATTTTGGAGATTCTAGTCTCGTGGCTACAAATTTTTGACACTATAAAATTTTTCTATGAAGTTACAGACGTTTAAAACGTGAGAAAAATGTTTAAATTCGCAACATTCGTGTAAAAAATTGTGTACGAATTCGGTGATCGCAAAAGGTAGAAGCTCAGCAATCACGAAGTTAACTAAGAGCGTATATTTCATAATCAACAACGAATCGAAATACAGTGTTACTTGGATTCGAATTTGGAATGCGGAGAAAGCGAGTCGAAGAAGGATCGAGGAAAGTCCGTGAAAGAGTTCGCGATGCAAATCTATATCGTTCGAGTTACACTTTCCACCAGTGTTTTTATTTTCTCGCGATCGTCGAATGGGGTTGCACAGGCGCCAGGATGACTGGTCTCCCCCCTCCCCCCTCGGGCTACCTTTTGGTAATCGTCCAAGCTAACTTCCGGCTTGTTGGCCAAAGTTCAACATTAGTTAAGTCGCGTTCACATCGATACGTGTATATACACATGTGTCTCCGTTTTACGAAATAAAAATATCAGTCCGTCGAGTTTCGGGCAAGGTACGAGCTTTGGACGAGATTCAGTCTCGATTTCGGTTCTTAATTCGACTTTAGTTCGTTAGTATTTTTACTAGAATTATCAAGTCGGTTTTAATTCGGGTTCAAGCTAGCTGATTCAATTTCAGAGTGTTTCTCGATCAACAAGTTACTTGTATTTTTAGTACAATGTACGAGTTGCGATCGTGTCTCGGGATTTGGCAGATGACGAGAAGAATTTTCCTACTTTTTTCCTTCTTAAGAATTTCGATGATTTCGAAATATTCGTCGTTCATGATAGCTGGACGTCTCTTTTTTTAAATTTTTTTTAAAGAATGCAGTTTTAATTAACGAACAAACTAATATCTCAATTCTTTGTATTTCTAGAAATATTCGGAACTTGGCTAGACACTGTCCTTTTTTTAACAATTCGAACTAATGAACAAATTAATGTTCACAATTAATATTACAATTTTCCTCTATCTTTTTAAATATTTGAAATTTAGCAAACGCGGTCCTTTTTTTTTTAAATCTACACAACTTTAACTAAGAAATAAATCGGCACTTTTGCAAATTGCTTCAGATCCTTGTGTTCCTTTCAACCTTTGAACTTCGACGAATTCAGAATTCGCGTTAACATTCGAAAGAGATTTTTTTATTCAAGTTTTTCGGATTAAAAACGGCGTGTCCCCTTGACAATATTTCCCCGAATTATTGACGAACGAATCGGTTGACGCGATTTTCGCGCTCGCGCGCGACCCTCGCAATTAAGCTGTAAAATTCGTAAACAATCAGCGAGAGCGTCCGATAATCGCGAAAGCGAATTTCGAAAAATCACTAACGCGCGATATAGAGATTTTATTCGGCAATTTAACTCGCGACAATTAAGCGTATTCGCCCCGATGTATAATTAACCCCTTACGGCGATATTTTCGTCAACAGTGTTCCATTTGAACGATCGATGCGTCCAAACTGATGGACGGGCGAACGTCTCGCGAGTAATTTTCCAATTTCCGTCTCGTTTTTTATTTCGGCTCTTAAATATAAATTTCGCGAATATCCCTTTCTTCGAAGCGCGTAAATCTCTGCCATGTTATATCATATTATCAAATTGTAGCTAATAATCGACAAATTGTCGATATTTTAAACTCTTATAATTTCGCAGAAAAAAGGAAAAAAGAGGAAATTTATTGATATTGATTGTTATTCCGAATGATATTTTCATTTTATTTTTTCGTCACGCGGGTGAGAAAATAAGAATACTTTCGTTACGTTCCACTTCTTCCAGAAATTTTATAAATTTATAAATTTCTAAAATTTGAAATTTCTAAATTTCTAAATTTATGAAATTTATAAATTTATAAATTTATGAAATTTATAAATTTATAAATTTATAAAATTTGAAATTTATAAATTTATAAAATTTATGAAATTTATAAATTTCTAAATTTATAAAATTTGAAATTTATAAATTTATAAAATTTGAAATTTATAAATTTATAAAATTTATGAAATTTCTAAATTTATAAAATTTGAAATTTATAAATTTATAAAATTTGAAATTTATAAATTTATAAAATTTATGAAATTTCTAAATTTCTAAATTTCTAAATTTATGAAATTTAAAATTTCTAAATTTATGAAATTTAAAATTTCTAAATTTATGAAATTTAAAATTTCTAAATTTATGAAATTTCTAAATTTCTAAATTTATAAAATTTGAAATTTATAAATTTCTAAATTTCTAAATTTATGAAATTTAAAATTTATAAAATTTTATGTTCTCGAAAATAGCATTATTTATATTAAATTTTTATTGATTTCTAGATTCAAAGAGAGTGAGAAGAACTCGCCTATTTTTTGTACGACTTAACCCCTCGTTTGAGATGAAAAAAAATTTGTGCGTGAAATAATTCTGCGACACTTTCGACGCGACGTTCGATGAAAAAAAATTTCCGCATGTGAAGTCGCAATCGGAGCAATCGGCAAGGTGCTGAGGGAAGGACGAGTTTCGCTCGTCGACGTTGGTAACACGCCGTGTTCGACCGTTTAATCGTGCCAATTAATTCGAGAGTAATCCAATTAGGAAGCTAGGAATTAATAAAGTCCACAGTCGCACGTCCTTCTTATGACCGATTTCCATTCCTCTCAACCCTTTCTTTCGCCGTTTTATTCGATTCTGATCTTCGTTATCGCTTCGCCTTCGCGGGTTGACAACGAACTCACTGGCGTGAGAATCTTCGTCGGGGTTCTTGCATCGATAAGGCCGACGGTTCTCGCGACGATTTGCTTCGAATTTCGAACCGATATTTTATTCATCGGCGAATTTTGCTTCACTCGCGAGGGACGTGTGATTGTGTCGGCGAAAATGAGAGATTGGAATTGCGAAACGAGCCTGTAATTTCCCATCCGCGAGTTGTAGTCTCGATCTCGTGCGCGACGAAATTGGGGAGCTGAGAAATATTTAGAAATAATTTAATGCTGATTACAAATTGAAATTTCAATCACGCGTAAAAAGAAATTGAAAAATTGGCGAGAATGTCCCCGGTATCTTCGACCGATTGTGAGGAATAATTCGATACTCGCGGATATCAGGAATCATAAGTCATAATTCAAGAGTCGCGAAACGTGAAACAGCGTAATTTGCAATAAATAAAATTGCAATTGATCGATCGTGTAAATGTGCGTACAGCGGAATTGGAAATGTGATAAGAAATGAGGCTCGTCTCTCGATACATTTAACATTCGGAATGGTTATTACGTTCAACTGAAATAATTTGTAACGCACAATGAAATAGATGAGGTTTCATTTGTTGAAGATAATTAGCAGTGGAGATAAAATTAGGTATATGTATGGACGAATATAATTTCCACCGAGCAAGTTAATTAATAATGTAACGAGAATTGAAAAATTGACCGAAGTAGCAGAGTTGATCAATTTGAATCCAAAGCTCTTTTACACATATACATGTATATATCTGACAACGATTATAGTGTTTATAATAAATTTTAATAAATTTTAAATAATATTTTTTATATAATAAAAAATTTGTGTTAAATTATATTTTTAAAAATTTTTATTAAATTATATGTTTTACATTTTTTATTTATATAATAATATTTAAATAAATTTCAAATAATATTTTTTATATAATAAAAAATTTGTGTTAAATTATATTTTTTACATTTTTTATTTATATAATAATATTTAAATAAATTTTTTAGTTTCTAATGGATTTATTAAATTTATTAATAATTAATATGTAAATAATCAAATACAGTATAATAGTAACGAATAATAGAATATAACACAAAATAGGTGGATGGACTATTCGATTCACGGTGACGGTCTCAACAGTCGCGAACAGCGTGAGAAAAGAATTTCAGGAATACGAAACGAAATTCACCGAGAATCGAGTCGAATCGAAGAAGCGAAACGGCGCGCGGTGGAGTTCCTCGTGACGCGAGAAGAACGGCGGTTGTTTGGTTCGAGATGGATGCGCAATTCCATGGGAAAGGGGGGAGAGTCGGCAGAGTTCTGAGAAAATCGCTAGGAAGGAGAATAGTCCGGTCCGAGGCCAATTGCCGAGCTGGATACGGCGAGGCGCGTACGAATGGGAAGAGAAAAAAAAAAGGAAAAGAAAAAAAAGAAAAAAAGGTCGAAAGAGGGGCAGAAAAGGCGGAAAGGATCTCGCGATCGTGTTCGAGGTGGGGGAGAGATCTCGCGAGTGCTTGTCTTCCGGTTCGCGTAGCGTACTCAAAATCTAGGTTACAACGTCGAGTGGCTTGTTTTTCTTTCCTTTCTTTCCTTTTCCCCACGGAATCAATTTTCGTCGAGAGTTACCCCGTTCACCTACCCTCTTCTCGATGACACGTTAATCCTATTACATTATCGTCTGATAGGATTCCGCGCATGTTGTTACGATCGTGCAT